>OW052034.1:28550000-29800000 GCA_932526305.1 Epicampocera succincta | reverse complement strand
ATTCACGGCTTCCTTTTGTATTTTGCACGTAAATTTATTTAATTCTACTCTACATACTTCACTTTCATTAAAAGTTTTCTTCAGCGAAAACTTTTAGCGATTTCATTTTTCATCTGTCTGTGCGAGTGTCTGTTCATTTCTTCAAAAAAAAGGAAACTTAATTGCGAACACTGAAGTATCCTTGCTAAGCAACTGATACCATTTTCAATTAATCTGCTTTAAACACACCTGGGAGTTGTTTTCTACCAAGACAAAGGAAATAATTAAGCGAAACTGGTCTGCTGCCTATTGCTTCCCAGACTTAAAAGGCCGCCCACATCACGACGTACATATGAAGTAGACTATTCGAATCGAAGGGCTTAATTAGGTCCCACTGATTTAACACATGTTTTTGTCGGTACAAATAACTGTTTACATATTTCGTTTCCAGCAGACGCTACGAAATAGATATTTACATACATCAGCTTCTTTTCTAATTCTCAAAAATGCAAAGTAAAAATCTTAAATAATGACAAATATTGGGATAAGAGATTTGGGATCCGATACGACTTCTTAAGCAGATGGAGAAATAACGACAAAAGGGAAAAGCGAATAAAATTCACAATTCTACAACATTTACAAAAAATTACGGAACTTCCCCGAGTTGATTTTGCTTTTTTTCTAATTATTTCATGACACTTTAACAACCCTCAATACATACTGATAAAGCGTCCACTGTTTACTTTAAAATACAGCTCTGATGTGATGAGAACACATCGTTTTCTATTCATTATTTTTTAAGGCAAGAACGCAACTTTTCTTACCGATCAATACAACGAATTTGTTTCCACCAACGTTACAATCAATACTGACCCCCCGTTTGTATGAAAATATGTTCGAAGAGACGAAAGACAAACGAGAAACTTAAGTGATTTTTTTAAATGAGGACAAAGGCGTGAGCATAAATGGACAGTATTAGTGAGGGTGTAATTGGGGGTATCAGAATCAGATTCCGTGAAATAGTGTAATGGGAAAAAGCATACAAGAAAGAGACGGACCCATGTAGAAATATGCTCTGTGGCTATTTGTTTCGATTTCATTTTAAAGAAAGCCAAAGAAACTTTTTCAGAAAGCCATACTCTGAAATTTACTTTGCCAGTTACTCGTACGTCTGTATTAATAGATAAAATTAATTTCTAGGAAATTCAATGCGAAATGTTTTTGATTTGGTCTTTGTTTTTTGAACACAGCAAGTAAATGACTTGTAAAACTCATAGTCCCAAGCCTGATATGTAGAAAAACGAAACAATGAAACTGTTTTCTTATGTAGCAGAAGTTTCTCTTTTATTATTCCACTTTCGTTTTTAGACAATTGTACAAAAGACTAAGAAGAATTGTACTAAGTGTAGGAAGAATGAAAGGAAACTAAATAAGCGAAGGAAGCCGACTCGTTTTAAACATCACACCAATAAAGAGGCTTCTTTTTCTCGTTTTCGTAGGTTTTCTTTAATCTGGCCGAACAATATGAATGGAATGACATGCACATTGAAGCCCTCAACACATACAGCATCATGACAAAGAATAAAATGTTTCCTCACGTGAATCAACTAAAACTGAATATGGGCAACATTTACTACCGCATGGGCATTTATCCAAAGGCGATAAAAATGTATCGCATGGCATTGGATTCGGTGCCCAATAACTTAAAACAATTACGCCTTAAAATCACACAAAACATTGGCATACTTTTTGTGCGCATGGGCCAGTATGCAGATGCGGCGGCCAGCTTTGAATTTATCATGTCGGAACGGGCGGATATACGTAGCGGAATTCACTTGATTTTGTGCTATTACGCTATGGGTGATGTGGATAAAATAAAAAGCACTTTTAGAAATTTATGTGATGTTCTACCAATGGAGGCTGAAAAGGACTTGGACAGCGAAAACAGTTTACTTAAGTTGCAACAACATGTGGTAAGTGAACAACAGCAACACACGCAAATACATTCGCCACACCAACTGCAGCATCAAAATGAGTTCGGGCAAACACACACAACCGAAATCAATAGTGGAAGTAGCACTGGAAGTGCGGCTGGTGGTGCTGATGGTGCTGGCAACAGCTTTCAATTGAATACGAATAAAAATAATGGCTCAGAGAACTTTAACGGTGCTGAGGGAGCCGCAACAGGAAGTGATGCTGTTTGTACAATAGGTGAAACGAGTGTGCAGAGACCCAAGACTGGTTCAAGACCTTCTGACCGCAACGGCTACATATTTCACACCTTAAAAACCGACGAATTGGCCCTTTACATAAAGCAACGTAAAAATAGTGAAAAGCGAGCCATTACAATGATTGTTGACTTAATATCTCCCATTATTGAAGAAAACTACAATGACGGTAAGAGCAACAGAAGTCAGGTCACTGATTTATTTTAAATTGCAAAAAGAGAAAATCTTTGTGGCAGAACTCACTTAACACTAACCTGCACTTTAGCTTATTGCACCTTCCTTGCTTAATAGTGAACCGATATGTTTAAGGCGATAAATTAAGAAAGGATTTATTTTAAATATCATTATTTATGGCGAAATTCTGGTTCTTTAGGCAGGTTCATGAAGCGAGTAGGAAAGCAAAATCACTCACGCGCTGCTGCCACTTGTCGTGTGCCCTGAATAAATAAATTAAATTTTGAAACCTAATTTCAATTTCAACCGATCAAAAACTTATGAATTTTCCCTGAAGCGAAATAATTGCTCAAATGAAAATTAGATTATGTTACTTTTACAACTTCGGTTTCGCTACTCCAGAGTACATGTATGACATCTCATTTGTTTTGTACAGAATGTGGCATTGCCAGTGCGGGCAGGTAGGCTTGATTAATGATGGTGACGAAAGCAACTAGTGAAGTAGTTAACGTTTCATCACCATCCCAGTAAGTATCAACAATTGGGCAGCTTTTTGTAAACGCTAATCTTCATCAATCTTATAACAAACCCCTTGGTGACGTGCCCACAGTCTTAATGATATTTGTTCAACCAACTCGCCTCAGAACCTGCCGTCTGCTTTCTTACTGAAAGAGGTAATTGTTGCAAGGCAGCAGCACCTTGATAGACACCTGGACTTCCGAAAACGAGTTGCACTGGGAGTTACAAAAGCTAGTTTTTAGCTGAAACCAACGCTGGTCTTTCGGTCTACCCTAGCTGATTTCTCAGTAAGGCACCCCAAGGCTGTACTCCTCAATATTCTGCCAATTAACGTTTGTGAATCTTTCGGCATTTCCAGTACAATAGTAATTATGCATTCCCCCTCGCTCGTGATTCCCAAATGAAGTATCTACGTCTAATACGGACAGAAAAACACATCGTGCTCGATCAACCAGATTGTATACCTCGAAACACTTCTTCCAAAAATTCAACAAACAGGATTAATAAAAATAATAGTTTCATCCTTCATCTGAAAATTTTAGACACTACCTTCTTGTACCCAAAAAAAGTTTTATTTAAAAACTTAAAAATTAAAATTTAAGTTATTAATTTGAGTTTAGCTCTGCCTTAAAGTAAAAAATAAACAAATTGTTACATGTGACCCTGCATAGAACGCAATATAAGCGTCCCCCTCTGTGTTGCATTTTCAAACTGTCCGTTCCAATTTAATTGTTGAAACACACAAACAGGGTTTTTGCTATTTTATAGAACTGCATTTTTTTACATTACTGAAAATGATGGAAATTTAAAGTTTGGTACATAAGTCCAAAAAAGGGAATTCACACATTGACACACAAGGCGGGTTTTCTTATTCAGTGCCACACATTCAAATTTTGTAGTACGTCGACTTAGTGGTTTTTGGCTTAAAAAAAGTATTAAAAAATGCTATTAAAACTTCCACGTGTGACTTTTCACAGCTCTAAATAGTACCACAAAAAAAGTTCAAATCATTTCCGAAAAAGTTATTAACTCAAAATATATATTTTTTTCCATTAGTGGAGGAAAATAGAAAAGTACAACAAGTTAAATATATTTTCAAATTGAAATTGTTTATATTTAAAATCCAACGATGAACAGTTTTTGGCCGCTCTCGAACATTTTTAGTCAATACTGTTTTGTTGATCGAGTGCGATCAATTGCCAAATGACACGAAAAAGAGGCAAATGAATGAAGATAAGGAAGGCGTTTTTGGAATTCGAATTAATTTTTTAAAGGTAAAATTAGAATTCTATTCTCCGGAACTAATGCAGATTGCACCGAAGATACAGATCAATTTAAAATAAGTGCTTGGTGCTTTTCTAAGTCGCCGTAACTTTAAGTAGATAAATTGGGCAAATCTAATATTTTATATATTTTTTCCTTTTCCATGAATCCCTGGAAGTATTAGGCACAGGTACATATGAGATACAAATTGAGTTGCAGACTTCGAAACGGATTTTGAAATTCGAACAATTGCGGCATCAAATCAACCCCTCGTTTTGGTACCTTGCGAGTGATAGTACGCACGGCATTTCAAATTAAAGTCCGTGATAGAGCGGAAACATCAAAAGTAGGCTAAAGTTTAAAACTTTGCGAACGTACGAAATAATCCGTTAAACATATTTCAACTTGTGTTTAACATTTTTGTCCGCATTATAAGTAAATTTTTTATGAGAAATAGAATCCGGAGCTTTGCTGTAACCAGAGGTCGTTCGTAGTCCTCCTGGTGTGTCTTAATAACAATCCAAATAATTCTAAATCACCTGCACAAAAATATTTTCCTAAATCTTGCAAGCCCTATTCTTTTCATGGGGCTTTAAGACCGCATTATTGTTACAAAGATTTTAATGCTTTTCAACATTTTAATTATTATTAAATATGTATTTATATTTTTTCATTTCATTTGCGCAAATTTCGTTACTGTCATTTGTTTTCAGGATACAACTGGTGCATCGAGGTCATTAAAACATCCAATCTGTCTTGGCTCGCCAGCGAACTGGAATTGAATAAGGCCCTTGTGTATTTACGTCAGAACGATGTCAATCAAGCGATTGAAACGCTGCAAATGTACGACCGCAAATGTGAAGGATCCATGACAGCCAGTGCTTTGACCAATTTATCTTTCATTTATATCAATGTAAGCAAATTGACTTACTTGTACGAGTATGTAATCATTTATAAGTATCTTTATGCATTAAATGTGGTGTAGCCAGTGCAATACAAACATGTTTGGCAAACACACACGTATTAACAAATACTTAAACGGATATGTAAACATTAGAGCGACTCATGGAAAGAAGTGGTTTTGTTACTGTGTTTTATCATATTACAAATTAGATCACTTACAGAGAACTTTCATAACTTGAGCCACAGGGTTGCAACTATTCACTATCAATCATGTCGCTGCTTAAATGTTGTTTTAGGGATTGTTCCTGCAGACTGGAGTGGTTTGTTCTCGCTTGACCAGCCACATGTTATTATTTTCTAAAATACTTTAAAAATAAAATCTCATAAGAAAATATGACGATATCAAATTGAAATAAGCCACGATTGACTACATTTTCCTCAAAGTTAATGAATTTGAACTGAAAGAGTTGAAAAACAACATTCAGCCCCGTTGTATGAACCAAATAAGAACTGATAATAGATTGTGATTTCAATTGATGTTATGAACCTGTCTCCGGTTTCTCTTGACTTTTCTAATAAATGGCCTGCGTCTGTAAATTTTGGTGCTAATAACTTTTAAACAAATTTAAAGTGGATGAAGCCAGAGTAAATTTTTTTATTAATCGAGGAAGAGTGTTTGGAATGAATTAAACGAAAAATATGGAAGTATAACAGCAATCCTGAGTCAGTAGATGTTGTAATTTTAGGCGAAAAACTGCATTTCATGTCATTGTAACGGCTAACAGAGTTGTTCGAGAGCGAGGTTTTTAAGAGTTTGTTGGAGGTTACTAAAGTAGACCTGCCTCCCTCCAATATCTTTTGCATAATTCAACTGACTGAGGCATTCAGATTCTTGGATTTCTATAATTGCCTCAAATTTCTTTTTTGAATATAAATTTGCAATAAATTTTGTTTACATTGTGCACCAGTATTCAACCACCTGAAATAAAAATGAAACCAAACAGCGCGACTCTGCAAGCTGATCAGAATACTTGTGACAAATTGCGATTCACTAGTGTAATAATAAATAGGGGCTTTCGGTTTCAATTCGAATGATGCGAGTAACCAGATTCTATAACAATCCTGATTAAACATAAACGTTAACGATACTAAAGAAAAAGGGCTTTAAACTAAAAGCTTTAATTCCTTGAATCAACATTTTATTAGTCCTTTCTCTCAATTCAACAAAAAGCCTAAACGAATAAAAAAGTCTGTGAAAATAAGGAGATCGCTTTGCTGTTATCGCTTAACCACTTTCAAGACAAAAATGTGAAAACGGAGTTATTTTTTCTGATCTTGTTGATCAAAAGACTTATGTTGTCCTCCGTAAGTGTTTGTTAAATTTTTATTACTACTAGACTCCTCATTTTGCGTGTCTTCCCTAAGCCAGTACCGATATCGTTGGGTAATAAGTATGGCATCGAATTTAGCCTGAAAATCTTTAGCAGCCACTTTGAACTTGTCCGGACAACATTGCGCCCATTAGATTATGCCAAATTTGTTGCAGCCGCTAAGAAAAGTTGCATAGAGCAGCGGCCACCTGATATGCCTACATCGTTCGATCGTTTAATACTTTCCATGTGGGTTGTAGATTTCTGAGCGATATTCTCAACAAATTAAAAAATAAAATTAGGCAATTGTTGAATAACTGATTAATTAATGGTGGAACAATAACAAGAAACGTAAAGAGTTTAATAAAGAGAAACTGAAAACTAGGCAACTAAATTCGAGTAAAAAAACAGTTAATAAGAAAATGAAAACCAAACGGAAGTTGCCTGATCTTTTTTTCCCTTTCACAGCTGCTGTCAAGACATTTTGCCAATAAGAAGTTTAATAGTTTCACAACAGCAAGAAATATGCCTCGAAAAGTGTCCTTTTGTTTTGGGACCAACCACTACATATGCAGTGCATCGTACCAGAACTGGGTTGGGCAGAAGGGAAGAAGGATTAGTGTTTCGCTTTTTCTCTCTTTTTATTCAATATTGCAGGGATGAGTATGTCAGAATTTAACTGATGCTGTTTTTGACTGTTCTGTGCCCAGTCAGACATAATTTAAATTTTTGTGCTGTATTTGTGTTTTTTGTTATTGCTTTTATGTGAAAAAATTTTTGGCTGTTGTTTCATTTTTAGCCAGAGGACTTAATAGAAATCGAGCCTATGACCTCTGAACTGTGGGTCGAATACTCTACTAAGTCATCCAACGAGGCACTTTAATTTAATACGTGAATTCAATAATTTAAAAAAAGGAGCTTAAATACAGCCAAATTGATTTGGGCGTAAATCATGCCGTGCACTCAAAAATATTGCCTTAATGAAGGAAAGTCCTAACTCAGAGTTTTCTTACTTTTTGCATATTTTGATGCCTAAAGGAGCTATTTAATGAAATTCCTAAAATAACACCTAAAATAATGACTAATGCTGTGCTAATACGAGTAGCAAGACCTTTTTTAGGCTCGGCAAGCAACGAAACCATCATATAAGTTAAGGCCATTTATGTCACTTAAGTACTTTGCATTAGTTACGACTTATCAAATATTGCAGTAAAACGTGAAAGTGTGATGGTGTGAAATCATAAATAAATCATAAATGATACGATAAGAGATTTGGCATCCCGTTAAACCATTTCATATTTAGAAATTCTCTTTTAAATGATTTTGATGATGACCAGGAGAACATTTAATATAGTCTAGTGTAATTTAATTTTCTACTCTTATCTATAATGATTACTTTGGCCGACACGTTCGCCGCCTGCATGAAACTGTTCAGTTTATGCAGATGTTTATTTTCCCCCCAACTTTTCAGTATATTGCGGTAAATTTTTTATTGTGCAACCTGTCCTTTATCCCCTTTAATAGTTTTAGTTTACCTGTTCACACAGAAAAAACTTTTTGACTTATTATTTTGCTGTAAAAGCTTAAGGCCACATAACAAGTAGCTTCTCAATTTACAGCAGAATGAAATTAACAAAATTTTGTTTCTTCAAATTATTTCTGTCACAAAATTTGTCGGCAGTTGTGGGAACTAAAATAAGGAAATGCTTTAAACACTACGAAAGAAAGAAACAAAAAACTACCCACAAGCAAATATCCTTAATTAGAAGATTGCGCAAGTAATTACTTAAGTAATAGAGACAATTATTCGTAATCGAAGCCAGAACTTGTAACATCATAGTGGAGAATAACTATTTATTTCAAAATTTGTGCTTAGTGAAGTTGCCGTTCCGACACGAAGGCCGTGAGGAAAGTTATGCCATAACATAGAAGTCGAAGCACGAGCGAAAAATCGGTATTACCGAAAATTGACGAAAGCAAATTTTTTGCCTACATATCGTAGGCCGGATATGTGGGTAACTAAACTTTTATTCGGTATTATAAGTAAATTATTTATGTTCATACGCCGCGGCTTTAATCGGGTGAGTGAAATTTGTGTTGAAGTTTAAGTTCGTCTACGACGAGTACTAGAATTTTGAACTCTATGGCACTCCACTGCGCAACGCATTGACAATTCGATGCACATGTGTACGGACATATGTAAATGGCATTAACAATATTTTGTGATGAGCTTCCGCTGAAAGAAAGCTGTCGTTTTGTCATTATTAGAACAAGAGCTGGGGCATTTATTACTACGGCTGCAGACCTTCACTCGCTGTGGCAGAAAGCAAGTAATTCTTACAACGACTAAAAGTTAAAACAATTTTTTAGGCAGGACAGAATTCTCATACATATAAATATAGTATATCACAAAATTCACATTTGTTTTTGACATTGATTGTGGTAGAGTTCGTCTACTGCCTTTGTAGGTGCTTGTACTCTTTATCGGGCTTTCAACTCAATTTATATTATATTTTTATGCTGATTTGTCAGCAAAAGTAAATGTTTTAAAGTTGTTCAACCTGCGCGTCTGTTCGCTGAAAACTTCCTGTTTTAAACGACTTCGGAAGAGGATTTTACAACTATAAAACTTTCTATTACGACTTGTTAAAAACTCCAATATTGCGGGAAACAGATTTGGCTTTCCATATGATTTGACAATTTTTAGAAATTTATTATTTGATCAAAGTTGCATTTTTTACACATGCAAATAGGGTAGTCCCCAATTCTTGAAAATATGTTCCTTCGTCAAAGTTCTTATGAACTATTGCTGGGATTTAACACTCCAATATTGCGGGAAACAGATTTGGCTTTCCATATGATTTGACAATTTTTAGAAATTTATTATTTGATCAAAGTTGCATTTTTTACACATGCCTATTTGCATGTGTATGCAAATGGCTTTCTACCCTATGGTAGTCCCCAATTCTTGAAAATATGTTCCTTCGTCAAAGTTCTTATAAATTATTGCTGGGATTTAACACTTCTTTTTTCTAAAGAAGACGTGGTGCGTGATTGCAGAATGTTTGAGTGGACTTGCATGACAGTCTAATACCCTGATCACACCTGCATAATTAATTGCGGAAGCATTTGTTTAATTGACAAAATAATTACATACTTACATTTTGCACCTGTGTACGTAGTTCTTCCAATGCTACATTAACGTTGAAAAATGTTTATCTCAATGTTATTCTCAATGCAAAACAGTTGCCGGCGGTGAGCAGATTTAGCCTTGGCGTATCTTACTCTGGGATGTATAGAGGGGAATGGGCCCCGCATAGAAGTCCATGTTTGGTGATCCAAGTGTACCCGAGCTTCAGTTGTCTTGCTACAGATCCTGTAGTTCTTTAGAACTGGGACAAGTACAGGCGAGTTGCTTAAGGTCTAATGTTCCTTGAGGATTTCGGGCAACCAACTCAGTTCCCTCGACTTACTATATTATGTAGGGATTTACTAGCAGAATGTATGTGTTACGTTCCGTGTTCACTTTGGGTACACGAAACTGAAGCATCTGTCTGCCCAGCGCTACAGATACCGGTCGAAAAACTTTAGAGAGGCTCTTGCATATTCCGAAAGTTCAATACTTTTAAACTATTTTTAATGATTCTTTTTGTGTGACAACTTATTTCTGACTGCAGTTTACATATAGTCGTATGGGTTTGAATATACAATCCGCAATATATAAACACCATTGATCTCTTTCCCATCACACTTTCTAACTAACATTTTACACTTCGCAGCAGCTGATTTTTCATTTCGAACTGCTTTAACAAAATTTTTTAGAAGTTCGAGCACAAAAAATTAAAATATTTTCCCAGCTTAGAAGCCATGATTGTCGAACTCAAATAGAACCTAAAATAGTTGTTTTGAATAAACTTATGAATAAATTAATTTTGTGGCCTTTAATCTATTACAAAACTGTCTCAGGTATAAATGATATTAAAGAATCACATTTTCATTTCTTTGCTTATAATATTTTTCTTCTTGTGGCTTCACCACAAATTCGAACGAATTTATTACTTAGTATATTCAACTGTTTTGGAGATAGAAGGTCTGTTAGTCGCAGAACCTGAAAAGCTGCAAAAGTGAAATTTCTACGAATGAAAAAAACTACTGAGATCCATGGGAAGAAAACAAACTTTTCATCTGCATATAAAGTGAATCGCTCTAATACACGATGTGTATGCAGACATACCCAGTTGCTTACGCCTACGGGTTGTTAGTTTAGATTCGAACAAGACTCTACTAAATAATGCAAAACGGAACAAACGAAAATGGCAAAAGAAAAAGGACCGAAGCCCAGCTGCGAACACAAAAAAGCCAAATCACTTCTATATTTGGTAGCATTTCCATTTCATTAAGTTTTATAGGGAAGAACAAAATATTTTCTTTCAGTTCAATTATTTATTATTTTATGTACCAAAGAAAAAGCAACTTCACATATACTTCACCCAACTATAACCAGGACTTAGTTCAAAAACTTGAGCCTTCCTCTCTCTCACTTTTCTTAACATTGTATTTGTAAGCAAAATGCTGAAGAAGACTTACTTACTGTTCAAGGGTTAAAAGTAAAATGTATTACTTAGGTAATCCACCAGTACTTCTGGGTATTTAAAATTGGTTTCATACGACCATTTCCAGGCATAAATAGTTGTATCATCGTTTCGGTTTTAACCACTTTTAGCGAGATAAGGGAAAAACAGATATACTGGTCTCATTCGTGCTTAGAATGTGATTCCCTGTGACATGAATGTAATTGTTATAGTTTGTTAAATAAGTAACTCAAGTTTAAGATTTATTTTTTATAGTTCAGTTTAACTAAAATGATCGTAAAAATTGTATTTTTATCAAAGTTATTTAATTGTTAGATCTTGAATGATTTTGACTTTGCTTAGAAATTTTTAAATAATTAGATGATTAGATCAAAAACTTTCTTTTGTAAAATCTAACCAACTTTGGAATAACTTTTGTAATGGCTTCCTTTTATGAGCGATCGCAACTTCAACTTGCAGTCGAATAACTCTCATTTTACAGGTTTCGCATCTTCAGCAATTACAATTGACGTGGTGAATATAAAACAGTGACAGCTTAACCCTTTATTAACTTCACATGTGTGATTTTAGCTTTATTATATATAATTATATATATCAGTACAACTGATTACAACACCTGAGGCGCTCCATGATGGCGATGTATTAAGCCATATTTGACATCCATATGATACAATGGGTCTTAGTAATGATTTGTAGAGTGTAATTTAATTTTTCTTTAGGGTTTTAGAGAAAAATATTTCTATGGAAAAAAACTTTTTTGCTTTCATAAGTTGTTGCGATAGATGTATGATCGTTGAAGAACAAAAATTTATCTAAATATATTCTTAACAGTTTAACAGTATTTCTGAGGGGAACACTTGTCTTGTCACTTGGTCATATACCGAAGCACTCCCAATTCTCCCTCAAGCTGCTATTATTGCACTTATTAACTGCTACATTTTGAATTAATCTTTAGATGAAATTTATTGTTTAAAAACAAAATAAATATATTTCATTTCTCCTTCATTAACTTGCCAAATTATCTACAAATTTCCTGTGTCAATTGCAATTGCGTCCAAGAAATGAAACGTTTATAAGGAAAGTTATTTGCGAATAAGAACATCTTATCATCTTCCTTGTTTTGAATTACCAGCTCATTAACGTACATATGAAACATTGCCACATGTTCGCAAATTTTCTTCTCTGCTTGCAACATAAGGCACAATAACATACGACAGCTTTAGTTACAGTGGCTCCATATCATAAGTATTATCATGCCGTCTTAAATATAAACTGAAAGTTAAATACTTTATTATTATTCATATTTATATGGCAAAACAAATAAAACATCAAACAAACCTGGCAACTTCAGGTCGAAAGCCGAGAATTAGAGAGCAAAAGACAATGTCCGGGAATACAAACATTTTGTTTGTTTGATTTCTCAATCCTAAATTATATAGTTTTTGATATTTGAATAAATTTTTAAGTCGATTTTCTATTTCCTTATGAGCCTATTTTGGGTCTTTTACACACTACATTTTCAAATCATCACACATAAAGCATGTGTGAACTCGTTTTGAAGTGATCAAGTCCAAAGTGATCTGAGAAGACTCTTTGTGAACATTTTATTAGTTTCTTAAATTAGTCGCAAAACAATTTCCCCAAAAGCTGTACTTACTAGACCAAACACTCCGTCTCGTCTCAAAGATAGCCGCATTGGTGATAATTTTGAACAAGCAGAGCCCCAAATATGTATATCCTGAGTGTACAATTCTCATTCAGATCTTTTCTAGAATTAATTTATTTTTTCCAATTCTCATACGTTCATGCATATATATAAATATATGTAGATTCCTTTAGGGAACATGAATCTTCTTTTGTTAACACTGCAAATACCTTAAGAGCATTGTAGGATCTGTTAAGTGAATTTCTCCTTCAGTTCTAATATTTAGCTATCTGATCCATGTGATCCGCCTTGTGGCTTCCAATCCACAACTGGATCCAAAATATCTCAATTGCATTCAATATGGCCTATATCAAACTCGGCCATTCCGCTTTTCGGGGTGCGCACGGCAACCAAAACTGTTCATGTTTGTATTCATGAACATGCAATCTGGCGTTGGCGTTGGTGCCTACCTTGTCTGAAACGGTCTGGCTGTGGGGGATAACGGGGTGGAAATCTATTTTCCATTTCTGTTCTTCGTAAGGGTGTTTGGGGAATGTACAGGTGAGTTGGTTAAGGCTGGATGCTCCTAGAGAATTTCGAGCAATCAACTCAGGTGCTTAGCACTCCTTGTACTGTCTGAGAATCAGTCAATTCCACAATCAACTGGTCAGCTGGGCAAATTCATGGCTATTTATTGCAGCCAGTAAATTCATTTAAAAAACGTTTCCACTGTTACACATGTCGCAAGTGACGACAAAAACTGATACTTTTACATATGTATGTATGCATGTACTTACTCGTGTATGTGTGTATGTGCGCAGAGCAAACTTGTGTGCAGCCGTTTGCTTTTGGGTCTTCATGTTTATTTGTTTGTTAAAACATTTAACTGGTGCTAATAAGTCGCAGCTATAAATAACTGGCTTTTAAGTCTGCTCCATATTCATGTTTAAAGGACTCTTAATAGTACGTTTTGTTATTGATTTAAATTTTACAGCTCGGTAATTTGGAAATGGCCGGCCACTGTGTTCAACAACTGAGTGAAATTGGAGCTTTGCAGACGAACGCAATGGCTTTGGTTAATGCCGGCATTATTGATTACCAGAAACACAATTACACAGCTGCCCGCAATAAGTTGGAGAGAGCGTTGCAAATACAGCCGGATAATTTTGAAGCCAATTACAATTTGGGGTTAGTGGCAATGAAGGAAAACGATTATGCACTGGCGGAGGAGCAGTTCGAAGATTTGAAGACACAGTTAATGGTGCCACACTCGGTGCAGCACAGTCATGTTTACTATCAATTGGCCAAGTTGCAGGAGCAAATGAACACAACCACAATCGGAAGTGGCAGCTTTAAACTAACGAATACCTCAACTGCGCTGCAGTCATATTTGCAAGTGTTGGGCATATCAGCTGGAGATATTGATTCCCGCTTGTTCGAAAAAGTGGGTTCAATCTACGAACAGTTAAACGACCACCAGGAGGCCAATCAGTACTATAACGAAGCCTACCGCATTAATCCGAGTGATATAAATATAGCCAGTTCGATAGGATCATATTACATAAAGCTGCAGGCCATTGAAAAAGCTTTATTTTATTACGAAAGAGCCGTTTTGGCAGATCCTAATGATCCGAATCTTATGCTGCGCATTGCCAGCTGTTTTCGACACTCCTACTTACCGCCCAAACAATATTTGGGAATGTTTGAGAAAATCTACAACATGTTTCCCGACAATTTGAACTGTGTACGGGCCTTGGTGCAGGTAACGAAGGGTTTGGGCATGTCGGAATTGAACGAAAAGTACTCGCTAGAATACGCCAGGCTACAAAAAGCTCAGACAGAGCGCGAGAATGAACAGCGCTATCAGCAACAACGACTGTCATCAGCAGCGTCTGGGAGACTGGGCAGTAGTCGTCTGCGCGGTAAGCATATCCCAATCCTTATGCACGCATGAAGTGCTTTTCATATTTATAATATCTTTGTTTTGCTATGAGACAGGACATCTCGCTTTTTCTGTTTACATCATCACAAAACCTCTATGAAACTTAAAAAACCGGTCACTTAAAAAAAACAAAGCTAATATTTTAGGCATTGGCTTTACTAGTTTTTCGCACACATCCAGCCTAATCTTAATAAAGATATGCTGTGCAGCACTTTTCAAAAGCCAGTCCTGCATCCTAAATTGGTTCCCTAAAATTTCCATGACTTTGTGCGTTAAATTATTTATCTCTAACAAAGAATCGTCAATAACCTCAACACTGTTAGACGACGTTTTCATCAAACTTTAAAAGATCAGGCAAAGACCGCATTGGACTTACGAGGGCTGTTTGTTAAGTTCACGTTTTGTTATTTAACACAAACTTTTTTTAGATCGATACATTTAGCCCAGCGTTTTTCATTCTTCTGAAGCTGAAAGTTCTGTGAAAGTACTCTTAGCAAGGCATTGCCGCTTCACAGTTCGGAGATTTGGAGAACTATAGAGCGTTAAATTTGTTCGCATTCTCTAACTCTCAGTCTCTAATTCATTCACCAAAATTTCGTAATGCTTTTAAATACTTAGAACTATCTCCTTGTGTATTCAGCCAGAGGTACTGAACCAAATCCATCGAAATGATCACTTTACACGTTAGTTTGGTGTTGCAGCGCTACTTTTTTATAAAATTAATATCTCTAACTTAAAAATAATATGGGCTAAGTGTGGACCATCACACGTACGGCATTCATTTAGCTGCCCAGATTTAGATTTTTCTAGTGTTGATAGAGTCACCCTAAGTTTTTTGACTCATTTTCAAATAAGACGGCTCCTCTTTCGAAGACTTTGAAGGAATGAAATGTGGATTTAAATCGAAAAGAAAATCGCCAACTTTCCCGCAAGAAGCATATTTAAGGAGGAACTACTCAAATATTTGCTGCAATCAGCTTTGTTTGAAAATTCTTCAACTTTAATATTGGTAGCACTTCAATGTCGTCAGCTGAAACGCAAAAGTACGTAACTAATATCAGGCATAAGAAAAACTGGTTCCAAGTTTTGCTCTCATACAGTGACTCTGCCAGCCTATAAAACGCAACAAAAATAACATTCCGCAGATGTAACGGCGTTTCGACAAAAGCTTGTGGATTATTCGCCTTCTTACCAGACCAATTACCAATTCAGCCAAAACTGGGCTTCATCAGGGAACAATATTTTGAATGGAAATTCAACACTTTGTTCATCAGCTCATTCGTAAGCGCTGTGAAAATATTTACATAATGAAAGGTCAAACCAAACTAACCAAAAGGCAACTATCAGCTGTTAAGAGGGTTGTCAAATGAAGCTAAAAACTAGTGAACCTATAAAAAAATAGCCAATACGATGAGCATTTTACATTTTTAAGCGCAAATAAAAGCAGAAAGCAAAAATAACAAAAATGTTAATTATGCGGTTTTGCGTTTTCGCCGACATTATAAATTTTGCAACCTAATATATAAAAATATACATAAACATTTTGTATTTCACCAGCCTTTCGCCTTCAAAGTGAGAACAGCTTTACGGGCAAGTTGCCAGACTCATCTGGTGAAAGTTTTGTGTCAAGTGCCGTTACCGCTAGTTTTAACGGCGACCACTACGTTCGGCCGAACGAAATGGCTCTTTCAGGTAATAATTTCGTCCAGATTGTCCAAATATTGAGTACTAATGAAATGATAACACAAACAGCTCATCACAGCGATCCATTGGGCCCACCAGCCGAACGCCCTCGCACTGGCATGATGAAACATGATCCCACTCAAGATTCCGACGATGAAGAAATAAATGCAGAAAGCCTCTTACCTATTTAAAATCGCATTGTTCTGAGTAAATTAAATTAAACTTATCCTGGCTTAAGTTGTAATTAGTCTCATAGTAATAATTTAATAAAAGCACAAACATTTAACTCCAGCCACGTGCAATAAATACCGAATAAATTACGCATTCACTCGATGCATTAACAAATAGAATTCAGGTGCGTTTCCTTCCCAAGCTACACATTTATCATTCACCGGTTGTGCGAACTCATATTTCATATTTCCTATTCGTAAATAGTTTTATCTTAATCTCTAACACAGAAAACTAAGAAATTAAATCTCTCACAAACAAAAAAGAAAAAGCAAATAAAATAATCTGTTATAAGTTGTTGTCCGCACATGGCCACACCCAAATCTACTCGTACTTGAAATTTTGTTTATTTTAATACATAAAAACCGCTTTGACTAAATCTTTCCCTTAATTTATGTTTATGAAACTTTTTTAATAAAGTTCTGGTGGCTCAAGTGACCAAAGAAGTTAAATACTTAAATTTGGTTTAAAGTGAAATAAAATTAAATTTAATATTGAAGATTTGAACACTTTTCTAAAATCAAATCTACTGCTTTCGAAGTGGATGGTATGAATGCAACTTTTTTAAAAATATTGATACCTGCAGTGTCAGCTTTTCTGACCACTGGCGCGGATAGACCGATTTGGCGGCTTAGCTCCCCTAGAAAGGTTTTTGCCTTCACTTCACTTAAAACTAATTTCTGAATCTTAAAGATGGGAATCATTACCAGGCTGCGAGCATTTTCCGTACTGTGTCCAAACGGATTTCCTTGCTATCATCTAAGAGACTGATTGCTAACACGTTGGAATGATTGCTTAGTCTATTTAGGTATCTCTCACTGAAGTTATTTATTTCGTCTTTGACCAATAAAATTCGACGATCTCTGTGTATATTTTTGTTGCTGATAAACCAAAACGCATTTGTTTAAAGTCTTAGGGTTTTTGACTGGTACCTCTGTAGTATCTCAACGTTAGAATTACTTGTAGTTCCCCACAGCTGGATGCCATATCTCCATATCGGTTTAAGTATTGTTTTGTAAAGCAGAATCTTGTTTTCTAAGCTTAAGCTTGATCTTGGGCCCAATAACCAAAGCATTTTTCTTGTTTTTAAATAAAGTTGCTCACGTTTCCTTTGGACATGCTCTTTCCAAGTTAGTCTTCGATCGAGATGAAGCCCTAAATATTCTACAATATTGCAACTTGGTATAATTGTGCCATTTAGGTAAACAGGCGAGCATTCATTTTTCTTAGGGTGAATGTAACATGGACAGACTTGGAATTATTAAATTTAATATTCCATTTTTGAAGCCAATCGTGAAGAAGATTCAATTGATTTTGCAGCAACTCGGAAGCTATTACCGGTGATTCATTGGCGGCTAATAAAGCAGTATCATCTGCGTATGTAGCAGTAGTTATATTTTCAATTGTTGGCATATCTGCTGTAAAAATTGTATACAATACTGGACCCACAACACTGCCTTGTGGAATACCTGCATTAATGCAGCCGAAACTTGAATAATTTTCATTTATGCTCACAAAAAAGGATCTGCCCTGAATATATGCTTTAGGAAGCAAATAAAAAGTTCATTGCGCCAGACTCTGTCAAAAGCTTGTTGTACATCTAAAAACACTGCAGAACAATGCAGTTTTCTTTGTAAGGCGTATGAGATTGTTCTGGTGTGCCATGTTTATTCCTAAAACCGAATTGGTAGTCTGGTATAATATTTTGCTTTTCTAAGATTGGCTGTTAAACTCTTTAAAAATAGCCCTTCAAAAATTTTTGAAAAACTTGACAACAAACTGATTGGTCTATAGGAAGCAACGTCATTTTCGGGGTTACTTGGTTTTAGTACCATCATTATTTTTGCATATTTCCACCGGGACGGAAAATGGTTTAGCCTTAAAATAGAATTATAAATTGTTGTGAGAAAAACAATTCCGTTTTTGGGCAAAGATTTTAAAACTCTAGAATCAATATTATCGTAGCCAGGAGTTTTGGTATTATTCAATTTATCAATGGCTTTTTCCACTTCACCTGGGGATATCGACATAATGGGCCGATCCATTTGACAAGGAACATCTAAAAAGTTCTCAACAATGGGACTGTTCAAAATAAATGGGTTGAATATTGATTCTAAGTGTTCCTTAAAAGCATTATCTTTGCTGGCGTGTGACCTACACCAGACACCGTTTAAATTTTTTATTGGTATGTTTCTTTTTATTGGCCGCTTTAAATATGTACTTGCATTCCACAGCTTATCATCGTGATCAATAGTTACCGCATCCAAATTCTTTAAATAATTGCTTAACAAATCGTTTTTATAATCTTTTATGCGCTTTTTTAGTTGTTGAGATGCCCTGTTAAAATTGGTTTTATCAAATAGGCTTCTAGTGTTTTGATATATTCTCCTAAATCTGCGCCTATTTGCAATTGGCTCCCTTATTTCAGCCGATAAACGAACATTATGACGGTTTGTTTGTTGTTGCTGTGGAGTAGCTATAAATGCTGCTTCATGATTCAAATTGGTGAAAGTCTCAACGATATCTTCCAACTGATGCCCATCATTAATTTGTAAAATTAGATTTAAATGCCCTTCTATCCAGGATGTAAATGATGTTGCATATCTGTTCTTGAAGTTAAGGTTTGAATAACTAAGTTAAGTATCAAAACTATAGGACTGTGATCAGAGCTTAAGTCCGCACAGTCTGTTTGTCCATAGATGTAATTGCTATGCCTTTAAAAACGAAGAAATCCCGAAGATCGGGTATTTTCTGTCGATCACTGGGCCAGTATGTGGGACCAGATCCTTTAACAGCATCTGCATATGACAATCCATTATTTGCTTCACTATTGGTGCGAGTATATTTATTTAATTGAGGGAAATCAATATGATTCGAAGAATTAACATGATTTTTTTGGCTGCTTTGCTTATTACTTCTGCTGGACACTAGATCTTGATAAACTCTACAGCCTTTGTAATTTGCAGTATGATTTAGCATACAATGTAGACAACGAGGTGGAGTATTTTCTTACACTCTAAAGTAGGGTGGTTCATGCCGCACTTAACACATCTGTACGGGTTTTTGCTGTACGCTTTGGTATGCCCAAAGTGTTGACATCGATGACATTGTACCAGTTCGTTGGTCCTCAGTGGTGGTTCAATTTTGACGACAGCATGATGTATGTATTTAATATTATAAATAGTTTTATTACTGGGTCCTGGTTCCAAATCTACAAAAAACATTGAAAGTGGCTCTTTTGTTACACGACTTCTGACATTTGTTACAGATCTAACGGGGTGACCTAAACTAATAAGTTCAGCTTTAATATCCTCAGCGGGGATTGACGGATGTAGTCCTTTAACAACAACTCTGAACGATCCTTCTTCTTTTAGCTGATAATTATGAAAAAAGATGCTTGAACTCTCTAAATACTTAACGACTTTTCTGTATGTATGAACGGACTTTATCATCAACCTTCCCTCAAAGACTTATAATTAAAATCAGTATTAGGTACAATTTCACTTAATTTTGTTATCATAAGATTTATACTTTCTACATTGGGAATGTAAATGACACAAAGTTGTGACCAAAGAAATCGATACGGTGCGCACCACCTAAAAGTTCACTCGTTTTCAACATTGCAAGTGTTTGATGTTCTGGCATACTGCAATACATTCCTTTAAGCATCTGGCATTCTTGGCTGTCTTTCCTTATTTTGTTTTTTGTAATCCCACTCAAACGATTCTTGATCTATTTATGTGAAAATATTAAGTTTTTTGAAAGGGACTCGTAATTAGCTAAACGCGGAACACCGTTGACTCAAGGCAAATTTTCTCAAATTTTGTTAGATATAATAAAGTTCGATATTTATGGATGCATCGCATAAATGTCAATGTAACTGATCTCTGCAAAAAAAAGCATAAAACACAGTATTTCCTCTTTCCTTTTTGTCATAAAAAAACCGCTAAGAATGACTTCAAAATGCTACTGCTCGCAAACAGCTTAAAATCGCTTCATGTAACGGCCACCATTTATGGTACTGGAGAAACATTTAGGGAGTGCGTCTCTGGTATTGCAGATAAGACAGTAGACGATTTCAATGTCTGGAGTCTATCACCATAAATATATTCACCGAAATTGAAAGGTAAGTAAAAATGAAGAAAATTGTTGGGATAAACTCGTCATTTACCTGCGCAAACGGGTAAGTCCGTTTAATGGAAATCCAGATTGTATAATACGGTTGCCATTTCCGTGCCATCTAAAAGGCTTTTTTCAAACGCTTCATCAGTCTTAGCGCAGCGGAGAACAATTTATAGAAGAAAAGAGACAATTAACTCTGTGGGCACAAACATAAACCGCTTAACTCAACTTTTTCCTCAAAATCCCACCGCTTTAACCTAATTTTAGTTTAGGAAGTAAAAATAAGTCGCAAGTCGCCTTGACTTCTCTTAATATTATCAATAATATTTAGTTCAATTACCAATTTTGGTCGATGTGTTCGTTGTTAGTGTTACATATATTTTATTTCTAAGCCATAATTGTATTTTCGAATATTGAAACCGAATAAATTCACGATTTATACCAAAAATGTCGTTCACTTTCATTAAATATTTCGGTTGGTGAAATGAACACGATGCTTCGAAAATATATATCTAATATACAGCGTTTTAAATGATACATCGGAAAACATCGATGTGGACTCACGATTATTCGCACAGCAAACAACATTGATCTTTGGCGTTCGCGGCCTTAAATTGGTCGAATTTTTAGCAGAATAGTATAGCAAAAGGATTTGCAGGTACAAGCCTTTCATCTTATCTCACCGCGTTATGCGAATTGAGAGCAAGCAAGAAATTATTTACGAGTTCAAAAGATTAAGCGATTGAGTATGATGAGGCTTGTGATGTACGAATGTAAAAGATCAGCAGAGTTTTAATTTTTCTAGAAAAAATTTTCATTTATGCATCAATTTCTATTTCAAAATAGTCCCCCCAGAAGTAACACGTTTGTGCCCAACCCTCGAAACAGTTCTCTTGTAGACTTTTTGGTGTGCCCTTCAGCGATGTTCTCAGCCGTCACTAAAATTCATCCTTTCGCTGGTTCTAGCCAAATTTGTTCGTCAAAATGTTGGTCAAAATTCAACAATTCGGGCACAAACTTCGCAGGTATGCGCTTCATGCCCAAATTTTCGAAGAAATTTTATGCCCTCAGCAACTTTTTTTGCAATGATATCACGATTATCCGGAAGAATTTTCTTCACTGTCTCAATAATGGTGCGTCCAGGCCCAGCGCTGTCATTCACATCTTCTCAAGCTTCTTTGAAAAGCATTTAAATTTTAAGTACTTTCGAGTATTTAATTCTTAGTTTTACACAGAAGTTCATTCTTTAATCCATTTCTTTTCGAAAGCAGAAAATCGCAAAATGCGCACAACACTTCCATCGTTTACGCCTCTCGCAAACAAATTAAACAAGTACAAGTAGACCGAAATTTCATATTCAGCTTATTTTTTGAACAGACCTCGTAAATAATAGGAAAGGAATGGTTCTTTTAAATACGAAGTTTAATTGATTTTTGCACGAATTTATTTTGCTGTAGGGACGCAGCAGCCACCTTTTGTTTTAAAGACATAACTTTGATCGGGATCAATACATATCGTCGCCTAAAATACAAAATAACGTAACATCAGTTTTCATAAGTTTACACGAGAAGCAAAAAACTTCATAAATAAAATGGAAACTGTGTGAGATATTGGCTCAAAATTTTTAAATTTGATTTTGATGAAACACGAAATTCAGTTTGGATATCGTAAGTTATTTTAAATTGTTGTTTTCTGAAACTTTTTAAACTTTATGAAATAACAACGCTGGAAGAATTTTCAGCTTGATAAAAACTTGGCTCTAAAACTGAGCAGAACCATAAATACTCGTAATCAAAAAGTCAATTCTTTAATTAAAAAAAGAAGAAAATAAGCCGGTTGCCAAGGCTTTTAGCTTTAGGATTTATTTTAATTTAATTATACCATAATAAATATGTAAATAAAATAAAAAAGATTTACAGTTTTTTCACAATGCTGGGAATTTCGCCCATCGCGACGAATTCTCCGCAAATATTCGTCGTGTGGAACACAATAACGACAAATAAACAAAAAAAATTTAAAAATGAGTAAAAAAATTTAATTAGAAGAAGAGCAATCAAACAGATCGTCTATATCGATTTCTTCAGAACTTCCAATCGGTCCTTGAAGTATAAATAAATATGTACACATGACTTAAGACTTACAACTTCTAAAAAATTGTTTCTTTTTATTTAAGCAGCCAACACGTCCGCACTTTATCAATTAATTTCACAAAACTTTCTTAATTTAAATATATTAAACTAGAGGTGGCGTGATTTTACATTTGGCAATAATTGCACTATTGCAGTTATTGGGAAATACCAAAAATATAATTTTATGGCCTAATCAAGGATGCTGATGATTTAGTGAATTACAAAATATATATTTATGTTGAACTTATGGAAAAAGAATTCGTTAGCTTTGCTTGAGTTAATTTGTGGATGTACATACATATATATGTACATATCGATACCTTAATACAGAAAGGCCCCAAGTAACGTTTTCAGGAGAGAGAAAAACTTAATAAAAATTAAAGTTTTGTCGTCGCGAAACTTTTTTCAGCTGCTGCTGTCGAAATTTACAAAAAACTCGATTTGAGCAAAAAAAAAAAAAAGAGTTAGAGCCCTTCTATATTGAGGTAACGATATGTATATTAGTTATAAGGGCAGCACATTAAAAGCAATGGAGGGATTTTTGGACAAACTATTGTAGTGAATCTATTTTGTAACCTGGTTTCCTGATACTGTTCAGTTCGTCGTTCGGTGGCGCACAAATTAGAAATAAATCTATCCCAACTTTCGGCGGTTAAGACGAATTTCGGCCAACGCCGCGATTGTGTTCATACTCAAATTGTTTTACTTCTGAGGACGAATATTCGCGCCCAAAAATTCGTCATCCATCTTTAAAAAAATCGTGCAGTTGATGATTTTATGAAATTCGGTGTAATAAATCGCAATAAAAAAAGTAATTTTTGCATATTTGGATGACAGGCTATTTTGAATTTTAGATAACGATATGTTTTGTAAATGGACCTTGCAACGCTTGAGTTCTTAGAAAGAGTATTTCATATATGAAATTTTCGTAATTTTATTGAAGACAAGATTCGTTGCAACATGTTTGAGGCACTTTCAATTGTGTTGTATTCGATACAACAAATTGGGTTTAAGAAGAGATTTCTAAAGGCTTGTGTAAATATAAATGTAAATGTCTGTTTGTTGCAACACAAGTAGGCAGCACAAAACTTGCGAAAATACTTAAATAAGTTATTAGCTAATACGTAGAGGCAAATTAAACTCAGTGTTATACGTGGTCTGAAGCTCAAAAATAAAGAAGAAACAATAACAACAATACGAATTCCGTCTACAAAACTAAACTTAATTTTTATACAATTTCATTTCTAATTTTTTTCACATTTTAGTGTCCAACAGCTCAAGAGTAACATTTTTGATTTTGCCCTTTTTGTTGTTATTCACCATCTGCCGAGAACCGAACCAGCCAACTTGGTGTGAAAAATTGGAGGACGCCGGCTAAAGACCGTGCCAGCTGGAAAAGTTTGTTGGTTGAAGCCCAGGTCCACCCCGGACTGTAGCGCTAAAAGAAGAAGAAGAAGAAGATGTTATCAGTATCAAACTCGATATGATTTTAAGTTGCACACACAATCATTTGTTTTGCAAAAATTATAGGTCATTGTTTTGTGAATAAAAAGTTCAAGTTTTTTATTCATTTTGAAACCGAATTGCGAATTCGACTACAAGTTTTTGTCTCGATTGCTTTTCGATTATTCTTCATTTATGCTTCTTTTTCAATTTCCGTGAGAACTTTTAATAGTTTAAAATTTTTAAATTGGCCTCCGCGGAGGTGTAACCTGAAAACTCACGGCAGCACTGCCAACTGTCCAGTGATCTTAAGGTTTTCAAGCCTTTCCCTCTCTTGTCCTCTTTCAGTTTCATGTTTGGCTTCACATTTTTTTTTTCTCTATTTTCAAATAATTTCTGTGACAATCACGTTTTATTGAAAGCAATAAAATATGTTTGTAATTAAAAAGTCATGAATATATGTAAGTTGTTGATGAGACTGTGTAGAAATATGAAATTTGAAACTGAGTTTTTATAAGAGTTCTTAAATTTAGCTTAAAGAATTCATCATAATAAAAATTTTAGTTCAATTTAATTTAAAATTAACCATAAAAGTCGTTCACTAATTGAAGAAGCCTGTATTTGGCTCTGCCACGACAAAAGTCACGAAACAGGTTAAAATTGGAAAGAAGTCAGCAAATCTTAAATTACGTCTGAAAAGCCCTTTTTAAATTATTTCGCACATCATGCGCGCAAATAACATTTCAAAATAGATGGCGCGCAACTGGACGAGCAGATGAAGCGGAATATAGCCTGAAAGCAACTGCAATAATTTACTTCGCGGTTAGTGAGTACAACAACCGAACTCGGTAGCTTAGAAGCCACCGCTATAATAAGATCCAAAATGAACGTGGATTGCAGTTACCATCCACTAGATCCAGCATTCATGTCCGCGACTTGTTTGTAGAATGTGTTGTTGAATTCCAACAATTCTTGTTGTCTTTGCTTTCATCCACGTTATTGGCTGTTGAATTAACTATTTTAGTTTTGACTCACGGTCTGTGTCGTTCATATCAACGCATTCCAAATATTTTAGTATGAATCAGCTGTTTAAAAAAATATGATATACAGTGAAAGTTCCCTTTGCGGACAGCTCTTATAAGCGGACATCTCCTTAAAACGGACAATTCTTAAATCTCCAGAACCGATTTCATAAACCTAAACAAAATACATTCATTAAAACGGACGCTCCCATGGCCGGTCGCGGACATGAGAAAATCACTTTTTTTTTTGCAAAAAATTCTAATAAGTGGACACTTGAAAAAATAAAGCATAAAAAAATAGTAGTAAAATGTTAGAACAAATGTAGAGTAAATGATTTCAAGTGTGATTGCTTCTGATGGATGGCTCCACAAGTGGCGTAAGAGGCATTCCATCAATTTCAAGTGCATTTTTGGAGAAGCTGCAAGCGTAAATCCGTTAGATGTGACAGAGTTTAAGGACAAACTTTCGTCTATATTATCTGGTTATGAGCCAAGCGACATTTGCAATGCTGATGAAAGTGGTCTTTTCTTCTGTGCTTTACCAGATAAAACTATGGCATTTAAATCAGAAAAGTTGTCTAAGGAGAGGCTCACCATTTTGTTTTGCGTAAATATGTTAGGAGAAAAGGAAAAACTATTGGTGATTGGAAAAGCAGCTCGACCTCAGGCATTTAAAAATGTGAACATCAAAGATTTACCAGCATTTTGGAAACACATGTCTGAGTGGTTAGAGCAGTTTGACAGAAAAATGTCAAAAGAAAACAGAAAGATTTTGTTGTTTTTGGACAATGCAGCTTCCCATCCTAAAGATATAAATTTAAAAAATATAAACATTGTTTTTGGCCCATTGGGGGAATGGGCCAGTGCACTCAGGGCAAAGTTGTTGATTGCTCTCAACCTGGCGAGAAGCCAGCAGCGATCCCTGAAAATGGACTGGTCAAGCTGACATACTGCCTCCCCGTGGCGCCCCTGGATAGCCCCTACAGCACCCGCTTAGAGGTGAACCAAAGTGTGCAGCGAATCCCCTCTGTCCAGGGGTCTAAACCAGGACCCGGTCCTCCAGGTTTCGGGGGTTGTGCGTGGGGGTAACTTCCCTACCGTGTAAAAACACACTAGTTACGACACAACAACAAAGAATAACTTTGTTGGTTGAGGCCCAGGTTCACCACGGACTGTAGCGCCAAGAGAAGAAGAAGAAGAAACATTGTTTTTTGCCTCCCAATACCACTTCAGTTTGCCAACCATTAGACCAGGGTGTTATTTAAAACTTCAAGGTCCACTATAGAACTGTGATCATAAAAAATTTTTTGTCAAACATTGAATTTAATGATTCTGCGAAAACCTTAAAAAAAACCGTAAATGTTCTCGATGCTTTATATTTTATTAAACAATCGTGGGAAAAAGTAACACCGGAAACCATTAAAAACTGTTTTGGTAAAGCAGGATTTATTAAAGATTTTGATAATGCAGAGGATGATATCCCTTTATCTATTCTTTCGAGATTGGTTAGACAAAATGTAGAATCTATTGAATGAAAATCTTCTAACAGAATCTGATGTTATAGAAGTTGCTGCCGATGAAGTGGAAATAAGCTCATCAGAAAATAATGACATACGTATCGTAGAATCGATGACCATAACAAAGTATCTTCTTATAAAGTAGCCTTAGAAGAAGATAGACGTTTAGTGAAGTTTGCGGAAGAAATCTACACAGCATTTGAACCCTTGAAATATTTAGAATGTTATTATGGGGAGAAAATTATTAAAGAAAATGAAGCAAAATTAAAACAAAAAAATATATTAGATTTTGTTCCTAATTTGTAATTTTTTTTGTTTAATAAAAATTAAAATATTTAATATGAAATAAAATTTTAAATATAATTTTTTTTTTATTTCGTTCCAATAACCGGACATCTCCACCTTGCGGACAAAATCTTCGCCGACGGAAGGTGTCCGCCTATGAGAGGTTTCACTGTATAATAATATGATATATAAAAATATGATATATTACTTTATAATTTGCAAAGTAAATTTACAACCTATAACTGCTCAGAACGGACAGGGTAACAAAGATCATATGTCCAAGATGCTTCTAACAGAGTCTCGATATCCAACTTAATACGACCCCAGCCCTCTCATAGTAGGCGGGGTGGGCGACATGATACTTCTCAAATGAATCGTAAAACACTAGAATTATCTAAGGCAAATCAATCAACCAGTGCCAATAAGATGCAAAACTCTCGTAGGCCAAATAACAACAACAAGTCTGACCCCACTTAAGGGTAAACATTAATTAATTGCGATGACGCGAGAGCCGTTCTATGAATGAATAATATAATTAAAAGAAAAACATTGCAACTGCAAAAAAAAATTGTGTGTCTCTTAGAAAACTGACGACTGGAGCAGCACCTACGAAATGTCGACATGTTCTCCTGCCAGCCAGTAGCTGCAAAACCCACACAACCCAGCGTTTGTACATATTTTGATAACAACAAATATTAAAATTTAAGCTGTTTTCAATAAGTGTTTGACTACTTTTTTAATACCTAAATATTAAGAAATAATGATGGTGGTAAACGATTGAATTTAGGAATTCTCGACACCAGAACCCCTTAACCATCGTCGAACTAACAAGGTACAATTGTGCCCTTCTCATGTTGAAATTGCAATAACTTTTTTCTCATATGAGAAATTCTCAGACATCTTAAAACTTCTAGTTGCAACTATAGTTTTGAGGTTTCAAAGCAGGAATGACTTTCCCTTGATAAAGAGCTCAAACTACATATTTGTACCTTCAAATATTTTGTATGAAGAAAAAAAAATAAAGTTAATTTAAACTGGGACGCTCTGCTCGCCCGATATAGAGAACAACGGGTTTCACTGTTTTTGTATGGTTGAGCATGTTCGTGCGAAACCTTCAACGGATACCAACCTGCCGTGTTCCTGGTGTTGGTCATATGTTGAGGTGCCTACTTTGGCTGAAACGTTCTGGCCATGGTTTAATTTTAAAAACGCACAACAGGCTCTTTTTTAGTCATAAGAATGAGGGAGTTTTGCAGCGAGTGCAGTTAAAGTCTGCTGTACCTTTGGGATTTTGGCCTCTCGACCCAAGAGCCATGTTCAGGGTCTAACTTTTTGGGGAGGGATTACAAAGTGCGAGCTCTCCACCAAGAGGTCTGTCTTATGTGCCGCTTTCACACATCACAGGAAATCGCCATCTGTGTGTGTCGCGCAGCCTGCATGATAGGAGCGGTAGCCCGTTGACATATTCATCAAGTGGAGTTGGCCTCCCATCAGATTAGGTCACAATTGCGAATGTTGGTGTAAATGAATTACACAATTTGGGCTTGCCCGACTTGAACAATCTATTGTAGAATAAAGTTTTAGAACATCATAAATTTGTTCAAAGAGCTCGAGATTTTTGGCAACTATTAGGTTTTCGGTATTCCATTTAAGAAAATTAAAAATACGTACCTACAAACATACGAGTATTTATATATGTATGTCTGTATGTGTTTTTACTCGTATGTACACAAATTTGTCATAAATAAATAACTATTGGGCTAGAAAATGCGGTACGACAACATTCAGAAGGTGGTTAGAATTTTTGTAATAAAATTTATTGCCACGAAAACGGAAATGCTGGCCAAAGAAACTAATCATGTCCACTTAGCAAATTGCCTACAGTCCGTTGCTGTCTAGATGTTTTTGTTGTTTTTTTTTTTTTTTTTTTTTGATCAATCTGTTTTGTTTGGTCGTAAATTACGACGCACTTGCCAGCCGCAAAATTATGATTCTGGCTCGTTTTGTTATTGAATAATTTTTTCTTTCTGTGCGGTTTCGAGCTCGTAATGTTTTGAAAACTACACAGTGCTGCAAAGCAAGATTTACGCGTCTAATTGTAGATCGTTTTCTACTTCATAGAGTCACTTTTTTCGTAGCTTCAATGTTTCACGTTTGTAGTGAATTTACTTTTTGTTTTCAGGGTTTTTAATATTTCTAATTTCACTTTCGTATTTCTTTTTGTATTTCAAAGGTATAGGTAAAGGAATGAACCTTCACAACTACCGACCGTTTAAAAATGTACGCGGTTGGAAAACCGCAAACCCCTTAAAGATGCATTTTCCGTCAGTTGGTCTTTATTTGTTTTCGTATTAGGAAATCAGAAAATGAATTTGGGGTTCTTAATTATGCAACACTGTGTGTTTCTTAACACCTTCAATAATTTTCTGCTCCATGATTCAGGTTCGTCTAATTTATTATTTTTTATTGTCAGCTGACAACTAACGAGTGGATATTTTGGCAATTTTTGAATATACTTCGTAGTTTTGCTTTTGTCTGCTTCAGGACCCTGTTTCCGGAAAACTGTTCAAATTTACTGACTGACGGTATCTCAGAAACCAAACGGAACAGTTTTCTATTCCAGCACAACGAAAGAAGTGTTGAGCTGTGTGATTTATTCGAACCAGGTGCCACCATTAGGGTGGCCTTTTCATAAATATATTTATGGTCAAAGTTGTTTGTCAACATGTTTGACTTTTTATATATTTTTTTATTATCGTAGAAAGTCTTGCCTGAAATGTAAATATATAAAAGAATTTCGCACATTCAATCAGTTTTTTATATTATAAAATAATATTTTTATCGAAACAAATTCAGCAACAGCTTTTACATACATATTCAGAGAAAATGTTTACTGGAACAACGAAAACGTTTCCGAAAAGCCAATTTTTTTGGGAATCAGCGAAACTCTTGTTTGAATGCAGCCCTACACAGGATTTTCCAGAATTAACAATCACTTTTGTCGCAAAAGCTGCAGTTTTTGAAACTCTGGAACAAACACCTTGTCCGGAAAAGTTTTGGGAATAATTAACAGTCCGCTATAGAAAATATTTCAGAATAACAACGTACATAGTAGATAAGTTTTATAGTACGAGATCTGCTCAAAAAACAAGGTGAGCTTTAAAACTCGCCGTATATCTAAATTGGTTGGTATATTCATCTCATCAGAGTTTCAGAAAGGTGTGAAAGTTTATGCTGTCGAGAAAACTGGATCAACGCATTTGCATCAACTGCGCGATTGGACTTTCCTTTTGATATCATATCCATATGCCCAAATATGCATCGTTGTTGACGCCATTCAACAACTCCTGAGGCGACGATTTATTGTTTTGAAATAAACTTGCCTGCCACATGCTTCATGCCAAAATTTTCCAAGAAAAATTGCCGATATGCCGACATCCTCAGCAACTTCTCTAATAGTGATTCCACGACTCCCCAAAACAATTTTCTTGGCTTTCTAAACATTTTCAATAGTTGTTGATGTCCTGGGACATGTTTAAAAGCTGGTACCACTTGAAAACACACATATTGCAGACTCGCAGTTCTACCATTTTTAATTTTTTTTTCTGAAACAAATATTTTTTTTGGTTTAAGAGACAAGAAAGTCAGATTTTGTGTGAAATTATTATATTTCCAAATCTGAGCCCAAATTCAGACTTTTATTCGGTGTATTTTCAGATTTTAATGGCCACCCTAATGGGCGCGCTTTCATTCACACTTTTTGAACACTCGCTAGTTTTCTGACACATCGCACGACTAGACAGGATGGTAAAAAACGGGATTTAGTTGTGTCTGGGAATGCACGGAAAGCATCCTTCTTTAACCGATAATATCAGCTTTAAATATGAACTCACAATATAAAATATCTACTTACGCTGTGTCCGGCAGCTGAAGCGGATTGCAGAAATTTCGCAAATTTCTCCTCTTTTCATCCTTTCTGACCGATCTTCCACTAATAGAAAACACTCAGCGCTCATTACATACAATATATAGTACAAATGTAAGCAACAGGTGATTCGAATACCGGTTTTATTTACGTTCGGGAACAACACAAGCGACATGATTTCGTGGCGCCAAATATAACCAATATTGGTTTTCAAAACCGACTCGGATTCTATGACACCCCTGATAAACAGAGACGCAAACATTTACACTAAAGAAAGATATTACCTTTGTGCAAACGCTCACAAAAAGCTGTTTATGAAGAAAATGCGATTAATTAAACACGAGTGAAACCGAAACCAAATGCAAAGTTTTAGTTTCTCAGTGCAACTGCAATTTAAATGAAAATTAACGAATGTTATTGATTCATGATCAAATTTTGAAATTTGAAATCGATGCTTTCGCCGCTGAATTTAAATGCGAAACACTCGTGTTATCAGTTACGAAAAACTTTTTTAAACTCGAATTGCTTTTGGCTTAAGCAACGTTAGTTATTAAATACCTTCTATTTATCCTCGATTACAGAGAGCGCACTAATCATAATGCTTTATATACTTTTAAATATGTATTTACTTTTAAGAACTTCGTGCTTAAAATAAATTGTTGACTGGATTTCTTTGATTTCTTTAGCTGAAGATTTTGAAGAGACGCATTTCATCATCAACTCAAAACGATTGTGAATGACAACGTCGCCAAGCTGCGCAATTTGATTGCTAAAAACATGAATTAATTAAACAGTTACTTGATAGCTTTTGAAGGCTTTTGTTATATTCACTAAAAAGTCAGTTTTATTTCATGACTCAGCCCTTTATTGTTAAGTGCAATAAAACTGTTATATGCAATTGCATAATATTGTCACTTCCACTCATATTATGGTTTAAGTTTGAAGTCATATTCTCTTCATAAATAATATGGTCGTTGAAGGTTGTGTAGTGCAAATAAATTTACATTTTTTATAGTCAATAACAATCTAATTACATGTACTCGAATTTGTCTTACCTGCTGGTCCCGAAGCAGCCATCTTGACCCACTTCCATTTTCATTGCCTATCAATTACCTTCTTATATATTGATGTTCGCTGACGATGCGAACACATTTTATTCCTTCAATAACATTTTTGATCCTATTCATCTTCAAAGCGGCTTTAATAATCTCGGTATGATTTAAACACAATATTATGGATTCAAATAAAAATTTTATTACTTCTAACTTTTCTTTTACACGTCACCAGTTAGAGTCGGCTGGATCATTTCTTTATTTTGGAATTCCACTGGATTCTAAATTAAAGTGTGAATGAATGAGCTTCCCTTCAATGGCTGAATACGTAGAGGAAGCGGACTAGCTCCATCAATGGGCTAATGGTTCCAATGACTCCTCCTCTTCACATAAGGGTCTGCAAGTGTCTGTGTTGGATATGCCCATTCTGTATATGGTGTTTGTAACAGGCAGAGCCAGAGTTCCGCCCTCCTAGCATCAAAGGTCAGAGAAACCTTCGAATGTTTTAGGCCATCAGTATCGTTTCAATGTTTCCTTAAGATGGTTGTTATCTATTTGTCTATGTGTCTATTAAGGAGACTTCTGTAGAAGCCAACGGATGCAGTGGGTCCAGTGAAAATCTAATCAGCTTCCCTTTGTCGTAGATTTCTAACATCTTGTTTCCTTTATGATTTTCGGGTCCTGGAACCCAGATCTGAGTAGTCCGACTGTTCAGTCCGTTCCGTTATTGCACTCCAATACAGATCTAGAAGTGAGTACTATTTGGAAACCAAGTACTAGAACATTCATAGTGATGGTATCGGACCCACTCTTTTTATTGCACTTCCTAGAGTATTTTACATTGTTGTTGGTGCCTTTGCAAGTTTATGCCCTCAATACAATGATTTGGCTCAAGTTGTTGAATTTTCGTGAGGGATAATAATTATAAAACGCGGATTTGTTGCGCCTTACGTGAAGGGGTTTCCGATAACGGAGGCTAATGCTTGAGGTGTTAAGGAAATTCTTCTTTTGGATATGGCACATCAATACAATCAGCCTGTTACGGCGACAGCGCTCCGATTGGTCAAAGAATCCACGTACATCTGTAAATATTTATGTAGGTACAATCAATTATTGTTTGGTTTCTTTCCTTTTGTCAGAATTTAATATAACAAAAATGTTTGAAATAAAACGTAAAAGCAAAAAACAAGCTGTTCGCTCCCAATTGAAAAACTAAAGTGAAGGAAAGGAGTGCCTTAAACTAAAACAACAACAATTAGTTTGATCCATAAGCAAATGTTTGTTGTCCATAAATTTAAAAATGAGCCATATTGATGTATGTCTCAAATAAACAATTTATTATTCTGCGCCTGATATCTCAAATAGAGCAAAACATTGTTGGATGTTCGCAGAATCGTAAATGTTAAGATATTCGCCTTTAACCAATGGAGCCAGATCTTTTTACAATTTCGTTAACTAGGGAATACACAAGAGCAAAATGTTTAGATGCTTTAGTCTTGGAATTGTGGCTTGCAGTAATCTCGTATGCGACTAATATCAAAGGAGAAAAGCCGGAACTTGAACGGACCAGGTGTAAACAGAGCCTGGTATACGTAAGGATCGCTATTAATTTCCCAGCTGAATTATGGCGAGTATTTGAAACGACATTTGGTTTCGTACAGAATGAAAAGAATGATGGCACCTTTAACTGAGAGTCTGGAATGAGTTGTAGCCAATTTTTTTTAGCCACTCCCACTTTTGCGCCCACTTTCCTAAACTATGTTACTCCTTCTGTATCGTCTTAAACGGATTTTTACAACAAAAATTAGTATAACTTTGCCATTTACAGACCAATTTTAAAAACTCTTTTTGTATATAGAAAGGTCCATTAAATAATTATCGAACAACTTCGTCAGATGTGGACCAATTTTTAAAATTTTTTCCCATATACTATAGAACACAATTTTTTTTTTAAAAAAGAGGGTCATGAAATATGCCCGGAAGGGATTATCATGAAATATGCCCGGAAGGGATTTTTCTTTGTCGTTTGTGGACCAATTTTAAATATTTTAGTTTTTGCATTTGTGCGATTCTGTAATTACTGTCTATGAATTTTAAAATAACAACATATTTATGTATGTATGTATTTATATAAATATTTGTAAAGCACAACTGTGACTCTTGTCACACAGGATAACAAAATTAATTAACTTTGTTGTGTTGTTCTGACCTTCTATTGTTATTAATTTAGTACGTGTTATATTTCAAGAATGAATAAAAATCATATTTTTTTGGATAAAAATATTATTTATTTTATTCCTATTCCTTCCTCAGCAACTCTTAAAACATACGTTCATACCTTAATATTAACCAAATGACACATAAAACATTTGCAAATATTAGAAGACCAAAAACAATTTGATATAAACATTTTCCTGTTTGCATTATGAGTTCGACGGCTAAAATTGGAATATAATTGCCTGCGAATGTCGTTGGCTGTATTTTTCATGATGTGTCGGCAAGTGGCCGCACAATTTTCGGTGTCTGTTTTGTAAATAACTCTTTCGTCTGCGGTGGTGTTAATTATATGGGGGTTACTTAATCATAAATCTGTTTCTTTTATTATTTTTTGTTGTAATATTTTTGTATTTGGCAAATTTGGAGAGTGTCCCGCTATCGAACAGAGGGCTGTAAACGCTGGTTTTTCCTTTATTTTGGCAGTCTCATGTATGTGCTGCTACTCTAGTCATTAATTTTGATCTTGTTGTTCCAACGTATGTTTCATCACATGTGTCCGCTCTGTCCAATTCATAGATTCCCGTCTGTGGGTTTGAAAATAACATGTTGGGGGTGTTGTTTGTTTTTAATGCAATGCTAATATTTTGTTCATCAGATATGTTGGAGTGGCATGATCCTGCATGGGAACCCGGGTCCTGTGGCAAAGCTTTGAAAAATTTTAGTTGTGATGGTGAAGGAAAAACTATTTCCGGTCACTATCAGTTTCTTGATATTAGTCTTATAAAAGAGGAGAGTTTTATTTACATAGATCTAGAGGTTAAAAAATAACACGAACTAAATTAAGAATAAGCAAAATATTTATATTCAACATGTGTATTATAACCCAGATTACAGACACCAAAAATATGTTCACAGAATCAACTTATTATTATTACAATTCTAGTTCTAGTCATTGGCACATGTTTTTCTTTCAGTTTTATGTATTTTGTGGAAATAAAAATATGTTTAGGGCGATTTTAAATTGTGTAACCAAAACGTTTGCGCATCTTTTCTGTATGCGAATTCACACACAATTAATTATTTAACGCAATGATTTTAGTAATTCATGAACGCGTTATATATAAATATCAATATCTAGTAGGAACAAATTTGAAAAGAACGTTTGTTGACCGTTCGTGGCATGTTTTAATGTTAATACGTGTCTTGTAACCAACCATATTATGCTGGTATAATGTGGTTATTATGGTTGTTTTCAATATCCAAGCGGGTTTCTGTGCCCAGCCATACTACAACTACAACAAATGTAACTAACCATATTATGGATTACTATTAACATATGCATTTATATTTATGTACATTATGAGACACAGTTTTACACATAAAGAAAATAGTATTATTGATCAGGAAGTTAATACAGTTAATTATGTCAAAAATATGGTTGACAAAAACCAATTAATGGGTGAATATGACGCTAATCATGGTTGTAAAATATAAGTAGTTCTTTATGGCAAAAGTATAAAGGCCCAATATGATAATATGATTGGGTATAACAATAATTTGCTAACTCTAATTAGCATTATGGAGACTTAGCATCGATATTTGCAACATATTTTTGCAACAACTTGTAAATTAACAAAAGTATATTGTCACCTCAACCATATACAAACTATTTTTCCGCATACAGTCGTTATTCAATGTCAAAAGAAAATTACAAAGAAGAACGAGAGATTAAATCGAGAGCCTAAAACAGGTCCTTAATACTAATTAGAAGTTTCAATCCTTTTTTATTTCTTTGTTTTTGTGCTCAAAGTAGGTGCAAAGATAAGCAGAAAGAAATAAATGTTTAAACGTTTATGTGTTTGTGAATGTCCATTTAATGTTCTGAGATTCCAAGAATGCAGATTTGCGCTGGCAAATAATTGCTACCAGTATCAAATGTATATAGAGCAACTTCTTATTATCTATTCAGGTGCAGGCAAATAAACCACAATTTAAGCAACAAATAAAGACACCCAATTAACTTGGCTTGTGATCAGAATGAAGAGTTAACAAGTGTAGATACCGGTTTTTTATTCAATCAATTATTCTTTTCTTCCTCAAACATTCAATTTTGAAAGTAAAGCTTAAGAATGTGCAAGTGCAACAAGCTGTACGATTTACATGATACTGTAAAATTTTGTATGAGTAGTGGCAGCTAAAGCAGTTCAATAAACAAACATTGGCAACACTAGCCCTTTAAAGAGTTCCTTCAAGTTAATAATCGCGCAGTAAGAAAAAACTTCTTAGTCTACTTAAACAAACAAATTGATGTGAAACTGTCAATAAGATACAGATGTTTGAAATAAAAGTTTGTTGAAACACAAGAAACCGCTCTTATTTTCCTATGAACAAATCTGAGGACTTTAGTTTAAAAGCAGCGTACAAATTATTTAAATTGGTTTTAACTTTTTGATGAACAAAATTTATGAAAGATTCACTCCAGCACTATTCGTTAAAAAACCATCTCATTTGATTTAATTTCTTAACTTTTACCTCAAAACTGTTGACTGAAAGTCTTGCTGAGCAACACACTTTTTAAAATACAGCCGACTAGATGGCATGCACTATCATGCGCGAGAAGGTTCTCCGCATTCGTCAAGTCCAGCGATTTTTATACATATTCTGCGGGGATATTATGATTTAATATATTTTACAAATTTAAAAATTTGTAAACTTTCTGCTGGAAAGTGGCTGCTTGCAATGAATTTTTAGTCAAAAATTGTTTAAAATAATAAAAAAAAAAAATGTTGCTGCTATTACGATACACCGATTGTGCGAAATTAGGAACCAATTCTACTTATAGACGAATTGAATAAATGTTTAGTAGTCATGAAGTCTGTTCACAAAATGTGGTTAAGTTTTAAATTGAGTGCTCAAAAACACTTGCAATCTTAACACTGGGGTACGGCGATTGTACTCTGTGTCAGAAATTTTTCAAAGAAGGTTGGGAGGGTGGGAAAGAAGACGCTCTGCCTAGAAGGCCGCAGCCCAAAAACCGATGAAAATATTAACAAAGTAAAGAAAGTTGTTATGGAGAAGCGTCGAATACTATTAGAGAAGTTGCTAAGGCTGTGGATATACCGGTTGGCTCATGCCATGTTCGAGGGGTGTGGCACCAAAATACGGTCACATGACCGTTATTTTGTGGCCAAAATAACACCGCAAATATGATTCACCCACCGAATTTACCATAATTGGCAACCTGCGGCTTTTTCCTGTTCCCTAGACTGAAGAAACCCATGAAAGGACGACGTTTCGCAACGACTGGTTATATTAACACTGATTTGCTGAGAGAGCTCAAGGGCATATCATAAAGTGCGTATCAGAACTGCTTCGAGGCTTAAAAACAGCGTTCCCACAATCTGAAGAAACTGCTTTAAAGGAAATTGATTAATAAATAAATAAACTGAACAGTCCTCGTATGGCTACATGGTATTATTTTGGTTGGAAATGTTTTATTTTATAATTAATATTGTCCAATAATATAATTTAATGCCCTCAAAAAGTTGTACTCGTAGCTGTAATATCTACGTGAATTACTTGTTATTTCCCAATAAACATTTAAAAACTTCTGGCAGCCCTGCAACATACGACAAACCCACTGTATTTGGCTAATTAGTGATAAACAACTAATGGCTTGAATATTTATTTAGGCTTCGGTTTTACATTATCAGCTTTTGGGAATGAGAATGCCTCTCAAAGGTTGCGCCGTAATATGAGACAGAGCGCCTCTTTCTTAGATTCAGATAAATTCCTAAAACCGGTAACTGAGAGTTATTGAGCTTTAATTAAAATTTTCCAAAACAATCAATAGCGTATTTGACACACACACACACGCAGCCGATTAAATTCTCAAATATGAAACATGTTGGGCATAAACGTGACTGTAGAAAAAATGGCAACAATTTTTGTGTTTTTTTTTGCGTTTGAGGTAATCAACGGGTTTCTTAACAAACAAATTGAAAATTAAATGTTTCTATTAAAAATTCAATGAAAAATCCGAAAACAAGTGCAACACAAATCCAAATACTTGAGGTTATGCGAACATAAGACTCATTTCGCTATTAAATTACAAGCAAGTTCGTACATACAGACGTGCGATAGATCCATGCGTAGGTACATACATGTACGTACGTGTGTCTGTATGTGATCTATCCCAGCGAAGGTACATAAATAGAATCAACCCTTAGAAAAGTGAGAAAAGTGCAAAACGATACTTTGTTTTCGTTCATCTATATATATATATACAGACCTGTTGCTTTGGGTAAATCAGTCAGAGCAGCCGACATCGCTCTCTGAGACTAGCGACTAGTTTCTCTCCAGCTCAGCAACTGTGTGTGTGTGTTGGCGAGTGGTAAGCAAGAGAGTAAGAGCCGCGTATTCGTGCTCAAGTGCTTGAGGTAAGATATCGAAAAAGTAGTTAAACAACTCAGTACGACAGGCCCAAAGTCTAGACAATAACGAGTTGCTTTAAGACACAACGTACGCTGGCGTATTCTTGAGTGAGCCTGTGCCGCGTCAACAACTATAATACGGATGGATTGAACGGTAATATTCGAAATTCACATACACACACAAACACACACAGTTGCTTATAACGAGAATAAAAAACACTGACATTTTTCAATTATTATTTATTTTGTCCATTGATACTCGGTTGTGAACTTTTCTTCGAATACAGCAGAAAAACAAAAAGATTTTGTGTATATAACGAATACAATCACGTAAAGCATATTTGAGTTATCAGTATGTATTGATTTTCACACACACACACACACATACATAACCAAGGAATACAGTGATGTGACAGAGTGTGCGTGAAACGTCTTCTGGTATGTGAATTGGTGACGAGACGATGTGATGTGATTAACAAAGTGAAAAGTGCGAATTTAAATATTTTTCTTCAGTTCTCTGCTTTTTCTTCTTTTGATAAATTTATAAATAAACTTAAGAGAAATCGTCAAACTTCTACAAAATAAATACCAAAAAAAAAAAAAGTTTTTTGTCCATAAAAAATTTCGCAAATTAAACAAAAATAACAAATCCAACGAAATAAAAAATAAAACTGCAAAGAAAAAAACTTAAATCATTTGCAATTTACTATAAGAAAAAAATTGTATGAAAAAAGAAAAAAAAAATCGTAATACAAATTCCTTTACGCCATTTGGCTTTTGCAATTTATTATAAATATAAATGAAAAAAGATTAAAAACAAAATTTAAGCAAATTCTAAAGAAATGTTATAAAACTTGTATACGAAGAACGAGAATAGCAGAAATCAAAAAATATTTAATACAAAGAAAAATATGTATGTAAAAGAAATGTAATAATTACAAAGCAAAAATAAGAGCTAAAAAACCTAGAATTTTTTCTTAGCAATCAAAACCTGAAAAACTACTTTTTTGCCAGCAGCAGAAATAAATAAATAAAAAGAACAAGAAACAAAACATAAAAAAGATCTTGTCCAAGTCAAACAAAGGCGATACACAGAAGGGAAAACAGATTTACGCTCGCTCAGACTGTCGGTGGGTCGTACTGCGGTCGTGTCGATTTCACGTGATCGTTTATTTTTCACTTTATACCGTCTTGTCACATTTCCAGCGAGTGCTGTTTTTTCTATGTCGTCGCTGTGTTCATTCCAAACTGCTGTGCTGTCTTTCCTAGTTTGTTGGTTCTTCCATATTTACGCTGCCTAAACATTCTTCGACGACTTCGTTTTGCTTGTGTCTTCATTGCAGTGCATTTTACCCGCAGCAAACAACAGCAGTTCTCAGAAAACGTGTTCTCAAGGAAGTAAATTATTGCAAACACTCAACGAAGCAAACGAAACAAACGATACAAAAACAAATAACAAACTAATCGCTTCCATAGAAGTACCAAGTTGATCTATTTATATTTTGTTGTTTAAATATCGTTAAGAAACTTCCTTTGGCCAAAACTATTGTTATAGGAATGGGCGATTCCACACCAATTTGTCGCTGCCGTGTGCTGTATCTGGGCAGCGCAGTGCCCAGACAAAGTAAAGACGGTCTGCAGGGTATACAGGAACCCCTGCGCAGTCTCTATCCCTCGGAGGGAGCAGTCGGTGCCAAAGGCATAGATTCCTGGCTGAGTGTGTGGTCGAATGGGATTCTGCTAGAAAATGTTGATGAAAATCTCAAGGAAATCACCAGATTCTTTCCCATAGAATCCTTGCACTACTGCGCCGCCGTGCGGCAAGTTCTCATACCGGAACGCGGCAACTCGAACCCAGAGCCGAAATTTCTGCCTCTCGACTCACCATTTGCGCGTATGCCGCGCGCCCAACATCCACCAATTTTTGCTGCCATTTTGCGCCGTACCACCGGCATCAAAGTTCTCGAATGTCATGTCTTTATTTGCAAACGTGAAGCGGCTGCCAACGCTCTAGTCAGATGCTGTTTTCATGCCTATGCCGACAACTCATACGCTCGCCAATTGGAAACAGGCAGTACGGGCGGTGGGGCCGGCAGCAGTGTGTATGGCACCCTGAAAAGCAACATGGCCAGCAGCAAGTCCAACGGCGACTTAACCAGTGTTGGCCTTTCCAACGGCAACAACCATCACCACTTTCAGCAACAACAGCAACATTTGTCGACCTCATCGGCAAGTCATGGCGGCTGGCGTTCACGTGCCGGCAGCATCACAACCCTTAACAGCATCGGCCGTCAATCTAACGGCCATCTAATGAATGGCGGCGGAGGTGATAACACCAGCAATGCAGCCGAAGGCTATACATCCGTTAAAAATTGTAAGTTATGAAACAAATTTACATTCTCATTGGCAGGCAACTTTTAGGTTTTTGTCTTAAGTCTTTTAATTTAATGGATTCTCTAATTTTGTTCCTCCCTTGAATGCAAGTTTTTCCGTAAAATTCGCGGAGGTGGGTGGGCAAACACCTAAACTCTTCAGTAACAGTAACAATAGTGTTAAATTGTTGTTGTAGTTGGTTTGATTGCTTGAGGCGTCTGTAGCTGTGTGCGGCACTGGCGTGACTCATTCTATTGTTGTTAAAACTTTATTATTTGTGTTGTTTTTCTTTTAGCTGAATATAATTATTAATTTACTTACTTACAGACATTTTCGATTGCATACACTTTTATACATACAAGACAAAATTGTTTGATAAAAAATATATTTCGCTCCCCTCCAAACAACTTGTGTGTCTAAACTGCAAATTTAATTCAAAGCCTCAAACTTCCTTATGACTGAAGGCAGGCAAATAAAAGTTCATTATTTTTTAATCATGCTTTAAATTTGGTTATAAATACATACATGTGTGTGTGTGTGTACATACATAAGTCATAAACATTTCTTGTTTTCGTTATAATATTGCCACAGAAAAAGTCGAATTATAAAAAATATGCACGTAAGTTTTTTTTTTTTTTGTTGGACTGAGAATTTGAGCAGTTTGCGAACAAATTACACAACACTAGATATATGCATATATATATGTACATACACAGATACTTATTTCTATGCCAATACGAAATAAATTTGAGATTTTTTGAATTATAACACCAGACTTAACAGAACGATTTCAGAGTAGAATAAATAAAACAGGAGAAAAGTAACTTCCGGAGTAGTAAAAAAGAAGACCAGTACGACACATACAATTGGAGGTCATGAGTTGAACTCATAGCATTTAAGACCATTTTCTGAAAGAGCTGCTTTTTCCGTTATTGGAAACAATTCAGTTTAATACAGAATGGCAGCTACAACCCCGCCTGGAATGGATGAAATTGGGGAATCAAGATTAAGGCAAAGTGGACTTTTCCGCCCCAGGCTTGGACTTGTTCTACATTTATGGTGCTCTTTGTGTGTTTTCTCGATCTCCATGTCGACATTTTGCAGGTGCTATTCTAGAAAAAACTGCTTTAATTTTTACAAAGTCTGCAGCTTTAAAGCGAATGAGAAACTTCATTATTTTGTATAGTCGCGAATAAAAAAAACAAATAAAAAATTGGATTCTAACTCAAAAGTCATGTACTAGTGGATCATTTTGAAGGTCTTCTAAGTCGGTAGATCTACTACGCTGAGATACATGTATGACCAGAAGTTAGGAATTGAATGACAGCACAGTCAGACCCATTCATAACACTTAAAGTCATGAGCGGAACAGGTCAAAGAATAATTTCTTTTGCATTCTAGAAAAGCCCGAAATCAGGAACCCACAAAAGGCGCTTTAAAGCAACCCTGCCGCCGTACGATTTATTATATTTATGTATGTGCAGTAGTAAAATATATTTTCAAATATTTTGGAAAAATTCAAAATTTCATGGAACGACTTAAATATCAACTGCTGTTATGGAAATAGATCGAATTTGCTGAGATTTCATTCTCTTGTACAATTTTTGGTTATAGAAAAGTCGATTGCGACAGTTAAGAAAACAAGCAACAATTGCAGCCTTATCAGCCGGTCAATCAGCTGGTTGAAATGTTCGCCGGCAATTCATATTTGCCTGAGCTTGAAGGACTGACTGTCTGTAATTAGGCCAAAGATATCTTTTGGAGTTCGAGTTAAATACTAATACAGCAATTTTAGTTTGAGAAATGGAAACAACTTTACTTTTTAATTCATACTGAATAACTTTTGAAAATTTGTGGTCGCACAGAATTCTTTCAGGCAAAATATTATGAACGTGGCACAACTCTGCTTAAAGAAAACTTTCGACTGCAGAGATTGACTGCGAATTGCGCAAACGAAGCAAGTTCTATTGAGTTTCGACTGCAAGTAGGTCCAAGAAAACACAATAATGCCCTGCCCACCAAAAATCGATGCTTTGAGCAGAGGTAGAATTGAATGATTGAAAGTTTCTGTCTTTAGAACTTCTTACAAACATAAATGCAATACAGTGATCGCGCTGTACACATTCAGTTCTAATAATGAGACAATTTTGTTTTCGAAAATATAATTTCTCACTTTCAAACTTATTATGAAAGGAAATTAGTATAAAATTTATAAAATAAACTCATAGCTGTTTTATAACTTTTTGCCTAGTTAAGATTTCATGTTGATTCAATATGTATTCATTTTTAAAGTCAGCACTTAAATGCTCTCATATAAATAAATACTGCATACGAGTACTTGTAATATTGCACTCAAATAAAAACGGTATTTTAAATTCAAAGTCCTTGGAACCGTGTTTTATGTTTTCATGGATGTTCAAATCGAAAAGGATAAAGTTAATAGGACAAACCAGTTCTTATTTTGGCTGTCCAAATAGTTGCTTCGCGCCAAAAATATATATAATGGAATGTGGAAGCGAATTCTGGCTTCACAAAGAACGTAGGGCTGCCGTTCCAGGTTTTTATTTTTTCCAGGGGAAGCAAAAATCCTCATAAAGTTTAGACTATTTACTTTGTGGGGTGCCGAATTTCAGGATTCGCATTAAAAAATTAACACGTATTTGGTTTAATAAAAATAAGTAAAAAATAATAGTAATTTTAGAATTGTTTTTTCTGACACCGAAAAGAAAAATTGAAAAATTATGGTTTTCAGCCGCATTAAGTAGGTATTCAGTGATTTTGCTTCCGTTTGCTCCTCTGACGAATTATTAGTGCCACATTTACCCATCTTCGTAATTGATCTTTTGGAGATTTCCATGTTTGTGCGGCCAACGATACGAAGAACATAAATTTTTTCTGATCCCCGGAAAACTGTCGCAATGGAGTTTCGCACACAATTTTGTATTACACCCATCTTCAAGTTTTCTTGGTGTTTTCTCACATATATTTACTTCGGCTTATTTTATTCTTACACCCTTAATAATTTCTTCGGTGTTGTTAGTGGAACCATAATCACTCTTAGTACTAATTTTTAAAATTTTGTTAAGATCGAATATTCCCAGCGTTTGCAAAATTTGTGCTTCAAAAACTGTATCTGAACGTAAAATAAAGGCCAGCTTCGTTCTAATTTATTGAAAATTAAAAAGACACTTATGGCTCTTTTATTTAGTCATTTGATAATGTAGTTATTGTTAAACAAGGCAAATTTTAAGGGAGTATTTTGGCCAATTACGTCATAATCTCTTTTGAGTTTTTTTGATTGTTACGGCCTTTTGGATTTTAGATGACGATATGTACATCAAAGTTAAACGCCAAGAGGGTTGCTATGAGCAAAACCCCAGAACCCCTCCACCAATCCGAGAATCATACATTCGCTTAAAAAAATCGGCATAAGAAAAGTTTTTTGCGAGAAGAAAACAGGACATTTTCCCGGGAAATTGTGAAATGTGAAAAAGTGAATTAAAGACTAGTCAAATATTCATCAAGGACAGTAATATGTGTCTATCTACATTTAGATCACACCAAATGAGTCGAAAGAACACGCAACGCTACAAACCAAACTAAACTTCAATCTAATTTGGTGAAGAGCGAAACGACAGGGAATCGTTTTCAAACCCTTGATACTGGCTCCATCGTTATTTTTATTGAGGCACTAAATTAATAAATTAACTAATCACCATCATAATCATCATTTATTCTGTTAACGAACTTTGACCAGAGCGAAATCTATCGGAGCAGCTATTCCAACATAAAACACTTTGAAATTGAGACGTAACCGAATTTTGAAGTGAGAAGTGCCATGACCAAAATTAAACTTGCGTGTTAGCACTCTAATTCTAGCCTTGCGCTTTTGTACTAATTAACTGCCTGATTCCAATAAAATGTGGGAACAAAAACGCCTTAAACTTCAATGTTTAAGAAATCGCACACATTGCGGTAGTTGCGTTGTTTTGGCCAAAATATGCATTAAATATGCAGTGACATAAAATGTTGGAATTAGTGTTCCTTTAAACTTTGGGGGATTTATTTGAAAGAAAGTTTTTAAAATAATTATTTTACATCAAAACTTATTACACACAGATAAATTATTGGAAAAAAAGATCCATAAACTTTTTGTATGACAATCATTTCCTTCTCAATAAATGTTTTTGTTAATTAAGCAAAAGTTTTCTCTCTCTTGTGTGTGATGTTTGTTTAAAGAAATGGTAAAATATATATTTGGGTCAGCAGTTTCTTTGCTTGAAAATACATTGAAGTTGAAGGAGAAAATAATTTTACATATGATATTTTAGTTGTTGAAAAATTTACTAATTTCGTGCAACAAGTTTAAGTTTGAGTCCGAAGACTTATTTGCAGCTTCGTGTTCAAACAATTTATTAACTGATTCAGCGACTGCCGCTATTGAATATGAAAAACTCTTCTGTGTATTACTTGATTTGATGTCCGGTGTATTACAGTTGAGTTTCTTAGCTCATCTCACAGCATTCAATAATCCAATTAAAACAGGCAGAATAACCTGTTTTTCAAAAATCAAACTTCTTTAAATTTCAATATATTGTCCTCCGTTAATGTTGTCCTTAAAGACGTAACATCTCACACTAGTTGTTTTATATGCGTTAAGAGCTGCGTTATGAATCGTCTCAAAATGTTCGACATCAAAACTTTTCTCACACTCAACGGGCACTAATATTACCTATTGCCCTTAATATGTTTGCAGTTTTATTTTTAAGCGTTTGTATGCAAAGTTTCTGCCCGTGTTCGTGATTATGGTGTGTTTTTTTAGCGAAAAAGTGGCAGTTTTCATATGATACTTTTCAAAGAAAATAATGCAAGCACTGCACTTAATTGTACGGAATATTTCTCAATACATAAACGCATTTCATTTCAACTTCCCCAAGCAACAAAAAGCAAGAAATATTTAGTTGAAAATGCGGCATTAAACCAAATAGTTTTCATTGGCTTTTGCGTTTTCGTTTCATGGGGCAGACCTTTTAATGGCTGGAAGAGCGACCAGTACAGTTTGTTGCGGCTTAAGGCAATCATGGCTATTTTGTTGTTGTTGCCTTTGTTTTTGTTGCGACAACTTTCTTTGTTGGTCAGTGTGACTAAAAGAAATTAAACCATGAAATAATTTCGAGTTGCCTTTTTCGAACAAAATAATGCTTCCGTTCGGATTGTTTAACACGTTTTCCTCATTTTTATCTTTTCTTCTTCATAGCAAATGTTTTAATATTTTAGCTTAAACAATTCGTTTGTACTCAAATGTCAACAGACACAAAATGTTAATTCTTAGTTCAACATGGTATGTTGTTGTAATATAAAAACCAACAACAAACAAACGGCTTCGATACGACTTCATTCTGGAAGAAAATGAAACGCTTGTTATTACAAGAGTTTAGAATTGATTATCGAATATATTTCCATATGATAATTAAGTTGAGTTCCGGGAAAAGTCAGAAGAGGCTCTTACTTCAGGCCTGTTTAGTATATTTTTTATCCAATTACGATTCTTATCTAACTAAAGAATGTGTCGGCTCCTACGCATAAAATAAGAGATACAGAATCTACATTTTCTTCCCTTAAGAAGGGAAAAGAGAAAGAGTAAAATATTACTGTTTCCTTGACAAAACAATAGTCCAAGACTTTCAAAAATTACATTTGAAAATACCAGACACAGACTAAAACTAAATAAAATCAAATCATTTTATTGGGCTTTTGTAAGTTAAAGTGGCAGTTATTTGCTGAGATCAAGACCTAATAAGTTTGGAAAGTTCAGAACAACATTTGGGAAAGAGTATTCAACATTTTTGGTATACATATGTTTCTTCTTCTATGATGGGCCTTTCGGAATTTCGGGGGCAAGACTGCAAGACTGCAAGACTTATCCGACAATGACTACTAGTATAAAAAAGATGAGGGTGTGGAATGCAGCGAGCAGTCCTTGTAAATCTAAAAGGAGGAGAGTAGAGAGGCGTTCTAGAAGACATCCGTCCGTCATGTACCTGTCCCTCTTTTTACTCTCAGCTTTTGCCAATAATCGCGGCTAGAACATTCTAACATTTCACGCAATACCAAAAATAAGGAACAAAACTGTGAACGAATTTCGCGCATTCAACGAAGCTCAGCAACTGCTTTTATATATTCGACAGAAACTATTTGCTGAAAAGAATTTGAAGAATATCGTGTCGTAGCACATTTAGAGTAAAAAAAGCATTTAGTTTTCTTTCCACAACAAAATTTGTTTTTAATATTTTCGATTAAATAAGTCGTCAAATCAACGAAGTTTTTATTAGAACACATATTACCTAGAATCAATAAACGCTTTCATGGATCAGAAATTTGTCATGGAGTGAGTTTTGTTGGCTTTGAGGACATAAGACGAAATCATACCAATACGATCTCAGTGGCCAGGCAAGAGTTGTAGCGTAGTGTCGCCCTATTGAAATCACATGCCGATGGTATGTGATTGTCAGCTAATTCGGGTCAAACCCAGATGGTTTTCATTTGTTCAAGCCACCGTCCTTGTCAAAGAAATCCCAAGTGCTGTCTTAAGTCGCCTGTATTCTGACTCTAGATCAGTTGAATTTTGTACATGGGAAATGCAAGTTGTGATCTGTGAGACCATTACAACTATTCAGTCCAGCTTTCAAGCACAACTTCATTATCAACATCAAATTTATGGTTCAACAAATCTTCACGTTGATTTTACACTTTTCACAGTACCCTTTAGGGTACTCTTCGCTGAGAACAAATGTAAAATAATCTTGCATACGGAAAACTGCTTCAAAAGTTAAACCATTTATTTTCAACCGACCAGCGTTTCAGATCAATAAAGGACAAGCTCTTAATTTTTTGTGTAAAGCAAGTAATTCCTCAAGACGAATTCGCACTTGAAAATGCAAATGAAATATTATGGATATTATGAGCGGAATAAAATGTTTCAATAAGGAAAAAAATGCAGACGAACAACCCAGCGAACATGTTTGTGTACATTCTCTGTAGATTTGAGTTTATTTTCCTGAAGTCGTCGGCTTTTTTTTACCATAAATATGGATGTAGTTTTAAATGTTTAAAGAATTTTGAAAGAAGTTGGATTTTTGTGATTGATGAAAGTTATACCAGCAGCCTAAAACATTTGATTTCAATGTATTACATCATCACGAAGGTAAGTATAGCAAAACAGAAACCACAGGCACCCTGTTATTGTAAATCTATCGTAGATTGTAAAAATTTTAATTCGCCGTAAACTCCTAATGGTCGCAGAGATGATCTGAATAACCCACCTCTCAATACTTTTTCAAGGTCTAAGGCAATAACTCGCAGTCGACAGATGCCCTTAAGTACAATATAACTACCGATATCGATGAAAATCAGATGGATCTGTTTGGCAGAGTAACGTACGAAACGCTTGGGTGAACATTTGGACGATGTTGGTCTCAATTCCAAGTACAATGCCGGGGTCTTTTAAATAATGGTTAATGCTTTACCTCTAGCTTGTTTTATTTCATTTCAACATCTAGCCGCATTTATTGAAAACCCCTCTATACAAACTGAGTTGCCAATTAGTAAAAACCTTAAAAACTTAATTGGATATGAACATATAGCACATTGTGTTATTTAAGTAATTAAAATAACTTGAGGGACTTCGAAACAAAGCAAGGAAAAAAACTATTTTGTGGCTGATAATTAACTTTAACTTTGTTTTATTCTGTGCGACTAATGATGGGTCATTTAAGTTCAGCTGCTCTGAAACTCGAAAACAATAACTTTCCATGTGCTTTTTAAACATCTCTACAACTAATTTTCAATTTATTTAAAAACTATTCACAACGTTCAGAGTATTATTCAGAATAAAAACCAAAAAGGAGTGATGAAAACTCTTGCAATGCAACAATAACAGACCTTACCTTAACCCTTAGGTAAAATAAAATTTGGTGTTTCAAAAATAAGAAGGTCAAATGATGTTGAAAATTAATTACTCAAGTGCTTTTAACAGTTGCAAGTACTTTCTAACGTTTGCACTTGCGCCTATAAACGAAATATGCATGAAACACATTTTCTTATTTTTTTTCGATTTGGGCGAAAACACTTTGTAATTTCATTTCATTTATGTATTTATGAAAAAAACAAAATATTTTACTTGCCCCCTGGGGATGCCAAGGGGCCTGTAAACGTGTGTGATTAATACGTTTCCCGGCAACTGAGATTCGCTTGTCATACGAGTAACCAAATTCACTACATACATCATGTTTGCTGGGGAAAAAGTTGTACGAGTATTTTGCGTTTCTGTTTTGGTTGAAAGTCGTACGCCGTTGATGGCAGGTTGTTGCTTGTAAAACAGAAATGTTCATATTCACATACATAAATACTGGTAAACATCAAATGCAACCTAATTTTTATTTACGTTTTCTGCGCAGAGATCAACTCATGCACATGCCTACACACGTACAGATGTATGTACATTTGTATGCAGCGCAAACACTTCTGTTAACGTTTACATCTCTGTGCAGACAGACGTCAGTGCATTTACATGAAAATGTGTGCACGTATGCATGTACCAAATGTCTGCAACATGCATTTGCTCATCTGGGCATCCAGCGCATCAAGAAAAACACTTGCGTACTTCTCTGTTTTATTCATTTACAATGAAAGTGTGTAGTAGTCTGCTGTATTGTTGTTTTAAATTATTTTAGATTCAACAAATATTTGCCTAAGTGCACAAAATGCATGAAACAATGAACGCAATCATTCAGATGCGCGTACAGGAATGATCTCTTGGAATCGCAGTTTCATTAAAAATAATGCAAGTTTTGCATTCAACTGATAATTTCTATTTGGTGCTGTATGTACTCGTGTGTATTATTTTATTCGTCTCCTTAGAATTTCATTGGGCGGCCAGGCCTTGTGCCTTACTTGGAACATCGCCAGACACTCTCAATAAAATACTGCAAAGAATATTGCTTTCCTTTGCGAAAAGTCGATTTTGGTCTGGTGACATTTTTGAATTTTCTATTTTTTTGTTTAAAAATTTCTATAACTGGGCAAATATTTGCGCTCAGTGTAGGAAATAAGCGAGAACTTGTGAAAAGTAAAACTCTTCAAGTATTCGGGAAAGCATATTTTTAGCCCAGCACAAAGACTGTTATCGGAGGTTGCAAGGCACTTCCTTATCAATGTTTATGTGTCGACACTGTTTTTCTCACCCTTTAGCCACTTAATAATAAAATAAAGAACTTCAATTTTGTAGAAAATTTCAAATCTTACAAAAAAGAAAAAAAATTGGCCTGATGCCGCATTCAGGATGGCGGTTTACTTAAACACTCGTATGTATAACTTTGGCCTCTTCACGTGTAATTCTGAATGCCAACGATTGTCAGATCTTACAATATTGCCAGTAAAATATGCCCAAAAGTTTATTTTGCCTTCCTATTTTGTCAGACAAAAGTATTGTCAAACATCTGACAATCCGGAGATTATTATCTACGAGATAATAACTGCCAGCCATTGTAGATTATTTTTTACTGGTAGAGAAATACTCGGACTTTTTAAGGCAGCTGGGATCCAGCTTGTTGACATCATGAACGTGGCATATGAATTGTTTTTGCGTCACCAGACTTTAATGCTGCAAATGTCTGAGGGACAATTTGCCTTCTGGTAGCCATTTCTTTGTCACTTCGTTGCCAGATCTTACAAAGCTGTAAGATTTGAATAATCTCAGATAATATAAATCTTTTTGAATTCTCTAAATTTTTCTTCTAATTTCCTAGAACTTAATTTAAATCATATGCAGCTTGAGCAACTTGCATATGAATATATGAACACAATTGAGACAGTTAAGTTGAGCAAACGTAGAGCGTAGATACTGGGCCATTATTATTCCTCACTTTTCGTTCGCTTAAACAACAAGAAGACTTATGGTGGCATTTGGCGAATGTTACGTACAGTTTCAAACGGAAAGTTGTGCAACTGCTGCGTTGCCGAATTTTAGTAGTTTGTCACATTCCTATATGGTTTCTTGCTCGTAAGCGAACTTTGGCTGACTACTTGAATAAGTCTTTAAAACGACTAACGATTTCATCACTGTTCGTTGAGCAGGTGTGCTTTTGTTTCGCAACGAACTGATAAGTCGATTCTTCTCTTGATAATCTGTTAGCAAAATACATGATATTTTTTATTATAAAAAAAATCAGTAAAAAGAACATTGTGTATAAACATGTCGTGCGCTAAACGCTAAAATAGCGTAACCGACATATTTTTGAAGACAAGCCCATGCTGACTACGATTTGATTTTCTATTAACTCATCTTACCACGTTTAGACTATTAAAATTAATTAATGACTAGGCGGACATATTATATTGTTAGCGGATCCTATTCATTCATTCTACGGACTTCTAGTGAGTGGCCAGAAAAAAACCCTAAAGGTACGAATATTTTTTTTTTCGTGGCATTCAGATTTTTAAAATTAGAAGACATTTTCCAAAATCTTTCTCTCGAAAAAATTTAAACCAAAATTTGTTGCCCTGCGTTAATTTTTTCAAGTTAAATTTATATTAAACATCGCTTGCTGGATAATAGCAAAAGATGTATTAAACATTACAAAAAAAAAATGCGGATGAATTTGTATCAGCACCGCGCTTGCAGCGCAAAAATAACATAAAGGGTAAAAAATGCTTGTATATGGCCAAAAAACAAGAACAACCACACCGATCTAAAACTGGCTTAGAATCATCTATAGACTATAACCAAAATTTTAATAGAAAAAATTCAAGTGAATGGAAAAAAACAGAAAAAACCCTGTCCGGTAAAATTTCCTTTTTGTTGCTTACGTTATTTTTGCGGTTAGGGTATGTAACGCAAGACCTTTCCATGTTTCGAATTTTGGTCATTTCTGTTTAGGAAAGCGATACTCTTCACTCTTCAGCCTTAAAATAAAATTTCAATAAATATTTTTGTTGTCGACCAATAAAGTTATAAAACAATAAAAAAAAATTCAAATAGAAATCTTACTACACACAGACTTATGTATGTCCATATTTACACATATACGAGTATCTACAGCCAGCATTCAAGCCTCGAAACACGTGTTGCTTTTTCGCATTAAAAATATTTAAATTTTTTGTTATTTACAAATTCGTTTGTTGAACGAGGTGTTGTCTTTGTTGTCGTTACACACCGCAACAGCATTAACTCTTTAACGACCGCAGCGACACTTGTGTCACTAAAATGAAGGTGGGGCAAAAAATTGAATAAAACATTAATTTTCGGTGCAAAGGTTTTCAAAAGTGATTTTAATGTATCGTTCACTTCACATGCGAATGTGACAAGTCCATTTTTGAAAATTTTACAAGAAAAATTATTCATGTAATTCGTTATCACAAAATTTGTCGGAATCTTTTGGTAAAGTTGAGATTTTCCGGAAGCTTTTTTCTTTCATGTGTCTATTTATTCTTTGGGGTCAGATTTTCGATTCTTATAAAAATGAAGCTTAACACAAATTTCGATATCTGGAGCTTAAAAACAGATAGCGACGTTCCACGAATATCAGTAACTTCTGAATTTGAAATTGGTAAATTCCAAAAAAAATATTTAGAATAAAACAGTTTTTTTTTTTGAAAAACTGATTAAGAAGCGTGAAAAATAGTACTACAAAAAAGTCCAATATTTGAACAACATTTTAGAGTGTTTTCTTTGCATTTTATTTGTTTGGACATTTGCAACACAAAACGATATAGCGACGATTTTTCTTTGTAAATTGTGTATTTTGGGCTTTATACTCGTGCAAAAGGAAATTTTGAAAAGAATGGATCACGATAAACTATCGATATGATTTATATACTACACGGAAAACCTTAAGTGGTGTACGAATGTTGAAAGCTTCTAAATATGATTTTTTTGAAAGAAAAATATATTTTTTTCCAAACAAAGTTCAGGGATTGGGAACAATTAAATTTGCTGTATTGATTGCATTATTCTAATGGACTTCTAACAATACAATAGTCTTAAATCGCAAAAATGATGTCACAAATCTGTTAAACGTCTTACATTTACGATGTATTTAAAGATGAACTCCGATAATTCGGATACTTTTTACGAATAGCGGTGATTTTCGATTTAATATGGAAAAAGGTAAAAAGAAAATGTATTATTCGATCAAACAAAGCAAACAAGAAATATAAAGCAAAAATATTTTTCTTTAGAACCAAAAGTTAAACACTCCAAAGAAATGGGCTCTACGAACGCTGATTTCACTTGCCCTCCTGCAAACCAAAACTGGGAAACAAAAAATAAATAAAAGTCTATAGGAAAAGTTAATGGTAAGTCCAGTTTTACGTCGTACCATGACCCTGTACAGATATTGTTGCAGAGTGTTTGGCAGGAATTAAACCTGCAATTCGAGAACGGTTGAATATTTTCTCTACCAGCTCATCTGTCGTATTCTATGACGTGAATTGAATATAAAATATATTATTCTGTGATAAAAAAATACCGGCATGACTTTGAATACAGGTTGTAAATGGATGGTTTAACCTTTAAATCGGGCTTTATTTTTTTGTTTACATAATAAATAGTTGGAGCAGAATTCCAGAAAAGCGAAAACTTGCTTCATCAATGGCTTTAATTATTTGGCCAACTTTTTAGCTTTTTCACAATCTCGCCTCCCTGAAAGGGTTAAGCACAACACACTTTAGCATGAAATACAAAATATTTCTAAGGCGAGGCTCATCTTTCCGTTTTTTGCTTTAACATGAAATCTAGTTTGAATAAATAGCAAATTAAATTATAATGGAATTAATCTTAAACTCAACTGCGTTGTTTATATTCGAAACGCAAAATTGGGAGACAAAATTTTTATTTTGTACAGATTTGTCACTCGCTGATGCTTTAGAAAATGGTAGCAATTAAAAAAAATGTTAAACGGGCTATTTAAAAAACAAATTTGAAAATTATGCCGATTACTGATTTGAAGGGTCTGTATATGTTACACACTCAGTAAAAAAAGATGAAAATCTATTTTTAATTGTGAAATATATTAAGAGTTTAAATTAAGCTTAAGAATATATTTATTACAGAGTCGAAGTCGCACAAACGGTTGATTGGGCTGGACTGAAACCAACAGATCACCATAGAAGCCTTGACATAAAGTATTTTCGTTGTGGACTGAACTCTGTTCTCTGTTTTAATGCTATTACGGTCACCAACACCAAGAGAGGCGGAGTTACGAGATTCTGGCAAAATATTTCTTTTTTTTATTCTAGTCTATTTTGAAAAATATTATTAATATTGCAGTTCAAAGTTACATTGAAAAACATTTCGGCCACTAAATGCCGTTAATTGTACACATACAGGACACATTGGAAATGTTCACAAATTCATATCCGGTTGGAGAAAACCCACTGAATAAGACACTGCAAAGAGGAAAAAAACTATTTCCACTTAAAAGAAATAAAGATGATGGAAATACACTTAATTACTTGTACACATTGAATTTTTTAACATCGTTGTTGCAACATTTCTGCACATTCTTTTAATGCATTTTCTTCCGAATTCGGGTTACTAGAGGTTCATGTCAAGTGTTAGCGTTAGCGACTAGTCGATAGTAGATAAGGTTTCGAAAAGCTCAGATGATGGCAAGCGAAAGACGACAAGGGAAAATTTATCAGAAAACATAAAACCATACAGACTACCGCATGAACGCCAAAATATTCAAACTGGGAAGAGCTCTGAATATCTATGAATAAACTCGGTTACATTCGCACAGACGGACAAATTTTCGAAGACACACAAAAACGAAACAAAAAACAAAAGATGTGTGTGTGGATCGTGGTGTGTCGCGTGAGAAAGTTTTTCTTTTTAAAGTTGTTAAAAACTCAACTAAAGTTTAACTACGAATTTCTTTAATCTTACACACACTCACACACATTTCAATTAAATTTAAAGGGGTGCTGTCTTTTGATGCGCAGACATCTAAATAAATTAAGCAGCCCAACACTCAGACCTTAAAAAAATTCAAATAAAATGTTTTTTTTTCGTGCTCTCGTTGTGGAACTGTTGAATTAGTAGGAAAAATAAAGCAGTTTTTATAAATATTTATGCCTGAGACAATGAAATTGTATTATTTTTTACACTTTTGTCTGCTTACTGTTTGAAAGTCGCAAGGAATGAGTCTCTAAAATGTGTTTTCAAGATTAAGGTTCATTATGAATATGGAAAGTTAATTTAATTTATTATCGCAGCAGTCATTGAAAATAAATAAAATTATTTATTTAAGACTTACACGAGTTACACATGTTGTGTGCACACATATGGGTATGTGTGTATGTATTTAATTTGTGTGCAAACGTATGTGCGTGCGTGTGCAAAGTTTTCATTGTGTTCATAAGAAAATCAAGTTTGTTGCCTAAGTCTTTTGTTTTACATGTATGTAATTCAAATTTTTCCAGAAACTAGTTCAACTTGCAGCTGCAACATAATAACAGACTGACTACATAATCGAATGTTTAGTAATTTTTATTTGAAATATCACAACCGACAACACAACAATTTGTGCGACAATATGTTACATGCCTGCGAGCCTGCGTCTCAGGCTTGCAGTTTGCCTGTTAAACGACGCCAACGGCTTGTTTTATTTTATTGAAAAAACGGGCTTGTGCATGACAGACGAACATATGGGTGAGTTAAGAATTATATTATTTTGGTTTATTGCTACGGACTCTAGATCCTTAGCGGCTAAAGAAGAATGCTGGAAATTGGGCTATATTCTACAGTGTTTATATAACAAAACAAATCGAAATTTGTATAACCATTAGACATTTTAAAATCGGCCGAGGTGGTAAAATAAAAAGTTTACAATATGTTCCATTAAAAAGTTAAAAGGAATACTTCCGTTTATTAAGCACCGAACAAAAGGTACAGCCTAGTTCCAGTAGGTTGCTTAGTAAGAGCAAGTCGACTTCGGTAATTCACGAATAAATAAACAGCAAGATAAAATTAAACTAAAATGGAGCAATTCCTTATTTCAGGGAAAAGGCTCGTCAATTCACAAGTGCATGATGGCAAGTTTTGTAGCACTGTTTTATGTTATTGGGTTCAAGCATTCATGAAATTAAATTGAAGTTATTTTTACAGAAGGTACTAATTAGCAGAATCATATATGATCAAGGCATATAATGTCTGTATGTAGGCCGGCACGTCAACAAACACTTAAAGTGAGAATAAATTACAAACTGAAAGATGCATCAATACAACATATTAAAATTTGTGCGGACTTTGAACGAATGTTTAGGCCTTGAAACGCTTTAGAGGAACATCACATCCAGTACCTTAAACTTCTGTGAGAAATGGGGAAAAGAATTATTCTAATAACTTAAATGCTTTCATGATTAATCAATTAAACTGGTTGCCATTAAGAAGTTAATTGCAAAACCTTAAAGCCAGAAAATAAGGAGAAAATGTAAAACTGTTAAGTTACGACACGATTTAGTCCTGCCATTTAATAATCAAGAGAATCAAAATTTGGTAGTCTTCTCTTGACTCTGATGATGACTTTATGTTGTTTCAAGGACACAACTCAGTCAACACCAGAATGATAAGCAGTTCAGTAATCAAGGATGAAAACGCGTACTGAAACAAACGTTCACACTTATCGCAAAATATAGTTTGAACTAAAATAGGACAGTGATACTCACTCCCGATATAAATTGGTAAAACTACAACAATTTCATTGGTAGAGAACCTAGAAACTTTCACAACTAACAATTGAATTTCACCCAAAGAAATTATATCAATGTTAATAATTGTTGCTGAAAAGTTTACGTTGAGTAAAATTAAAAAGTAGTTTTGATATTAATAAATAATATGAATTGTCCTTTGAAATGCTGAAGTTTTTTGGCGTGTAATATTTTATGCAGAACTGCCTGTCGGTACCAGAGATTCTTTGCATCTCTTGCTAGAGCGCAGCAAAAACGATTAAGCCTTTCACCACTTTCTTATTTTAGTTCCGTTGATATTTATTGCCTTTGGGCTTTTGATTTTACTTCTTTTGGTGACATCTTCTGCAACCTTTCCAGACATTCATTAACCAATTCTGTTTGTGGAGCTCTTCTGGGAATTTCTTTATTGTTCCTTCTTGCAACTCGGTGTGCAATTATTTACGCAAATATCCAGTGACACATGGACCACATGTCGTGTTCTTCCAAAGCCGTCAACTTGGTCTAAAAGAAAGAAATAAAATCGATTCAACTAAATCCTTTTCAGCGGCATGTACTCAGTATTTTCTTATACTGGTGCAATTTTCCCGCGGAAACTTGTACTGATATGGAAGAGTACAAGAATTCGTCAACTAACCAGTACGGGGCACTGTCACCGCACCATTTTTTAAGCGTTTTATGAAGAAACAAATAAAACCCCAATCAATTCCAGGGAGGCTGTTGTAAGAAAAAGTGACTTTTAATTCTGCCGTGATTCGTATCTTCCCAACGTTTGTAAATTGTGTGAAAAGTATTTTCTCTGTATGATGATTCTGGTAAACAATTTTAAACAAGTTTTTAAAATTATTCGCCGCTGTTAACGTTTTAAAAGATTTCCCTGGTTGTCCCATCATTAGCATGAAAATATTACACGCTTCTCTTAATCAACCTACGCATTGAATAACAACGCACCTTTTGTAAGGTCTGTAATAGGTTGAGGAATTTCGCTAGTTCACCCTGATGACGTGAGATCATTTGGAAGAAAGTAGAAAAATTATTAAGCTGCCCTGAACCTCTCGTAGCATCAGATTGTTACTTTATCTCAATTTTAATTAAATCTGTGGTGTTTGGTTATAACAACTTAAGTCAAGATAAGGCTAAAGCTAAATTTTTTTATTAAGAAATTTTAATGAAAAATTATATTTAAGAAGAAATAAAAATTACCCAAAGTAAAAGATACTTTTGTCATAAACACAAAAAACAAAATGTTGCCATCTTGAAAAATAAATTCCACTCAATTAATCAAATTCAACTCACTTATTTTTAGAATTTGTAAAGACTATAAATATGTCGTAGGGAAGTAATTAATCCTTCGCAAATTTTGACATATCCTTCAGAAATATTCGTTCATACAAAAACTTATGATAAAGACACAGACTTTGGAACTTTGTGTGACTTGTTTTTCTCAGTGTGTAAAATTCACATAAAAGTCTTCAAAAGATTTTTTTGAGCAAAGAAATAAGAAAGACTAAAAAAATAAATAAAATACATTGTACCAAGAATACGATTTATTCCTTTTGGTCCTCATATTATTACGAAAGCATTCCTCATGGGAAGCATTCAAATACAAATCTTCAGGTGCGGAAAACTTAAAATCTGGCAACAGCAAGCAACATAAATATGTACATCCTAAAATAAATAATTTATAATTGCAAAACTTATGCAAACTTTCGTTTTATTGCAACTTCGTCTCATATACATAAACAGGAACTGTGAGATAGGGTGGAGCCTTGATGTAGTAGATACATTCGTGCGAATAAAAGACGAAATCCCAAAAAAAAAATTAATTTTAATTCGGTGCGAATCGACATATTTGCAATCGCACTACAATAAATCATGTAGTTTTACCCTACAAGAAAAATCATCGGCCACATTGGTTTATACAGTGTATTTGCACACAAGTTGTACAATATGAAGATAAGAAACTTCAGCTTCTTCACATTTTTGCTTGAATGTGTTTAAAATTCCTACCAGCAAAACATGAACTTGACGAAAACACTCTCTCAGGATTTTTTGTTTTCCCTTGTTACTTCCCCCACAGCGTTCACAAACGCGCCAAATTTCGGTTGTTTCTTAAACGTTCTACGCGGTACATCTTCATATATTTATAGTCTCTGCTGTTATGATAAAATGCCTCCGATTATTACCTGAAATGTAAGCAGCTGTTCTTGGCAAAAATTAACTTTCTTTTTTCTTTGGTAAAAATAAACTTATAACGATTAAAACATGAACCCAGTTTTGTGGTTTTTCAGACTTTTTCAAATTGGCAACTTTTAGTAGTTGCGCCTGCGTTGCTCGTTTGAAGGGCTTTCAAGTACTTAAGTTCTCTGAGAACTCGTTTGGCATTTTGAATTAGTTATCCGTGAGCGAGAGTGACGAGTACTTGCCTCCAACGACACCGCCATGTTGCAGCACTTACTTGAAATGCCGAAGTAGAAGTAGTGAACTTTTCGCTGTTTGCCGCTTCAAAACATGATGTTAAAGAAACTAATGACAATATTTCCATATGCTGTTCCTCTGTCTGTGAAAAATTAGCTAAGAAATTAATAATTGTTTAGCTGCAATGCAGGTTAAAACTCAACCCAGTCGATTTTTTATTTTCCCCAGCAATTCGGTACGACAAAATTAAATATTTTCAATTTATTTTCATATTCTCTGTTATAAATGGTTGACATTATTTTTGGGTTATTTGTGCTTCTTAAGCATTTTGTAGTCTACCACATACATACATTGTTCTCATTGCAAATATTTACTTACACTCGAAACACTTGAAACATTCTTGCCATCGCAAACACACACACACACACAGACATGCATGTGTGTGTGTGTGTGTGTTAATTTTTTTCACATACTTGTGTTTGTTAAATAAGTACATAACAATTAACACAAGCTACATATTTAAAGAAAGATAAATAAAAGAGAAAAATGAAAAGTCAAAAGCAACAGAAAGCCAGAATCAAGAAGAAAAAAATAATAATGAACGAAACTTAAACAAAGAACTAGTTTTATTTATGAATCTGTTCTAGTTTTCTTTATATTTAAATATCTTGAACAGTCTTTCTTTGCTGATACGAACACACATTTGGGGATATACATATTTCTTGGTAGTAATTATTTTCGACTGATTGTATAGACGTACACACACACACACACACATAAATGTATTTGAAACTGTGATAATTAATGCTTGGAGTCTGTCTAGTGCAGCAAATGAAATTGCAGTTGCTAAAAATTAGATTTTAAAATTAGATATAATTGTGAATGTGATTGTTATTTTAAGTTTTCTCCTGTCATTTCCAGCTGACATTTTTTAGCATGAGACATCATTTATTAGCTGGTGGCAACTGTTAGCTCAGACTATCTGCGGATGTACTTGTCTCACATTTCATATTGTCTGATTTTGAATTTACGAAACTTGAATTTATATTATTCATATTTTTACGAAGTTAATTATACATAATGATAGTTTGAATATCAACCTGAAGTCACATTCAATTAAATTCGAAGATAAGTCTCCACACACTTTTAGCATTCGCCTAAGAAATAGTCCCCACGCCACAGGCTCTTAAATGAATCTTTATACTCATATTGGAATACAAATCACAGTCCATAATTTCGGATAGCAATGGCCCCAGACAGGCTTAGACTATTTGATACTCAATTCCGAAAAAGATTATCCGAAAACTGAATTTCCACATGACTTTTTGCTTTCATAAGAAGTTTCGAAATTCGTTTGCTGCAAGCAGACTTCTGCGCATCGTACGGAAATTTTTTCGTTCCAAAAAATATATTACTAACGGCGCCATTTGTAGAAAGATTCAAAAAACTACATACCTATTTGAATAAGTTTGTTGTAGGTTGGGGCAAAAATAAAAGAGTGCTGCGGGTAAAATGTCTGCCTGAAAAATTCGTAAAAGAAAAAAGTGGGTCCTCGAATCATATTTATATATTTGCAATTGCAAAACGTTTGCTTACAGTTTGGTCCCATTTCGATTTTCTTTCTGAGTTTTCGAGAGAATGGCTATGATTATGCAAACTTTGGCCACGAGCATTAAAGCTGACATTTCCATTTTAATGAAAATTAATATTTCATAAAAATATTAAAGACAGTAATTCTGTCTGTCAGTTTATCATGCTTAAGCCATTTAGCGTTACTGATGAAATTCTGCACTCTGGGAAAGTATACGGGATAGTTTTATTCTGGCAATTACTTTATTATTATTTATTATATATTATATTCTCCTTAAAGGTTTTTTGTTCATAGAGCCAATCAGTTAATTGCAGAATTTATCATCTTTTAATATGCAAAGTGCAATATTTTCGAAGGAGAAAAAACAAAACACTAATAAAACATAAATTACAGCTTAGACAAGTATGAAAAGCAGCACTCTGACAAAAAAACATTTATTTGGTAACCATCTGACCATGACAAAAAGTTGAAACTAAAAAAAATGGTAATTGTAAAAGTGTAGTAGCAAATATGCGTTTGTGTTGGTGTGTAAGAGGGAAAGATAAATAAATACGCGATGCATTTGATCGAACTGCAATGAGGTAATTCCTATAAACAAGATTGTTTTCTTTTCTCATTTCTCAATTTTCACCACCATTATTAAGAAGATCGACACCAGCTGTTCAAAACAACTCCAACCTCAACCATATCAATCATCGTCGCAATCATTATCATCATCATTCTCATTAAAGTAGTCATGATCAAATTATTTGCTATTTATAATCTTTGATGATTATGATGATCCAATACTTGTTGCAAACAAAACAACAACAACAGCAGCAAACCGAAACAACAAAACATGTTGAGTGACGGATGGATGTGCAAAACGAAGAGCATTATTTAGCAGTTGCGCTAATACAGCCCGTCTTAACATACCGGGCAGACGTTCGTTATTCTTTCCGGTTTCCATTTCGTGTTTTCATTCAATGTTCAACTTGTTGTGTTGCATCTCTCAAATTATGCTAAACTACAAGAAACATCAAAAATTAAAACTGGTCTTCATGTTCTGATACAATACAACAATCTGAATACAAAATCGCTAATTAATGGAATGGCTTGCAAAATTGTTACAAAAGAATTACGGCTTCTGACGTTCATGCATAATCGAATTTTCAGTGAGAAATACTTAAAAATAAGAAATTATTTTGCAATAACTTGTACTCTGAACACTGAAATGAATTGAAGAAAATAGAAGCAACTGCTTTCTTTTTGTTCACACTTGATACCGGTAATGACTTAAAGTTTCTGAATGTGGGTTTGCCCCAGACATCTGTGACCAAATCTATACCCCGGAAATACTGGCGATTCAGTTAAAATTCTTGTTGAAATTTTATAGTAAAATCTTTTATTTTCAAACTAATTTTACATTTTTTTCAACTACTTATAAAGACCTGGTTTTAAACTCAATTTCCAACATGATAACTTTACAGTTTTTGCTATCGATCGTGCTTTATTTCCTATCAAACTTGTACAGTTCAAAATGAATATCGCATATTTCAGTTTCAACCCAACTTCTAAGTGAACTTGCATTTAAATGAATAGGATTTCATTTCAATTCAAAGTGAAATTTTCTTTCACACCAACTCGTATGTGCATCATGTAGTTTAATGTAGGTAATGCGGACTTAAGTTTAGAAATTAACATCAAGTAACCAGAATTGTGAATCTCACCCATGAATGTTTATTCCACCACAAAAGAAAGGACATTTAAAATCTGAAATTAAATGGCGTCAATCGCTCCTATTATGCAATATGTAACACTTTTCAATGCACTTAAATTTGTACACATTTAAATACATAAATTTTATGAAACAATTATTTCTGTTTCTCAAGTTTATTAAAGGATATGCTTTTTTGCCAGATGACTAAATGAGTGCATTCTTAACGTATAAGTTTGTTCTGTGACCAACTGGCGTACACATAGAGAAAAAATAAAGATTTATATATATATTCAAATATATATTGAATTGCTTTGTCAACTTCTACCTCAATTTTATTCGAAAAAAGTTAGTTATAAGATATTATTTGATTTGTGCAACTGAATTTAGTTGATCGTTTTAAGGATATACAAGTTCAAAACAAAAAATTAAGTTTTTTTCGTGTGTCGTCCAGCTGTCTACACGCCAACATTTCTTAGGCGCTATAATACTACCACTCTGCTTGCTGGAGAAGATAAAACTGTTACGACATTTTTCTTTTAAATTCTCATTCATCAAGTTACAACATATTTTCCAAAGAATTTCAAGTCGACTGACAAGTATATCGGCATATGAACACTTAACACCACATGTACATACATATATTTTTGTTTTCTTTTTATTATTTGGCTTAAATAAAGTCTTATCAATGGCATTTTATGTTGGATTAACATGACTTCATTATTAAATGCACATGTGTATTGTATAAACAATTAGAAGTATGTGCTAAAAATAAAACTAAAAAAAATAAAATAAACAATATAGAATACATGTAAAAACCACATTATTCGATTTTAAATGTCTTTCTGTATAAGAGAAGAGAAAGTAAAAGGGGCAGGGCCGAACATCATAAAGCGATATAAATGTAAAACCAACGGGAACTTTTAAGATTGTGAGGTTTTCTGTGGGTGGATAGACAGTACAAGATCCCTAATAAAACGAACTTTAACGTTTCGTAAAGCGAACTTCCCTGAAAGCATAATTTTATTACTTTAGGCCCCAGGTTGCCTAGGAACGCCATGTAAAACAATATCAAATGGAACGATGAAGCCTCCAAATAGACAGACATTGTCTGTCCGTCATTACAAAGTAACTAAGCAAGTGCTACAATTTTGACTTGCTCGCAATTTTGTTTGTGCTCAGGAATCGTTTAGTCGGTTGAGTTGTGAAAACCAATGTTATGTAATCGTATCTTAAATATTTTAATAGCTTTTGTGACCCATTTAGAAACAAAAATCTTTAACTTGTTGTTTTCAGTTATATTTTTCTATCATATTGTATGCACACACGTACACACACACATGCATGTTCGTATGTGTGTGTATGTGTGTAATTAAATTTTGTTTTCAAGTTTGTGCAGCTGCAAAAGTTTGACATTATCAATATTGTTTGTGCAGCTTTGTTGTGTTTATTGTCTATTCAACAACGGCAACAGCAGCGACAACAAACAGCCTCTAATGCAACAAAATATCTAAGTGGGTACCAGCCATATTTTGTTAAATTCCTTAGATAAGTCAGTATTTTGTTGTTGCAACTGCTATAAAGTGGTGTTTTGTTTTAATGTGCACTACAAAAACAACACCAACAAAACAACCAAAAGAAAAGACAGCCACAAAATATTCGCTCAAAGTGGAAATCAGGTTTCATTGAGTAAAATATTTGTTTATTATTTCTGCACGCTGCTGCTGTTGTTGTTGCTGTTGGTTCAGATTTGTGGCAACAGAAACAAAAGAAAAAGCCACTCCTTGTAATACTAAAGAATCAATTGGATGTTTGTGTTCAAAGCTATTACATACGGCAAGACTGATGTTTAGTAACTCAAACGTGTTTGGTTTTTAATGGAAAAAAACATTTTTTTTTTTTGAAAGAAAAAATTAAGAAACAAATATTTAACAATCCTCTTTTGAAAACAAAATCACATGCAACTGATGCATCCAAAGTGTTCACGTTCGCTGCAGCCAGGCATTTCAAAGAATCTATTCTCAATATTCTCCTACTTATTAACTGCAGCTCTAAGGACTACTTTGAAATCAGTTTTTACTTGATATAACTTTGATTTATCGTGCGGACTGGAAGCTGAGACTATTAAAACTTCTTACCGCTTGCTGCTCATTCAGTAACAACGAATTCTTCAAATATATGCTGACATGGGGAGGACAGTTGGAAGCCACTTTGTCTACAATGGCGAAATCAACCAGCGAGCTGGCTGTATGTGCCCATTTCAAGTTTTAGCGACAAAATTTCACATTTTGAACTCTCGCTTTTTGAAAATCCAACATTTTCAGTTTCGAGCCCTTCGGCATAAATGTCAAAAAGTATGCTAGTTGGCAACTCTGTTTACATATAACCACCTGTGAATATTCACTTGTTTTAAATGAAATTTTATAGCTGTACAGAAAGTAGTTTTAGAACCAAAATTAGTGACAATTAAATTTGTTGAACCATTAATGAACTAATGAATACTTGTGCTATGCGTAATATTTCAGATTTTTTTGTTCAAATATTCAAATGCTTAATTTAACAACAACAGTCTTTAAACCAAGCCTAATGTTGATACTTCAAGTGCTGTAAATATGATGAGTACCGCGATAGCCCAGGGACAGGTAGCAAAATATCTATAGTCGGCACCTATTACCGGTATCAAACAGTGATTTGGTGGACTTTGATCATATTTAAGACCGTGGACTATGTCTATGAAAGCCTAAAAATCTAACTCATTTGCATAAATAATTAGAAGTTTCACACAAAAAACGTCAGTCATAGAGCATTTCTGGGTTGAAGAACTCCTCCCGCGTCATCGTAAATATTTCCTAAGCGCGACCACGCTTGCTGAATTTTGCGTCTCACTCACTGACTTGCTTCAGATAACTGTATTGTTTAGAGATAGTTCAGTGGCGTTGTTTGCGGCTGCATCTTATGTGGAGGCTGAAGGGCGTGCGCAATTCGTTACAGAATCAAGTGCCAATATCATCTTGCGCATATGGAATTCACTACCCCCACCCATTGTAAGAAGCCATACTTTGCAAATTTAATTCTCCAAGTATGATTTAGTAAATAAATAATAAAAAACGTAACACCTGAATAAGCGAAACGAATTTTTTTCATAAAGTTTATTAATTTAATGAGGTGGAGTAACTTTCGGCAATATGGACTTCTATTTTAGTTTCGTTTTGGACAATATTTGTAGGATATACAAAAAATCGTTTCTCGAAGTTAGTACATCTTCCGCCGAAATATACTTTTATACACAATTTTACATCCAAGTTATATATCGTTACCTGAAATGCAAAAGGGCGTAACAACATATTTCAAAATTTTACAGGAGAGACAAAAAACTCCAAAAAATCAAAGATTACGAAGCTGGTGTTGCAATTTCTTCAGTACAGCATTAAATTGCGATGATGCATTTATTTCGTAGAAAAAAAATTTCTTTAATCGTCATTTTTATTAGATGTGGGTTGCGCCCTTTTGGTTTAAGAAAAAACCAACTTTGTTGTTACGACCTTTTGATTTTCTTTAATAAAATGGTTGTTATTGACAGTAGGGCTGTAAAAATGTAGGAGGACATGTAATTCGATTTGCTCTACAATAATAAATGAAAAAACCCATTTTGAATTTTTTGGTTGTTACGCCCTTTTGCATTTCAGGTAACGATATGTAGATATATATTTTATGGGCCAGATATTTAAAGAAAGTAACAAGAAACCCAATATGTGCGAGTAGTTTTGTTGTGGTCTTCTTGGTTCCATTTTCGAATTCCGCCTTTCTTTAGCATTTTGCAAGTTACGTATAACCAGAAATTAAGTTCTGACTGTCTGTTAATATGGACCAGTGATATACAATACAAGATCGACATTAGACGAATACCACTTTTTCAATAAAAACATAATTTTAGTTTCAAAGTTTATTCGCCAATCGTGACTAACAATAAAAGTGGCTATTTGCTGTTGAAAACAATGGACCCATCGAATCGCTCATATGCTGGACTTAACAGCTGAACATCTCTTGTTCTTTAAAAATGTTGATCACAGCTTTTAAAAATTAGCAAATTAGCACTCAACTCAAAAGTAAATCTTGTAATTGTGCATAAAAATATTGTATATGTATGTTGTTAGTCTTTATCAACCGGCCAAACATACATCTAGTCTGTGCTACTATATCTCATTTAGCTCATATCTGGCGCATTTTACCGATTTTACTCTGTGTGTTGTAGCCACGATGCCATCTTGTAAAATAAAGCCGTAACGACTTCGGCAGTGCCTGTTACAAGTCAATTTTTAATTAAGTAGTATTAGTAGTAGTTTTTTTATAAGTAGGTCCCCCGAAAGAATTCCAGCTGTAATTCCAAGGTATGTGTATACATTGTTTGCTAAGTCATTGCCAAATGTCAAAAACAAAAATGTTACTCTTGAGATGTTGCCAAAAAATCGTCATTTCCGCTTTCAATTTCATCTATAACGAATTTGTCGTGATATTAATTACACCATATTTGTTAACTTCGAATTTGATAAAAATTTTTGAATTCTTTCAAGTTTTGGCAAAATTTCTTCTAAGCACAAAAAACATCATAAATGTTTATTTAACGCGAATTGGTTTAATGGAAGTACGACTAAGTGTGTGTGCGTGTGTTTGTGGATATTTTTGCACACAAAAATGAATTCGAACATGCACGATTCTCATAACGTATCATTTTTTCTTTCGGATTCAACAATGCGCAACAAAATTTAAAACCAAAAGTTGAAATATTTCACAAAAAGTACTTCAATATCCGCCTCAAACGTACCAGAGAATAAAACTGTTGCATGTTGGTCAGTCACTTTGGTTTTAATGAATTCATAAATATGTTCGTCAAAGAACGCACACATACACAGGTATCTTCCTACAGAACGGACTTAGATTTTTATTAGGCAAAAATTCAGTTATCATTCAGTTTGTTTAATGGGAAAATTACTTGGTTTGACACATATACCAAAGAAAAGAGCAAAAGTTACTTCGAAAGTTATTCGCGGATCCCAGTCAGTATTTTCAGTGCTCTGCTTGCGGAATTTCAAAAATGAATAAAAGTTGAGAGTGTTTTGCATGTTCGGCAAAAATAATGAAAAGATTAGCATAAAATAAAAAAGGGAATTAAGTGGTCAAAAGTTATGAAACCAAATTACAATCGTGCCAATAGAAGAGCCCAGACCCTAAAAAGCACGCACGCTTCAGCTTATCCGTTTCGCATCACGATAACGAGCCTGGTCAGTCATTATTGCAGTTACTTTTGACGTACTTTTTCCAGCCGATCTGACTTACAGGTCGGTGATATGCAGATTGCTGCGTTTTACGTATCGTCCGCAATACGAAATCCACTTGATTTCACTGATTTGACAACTTCTAGAGCCGGGTCTATGGACGTCTTCCTTTTTACTTGCCTGTGAGCATAGATAACCCTTTCTTGGGTCTTACTGTTCTTCGCCATGCATCCTTTTTTTCCACATTGGGTGCCAACTACAGATGACGTAGTTTAACCCATGCAAGGGTTGTCAATTCTATGTAAATATTTGATCCTTGTTTGGATTGAAATCTTTTATTTGTCTGATTAATCTGTGTGTTGCATTTGAAACTGCTTTGTGTGTAGACATAATGGATAATGGATAAATTTGGAACCAATTAATAATATATTGAGCTTTCACATTTTTTCATCAGACCTTAAATTGAAATGTATTACGAAAGACAGAATTTTTTTGTCGCACTCCCTTATCGTAGAAACTTCAAAGCTCCCAAGTAAAAATGCAAATAAAGAAAGAGATCAAATACTTTTAGATCAAAAACAGGCATTTTGACTATGACTTTTTAGTAAAATACTCTTATGGAGGAAAAATTGCCCTTATAAAGGTGTTACGAAAAGAGGTCATGCAGATAGTTTTTGTTTTTTTTTAATTACTTTTGTATAAAACTGTATTAAAACTAATATGGACAAAATATATTTGTACGTTTGGAATTCTCTTCTTTTTTCTGTGTGCGTTTGAACAGCAGAACCTTCATATGTATAAACACTACACAACCGACTATCGAGGTACAAAATTAACAAAGAAAAGTAATTCAAATAAAATTTAATTAATAAAAATGTAAATAATATTAATCAATGTCTCGAGAATACACTCTCAAATGTATCTTCGGTAAAAAAAAACAATTTAAAAAGTCTAAGAAGTCACTAGTTTAATTCCTAATTGTATTCGAAATTTCGGAACCCTGGATTTCGTTATAGACCAAGAATTTTTAATATAAATTTATAAAATGTAGTGTAAAAAAATAATAATTATTATAAAAAACGTGTGCGAAGTTTGTTTAAAAGCTTCAAGTGCAAAGAAAAACTTGCCTAAAAATTTGAAGCAAATTGTAAACATGCAGTGCACAGTGGGCAAATGCATGCAGAACGAAAGAAAAATTAAGTGAGTGTTCGTTAAATTTTAATGCTAAAAAAGCAAGACCCAATCTCAGACTATTAAACTTTTGTCTCAAAGAGTTCAGAGGTTGCGTTTTTCAAACGCAGATCTGAAGAAGGCACTAAGACGTCTGCTCACTGAAGGATAAACAAAAAAATTAAGAACAGTGACAAAACTTACCAGAATTCATTCACTCTGTAAGTGCTAAAGCTTATAAATTGTTAAAAAGAAAGAAATTTCCACTCCCCGCGGTAAGAACATGGGAATTGATGGGTCCAAAAATTAAATGAGTCGACAGTTTTTTTTTAGTTAAATAACAAAATGATATTATATTGTATATCACATGATATATATAAATATATGTTTTAAATGTTAATTAGTTTTATATATTCTTTGAGTATTTGATGATTTTAATAACGTTATTAATTAATAAAACCAAAATAAAAAAATTTTCTCATAAGATTATTTAAAGGAAACACTGTTGTGTTTATGTAACCTTTAAATGTAGGACTGTGTCGTGACGTCATTTGACGTACCTGCGCAGAAAATTAAATTTTTGTGCTCGGTATGACGTTATCTGCAATTCTATCATTCCTTCCTGCTGAATATGCATTAAACAAAAAACTTGTAAAAACTTCATTGGATTTATAAGTACGAATTAAACGACAGTTTGGCCCCCCAACATTGCTTTTAATGTTTATAAAACAAAAAGTGGAAAATGCAAAAGAAAATTTAAAAACTCAAAAAATTTAATTCAATATCGTAAGTGCGAAAAAAATATGTACGATGTTGCTGGAGAGTTTACAAGAACATCAAGTATTTGAAACCGTCTGCAGATGATCTAAATCTGATTTTTAATCAATAGGTCGGTTGAGTTCAGAGTAACCGGAAATGAAGAACAGAATCACATCTGCTAACGCCCAGCACAGCCTTCCCTTGACTGTCGGTGGAGGGGTTGAAAGAAACCAATATCATCAGCAAACTAAGTTCGGCTAAAGAACTGTAAACCAATAGGGGACAAAACAAAGTTCTTCTCTTTCGATTGCCAATTTAAAATTTACTCATGGGCAAAATGAATCACCCTATCGGCAGATTATACAATTATTGCACGTGGCGGTAAATGCCAGATCGAAAGAATTGTGACACTTGTTAACATTTTGCATTTGCAGAAACTATAGGGTGATTAATTTTGAGCCACGTGTTACTTGCAAATCTTAATGTATCTAAACTTTATCGCACTGTTGGTCTTACATTCTGTGTTTTTCTTTCGCAGTAACCTTTTTTTAAGTCTTCTATTCCTTTTAAAGTATTTGTGCTCTGTTCAATATAAGTTCTTAATGATCTAAAAAAAAAAGTTGCCTGAAGTGAAAAATCCGAAATTGCTTCAAATATTCTTGCGAAAGTGCCAGGTACGAAAATGGAATGTACCGACAAATGCTTTCTATAACTTCCGCCTTCAATCATAAATATATCTAGTAGCATTGTGAAATGCTTTCCAAAGCTTTGCGCCGTCTGGAACTAAATGTTTCACAAACTCGCTACTTATTTCAGATGGCGCAAAACCAGATGAAATATGTATGTAATAAACACTGCCCTACGTCTTTCAAATGTGTAATTCGAACGTTTTTACACATTCAAAATTTTCTTTACAAAAAGGGTTTCCTTTGGAATACCAGAAGTGATGTCCCTAAATTTCGATCCTTGCCTCAGACACTGATTTACTGAATAGTTTCATAGACTGCCAAATAGAACGCAAGTAAAATGCATTTAATCTGACTTTCGTAACAAACTCTACGCGGCATTTTTATCCAGAGTCAGTTCATGTATGTGCATACATTGTGTCCAAAGTATTTTCCAAATACAATCCCTCCGATGCCAGAGCAGCAAACGAGGAAATTAACAATTTGCTCTCAAAAACGTATTACGGAAGTTTCTTATTCACGCACGCATGCCCTGCTGTAACAACACTTTGTGCGCACCAAAGTCTTAGTGCAAAACTTGCAACCAACCGACAGAGATGGACGCGAGCAAGTGCTCATTTTTTTATTTTGTTTGAAATATTACACCTTTAAAATGTATTGCAAAATGGCTGAAGCGGAAAATCGGTTTCTTTCAATGAATTTGTGGAAATTGTTATTGCCAAACTATTTCGGGATAGAAATGTAATTCAATTGTTTTAAACTCAAGGCCAAAGTCAAATAGTTTTTTTGTAATCTATGACTTTGTTCTTAGGTACTCTCAGCACGAAGTGCTCCAACAAAGTGACGTGTGTCCAAACGGTCTTGTTTTTGCGTTTTTAGAACAGGATTTATGTTGTTTTAACAGAATTTAAAAACGGATTTTCTTAATTTACGTTGTTGTTTCCTACAGGAAAAATTGAAATTATGGCTCTTAGCAACTGGTTTGGCATTCATGCAAAGCAAATTTGGGTTCACAATATTTGGTTTTGAGTTTTTACAGGATTTAAATAGAAATTACTCATGATAATTTGAATAAAACGTTTTTCCAGCCTCGATTTTATTTACCCTGTCTTGGTGGCGGTTTGTTTTCCAAATGTCTTCACGAACAAACAAAGCAAAACACCAAAAAACAAAATTCAAAGTTTCTGGCCCCACCTGCTCCTTCTTCCACTTTGAAATAAATAAATTGTTTGGATTTTTACTGACAACGAACACAAAAACGGCAAATTTATAAAAATCATAATATATATAAATAACAATCAACTTTAATCACATTCACCAAATTTCGTTGCTTCATCTGAAGGGTATTTACACTCGGAAGAATTGAACATGTGTAACGCACAACTTGAAAGTAACCACAGGAAATACGCAAGTGTTTCTTCTTATATATTATAAAAGGTCATAAAGACGCCAAATATTTACATCATAATAAAAACCTCATTAAAAAGTTTAAGAAATACTTATTTTAAAAGAAACACACCTGTTTGCCGGACAACATTTCTTTTTTATAAAACGTCGGAGACGTCTCCGATTTTGTTCGGAAAACTCTCACCTTGAGTGGATATAATTTTGGGTCAGATAAAGTTGAAGTGATCTGCCACTACTTGAACTAAAACATTCATGATACATACATATGTACACACTTTTTCAAATTTTCAAAATGCTCAGCCCTCAAGAAAAGTACAAGTGTAAATTTTTGCTCTTGACAACAAACATACAATACATTCGTCACATTCGAGTACATTAGTTTGTATAAGTCCCGCCATTACGGCCTCAGAGTGGAGAAGTGGAGCGGCTCCGTCTGGCGTACAATTCCGAAGAAAACTCAGCAGAGTTCAGTATGTGAATTTGATGGTCCGACGCTTATTAAGAACATAAGCACTACTCAATTTCTTACACATACAGGAATTGCGAACTGTTTTAGGTTTAATGCAACAGCGAAAATGTTGCAGCCAATGTAGACATCTCAGCTTTTGGGGAAGGTGTCTGGAGTTCCTGCACAACAATGCCAGAAAACGTATTGTCGATTTGAAAGTTGCATTACGTGGAGATAAACTGGTGGAATTTAATTGCAAAAGGCGGTTTCAGAAGAATAAAAACCGAATCTAAATTAGCGCGTTCAATAAAACGATTTCCCTGGAATATTATCACGTATGAGAATTTTGTGGTGCACTTTAATTTTTAACCCACTTTTCTATATTTGAACTGATTTTAAAAATTCTTTTTGTCTTTGTTTGCTTGCAATAAAACTATTTTGTGAACCGACTTTTCATTGGTTTTCATCTATTTAATAAAAGAAAGTACGATGTTGTCATTACGCTAAAACTATTCGGATATCGAAGGAATAAAATATATAAACTTGACAGCCATTCAATTTTCTGTTTAAAGAAGGTTTCGATTCTAAGAAATCTTTAGAAATAATGGAAACCTCTGATCATGCGACAAATTTATTTCTGGACAGTTCCTGTTTCAAAAACGAAATTAAAAAAATTGATGAAGATTCGTTTAATTTTATCTTCAAAATTTTTAAAACTCCGCCTCTTCTGTGCGATAGAATAGACTTTTTCATCTGAAATGTATTCGGTTTGTTCTGAACTGAAAAGAAAACAACTGCGATAATGTAACTAATAATATTCTCCGAAGCCAAAAGGCTAAGAACTTTATACAAACAGCATTTTTAAAGGGTATTAGCAAATTCTACCTACACACGCAGTTCACAACTCCCAATATTTGGGTCATAAATAAAAGTTTGGTAGTTTTAAAATGTGGAGGGTGTTCCTAAATCCCGCTTTCCATCTATGGACCCACGGTTTTTCACATGAGTTGGAAAACATCTCGGCTATAACCATGAGAGATTTCACGATATAAATAATTCAAACTGCTTATGAGCTGCCGGAGTCTTCAATTATTTGGCATTAACCCTGCTGGCTTGTGGTACCAGCAGGACAGACCGACATGCCACCCAGCCTGATTCTATGATTTAACCACATTGGATTATTTACCTTGGGACTAGGTAAAGTCACTTGTCTAAGTCGATAAATCTGACAAAGCTGAACGCCTGGAAGAGTTATTGGGAACATACCGCCACAAATTCTGCGAAAAGTTTGTTAAAGTTGGTGTTGGAGCAGCCATGGCGGCTACAATGCCGGAATCATATTTACACATCAGTGTGATAAAGTAAATAATAAATCCTGTTTCATCCAAAGAAAAAACCAACGAATGTCTGAAGTTGATGTTATTTTTTTTTTTCAAAATAACGGGTGCCCTATTTTTGAATGAGTCAGTTATTGATACCTGCTGCCAAAATGACACAAACTCGTACTTACATCAGCACAGAAGCTTGTTTTCATTCATATTGAAGTTGAAAAAGCTTGTGTGTACATACATGCATGTGCACGTACATACATACATACATACAATTATTTGATTCGCACTTTTTAAGTTTTCATTGTTAAACGAAAGGTGATAGAAATTTTCAAGGTTGCTGAAAATGTTTTTATGCGTTTGCAATTAACACAATGAAACAATTCGATGCCAGTCATGGATGATACATAATTGGCTTCAAGCACGAGAATCTTTTTGAAAATCAATAACGTTAACAATGTTTTGTACGCGGGGCTAAGTGAATGATCGAGTATTTATCCATTTAATGCGGTTTAAGCAAATCTGAAATCAATATATACTATCAAGGACAAGTCCATGGGGTGCAGTGCAAGCGAACTGAATTGATATGGACTTTTAAGGTTGATTTACTGAACGTTAATAACAATAGATAACTAAACACAATTTATTTTTTTAAACATTTTATGTTCTTATTGTTTTTCGCATTATTTATTAAGAGTGAAACTTTATAAGACTTGCTCTGACTTGTCGTAGAACGTATGTAAGTCTGTCGTCGACTTCTTTTCACAGCTTTCGAATTTAAAGAATTGAAGCACAACAATAATCGTAAGACGTTCGAAAACCATCCCTGTAACTGTTTTTCAGATACTAGTACATACATACATATTCTTTGACCTGAGAAAAAATTTAAATTATACCCTTTAAGCACATGTTTCAGCCAGACTGTCTCCTGAAAATTACGAACAAGCCAAAAAAAAGAGAAAACTAAAACCATCGATGCAGCCGACCTCAAGTGACGCGTTTAAATACATCGACCATTTCGCTTTCACACACATACATATAAACATACATACATATGTAGGCATGTGCATAGCCTTAATAGAAGGTATAAGTAAAGGGTGGTTAAATTGTATGGGCCGATGTTGAATGTGAACCACAGCTAAACGCCAAGTTTTTTTCCGAATTTTATTTGACATTTCTCTATTTCAGACTTACTCAATTTGAACCATGGAGAGATACATAATCCAACAACGTGTTAAAGTTATCCAGACTTATTATGAAAATGGGAGTTCAAATCAAAATGCATATCGTGCACTTCGTAATTTTTTTGGTCAATTTCATCGTCCAAATGTGCGTACAATCGCAAAAATCGTGGAAAAATTCGAGCAAACCGGGTCTGTAGAAGATGTGAGAACACCAGTGCATGCTCGTACAGCTCGTACTGCAGAAAATATTGCTGCTGTTCGCGATAGTGTGGCTGAAGAGCCGTCCACCTCAACTCGTCGTCGTTCCCAACAATTGCACCTTTCACGCTCGTCGTTGATGAACATTATGCATAAAGACTTGCATTTACACGCTTACAAGGTGCAATTGGCTCAAGAACTAAAGCCTCTTGACCATTCCAAACGTCGTGAATGGGCAGAATGGTGGCAAGAAATGGCAACAGTGGATGATCAATTTTCGAAGAAAATCATGTTCAGTAATGAGGCACATTTTCACCTCAGTGGATTCGTCAATAAACAGAATTGCCGCATTTGGGCGAATGAGAATCCAAGAGTGATTGTCGAAAAACCAATGCACCCACAAAGAGTGACTGTTTGGTGCGGTTTATGGGCTGGCGGCATCATCGGGCCGTATTTTTTCCAAAATGAGGCCGGTCAGGCAGTTACTGTGAATGGTGTTCGCTATCGTGAGATGATAACGAACTTTTTATGGCCCGAATTGGAAGATATGGATGTGGACGATATGTGGTTTCAGCAGGACGGTGCCACTTGCCACACAGCTAACGAAACAATGGCTCTCTTGCGCAACAAATTCAATGGCCGTGTTATCTCACGTAATGGCGATGTCAATTGGCCGCCAAGATCATGTGATTTGACACCGTTGGACTTTTTTCTTTGGGGTTATTTGAAAGAAAAGCTGTACGTCGATAAGCCAGCAACAATTCAAGACCTAAAGGATCAGATAATTCGGCACATTAACGGCATAGAACCTCCATTATGCCTCAGCGTCATCGAAAATTTGGACCATACATAATTGAGTAATACCAATACATCATAATAAAATAAAATTACAATAATTTCCTAAATAGTTTGTGTTTTATTCAAAATCAACATCGGCCCTTGAAATTTAACCACCCTTTACATCGCGATCTATTTTCTACGATCTTTTTGATACATGATGAAATTTTATAAATAATAATAAAAAATTTAATTATTTTTAATATGTATGTATGTGTGTATGTAACGGGCATTTTACGCTATTATGCAAGTCGTAAGATTTTGTGGGAAAGAAACCTAATAAGAATTGTTGCGAATATCAAAAATTCATTGTAGCCATTCATTCCATTTTCAGGCTTTCAAAGTACAATGAAGAATATAAGTTGCGAAACAGTCATGGTTGTATTGTATATTTAAGAAATGCAACTCTGAGTAAATGAAAAATCTTATTTTTATAAACACTTCTAAAAATAATGAAGAGTCGTGGAATGTACGATTCCTTGCCTTGATTACATTTTTCTTCCACACTATCGCACTAGCAGGTTTTTGACAAGTCTTAAGATAATTTTGATTCTGGACTCTTTTCCTCTTCGCTTTGGAAAACCTGTAGCATCATCCTTCATTTAACGAAACCACATTTTTTCTTTTACGTTATTAATTTTCCGTCTGGTTTTTAATTTCTTTGCAGTTTATGGCAGCAGTGCAGATTTAAATGTAGTGGTTGACGATGGAGATGCTTCACTTTATAACGGAGATGCAAATCACAAAGTATGGAATGGCTCACAAGATCAATTAGATAGCATTGTAATGGAAAGCCCCTATGATGTGTATTCAGGCAACACCTCAACTTTAGGTCGTCCAGCGCGCTTACGACAAATAAGTCAACCGGTCGATGTTCCACCGCCACCCATGAAGGAGGAGAGCAGTAAAAAGAAAAAAGATAAAAGATCATCCAAATCTTCTAGTAGTCAAAGTTTATCGGGTACTCTGATACGACCAAAACCCATTCACCCGGCTACCTTGCAACGCCATGGTATACCAATAGGACCAGGACCGGGTAGTATGATTTACGGAGCACTGCCGGGCCCACCGCAGTCGCAGCCACCTATGGGCAGAAATTACCATACAATCAGTCATCGAGGTTTTCCACCAGGGCCCCCTTTACCACCTCATCATCACGGTCTGCCACCACAAATTCATGCCCAAATGATGCACGCAGGTCCACACCATCTGGGTGTGCCAATGCAAGTGCCCCTTATGATGCCACAACAGTACGCCACCCTACAACCTTCGACTACGACGAAAAAGAAAAAGAAGGATAAGAAAAACACAGGTATACCGGTAGGTATGCCCATAGTACCACCGATTTATGCTTATCATCATGCTCAGGCAATGGCTGGCCCCACACCTCCACCCCCGCCTCAAAGCATCATGGCTCAGTCAATGATCGGTGAACCCAGACCTCTGGCAATGTCAAGTCGAAAGTTGGCTGCCTCTATGGGTAACGGCTTAGACGATTCCGGCAATTCGGGAGCAGAATCACCCGGTGGCACCGGTATCTATAGACGCAAAGGCCACCTCAACGAACGAGCATTTAGCTACTCAATACGCCAGGAACATCGTAGTCGCAGCCATGGCTCTTTAGCTAGTCTACAATTTAATCCTCCCGATATGAAGAAAGAACGAGAAATTGCTCAAATGCTGGCAGGTCTTGATCTAAATGACGGATCTGAAGATCCACGATCAATGGGCCCAACAACGCTGCAGCGTAAACAGGCTGCCATGATGAATGGCAACGGTGCCATCTATGGCAACAGTGGTGGCCAGGCCATCTACGGCAATGGGCCGCCGAGCACGTTTGGCAAACCAAGAAGATAAAATGAATCGGCCATAATTTTCAATTCAATTTGGCATTCAATGTTTAAAAGAGAAGAGGATCAATTCAAATCATTCAATTGATTGAAAACAATTTGATTTTGTTCGCATGTCATTGTTATCTAGGTTTATTAACTCTTACACACACACACGCACACACACACACACACACACACACACATTTACATATAGTATTGGGGCTCGAAATTATGTTTGTATTTGAAGACAATTTTAGACCCGTGCAAACACCAGCCGCATACAGAGACAGTCATTTAAATTATTAAATTTAATCATTTAAATGGCTGCACTTTCAAACCGCATACCAGGATAATTGAACTTGATCGCAAAACACAAACAATTAAATCCAAATCAAAGTCTTCAAACATATAATTGTCCGTCCACTTCTGTTTGTCTGCTGGGTGTGTTTATGAGCGCGTGCGCGCGCTTGTGTGTTGGCAGTTTCGAAAGGCACTCACGGAGAAAGAGAGCCTGTGAACGTCTTATCTTTAGCGATGCTGGTCACTAGAATTGCTTATTATATCTTTCATTTCTACTTTTATGATTTCTGATTTCAACTTAAAGCAATTACATATTATATTGTATGTATTTAATAATTTTCTATTGTCTTATTACAATTTTAATTTAGCCTAAAAAAATATATTTGTATAAATTTCTAGTTTAAAGCGATTATTCAATCAAATATAATTAATTTAACTATTTGCAAAGCGCTGGAACAGCGCAGCATAAATTCTATTCAAATTGTTATTAAACTTGAAAGATACACAAAGAAGTTTACGGATTCAAAACAAAAATTTTTTTATCGTATGTGCCTTATTAGGTTTATATTATTAGTTTTTCAAAAAAAAATTCTTAACTTTGACAAAATTGTGTTTTATATTTCTTAGGAAAACATGACTATAGACAACGAAAACGTTGTATAATTTCTCGAACATGAAATAACATTTAATAATCGAATACACATGCATACATACATACACATTTACCACACACATGCACGTGCATGCTCATGCATGCATAAGTAGTTGTGTAGGCCCGAATTTGTGAATTCAACGTCTGTATGTATGTGTGTTTCTAATTGTTAGTAAGAGTGTATTTTTGTCCATATTAGAATAACATACATACATACATATTTAGGTTTTATTTATTTAGGTTTTTATTCATATTTTAAGCACAAACAAATATGTATGTACATATACACAGATGGACAAAAGTCACCGTCATTTGGTATCTAGAAGATTATAACAGCTCCCATGCCCAGAAAATAATGGGATCGGAAAAAGTAGTTTATTTAACAAAAACTATTATTTATATAAATTCTATTTCAGTTTAAAAATAAGGCTAATTCAAGCGTTATTTATAAAAAAATTGGCATATAACGATTGCTGTGTGCATTTTTGGTGGACAAAAGTCACCGTCAGTTCAGCTCGGCTTGCCTGTTAAAGTAATTTTAACAAAAATTTAAGCCATTCTGGCTCCGTTTATCAGTGAGTTCGTTTAGTATAGTAGCTTTAAGTCTGATCTGTACACATTTTATAACGGTACTTAATTAAAAATTTTACCGACGCCTCGTGATTGTTAAAAATGAATCAAGAAAGGAAAGAAACCACAATTGAAGAAAGAAAAATTATTTTAAATGCGTACAACCAAAGCAAGACCATTCGGGAGATATGTTTATTAGTTAATCGTCCACCCACCACCATTACTGCAATAATAAAAAGGTTTAAAGACGAACCAGAGTGCCAATATCTGCCGAGGAGTGATCGACAGTCGGCACTATCTGTACGCGAAAAGCGTGAAATAATAAAAATAGTTTAAAAAAAGAGCCCGAAACCCCGTCAGAAATTGCTGCAGCGATAAAGGAAAGCAGTGGTACAGTTGTTCACCCACGTACTGTGCGCAGAGCACTGAATTCCACTGGTTATAGTGCTAGAGTATGCAGAAAAAAGCCACAGATCAGCAACGTCAACCAAACGAAGCGTCTTTCCTTCGCAAAAGAGCATTTAAGCAGAGGAATAGATTTCTGGGAAAAAGTTATCTTCCCTGATGAAAGTAAATTTTGTATATATAAATCGGACGGACATGTTTTAACGTGGAGAAAGCTGGGCGAAGCATTAGCAGAGAAGGATATACAGTCAACTGTGAAACACGGTGGTGCTGGAGTCATGGTATGGGGATGCATGTCGACGGCTGGTGTTGGAGAGCTCGTCTTTATAGATGAAATAATGGACAAAGTACTTAATTTGAATATACTTAAAGAAAATCTGCAGAAAAGTGCTCAGAAGCTTGGCATTGAATCAGACTACTACTTTCAACATGACAATGACCCCAAGCACACCGCAGAAATAGTTCGCTTATGGGTCTTGTACAAACTTCCCCTTACCCTGAAAACTCCGCCATAGTCAACCCGACCTGAATCCAATAGCATTTATGGGACCATTTGGATCGGCGGATTCGGGAGCGTCACATTACCAAAATGGCAGAAAATAAGCCCAGATATTACCAAAAAATTGATTCATTCGATGCAGAAACGTTTGCAAGCTGTCATCAACAACAATGGTAAACATACTCCATACTAAAATAGTTTTAGCCCTTTAATTGATGAAGTAATTTATTAAATGACGGTGACTTTTGTCCACCAAAAATACACACAGCAATCGTTATATGCCATTTTTTTTTAAATAACGCTTGAATTAGCCTTAATTTTAAACTGAAATAGAATTTATATAAATAATAGTTTTTGTTAAATATACTACTTTTTCCGATTCCATTATTTTCTGGGCATGGGAGCTGTTATAATCTTCTAGATACCAAATGACGGTGACTTTTGTCCATCTGTGTACATACATACATACAACTAAAAGTAATACAAAAAGAACCAATAAGACCATGTAATAAAAATATTATAAACTTATTCTATTTATACAAACATGTAAATTAGTTAAAACAACGAATAAAAACATTTCAGCGATTAAATAATATCTGTAAGAAAAAGTAGTAAAATAAAAAAAATAAAAACTCATATAACGTACGTATCCGAAAACAAAGTCAAGTCTTTTATTGAGTTGGGTATCTCCCTCAGTCATGGATGCGGTACAAGCCTCTTTTTCGACACCCCGTAAGGCTAGTGTATACTGCTCATGTGCTTGTTTCGTCCATGCTCCGACATATGGCTGAACGATGATGGTCCTCATGAGATTGGCCATCACATGACATTTTCTGTTTGACAGTTTTATTTTACCCGAAAATGGGCGCTTAAAAAACAACTAAAGCAATTTATCTGAAGACAAGCCCATATTAGAAATAAACACGGTTGTGTACATACTTATGTATATCGTTAGGTGAAATGCAAAACCACATTTTGTAAGCGAAAGTCGAAAATACGTTACTTCAAGCGTAAATCCCATGACATGTTATTATATTCTTTCTACTCCGAAGTAATAAAAATATTAGTTAAGTGGATTCGCTTCTGCGCATTAATTTTACAAAAAAACTATTGTTAAAGTATTTTAGATTTTCAAGCATGTGCGAAGCGAACACTTTGGCGAACTAAAAATTATGGTCAGCCAGAACATGAACAACTGCACGAAATAGCCACATACAAGATCATGAACACTCATTACCGTTGCTCTGCCGGCGTCACGTTCATGGAGGCACCGGGTAATAACAATTTTTGATAAGTCTTGCTAAAACCGATCTCCAAAATGACGTAAAATCGTCGCATCTGGCATCGCTTCACTCCCTATCAGACTGTACAAAACACATTTCCACACTGGATATAGTCAATGCTATGCCCAGAGCTTGAATTATTTCTTTAATAGTCGCAAAGCAGTTCTGGGCTGACGAACAGCTCTCCCGTCATCGTACTTACTTTTTAAGTGTGGTCAAGCTTGTTTTCTTGTTTCGCCTTCGAAAGCTTTGCGTCTCACTCGCACTAGTCGACTGATTTACCTCAATTAACTCCCGAGTTTCACGGTTCATTTGAGGAGTTTCATGCCAGTCATGCTGCTACTTCCTACGTGTAGGCATGGGTCGTTTTAAGTTAGTCACAAAGATAATTATAAGAGCCTGTTAAAACCATCATGGGCATATGGTGTTGCTTACTCCCCCCAGAACAGTTATAAATTTACTTTTAAAGTTAATAATTCATTCATTTTGTAATACATCCTTTGGTTTTACTTTTCCAACACAAAAGCAAAAAAAAATAGACTGCACTAAAAATATTAATATGATCTCTTTGCTATTTAAGTTGGAGTCCGAAAATTGTTGGAGAAATAAATTCGAACTTAAAAATAACTTGATGAAAGATGAAAACATCACTGCAAAAAGGAATAAATTTTATTTTGCATATTTCAGTGGACAGAATACGGGGTCCGTAAAGGATAAGGCACGGCATTATCGTTTTTAAGTTGGAACACTCGTTACGAAGATGTGTTCACAGCTTCAGCTATTTAGAATGTCAAGTTATCGAGTAAGAGGCACTTAAGTCTTTTTTGCCTATTCGACGATTTTATGCTGCCGAAAAAAATATATTACGGAGTTTGATCCAAATTTTATGTAATTAATTGCTGAAAAGGGAAGTGAAAACTGTTATGGATAATAGTCAAAACGTTGGTCTATGCGATGAAATGTGTGACAGAGAATTAGTTCCACAATTGATAATTTTTTACCAAAAAAAACCGTCGCATGAACGGTGTTGTTTTTGGCAAAAGCCAATACTGAAGCCATTCATGCCTCAGCCGCAGTTATCACTAGATTTGGAACCTTGCGACTTTTTCCTGCTTGAGATTGAAGATACACATGAAAATTGAGGCGGTTGAGATGATATAAACCGAGTCCCCGAAAGAGCTCAAGCACATACCAAAAAGTACATATTAGAACTGTTTCGATGATCGGTGAAATCGCTGGCACAAGTGTGTTATATCTGAGGGAGCCAACTTTAAAATTGTAATTGATAAATAAATATTTTTTAAGAGAAATGAAAATCATCTTATTTTGGACTAGACCTCGTTTAAAGTCTTTTTAAATGTTAAAAAATCATTTAACAAACAGACTGCCACCCGGAACCATAGCAGGAGTTTTGTATACTAAAAAAGATATACGAAGAATAAATAACGAATACATTCGCAACTGAATGACTGAAACTTGTTGAAATTGTTTGTCAATCTAGTTTATGCTTCTTCTGCTGTTTTTGTTGATTTTTCTTGAAGTAACTTTATATTAGAATTAATATAGGCCTCTTTGCATATGAATAAGAATTTTCTCGCCCACATTTTCCTTGTATTTTTTTATGAAATAAAATATGATGAAGCGTGATTTCATCCAAATCGAACAATTTTGTTTCATTTCACGTGTAATTATGAAAACCGTTGGTGTTAACCCTGTTTTGTTCATACACTTTAGGTTTGAATAAAAAACAAAGTAGAAAAGGAGAGAAGTGTGTTTGTAAGTGCGTCATAGGTGAGGTGGCATTTCATCGCGGAAGACGCCACAGTTGTGGTCGATTCCCAGTAGAAATTAACATTTTTCGGTTTTGCAATTAAGATATTTTAATAATTAATTTTAAGTTTCATACCCAAATGCATTAAGAAAACACTAATTCAAATCCCTCCTGATAAAAAATTGCGTCTTAGTTGGACTCATTGGCTGCCCATATGCCGACATTAGACTCGAAACCCTTTGAAAATTTTAACTTTATATTCAATAAAGTTCTTTGTTTATGATTAAATAAAATATCATAAAAACTTTAAATATTTTATGCAGCAAATGCCGTGAGAGACACATTGTATTTGTATGTGGTTCTAACCTATAAACATACACACAAACTTGTGTGTGGGAATTTTTCCGATTATACTGGAACCGCCAATACCTACATACTGGCCACTGTACATGTAAAAAGTAGAAAACCGGAACAGGTTTTGTTGAACCGGTAGTATTTTTAAACCTTAATTCATGCAAACAAGATTAATTTTATTTAATTTTTTCAACAACGATAATTTTATTTTCGTCCACACAAAATCCGAATAAAAAATCAAACTGAAGCTAAACCGCTTCCCCACCTCTTAATTTTTTTGTTCCCGCACAATTTCTAAAATGTTTTTTCGAGAATGTCACACATACTTAAGATGTGCCTGTACAACAAGTACTAGTGACCAAATACTTCATTTGGAGACATTGGAACGAGAGATTTTCTAGTACATATTTATAATGTTTGTTACATTTAGAATAAAGCTGAAACGACGGTCATATACATACATCAATAGTGTGGACACTTTGCTAAAAACCTCACCACAATAGCCGTCAAGAAGAAGGCACTTGACGCTAAGTTTCCACCAGGGACAGGATTGAATGCGGGTAACAACTGGTGTCTTACAACTAATAGCATTGCGCATCATCCTTTAAAGACTTCATTAAAGTGGACTTCTGGCTCCGTAACAGAAGACGCAAAACCCTCCAAGGCCAAACAACGACAACAAGCTTGACCGCCCTTAAGAAATAATTACGATGACGCGAGAGCCCAGAGCTGCTTTACGAGTTGCTCTTTTTTTAACTTGGCCAATACCAGTATATTTCTTAATGCTTCTTCTTTATTCACCAAATTATCAGTGTGCAATTTGTTTCATAAAGGTTTTTGATGACTATACCCAGACTCAGCAACGAATTACCACTAATTATTGTATCTCGTTCTTTTCACGGAATTCAAAAACTATTGTACTAATATAATTACTATCATGACTGTATTTGTAATATTATTATTACTTGTTAAGATTTAGGGAATCGATTAAGTGCAAAAAACCTGTTGCCTTAAAACCGCGTGTGCGTTCAAGAACGAAAATAAAAGGAAATAATGAATCCAATGCAATGGCTTAAGAGGGGGAAGAGTGTAAATGAAGTCTCGCCAAAAATTTATTTCAGTCAAACAATTCTTTCTTTGTAAGATTTCAAAATGCTTTTGAGGTACGTACGACTAATTTTTGCGGCTTTCCAGACCACACACCCTCTTGAAGTAAATTTTTAATCATGCACAATAAGCCACGTCTAAGTCACGTTATATCACGCATAACATTAAAATATGTACATAAAAGTGGAAAATTATTTTAAAATTTAGTTTTTTACCGATTTAAGTCGAGTGCATGGAAGTGATTCGCCTACAATTATTAATGTTGTAAATGGTTGCGCGGAGCCGGTGTATTCCGCGCTTTAGTTTTTATTGCTCTATTAACGTGTTTGTTATTGTTATGTGTCCATATCGATATCATTAATGTACTTAATCATCATTTAGCATCTGTTTGATGATGACTGCTCCTGCGAAAGCGAATCGCAAGACGAGTTTTTTCAATTGAACACAACATTTCTGTGAGACTAGAATAAAAACACGGCCTCATACGAGTTCATTTTAAGTTGTTGTCTAAAATATAAGGAGGTGGTGAACAAATTCTGCGTCCTGTAGATAAAATCTAAAAAAATTCTTTAAAAATTAATTAATTAATTAATCGGAATGGTTACGACAAGGAACATAGATGTCGGATGAAATTCTGGCGACATTATATTTCTAATTGAACTAAAATCAAAATAGTCTTAAACTTATGAAAAACACGTCAAAGTGTTAAAAGGAAATTGTAAGACAATTTTCAATAAGAAATCAATGCCTTAATTATAATTTATGAATAAAATTATTCCTTTTATAACAGTATTGCGAAATGAAAAAATCTTCTCAAGGACAAAATGCTTTGGAAAGCGAAATATAGGCACAATAAATTTGGAGCCCCGTTTCCACTAAAACTCGAAATCTCTGCATTGTTCATTGCCGGCCAACCCGAAGCTGCTAACAAAAATACAAGCATAATTTTTCAATTATTTTGCAAATATTTTCTACGCAAGTATTCCCAACGGAAGCAAGTTTTTCCGTAGAATAGAGGAGAAAAGGTTGCTTGGTAGATGGAGAAAACAAAACTCTACGAAGTGAGTCCCTGGTTATCTTTGCGCAGGAACTTGCGACGTGGCAGAACGGGGAGACACGATTATCGACCATGGGATGCTTTGTAGGCTGAACCATGGATAGCTTCCTTGCCGGAATTATTCTGGGTGCGGCTAAATCTAAGATCGTAATTCCTGGTGGTAGTGGTGGTATAGTTTGATCAGATACCTGGATTAGTAACAAATTGGATGGGAGAAGCATCCAGGTGCTGACTCAGATGTATCGGGAAGTGCTGACAGAAAAGGTTCGATAGTCTGAGATGCCTTACCCTGAGCTATCTAAATTCTGTGAGTTTGTGATATGTGCAGCTTCAGAACGTCAGATTAAGTCGTCGTGGTATAATAAATTTCACATTCTACGACATCCCGCACCAAAATAATTTCTAGTCTTTTAAGGGTTCAAATAAAACATCATAATGACATTTTTCCTACTTACCGCTTTTGTTTAGCTTTTCAATGAGCTTTAAATTTCACAAAGCGTTGTGAACCATTTTTTTATTGAATTAGAATTACGATATGGTCGAAGGAAAGCATGCCCGACGAGTGGAATCTCAGCATCGTTTGTCCGGTCCACAAAAAAAGAGACCGCTTAAACTGCGCCAACTACCGAGGAATAAGTCTCCTGAACATCGCCAACAAGATCTTCTCTGCCGTTTTGTGTGACCGCCTGAAACCATTCGTGAACAGTTTGATAGGTCCTTATCAGTGTGGTTTCAGGCTGGGGAAGTCCACCATGGACCAAATTTTCACACTACGGCAGTTCCTGAAAAAAACACAAGAGATGCAAATCGACACCCACTACCTATTCGTCGATTTTAAGGCCGCATATGACAGTCTGCATAGGGGCGAGCTATACAACGCCATGTCTAGTTTTGACATTCCTACCAAACTCGTCAGGCTGTGTAAGATGACGATGGAGAATTCTCGCTGTTCCATCAAGGTTAGTGACGAATTCACCGAGACATTTTTTTGACTTTTTTAACATAGTTCTTGAGAAGATCGTGAAAACTCACACGCCAACAACAGAGGCACGATCTTCCAAAAGTACGTGCAACTGGTAGAATACGCTGACGACATTGACATGATTGGTCGAACACAACGAGCCGTCACTGAAGCGTTTGCTGGTATTTCAACGGAGGCGGCCAAAATGGGTCTAGCGGTGAACGAGGGCAAAACGAAGTACAGGGTGTTTTTTTTAGAGGTATAGAACTTCGAATTGAAATAAAACACAAGAAAATCGTTTTAATGTCCATCAATTTGGCTTTATTGGAAGGATAATTTTATGCCATTAATGTTTAAATATGATTTCGGGCATGTGGCCGCCGCGGCTGGCTCGAATAAAGCCAATTCTACAGGTCCAATTTTTGATGGACAAAAGGTGATGGACAAAGCTCCAATTGCTGTGCACGGTGGCGAATCGATTCATTCGGGTCCTCTTCAACACTTTGCTCTACAGCGGCAATTGTTTCTTCGGTGCGCACTGTTAGACGTCTCTGCGGATGCGTATTATCACATAGAGTAAACGTAGTGCGAAAACGATCCATGGTTAACCGAATTAATTGCTCTGATGGACGATTATGTCGACCATAAAATGGACGGAGCTTGCGGTAAACTTCGCGAACTGAACCATTATTTTCGAAATAAATTTGCACGATTTGCAAGCGTTGTTCTTTTGTCAACCTGTTCATGATGAAATGGCAAACCAAACTAAATATTAATCACTTGACAGCTGACAAAATGGCCGCCAGTTAAAAAAGTGATGCCAACTTAAAGTTCTATACCTCAATAAAAAACACCCAATATATGCTGTCATCAAAAAATGACGCGCAACACCGACGACTGGGGTAGAACATCACAATAGGCAGCTATAACTTCGAGGTAGTAAAGGACTTCGTCTACCTTGGCTTCCAAGTCAACAGTATAAACAACATCAGTACCAAGATCAAACGCAGAATAACTCTTGCGAATCGCTGTTTATTTGGGCTCAAGAGGCAATTGAGTAGTAAGGCCCTCTCTCGAAAAACCAAGCTGACACCACTTTGATAATCCCTGTACTTTTCTATGGCGCGGAAGCATGGTCAGTATCGAAAGCGGATGAGGAAGTCCTTGGTATTTTCGAGAGAAAAGTTCTGTGTTCAATCTTCGGACCTGTTTGCGTTGATGGTTTCTAGAGAAGAAGATTCAACCACGAACTGTACGGGTTGTACAGCGACTTGAGCCTAACCAGGCGTCTACGGATCCAATGGCTAAGGTGGTTGGGCCGTGTAGAGCGCATGGAAAATATTTCTCCGACCCGTAGAATCTTCGACTCTGGGACAACGCAATAGAGGACGCCCACGGAACCGATGGCGCACACAAGTGGAGAGGGACCTCAACCAACTTGGTGTGCAAAATTGGAGGATGTTGGCTAAAGATCGTGCCAGCTGGAAAAGCTTATTGGTTGAGGCCCAGGTTCACCCTGGACTGTAGCACCAAAAGAAGAAGAATAATTACTATTTAATTTTCACACATAAAAATTTAAGGTAAAAAATCGTATTTGAAGAAACTCTTTAAATAATTTATTACGAAATTTGTTTTCAAAACTTAATTATTTTCTTAAACATAAAAGTAGATTTTGATAAGAACTTAAGGTGGATTTTATGGGCCGTGATCGCGTTTCAGTGACGTTACGCATTTGTTTTATGTCTACGCGAAGCAGTGAAATCCTTTTGCAAGTCCGAATTCAGACAAAAATTTCGCGAATTAAAGGTTTCTTTCCTGATCTTCTTCAAAAAATTAGTTGGGGAATTCTTGTTTTTAAACAAAATTATTATGATACAAGAGAAAAGAATTACTAAATGCGGGAACTCCGCTTACAGATCCACTTTCAGCAAAAGTCGCAATTGAATCCACGAATCCATCTGTACAACTCATTACTGTGATAGTTAATATATTTATTTTCGAAGAAAACCAGGAAAGTATAACCGTGCAGAACACCGCGCGGGTAGAACCAGCTGTTTCATAGTCACTAGGACTACTCGTCAGCTCCCACTGGTCCTCGAACTGGGGTCGTGGTTAAAATCTGTTTTCTTTTTGCTTTTTATTCATATTTATTTTTATATTAAATATTTTTTGTTGTTTTCGATAATTAGTTCCCATCTTATAGCAACCAGTTGTTGTTTAACCGTGTTTACGAACTCGTCACGCTCAGGCGGTGGCTCGTAATTCTTTGAATGAACTTTCCTAAAATGATTACTATTTCTTCTTCTTCTTGAGCTTTTGTAAAATCGTTTTTTATTATTTCTTTAAGTAGAATGCAATATTTTCCTTGTTTTAATGAGTGCTGAAACTGGCAATTACTAGTAGCAAAAAGTCATTAACCAACTTGCGAGTACATACATACATACTTATTCCATGAAGGAAAAGTCTAAAGTCTGAAAGAAATATTTTCTGGGAATGCTGGGGTAAATGCGAGTATAAAGGCTGCAATTAGCTTTATAAAGCAAACAATATTTTAGGTTCAACCACCATAAATATTTCGCACTTAAAACAACGAACAACGAATCACTTTCATCCAATTCAATGTCGTCGACGGAGGAGAAAGAAGCCAAATGACCTAAAATGCAAAAATTGATTGGCAACAAGAAAAAGGGTTAAAGTAATAATTTATTATGCGTTTCAATTTTGTAGTATAAACGCTTTAATTGTGGATCTTGATAGTTGCACATTACGATTGCAAATCGGCATAAATGGCTCACAAAACATCGCTGCAGTCCCTCCGCTGGCGCACTCGTACGTGTGTGAGTCCACTGCCAGTCCCTCTAGGATGGTAATTTCTCGTTTTTTGTCTTCATTATTAAACGATCACCTGACCATTCCAAAGAAAATCGTTTAGGCAGCGCCAACAACTTAAACTACAATAAGAAAAATTTTAAAGTTAACAACAACTGCAACAAATTGTTTTGACTGGTTATTTTGACCTGAAAATTATGTACGAAAACATGTTTGCTGATAGATCGACAAAAAATTCAAGCTTTAATGCAGGTAACTTCGCTGATATGCATGTTTGCCTGTCCGTCGTCCGGTTGTTTAATAAATTTCATATGTTGGTTGTTTAACAAGGAACGATGCTGGTGAAAAACGGTCGCAACTTCAGAGGAAAATTGCGTAAGAAATTGAATTCATACCAGTATAAGTAAAATAAAAAATGTGTGCAATTTTTTAATGTTTGTGGTGGTTACACACGAGTTCCTACATGCATTCAGCCACACATATCTCTGTGCATGTGTAGGTAATCGTACGTACCTGAATTACACTTTTTTTGTCATAATAATACGTGTATGTGGCATATTTGCCGGCGTGTGAAGGAAAAACACAAAAATGAAATAACAATTGACCTGGAAAAGGATTTCGAAATCGGTGGTGATTTCGAGTTAAATTATTTAGTTTTTTTCTTGCTTTTGCCCTTCGTAATAAATTGCATGAGTTCCAATAAATTAGGGAAAAACGAAAAAACCCTCAATCCCTCGATTGATTGCTGAAGAAATTTCTCTTCAGCAGGAACAGCTCACTTTTGAAAAACGTTCATTCATGCTTTTGATAACTGCGTAGATCTAGTAAATATATTGAAAGCAAATTATAGAAAAGGATTGGTCTATTATTTTGGTTCAAGAAATTTTTGGATCAATAACAAATTACGGCTGCAGGAGCGATCGACTGAACCCTGATGACGGCAATATTTTTCAGTTTTTCTGACTTGACTGTTTAAATGGCTAAACATAAACTTTCTGTTTAAATACTGCTATTAATATGCAACCTTTAGAAACTAGAAATAATGCATTATAAGTATTTTGTTCGCCGATTTTTTTCCGACAACCTATCGGTTGCATCGTATGACCTGTCGTTAAACTCTTCCCTAAGGACTTCAAAAAGTCTTGTTTTTATTCCACTCTTGTCATGATAAGTTTCTAAACTACATTTTGATCAATTGACAGCACATTTAGAACAGCTACCCGATGCCTTAATCAAATATGCATACTAATTTTCTAATCTTACAACTTTTATTTATCGCAGTTGTACGGGTTTCTCCAACAAAAGCCACTGATGTACTCTGATTTTATTAAAGGCTTTAATAAAGCCAGCCATAGACTTTTTACTTGGTTTCAAGGATCCTAACATAAAATTAATGCTAATCGAACATGCTTCCATAATTTTCTGTCAGGTGTTCTCAGGTACAGCCATTCTCTTCCCACTTCTTTTCCTACTACTTATCAAGGATCTGCCTGATCCAGGATGATCTAAATTCCTATCACAAGTGGTGCGAAGCTTTTTTCATCCAATTAATTAAAATGGGTTATTTTTAGACATATTATGATAATAATTGCCTAGGCTGGGGAACTCTGCTAGATTCTAAGTTCAGCTTCTTTTCACATATTGCAATTGCTGTAAAGAAGGCAGTTGTTACATTGACACCGCTTCTTCAGCGCAGAATCTGCAAGTGTCTGCATGCTATTAGCGATCACAGTGTTCTGTGAGTGACCCCGACAGTGTTCTTAAGCTTTTCTTATCCAATAAATCAATATACAACGAAAATTATATACTATATGCACATACATCGCTTATAAAGCGATGGATCTATAATATAAAAAGCATTCCGACGCTACTGAATCGGTGCAAAAAAAATTATATTAAAATTATTCACATTTATACATGTGGGCGACTCTGCTGCGGTTTCAAAATCGCCAATATAATTTGTATTACACCTGCCTCTATCAGTTACATTTTGAGAACTAATGCTGATCGAAGCTTTATTAATTCAATGGTTATTCTTCTAGTCCAACTGCTATAAAAGACAATTTATTAACCTGTTGAAACTAATAATTTTAAATTCTTTGTATCTTCATAATTTCATCATAGATTATTACTGCACTCAATTGTACTTTTTACTAATTTAAAATATCTGTAAAGATTATTTTCGACATATGTATTTGTGCAAATGCGAGTATAATTAAATAAGAATAATAATAAATAAAAATAAAAAAGTTTGGTATAGATTTCAATACTAAAAAATCAAAAATCATCCTAGAAAGATTCGTAAACGTTTTCGAAGAAAGTCAAAGTCTTATATACACAAGAATTGAACCTTTATTTTGAAATGCGGTGTCATTGGAATTATATTTCTCTAAAATAAGAATTATTAAAGTGTATATAGTATTTCTAGCGTTCCTACATATAATCTAGAATCTAGATTTAAAACGCCAAATTTATACTCTTTACTTCCAGCTCTAAACGCTTCTAATGTGTCATTCGCACAATAAACGCGAACAACTGGTTTGGGAATTTCTTCTAAACGTGCTTCTGTCTACTCAAATTCCATTTTCTTTAACTTAAGTATTTTTGTCCTTCTTTGTTCTTCAGTTGGCCGTTTTTCCTTTTCACATTATCCTCGGAGTTTTTCGGTAATTTGCTTGAATAGGGAGAAACTTGCCGACTCAAACAACAACTATGATATGTATGCAACATTGTTGTTTCTCTCTATATGTTTTCGGAGAAAACGCTGCTTATCCAAAACACATTTTTAACAATTTCTTTAAATAAACATCAAGAGAAAGAAAACTTTTGTTGAATCAGCAAAAAAGTTTACTGACTCATTTTGCAGTCATTTCTTTCGTCTTTGTAAGTTTAATAGAAGAGCATTTCGGGTTTCAATTATAGTTTCAAACATTTCTCTCCTTAATTCGAGCAGTTTTTCCACTAAAGCCCGTTTCAAGCATAAATGAAACCAACTCGCAACGATGGCCTTTATTCTTCAAACGGGCTCTGTTCCCTTCTTAATTGGAAGCAAACTTCTTGAAATCACTATAGCCGGCCAGCTTTCATGGCGGTTAGTTGAACTTGTCTGCCATTTTTTTTGCTCGCTTTTCGAACTCCAACAGTAACAGGCATCAGTTCCAGAAACAAAGTCTCGTTTTTGATATGTATGTATATTGAGACGGATTAGCCAAACTTTATTCCAGGAAATACGGTTTATTTTAAGAAAATTCTGGTAGTACTCAAACTTTCTTGATGCTCACTGCAAACAAGAAAGTTAAAGCGAACGAGGTAACGGTTTGGAAGACTCGAAAAGCTCATCTTTCCGAGGCCTAGCAGTTTGAAGGGACTGAACATCCAGGCACCTTAACGGCGATTTGAACAATAGAAGTATTATTTCTGATTAAGTTTTTATGAATCAGCACATTTATTTTATTTTTATTTTAGAAACTGCGATTAGTAAGATATTTGCAAAAATACGACCTTCCGCATGACCATGAAGTTTCCTTCAAAATATGCTGGCCGAGTTCCAAAAAGTTGATTGTTTTGTTAATTTTTAAAATTTTATTGCAAAAATGCATAAAAATTATTTTTGGGTTCACCTCAATTTTAATTGCCAGCAAAGGAATTGAAAAAGCAAACATTAAATTAAGAGTCGGTTCATGAGTCCATGTCATTTCAACATTCCAAGGTACCTACGAGCAACAGAAATGCACGTAAATATTTACGAGCATATTTTTCAACAAGCCGTGCCTCAGCATAAACGTATAAACACGTATCTTTTGATACTCGCAATAAAAAAATCGTCTATCAATCTAAGCCAATATTTTCTATCTGTCACGTCTTACCTGTGTTTTGAATATTTTACAAGAAATACTCGCACTGCTTATTGTTAAAAATTGGCGGTATTCATATCAATATCGTTTTATTAAAACGATTATTGTCTTCGGATAGCAGAAAAAAGCGCATAAATTTTGCAGCTTTATTTTTAAGTTTGTTTTCTGTGCGATTTTTTCATACAAGCTGTGGCTTTGACGTGGGCTTGCATGTTTTGCATTAATTACAAAACTAATCAACTATTGTTGTTCATTGACTCTAAAAATTCGCAGTTAAAGTTAAATAAATTTTTTTATTTATATTTGCCCTGCCACAAGAGAGAGGTTCCGTAAAGTCAAAGTGTATGTATTTAATGTTCACAATAATGTGTGCAACAATCAACGCTGAAATCGTTACAAGACTTCAGCTGAAAGTAGGGGAAGTGACATATTCGTTGTTGATGCCAAAACAATAGATTAGTTTACATGCATTTGGCTGCTTTACTTCAATAGTGGCGCATGGCAAGAAACATGACTTTTTAGCAGAAAGCAAATAATATATGTACCTCCGTGTTGTATTATCTCTTAAGCCAACCTTTTAAGCTGTTGAAACTATTTTCCTACTGGAGTCGGTGGTAAATTATGCGCTTTGATGTAGTTGTGTTTACCTACTCCTCTTCCTCTTGCATAAAATGATCCACAGACAGAAAAACTTGTGACATACATGCATATCTGAGACCACGGTGTCCCAAATTTTTGGCAGCGACTTCCTCCACATCCATCGTTTGTAAACAAAACATTATTTTTTCAAGGGTTGGTACCACTGTTTTGTTAAAATTATGTCACTTTCAAAGCAAACAAGCGACGTATTCTTAATCTTTAAAGCTTTAACAGTCTTGCAGGCAGGCAGGTATTCATTCGTTGGTGACAACATAAACATTTTCTGTTTTCTTTTGTCTAACAGTTGTCGCTTTATTCTCTTTTGCATATTTTAAATTCTGGCAAGTTTTATAAATGTTGCTGGAAATAATGCATTCCGCTTGTGTGGGTTTGTTCTTAAAACAACTTCTCGGCACAACTATTCAATAAGTGTTCAAGTGTATGTATGTGTACACACAAGTTTCATCTAAAATATTATTGCCAGTCGTCTAAGTGTAGGAGATTCAAAGTCAAATGTCTAAAAGCTACTAGAGTTGCAACGGCAAACAGTTCAGTAGAAGGGCTAAAGTTTTTACACAGGAGTAGCACTGGAAGCAGTTCAAAACCGCCTCTTGCAGAAGAACAGAACCTCAATACAGAGGAGAATACTTGCACTGAATTTGGTACTTGAATTTACATACATACATATGTAAGTGTTTCAACGGAAGACGTGAAGAAGAAGAACAAAATGTTCAATTCAAAATGGGTTTGTAAAAAGATTGACGTACGTTTTATGTCATACATGAGAATTCTAATCACTAAATAAAATAAATTTTATCAGCATTTATCGGAACAACAATATTGGAGCATCAAAGAAGCCAACTCAACAAACGGGGACAATTCGCCATACCAGCACCCAATCGGTGCACTAGAATACGACTCCAAAACAATCAAATGGCAATTATCCGAGAATACCCGGAAAATATGAAGTAGTTGTTGGCAAGTTTAGAATCTACTAATGAGTTTGGCACTTCGCCAGAGATTGTTCTGCAACAGGTATATTTGCACATACATATGTACATACAATATATGTACATATGTACACAAGTATAGACATACATACATCGTGCCCTGACCGTGTGTATAACAATTCGTGTTCACACAATCACACCTCATATACTGCAAAAAATATTGGTAGAAAATCTGGAGCTTGATGGAATACATAACGGCGGCTATCAACCCTGAAACGGTCGATTAGTCAATTTGCATCACATGGAAATGCAACGCTGACCGAATAAAAAATCTTAACGTTTAGTTAAAAATTAGAATGTTAAGCCTTTTACTATATTATATATCATTTACTCGTATATACCTATTTGTTTTAGTACTGCCGCTCTTGTACGTATTTTTTGAGATTTGGCAAAGTCTGTGGTCTTGAATTTTCTTTCAACGGCGCAATTTGTATATGCATTGCGGGAATCTATAAGTCCGCTCCTCACAAGAAGAAGCTGGTGTTCTTTTTTTTGCGTGTGGAAACAACCATCGGTCAAACCAATAGTAGTAAAATGGGTTACCATGTTTGCATTCTCAATTTTTGTTGTTGTTATAACCAAAGATATTATGGTTCGAACAACTACGTATATTTTAAGAATTTAGAATTACAAACATTATTTAAAACTTCGAATATGTGCACTTTATTTTCTATCTCTATAACTATTTTACTTTCTTCTACTCTTTTAGAAGTTTCTTTTTCTATACGAAATAGATCATGGTTGGCCATGACTATAAAATAATTCACAATGGTAATAATAAAACACTTTTCCGCCACAATAATATAGTAATTTATGATAATAAATTCGTTAGAAATGGAATGCGGAGTATTATTGATCGTGATTAGGATTGACTATAAAATTCTTCAGAATTGCAATGAACTGTCGTGACGAATGTATGCATGGTAAGCCATTTACCATGTATGGTAATTGTATGGGTGGCCATGGCAAGAACTTGATTCAAGATTGCAATAATATAATGATTACTTTGTTGAATATTACAAAATTTTTTATTTTAGAATGGAATGTAAGTCACAATTATATTATGATAAATTTAAAAAATACAACGGCATTTTTTTAAATTTCATTATATATAATTAAAACGAACCCAAAATAATGATTTTATTATTCATTTCTTAATTTGCAAAGTCAAAGGGAACACTTATGTTCCTCAGCTATCCTAAATTATCGATTGTGTGAAACTGCCAATTGATATTTATGTTCACATAATTTGGTTGTACGAACCATGACAGCCTCGTGATATTTTCATTCTTAGCGGGGGTTCACACAACTTCAATTCAAATCAAGTGCACAAAGTCATAAAAGTAACTATATTTATTACAAACTTCGTTAGCGATTGAATTCGTTGCTTATTTCGTATTCATACCAAACTGCAGCACCTGTGCCAACCTGATTTCTAAAAGCTTGAAAATGTTGTTATGCGAAAAGAATTTGTCTATTTATGTTATTGCATGCATTCTCTTATTAAGGACACCAGCGGAGAGCGTGTCAGCAAATAAAAGAATGCAGACTACATGTACGAGACAAAAAAGGTTGCCACACGCACTGTTCTCATAAATTCTTTTAACCTATTAGATGCTTTATAAGCGATCTGCTTATATAAACACAATTTTGTTGATTGTTCCTACAACACAAATCTTACAGCAAACTATGAAAAATAAAAGGAACCATTTTTGTTTCCTTGTAAAACTAAAAAGTTATATTTGGTTGGTGGTCATATGTACCAGAGTTAGTGACAGGTTCGAATTGTGTTCTAGTGAACTACGAATTTTGAGAAAAATATTACTTCTGGTTCAATTTGTATTCTTACAAGGTTCTTCGGTGGGATTGTTTGTATTTGAATATTTCCTTTGCGACCGTTTCTTGGAATAATAAGGTGATGTTGGTGGAACGAGTACGTTCACGATATAAACACAATTTTTAATTTTTACGTAAAACAAGGTAGTACGAAAAGTCAACTGGTTTTTTGCTCAACTTAAACTTGTAAATAAACATGCTTTTGAAAGGCTGCATTCTTAATTTATCTTTGTATCTTTGCAAAATGTATGGGCGATATTTTAGCTTTTCTGTGCGTTCGGAAAGCGATATGGCGCTGGTGTATCCATAATGTTGTTTAGATTACGGGAGAACAACCTTGAACAGAAGAGAACATAATAAGGCGCAACTATTTTTTATCTGCGTAGCTCCTGCCGCCTTCATTCTCGTACATGTATGTATGACTGAATCTTGAATGGACTAAGAAATTTACCAAAATGCTGTTATATTATTTTACATTGAAGGCAGGCAGGGCAACATATATTTCGATTTCAAACCCATGCACTAGATGGGACGGTAACAGATCAAGTTTTAAAACAATAATTCTTGTATAAAAACTTCCTTAAAATGCACATATCGCAAGAAGAGTGCTGAAAAAATCTTGGGGAACTGGGACACTTTAGTACAGACGGGAGAGAGTTGTGGGGTAGCCACAATTTTTTCTGGGACGATTTTTGCTTTCTAGTCGATGACCTTTGCCATGCAAACGAAAGCGGCAATTAAACGAAAAGGATGTTCTAGTTCAGACACTGTAACTTTTATTAATTATTTTTTTTTAAAGTCGCTTTAGCGTTCACACAAAGAAATCTATTTCTACAATTTTCGTTTTGCTAATCAAACTCTTTCCTTTTTGATAATTATATTATTCATTTTTTATGTATAAAGGGTGTTTTTATAGAGTGACACAAGGTTAAATCATAATAAAACAAGGAAATACATATATATTTAATATCAATGAAACGGGCTTTATTGGATAGAACATTTTATGAAATTAATGCTTTAATATGATTTCTTCCATGTGGCAGCCACAGCTGGCGCGTAGAAGGTGCAATCTGGAAGACCAATTCTCAACACCTTTTCGCAGCATTCGCGGCTGTATTTCGCCAATAACTCTTCGAATGTTGAGTTCCAGGTGTTCAATTGTTTGTGGTTTATCGATGTCGACAAGTGACTTAACAGAACGCCAAAGAAAATAATACAATGGGGTTAAATCACACGATCTTGGTGGCCAATTAATTGGGCCATTACATGAAATTATTTTTTCTTCAAAAGTTTCTTTGAGTAAATCAACTGTAGCGCCCGCTGTGTGGCATTTGGCTCCGTCCTGTTGGAACCACATATCAGCAAGTTTAATGCCACGTAATTGAGGTAGGAAAAAATTTCAAATCATGTTCTTATACCATTCACCATTGACAGTAACATTCTGACCATCATCGTTTTTGAAAACATATGGGGCAATGACGAGCCCATAAAGCGCACCAAACAGTAATTTTCTGTGGATGGAATGGTGTTTCGACAAAAGCTTGTTGATTCTCCTCCTCATCGGAAAATAAAATTTTGAATGGAAATGAGTTTGATGAATTTGACGAATAGAACAATTATTTTGATTAAAAATTTCAACAATTTGGACGCGGTTTAGTGGATAAATCTTTTACATTGATTTCAAAGAGATTTTGGATATTATGATGAGCAAAAATATTACGTAAATATCAGGCCTTAGTAACTTTGGTGACAGATATTAAATCATACTATTAAACTATAGTCTAAAACACTTTATAAGCCTTATACAGGTTGTAGTATTACTAAATAAGTTTCCTACAAGATTTAAGTACCACAAAGGTTTCTTTATTCAGAATGCCTCACCTCGAACCAGACCCAGTATTATAAATACCTAATTTTTAGTTTCATGACAGATACATTTCACTTTAAGTTATTTTTACATTAACAGATCGCAAATAATTTTCTTTTCTTTTATTTAAATTGAAATCATTCTAAAATCAGCTAATTCACATTTATTGATGTCTATTCTGAAGACCTCACCCTGACGTCTTCAAATCAATGTTTGCTCTTGAAGCTTCTGGAAGAGATTGTCAATGTTGTACCTTCGTAAATTATTCGAAAATATTTTTCAAAGCAAGTATTAATGAAAACAACTCTGGAAAGCAGACGAACACTTCGGGTTTATTAAACACCAGAGTGCAGTTCACCAAATACATCGTATAATGAAGCTAATAGAGTCCAATAAACGGATAAAAGATCCAATAACTCTGAATACAGAGAAAGCATTTAATACTTTATAAGTTATAAAGTGCTATAGGCAAATTTTTCGAAATATTTGTGCAAGATTGTTGCTGATTTGCTTATGAGCACCACGTTTTTCGTCAACATTAATAAGTATTATTAAATTTTTATTGCTATTACTTTATTCACGTACTTGGAAATCCATATTGTGCCAAGATACCCTAAAATCAGGTTATTATTAAAAAAAGTAAAGAGTAATTAACCAAACCGGCACTACTTAACAAGCGGTTAAGTTTCTTAACATCAAGTGTTGTAAAAAGTCTGGCAATGTTAGCTCTATGTTTGCGACAGTGTAATGACGAACACATGACAACTTTTGGAAAAAAAAACGTTTATACTGTGTCTTTCATGCGATAATAAGGAAACTATAAAATTGTACAAAAAATGTTGTTGTTCAGACTTTGCAAAAGTACAGCCTGATATTGTATAGTGTGAGAGACTTTGACAGTCCATATCTTGGCTTAAATTCTTCATGCATCGACAGTTGCAAACACATATGTATTTCTTTTTCTGGCAGACTTAAAATTAGAAATATTTTGAAAATATAAGTATATATGTATGTGTTTATAGGGAAAAAGTCCCAGTTTCGTTTTAATCGAACTTTGGGTAAGTGGCCGTAAACGTAGCATACAAGAAAACCTTCCAAAAACACATCAGGTTATATTTCCATTCAGCAAATCTCCCAAATGTTTCATCACTCGTCAGCTATATTTTCACAAAGATGGTTGCCCTGACAATAAAATTCAATTTTGCGTCACATATCGACCAAGGTTAAGAGAATCTTAAGAACTTTGTGGACCAACATAAGTAAACGTTCAACGCTTAATTCAGAATTTATTAGTTCAGAGCGTGACAGGCACACGTTGATATATGAGCAGCCTCACAACATTCTGAAATTCGTCTGAACTTTTTCGCAACAAAACATGAGTCCCCTTATCCACTGCTACGGCAATTTATGTAATTGGCTGAACTGTTATAAACAAGTTATAATTAATATAGAACGTATATTGTATCTGTGAGTCAGGATTGCCTGATGTAGAAACTTCATATATTTATTAATTCTGTTCAACAACGCAAGGAATCCAAGTTTGGGAATGATTTTGACTCATAAATTTATTACATATTGTGCCTTTGTTTGAATATTTTGTGCTTTGTGAGAGACTGGGTCACTTCAAACATTCCTTCTTCCAACTTCTTTAACATGACTGCTTCATGTTCTACTTCCCCATTTATTAGGTTAATACCCCACTATTTCAAATAAGATCTATGCTTGTATTTTTAAATCCTTAAACAAATTAAGATATACCCAAAATATTATATTGTTTTCATGAATTGATTTAATGTTTCAATACCGGATTTTTTTGATGTAAATAGAAGTAAATTATTATTATTATTTTTGGTTTGGTTATTAGTTCTGCGAGTAATGTTTGTACTATAGTCTAAAGTACTAAGCAAAGAAAATGAACGATTTTTCTTGAATACATATCAGATAATAACAGCCCAGTTTTTAGTGTCGGAAAAAAGTGTTCTTAATTTTCCTGTTTGCTTGGAGGTAAAAATGGTTTTTTCCAGCCATTGATAAATATTTCCCTTTCGCAAATCAATTCATAAGAAGTAAAATATTGTCACAGGTTATGCCCTTTTAAGTCTTTAGCCCTGCGTAGCTTGCTCGTGATTTGCACCAACTGTAACTGCTTGAATGGGCAATGTCCCCGGTATGTACCTAATTGTTCATCCACTGCTGCAACCCTATTCAGTAAATTGACTTCCCAACGGTTCCAAAAATCTCTTATCAGAATAAGTTTATCTCAAGCTTGTCTTTTATTTGCAAAAGGTTTTTTCTCATACCACCTCACTCTTGATGTACATATTCTGCATTCTTCTCAAACTCACCGCTCAATTGAATGAAATAATTCACAATTATCATTCATATCAGTCATGTCACTAATTACTTTTGTAAATTCTTGTAATATTTTACACAAAATCTCCAAAGTTCCATTTTTACGTGTAGATCTAAGTATTCAATAGAGATGAACTCAGAAATAAAAAATATTTCGGCACTTTTAATACTGTTCAAGGTCAGTCGGAAGCGCAAAGCTGAGATGCAGACATCACTCACCCAAATATAGGAAATATTGAACCTTCATAAAATATTTATTTAGTAACTTTAATTTGACATAAAAAATAAGAAAATAATGTAAAAGTATGCAGCTGAAATATTATAGACATATATCGTGAACCTATAATTAAATATAAATAAATTATTACTAAATCGACAACTTGCACGAAGAATTTAATCTTTAAAATCTGCTGATCGGTGGCTAAAGGTGGCATAAGTTGCAACTACCAATAAGTTTACTTAATCAAATATGGTTTACCTCAAGTCAGTCGGTAAGGTGCGTCAATGCATTCACCGTTTCTTCTTTCGATGTCGACAGCAACGAAAACGTCACTATCGTGATTGCCTCAATCACCTGTGGTATTTTTTTATAATTTCTTCTCTGGCATCGAAGAAATGAGAGGCTTGATTGCGGTTTCAACAGGGATAGAAAATTGCTGCTTTCACAATTCGATATAGAAATATAAGTTTGGGGCATTCACTCGTAATTAATTAGATTATTTTGTGTGAGAGTTTTCAATTGGTCTGGACTGTCAATAGTCAATTTTTTCTAGTTTCTGTCAATTGTGGATCGCTTTTACTTTAGTTTACATTTCATCTCAGCTGAAATGTCCGGAGCTAAATTGTAATCTAAGCTTTTTAAAGTTGTCTAGACATAATTTAAAAATATCTTTATGAAATAAAAATGTAAAAAACGGGTTTAAAGCTTTACAGCTCTTGCTGATCTTTTCCATCGCCCATTTCTATGGGTCTCTGCGCTCTAGCCACTGGTTTTGTGCATACCTTATCTTAGGCAATGACGAGGTTGAAGGTGCAAAATCCTAAAAGCAAAAGTTATTAATTATTTTTCCACACTTCCAGACATTTTCTTCGCACTGCTTGTGGCAAGCAGCGGGTAACGTCAAAATAATACGCCGTAATAAACTTACGACCTCCAGATGCACTGTGTCATGATAAATAGTCAGCAAAACCTTCTGCTTGAGCTTGGCCCATGATTGATCATCTTATGCCACGTTCGCATTAGAAGTGCTTATAAGCACTTAATTCTATTTTTACACAAAATGTTATGCCAATTCGTTGATCCACTTTTCGACAACAGAAAATCACCGTACAATCGCCGTCATAAGCAAACTAAATAGGCCAAATAGCTGAAACTGTGAACGATAATCGAATATACGTAGACCGCGAACTTTGAAAATCTACAATATGTCTCCATATATTGGACAACAGAATATAGTTTTGCTTTGTAGGTTATTTCTAATTAAATTGCCAACGATTTCTTCGCTGTAAACCCTTAATAGTGATCTTCGTATGCAACTCCCTAAAAAAACAACTATAGATGAAAATGAAATCGAACATGAACGGTTCATGTCTGCAGGTGCTTACAAATTGAATGGGTCTTTGCAACTCGTTTCCACACCCACCATTCAGTTTCAACTCAACGAACTCTCTTTTATTTCTTCCACTTCATCGTTTTCAAAGTGTACTACCATTTTTTCTGTATTGTTTGTATTGTTATTTTTAATAACTTTTTGTTACACAAATAATTAAAATTTGATAATGTCTTGAATGAAATAAACATAAAAGTTTTGGTTGTATAAGAATTTTGAAAATTCCTACGCAATATTTTAACAGTGGTCAACAAATGCTTTGGAGTTGACACATAAATAAGCACTTTCCATCACGTCCCAATTTCCAGATAACCAACCATATCTTAAATCACGAATTTATTTTTTAATTAATTTTGTTTGTGTTTCAATTGGACAGAGTGGTTCCTTTAGAGTGGCTGACATTCCTCTTGTGCAGTAGTAATCTGCGATCATGGCGAGCTGTTCAAGTGTAGCGACATTTTAGTGAAAATGTTTTGCGTGTTCACCATTTCATATTTTCGAAATATAAAACTCAAAAGCGGGTGAAAAAATATGGCATCACGAAAATCCTCTGCCACTTGTTGTCTAGGAAGCATCATCCTCACTCCTTGCTTGTTTTCCAAGATCGTCCAGAAATAAATTTCAATTAGCTCTGTTGTGCCTTGATTTTTGAGTCAATAATGGCCAGGGTTTCTTAAATGCACAAAAATTTTCTGTCTTGAATTTATATAGAAGCCGGTAATAAAATTCGTCAAGTTGCCTTCGTTTTCGTTACACATTCACAAAAACCACTTGTGTACATTTTCGCCCAGCTGCCAGTAAGCTTGGACCGCTTTAGCCTGAGCAAACTGGATCACAGAATCGTCCTCGATTAATTTCTTTAGCAAACTTCTTTATAACTCTCAGTTCAACTTATTTTCCTGTTCCATAATTAGCTGGTAGAGGGTAAGGTAATGGCTAAGCCACTCTCCAAAAGACCTGCAATATTTTTCTATGTGCCAGTTAACAAAGAAACCATTTTAAAATCGGAGCAAGTTATTGTTCTAATACAAGTCTTATGATATTTTCAAATATTTTTCACTAAAATTGCTTTCTAATAAATGGAATACAATAGTGAGATCATTTTGCTCTATCTTTGGTATTAATGTGGTCATGTTCGTACCGTCTTTTCCGATAAAAAGTTAGATATAAACAGGACTGGCCTAGTTTGGTTTGCTTAAAGTGTCTCCGTTTCATATTCCGGCACATAATTATAATTTCCACTATTCGTGGGGTTATTTCCTATGACAACTAAATTTTGATCTGGGCTCTCAAGACAAGATATAGTAATTGTTAAACGTCAGCAATCAACTTTTTAACAAATAAATATATAATAATATATAAGATTATTTTTTTTTGCTACAATTTATTTTCAATCAACAAAATTGCTGATCCACAAATATTTTTTATCATTTCTTTAAACATTTGCTAACAATAATTTTTTGGTGCAAACTCGCCAAAGATACATGATATACTTTGCTTTATTCTGCTTAATTTTAGCAACTGAAAGCAGGTAAGAAAATAAAAAGTCACATAAATATCTCTATTCTCATTTAGAATAAGTCATTGTTATTATGAATGAGTGAGAAAGTTTGTAGTGTTGACTAGTGTAATAAGTTCACCTGTGGCCCCCAGTATAAATTTATTTCATGGGTGTTATAAACAAACAAATAGATAAAATATTGTGATTGTCTTAGTTTTAATATTATTTTATTGTGCATTTCCGGTTATTATAACTTAATAAAATTGTACATTTTGTTTTCCTAAGTATTTAAAATGTACAAATTGAGTGAGAGCTTTTAAAAATGTATTAGACGCACTGGTACTCGTGTGTTCAATAAAAACTCAACTGAACTTTCCGTCTCTGTGGGCCAGCAAAGTGTGGTCGCTTGCCTCTGCTTATTTTTTGTTGTTGCTTTTTTCATTCAGACTCGCAAATAGTAGTTGTAATGTAAGATTTACGTTTTTATGCCGAGTAATTTACAAATATGCATTCACACACATACATTTAAACTTAGTACTCGCACTCGTATTAGTACATACTCGTAGCTGTTAATTTGGTCATTTATAGTCAGCCAGTCGCTCAACCCGTCCCTCAGCTAGTAAATCCCAGTTAGCCATGTCTCTTTAATACATCTAAAACCTCGAAGTGCATCGTTGAGAGGTTGCAAACGTAGTGAGTAGATTTGTGAATAAATGGTCGTAAAGTTGTCCACGATTGAAGAAAAATAAAGAAAAACTTGGTGATCCAAGAACCACGTGTTGCTATTGGTGGTGTGCTGCAGGTTCGGCTATTTTTTGTGCCAGTAGTTAAAGCCTTATCCAGTTTGGAGTCTTGCCAGTTATTGGTAATATGAGAGTAATATGAAATTCTTACTCTTCACAATATTATTTCAAAACGCACCATTATGGGGGAAAAAAACGTGGCGAAATTTAAACAAAAGCGCACCGCGCACCAACTAACGAACTTTTCGGACCAAGAAATTTAAAACGCACCGAAAATGGTGCGAAGCGCAAAAAATGTCAATATTTGAAAGTGATTCCCATTCTTTTTGTTGTGGTTCTATTCGTTGGTCATCAAGACCGTGTAATTTAACACCAGTTTTGCCTTTTTCAGGTGATAACTAAGTTAAAATACCGGGTTTGTTATGAGCTTTGTAATCTGAGTGACGTCGACTTCAACGCACCGTATCAAAGCTGAGCAACTTTTAATGTACGTTGCTCGAACTTTGACAACTTTCAATCAATTTTTTCTCCGTTTTGATTTATAGTGGTAAAGAAAATATTTATTTTTTTCGTGCAACGAAGTGCACGAAATGTATTTTGATTCGAATACCCATTTTCGGAAAAGGTTTCACCGCACTGCTCCATTGAAAAAAATGCCAAATTAAGTCGGGCAAAAAACTTGACGTTAAAGTGTGCATTATGGTTGGACCACCCTTTATAGTGGCAAAAAAGTTTACAACTTTTAACTTTACAAATCGGCTGTTCCATTATGTCGAATGTCAATTTTCCAATATAAGTTTCATATTTAATTTACTTCAATGATGGGAAGAATGTGATGATGGGATTGTTCAGACTCTGTTCGTTCATCTGTCCCCTGCCCTTTTTTATATGTGTGAATAATTGTGAATAATCTGCTGCGTCAGTTAAATTTACCGACCATTTTTATGTAAAATATTGTAAGATATTTAAGTGTTGCCGTTTTTTTAATAAAATTTGATTACAATAGAGGGCACATTTCAGCCAATATTATACATGGTGGCGAATGTCGAGCGTTTCTATGAGTAACGCATGTCATCTTTAGCATTTCAGTGTTTCAACGGTGGCAGGCGGTTACATGGAATGGCTGATTTCATTGATGTGTTCTTACGATTCTGTTCAGTGCTTAATAAATTAATCAGCCTTATCGTATTTGGCGTAGGCGTATTTCGACTACGGGCGTATTTGTGGTCGAATTTAAAATTCAATTGTATCGTGTACAATTTACGCCTAAGAAATTTGTGTACATGAATCATAATGTAAAAGATTAAGCATTTTTAAATATTGTGATGCATCCTGTTATGGAAACTGCCAAAATAAACAAACAAAAACTGTGGCGCATTTCTTGTTCATTTATTTAATTATAATTTTTTATTAACTAAAATGTTAAGTGTCGGTTTTTATTCATTCTCTGGAGACGAGGATGTGTCCAGTGCACAGGAAATGAACATCATAAGGAAAAATTTGAGTCTGTTTTTTAATTCCAAGACTAACTCTTTGGTTTCTTCTCCTATTTACGGACGCAGACGAAGTATATGGTTGGTCTGTCACAGAATCTTGGGATACAATCCGTGGTCTTTTTATTTCAAATGCATTTTTCTGTTCAACAATCGAATGCATGTCCAATAAATTAACTGCTGCCTCCTCAACTGGTGATAAAATAAACTCCCCCTGTTGCATTGCGAACTTTATTTTAAAATTTCCCTCTATTTTAATAATTTTTCACTTAAGTAACGTGATAAAAAACGACAATTTTTTGCCGTTTTAATAGATGTGTAGATAAGGGTGAAAGTGAAGAAGTCGAATATATTAAAATTGGGCTGTTTACAAACTTACTTTTGTGCTGTTTCTACAAACGGGAGAAGAGTTCATGAACATAAATTTACGTTTAAACTTTTTTTTTTACAAGAAATTTTTTATTTCTTGACAAGTTACTTGCTTGTGTTGCGGAAGCATCACGTGGTTCGAAAACAACTCAACTCTGGCAGACTCGGCGTCATTATTCGCATTAAAAGCATCTCGCTGTTATATCGTAACTATGGAATAATAGATCTGGTTTCAATCCTAAACAAAATATTGTAGTTATAACATACTCGTAGTTGAAGATGTTAGTAATATATTTTGTGATGAATGAAAATGTCATTGATGATTGGCCAACTGGGACATTATGTATGTATGTTTTGCTATGTTAGTGTGAGTGGCTCTAGCTAGAAGAAAATGTAAAAAACAACAGACTGACTAAATAAATGAACACTCGTACTCGTATTATATTGGGTTTGTATGTTTTGTTCGCTGGTTTGTGTCTTTCTTGCGATCGATTGGAATGCGGACAATCTGGTCAGCAATGAAATTTTTACGCTACCAAAAGTTATGAATGCCATCTATAGAAAGTCAGTCAGTCTTATTGGAAATTGACTAAGTTAAACAAGTGGCTTATTTATAAAATGCCAACTTACACACATACATTAATCTGAAATGTATGTATGTATTTAAGTACATACATATCTTGTGGACTTGTGTGACTTAAAGAATGAATAGTTCAAGCGAACTTCATACATTTAGATACTTGGCTTGAAGTGACTTCGAAGCTGACATTTCTTTAACCTGTTGACTGTTGCCGGCTCGGTTTCGTATAATTGAGCGTCTTGCTAAATGGAAATAAATAAAATATTTTTAAACTTTTCCCTTTGTCAAATAACTTTTAGTTTAGCTTAAGTAACGTGGCCAGTTTCATTTTCCAATCATGTGATCATCTAGATTAATATTATTTTAATATTTTCTTTTCTTTGAGTTATGAGTCGTTAATGGCTTCAAATTATGAATATTACTTCAATGAATGCATCAATTAACACCGAAATATCTGAATATCTGTTCATATGTTGACACTAAAATATTTAAGGTTTTTAATATATATTTTTTTTTGAGTCAAGCTAAAAAAGAAACTTTTGCAGGTGTTCGAGGGTTTTTAATGAAAAGTAAAATATTTTAATAGCGACAAATCCGTCGGAGAGGGATAAATAGTTTGAACTTCAATTATCGTAAAATTATCTCAGCACTTGCGACTCGTTTTAATTATACTTATTGTTGGAAACATACTGGATTTGTTTTTAGAACTTAATTGTTTTTAATCAAAAGAAATCATAACTTTTGTCTGGCTACAGTTCAAAGTCATACAAATCCTATTTTTTAATAAATTTTAAAGGAAATACATTTTATAAATAAGTTAAAAATACTTTTACAAAAAATTTTTTTTTTTAAATAGGAACCTTTTTAAAGAAGTACCTTTTAAGAAAAGTAAATTTAAAAAAAAAGTACCTTTGAATAAAAATACCGCTTAAAAAACTATGTTTTAAAAAAATGCGCTCTAAAAAAGTACTTGTTAAGAAAAGTAAATTTAAAAAAATTGCCTTTAAAAAAGTACCCTAAAAAAGTACAAGTACAAGTTGCTTTATAAAAAAGTACCTCTTAAAAAAGTACTCTTTAAAAAAATACCTTTTAATAAACGTAACTTTTAAGAAAAGTAAATGTAAAAAAGTACTTTTTTACAATGTACAATGAGGAGGTTTCTCATCGGCAGCACTATAGAGCAATTCGGTATTTCTTGAATTGTTGTCTATAGGCCACTGAAATGTTCAATGGCAAGTGATACTTATGGGCAATGTGAATTTACGTTCGTGGTGCGCGGGCTAAATTAAAAGGGATGGTGACTCTATCAATTCAACTTTAACAATGTTTTCTTTATTTAAAATTATTTTTCTTATTGGTGTTGTTGTAATATTTGTTTCTCACTTCCAATGAATCAATGCAATTCAGCAATATTAATGTAACAACAAAGCAAAATAAAATTGCGTTATTATCAAGAACAACAAATACAAGCATTAAGAAATTATATGAGAAACAAATCATTGCAAAAGGATTAACTGTTCATAAACAAAATGAAGATACGGTGGCCCTGCATGAACAAAATTATATCAAATTATAGAAGGCCTGCACAGCAAAAGTGAGAATATATATAAATAAATTGTTACATTGAAATTAATGTTATACGATGACCTAATACCTCTTAAAAAAATACCTCTTAAAAAGTACCCTTTAAAAGAAGTACATTTTCAGGAAAGTACTTTTCAAAAGAAACAAAATACTTTCAAAGAGTTGCCTTCTGTATATTGTTTCTTTCCCACAAGTACATTTGAAAAGAAAGCTATTAAAAAAGTCACTTTCAAAATAATACCGTAAAACAGTTCCTTTAAAACAGCACTTTTTGAAAAGTTTCCACCGTAAAATATTTGCTTCAGTAAACAAGTAATTTTCTATCAGATTATGGAACTGATGGTGCTCACTCAGGTGGCACCATCTTATAAAATACATCGACGTTTGTAAATTACCAGACAGGTTAGGGAGGACAAGGCTACTCAGTTTGGAGCCCCCACAGTATCTTTCCAAGCCTCTTCCTGCATTTTTAGTGTTAAACCACAGTCAGAACGTTTCAGCCAAGGATAGGTTCCTCAACCAATGACTAAAACCAGAATGCCAAAAGGCATCCTGGAGGCTGTTGGTCCCAGTTCTGCCAATCGACCTTTAGTGAAGGTTTCAGAAGCACATGTTTGATACATGAACTTCCTAGGTTGTTGTACCAACTGAAGGACTCGTACCCCTCTCTGCCCCGAAGAGAGGAATGCCCTGAAGTCGAAGCTCGCCAACGCAAAACCTGCCCACGGAAAAGTATTTTTCTATCAACAATGTTTTATTGTTACGAACAATTTTACTTCACTCCTCATTTTATTCATTTTTGTTTTAACTTAAATAAAGGGTGGTTAAATTGTATGGGCCGATGTTGAATGTGAACCCACACCTAAACGCCAAGTTTTTTTCCGAATTTTATTTGACATTTCTCTATTTCAGACTTACTCAATTTGAACCATGGAGAGATACACAATCCAACAACGTGTTAAAGTTATCCAGACTTATTATGAAAATGGGAGTTCAAATCAAAATGCATATCGTGCACTTCGTAATTTTTTTGGTCAATTTCATCGTCCAAATGTGCGTACAATCGCAAAAATCGTGGAAAAATTCGAGCAAACCGGGTCTGTAGAAGATGTGAGAACACCAGTGCTTGCTCGTACAGCTCGTACTGCAGAAAATACTGCTGCTGTTCGCGATAGTGTGGCTGAAGAGCCGTCCACCTCAACTCGTCGTCGTTCCCAACAATTGCACCTCTCACGCTCGTCGTTGATGAACATTATGCATAAAGACTTGCATTTACACGCTTACAAGGTGCAATTGGCTCAAGAACTAAAGCCTCTTGACCATTCCAAACGTCGTGAATGGGCAGAATGGTGGCAAGAAATGGCAACAGTGGATGATCAATTTTCGAAGAAAATCATCTTCAGTGATGAGGCACATTTTCACCTCAGTGGATTCGTCAATAAACAGAATTGCCGCATTTGGGCGAATGAGAGTCCAAGAGTGATTGTCGAAAAACCAATGCACCCACAAAGAGTGACTGTTTGGTGCGGTTTATGGGCTGGCGGCATCATCGGGCCGTATTTTTTCCAAAATGAGGCCGGTCAGGCAGTTACTGTGAATGGTGTTCGCTATCGTGAGATGATAACGAACTTTTTATGGCCCGAATTGGAAGATATGGATGTGGACGATATGTGGTTTCAGCAGGACGGTGCCACTTGCCACACAGCTAACGAAACAATGGCTCTTTTGCGCAACAAATTCAATGGCCGTGTTATCTCACGTAATGGCGATGTCAATTGGCCGCCAAGATCATGTGATTTGACACCGTTGGACTTTTTTCTTTGGGGTTATTTGAAAGAAAAGGTGTACGTCGATAAGCCAGCAACAATTCAAGACCTAAAGGATCAGATAATTCGGCACATTAACGGCATAGAACCTTCATTATGCCTCAGCGTCATCGAAAATTTGGACCATCGGATGGAGGTGTGCCGCCGAGGTCGCGGCGCCCATTTGGCCGATATTTTGTTCCATACATAATTGAGTAATACCAATACATCATAATAAAATAAAATTACAATAATTTCCTAAATAGTTTGTGTTTTATTCAAAATCAACATCGGCCCTTGAAATTTAACCACCCTTTAGTAAGTTGAGGCCACGCGATGCCTGGGGAAGTACTATGCGGAATGATTTTGTTGAATATACCCATTCCAAATGGGAAATTATACTAATTTCAAGACTTTGCCTTAATACAGAAAGGCCCTAACTCAGGTTTTTACATCAATAAAAGTACCTATAATTTATGAGAAAAATTATTTAGGGCCTTTCGATATTATGGCAACGATATGTGTATGCGACTTAATACATTAATAGGTATTGGAAACAGAGTTCAATTTTGATTTGTCCTGTTTAATTACGTAATGGTGGCAGTAAAATCGAAGGCCTTCTTTGAACACGTTTATCATCCTACTCCCATATTTTTTGCAGCTTGTTCGGCATTTTTAAATGCAGGAGCTTCATAGCAACGACACACACTTATCAAATTGAACAATCAAATAATAATAATCGCTAACAAACAACGAAAGAACGGCCACTATGTGGTGATTCCCCTTATTATTTTCGGATGGTTCAAACTAGAGGTGGTTAAATCGTCTTCGATTCCAGTCGAAATTCGTTTTTTAGCAAAAAATAGAAAAACAATACTGGCAATACTTTCAATTTTCATATATCGAATAATATATATGATGCTATTTTAATATATGTATTCAACTTGCGACATTTTTCTCATACTTCACACTACGAGACTAAACTTTCTGGTGCTCGTTTTTGTGACCTGTTACACATTCGTTCTCTTGTTCTCTTGCATAAAATTATTTATACTGGCGAGCCGTCGTATTTGCTTGTGCGTCTCTCTTCCACACAGTCAAGAAGAAATAAAAGCCTGGTCCAGACTAGATGTCTGAATGGCAGTGGAACTCAATACCATCGTCTTCACGCAGTTTAAAAAATATATTTTTAATTTTTATGGTCAAATTTAAAAACATGTATGTATTTTGTTTTATTTAAATGTTTTTAACAGTCCTAATGTTTAATATTGTAGGTTTAATTTCATTTCATATTATTTAAAATTGTTTTGCTTAATTATTTTATTTTAAGTTAAATGTTGTAATCTTATGTGGCAACTATATATAAAATAAATAAATAAATAAAAATCAAGTGAATAAAGGATGTATTACTCGTACTTTATTTGATGCCCGTTGATAATATGCCATTCTGCATTCCAGAGAATAGAGGCGCTACGAAAGGCTGGATTAATGTTTACTCAGCAAAGGAACTGGATGAGCGGTGAGCACATAAGCCACAAACTTTACGATAAAAAAGTACTGAAAAGGTTTAAGTTCCTTAATATTTTGTTTTCTATTCGTGACCTTAAATCTTTTTAAAAATGAATTTATTAAATAAATTTGAAGTGGTTTTTTTATTAGAAAGTTTTCTGTTTCATTCCGTGAAATATTTATTTAATTTTGATTTATTATTAAGTCTGTGGACCAATTCCTTACAGACTGTTATAGGACATAAAATTTAAGAAAACATAAAATCAATACAATTATATACGAGTACATTTTATTTAGTACATAATAATAAGGACTATCTCTTCCTCTAGAGAAACGCATACAATGTTTTTAAAGTATTTGAATATAAATTGATCACTAGTCGTACGACTAAAAATATTCGGAGTTTTTCACGAAATTTGGATCGATTCTAGAAAACAAGTCGATTTTGGGCTTCGATTAATCGATTTAAAAAATTCAAATAAATAAGTTTTTATCGCGAATCAATTTTTTAACTCTTTTGCCAATCTCTTCAAAAAAAGGAAGTTGGCAACCTCGACCTCTAATTTAAAATTTCAGAAATTTAAAAGTACCTACAACTATTGATTTTAGTTCCTGGAAATACTAATTACGGAGAGTTGTAGTTTATGAGCGTCTACTGTATATCGTATGCTGAAATGCAAAACTAAATTTTAACATATACAATTTTGGTAACTAATACAATAAAAGGTTTATTATTTTATAGTATGAAAATGAAAATAGAAGAGTACAGAGGAAACATGTAGTTAAAATGTGTTGTTAGGTTTTTGTTAGTATTTTGTATTTCAACTAACGATATGCGCTTAAATACTTGCAAGTGCCATCATTGTCAAAGCACTCAAGTCGAGAAAATAACGCATATGAATATTTTTTGACAGAATTTGTTTTACTCTTCATTTTATCAATAATATATTTATGTAACACAATAATAAATAACAATCTCGGAACAGGTACTAAAAGTAGAGCCGGTTGGTTTTCGCGGCAAAATAAAGACATGAATGTACATTTACAGAAATTTAAAAATAAATAAATTGTTTAAAACTAGTTTTTTTTTTTTTTTGTAAAACTAAAAGCTTAACTTAAAACAATCTTATTCAACTTTTTACAAAACAAAATTTATTACTAATAAAACAAATTACAAAAAAAATCTGAAAACGCCAAAATTAGTTTTCTTTATACCTTTTACTAGTGGAATTTACTTTTGCTTTAAATCTAAACTTTTATCGAAGGTTAAATTGGGCAGAAGAAGGAAATATTTCAAAAGTATCCAAATAAGAAAACATCAAGTAGACAAAAGTAAAAAATTAGGGAAGGCAACAAAAAGCGATTTTTACTCTGCGCCACAAAACATTTTTAACACTTTTTCATTGGTATGGAGCGCTGCAGCTTGAAATTCAATTTATTTTGAACTTTTCGTAAGAAACGTTGCTCGTTTCCGTAATATTGGTGAGAAGTTCTTACATCGAAATGATTCTGTATTTCAAAGTAAAAACGATCAATGCTCGTTGCCTTTTTGTTACAATATTTCCATTAAGCAGCTGTCAAAAGCTAGAAATAAAGTGATAGGAAGAAAATCAAAAGTATAATGCCAAAATGCAAGACAGGAGGAAAATAATATACAAAATAATTTAAGAAGTTAATGACTAAATGTTCACTAATCAGTGAAATAGATAAAAAAAGTTTCATTTAATATAAAAACTTAAATGTCAAATTAATAAAGAAGTTGCAACTGTCAAGTAACATAGAAATTTCAACTTTTGAAATATATATGTAAATAACGTTTTGAAATACTATATTCCAGTTGATGAAATTTAAAACTGTAAAATGTAAAATGTCTCACTGAAACACATGAGTTTCCTCACACACTGAGTTTCCTTCGATTTCCCTGTTTCATATGAAAATCTTTTCAATACGAAAAACGAAAAAACGAGGCACTGGTTTATATAGAAAAAAACTGATAAACTTTAAGTTTTGTCCGATCGGCTCGAACTCACAAGTTTTAAGTTTCAGCTATTTGGATTTAAGTGCTGAGAAAGGAAAAAATTTGTTATGGAGAATTGTTGAATCACGACAAGAGAAGCAATCACCAGATTTACCACTGTGACTTTTTCCTGATCTCCAGATTTAAGAGACCCTCGGATGAGCTCAATTACATAATAAAAATGAATATCACAACTGTTTTGAGGTTTGGAAAACCGCTGGTACAAATGTATTATATCTCAGGCGAACTACATTCAAGGGGACAAACTTATAATTTGGTTGGAGAAAACTTTAATTCAGCTTATTTTTTGACAACAAAAATATGAGAAAGACTCACTCGAGCTTCCCAGATTATTTACAGCTTGCATTTTTGTTGTACAAACAAATATATACATGTATCAATGAAATTTCTATAAAATCGCTTCTCAACTTTTACTTTAATGTATAACTCATGAAATTCTCACTTTTTTAATTTTTGGGGGGGACAAGCTTGACAAACATTTCAAATTCTGAGTTAATTAAATGGAAAATCGACACTCGTTTCTGTTGTTTAAATTTTTGATTGATTATGCTAAATGTAACAATACTTTATTTATAGATTATTTATTCCACTCTTTTATTTGAATTCAAAATTACGACTCCTCTTATTAATTTTTGTTTGCTTTTAGCTGCTACTTATTTAATAACTTTTTTAAAATTATTTAATATAACCAAAAATATTTACTTTGAACTAAAGGAAGGAAATTAATAAGCGGTACTTTTTTATAAATCGGACATCTCTTTTGCGGCCACTTGGGTATTGTGTTAAACTTGGCAGCACTAATGCCGGATAATGCAATATGTCTGAACTAAAAATTCTTATTTAACTAAATTTGTTTATGTCATCCACAAACCATTCAACTGCCAATATAACAGTAATAACGACAAACCTGTGATGGTCCCGCCAAACAAGAGACCGCTGAATAGTTTCCGTAATTTCTAATAAACATTTTTGGGCAGTTGTTTGCTTATGGCGAAGAAAAATCAGTTCAATCGCATCGTTCATTAGATAAAACCAGTGTTGCGTTTTTTCAGAAAACCTTTTAAGTTCGTATATTCATAATTTTATTTCTAAAACAACTGTTGTTCTCATTATTGGTTTGTATAGAAATCAATACCAAAAGTTGAGTCCTTTTTAAAATAATTTACCCAACAAATCGCTCTTAAGCAACTTTGACTTTTGTATATTCCGCTCGTAGTCTTTGGCACATTTGAAACATTGGAATAGTTTTAAATTAGTTTCATTGGAAATAAATATTCATCAATTATTCAATAGTTATTTCGATAATAATATGATTAAAATCGGGCACATACATATGATTTTATAAATAAAACCTAAAGAAAAATTCCTCCCAAACAAAAAAAGCAAACAATAAATCAAAGAAAAAACGCAATAACTTTTGTCACACATCAAGGTTTTATGGCTGTGACCACCAGAAACTTCCCCAGTGGTCAGTACGTCTTAACCACTAGTTCTTCACAGCGTTGAATCTTCATTTACAAAAACTTTTTCTCACCCGACAATGGGGTACATCCATTCTTTTTCCGGAACAAAAATTTTTTTTCATAATATTTAATGTGAGCGGCAAATGGTCTCAATATTTTTACCACCCTTAAGAGTACGTTTACGAGTACGACTGACACAGTTAGTCAGTACAACTGGCGAGTCAGTGGTGTTTCATTTGGACATTTCCTTCAGGGTATATTTAGTGTCACTTTGGGTGGCTGGGGTAGCACATATATGAGCCACTCATATATGTATGTATCATGCACTTGTCAAGATTAATTCAACTTAGATATGTTGTCAGTATGGCAGCCTTTGGGGAAATCAAGCCTGAAAGTATGCTACCTTTTCTTCCAAGAGAACTGTGGTTAAGAAGTGGTATATGTTGGGGAACAGATATTTAGACTTTTGAAGCCGATTGATTGGAGTGTTATGGTCAATAATTTATGGAATGTTCTCCCTGCTGTTTAAATTTTTTCATATACACTATAATTTTATAAATCAAATAACTCATAACTAATTATTCTAAGAGATCTTTCTGATAATAAAATAGCGTGGAAGAATTGGAAAAATATCCTTTACGGTTAATGTTTTACCTGCGTTTGAGTACATGATATACGAGTGGGTGGCTTTTAGGGTATATATTTCAACTCGCCCAAATTCCTACACAATTAAGAATTAGTTTCTTGAGCAATAAGAGCGAATTTTATTATTTTATTGTTATATGAATATCAGTTATCAATCAACCAGTAACTATTTCAAGCACTTATTCTGTTCCCCTTCTGGGTAAATTATTTTTGTATATAATTTTTTTATTTAAATATTTGATTCGCAAATTTTAAGCCAAATGTTATTTTTTTCATAAAAATTTTATAAAAAGCTATTTAATTATAGACGGAAGCTCCCATTTGTTCTCATCAATCGTTTTACAGAAAAATTTTTGTAAAATCAGTATTGAACGTATTTTGAAAAGATCACGCAATAAAAGCCGTGATCAGCAACTCATAAGAAGAAGAACACTAAAGAAGCATTTGCTGTAATAATCCATTTATGAGTCAAACATTTTCTCTCAGCAGCAAATAGTTCTTATAAAAGAGTTCGTACTCATGACCGATTTCTTTGGCAAATATTTAAGTTTAAGATTAAGAGACAGTTTTAAGCTTGAAAGTTAAACGGGTTTTAAACTTAAGTTCTGTTTAAATACCGAATTTATTTTTATAGATCATATTTAAATACAACCTAAATCACTGACCACGTCCATTTAAATACAACTTAAATTTAAGGAAAAATTAACTAATTTCGTATATAAATATTAAGTTAAAAACTGGCCATAAGTGTTAGGCCTTGCAAAATTGAAATCGACACATTTGCTCGCCGGGTAGCTTGCAGTGCAGTTTAACCGTGTGTAGACTACTTTAGTTTCACAAGAAAGTAAATACTCGTAGTCGAATAGAGCTTCTTTAATCACAGCTGGCTAATACAGTGCTGCCCCTCTTATTTAGAAAAAGCTTTGAAATTCGTTAAATTCATATCTTTTTCTTCAAAGTGAATACAATGATAATTATTTTGACACCTTGTCGAGATCGTGAAGTAAAACTATGGCAATTATATACAAAAACAACAATATTTGTCTTAGTTCAATTAAATAATTTTTAATATTGTCTTTATTCTTATTTGAAATTCACTATTATTCCGAAATAGAAAAGTTGTGGTCAAAAATAATGATTGGAATTAGTACTTTGTTTGTTCTGAATAAAAAGAAGCAAAAACCTAAAAAAATGGCAATTCTCAGCAAAAAAAACTCCGACCTATTTTCAGAATTAAAAAGTTTAAATTAATTTTTGGGTCGTACCATTATAGCAATTGTGACGATTTTCAACGCAGGGATGAAAAACTCGCACTAATGAAATGTTTTCATGGAAGCGAGATGAATGTTTCAATATAAATATTTGAAAAGTGGATTTTTGTTGCGATTGGGCTTAAAGAAGTAGAATTTTTAGAGACAATAACTTCGAAAATCGTTCTACCATCCGGTAACCATGGTAGCAGTGCGTAGGGCCGTTCTGGGCCAGATTATTTATTCATTCATAGTAGGCTGTGGACAATTATAGCATTGCATTTACTTTCGAAACGAGAGGCCTTGGGGTAAAATGTTCTTAACATTCTTATGTGCGTTCACGAAACTCCAATTTCGTGCATAAAGTGCCACAATAAAGACATAATAATATCAGATTGTCGTAGTTCCTTTACGAATTTCAAACAAACTTTGTAAATCACAATTCATATGTCAAACAAGTTTTATAACGTCATGCTTGGGCAGAAATCGCCAAATTGGCTCTTGGAAATCGATAACTTTTCCAAACAAAACCCCACGGTTTTATACCACAAACTTTTTAACACACATGTGGTACATTTCCTCATATGATTTTAAAAAAGTTAAAAAAAACATTCAAAATCTACTTTTTGGACGAGTATGAGGCAACGTATCGAAACACACATTTGTCTTCAAATATGAAGTCGTTACTAGAAATTGAGCTCCAAATTGAAGTAAAATTTGAGCTACAAGCTTTTTCTCTTCCCCTGAACTCGGATGACGATATGTGTATTCGAAGGCAGCATCATCGCCGAAAGTCGTGGCCAAAGGAAACGCACACTTGTATAAATCACACTTGTATAAGTTTATCAAGTTGAAAATGTGTTTCAGTGCACTTAGTTTTATTCACTTCAACTTTATATATGTAGATACATACTTATATAGATATTGATTTATTTACAGTGTGACTTATGTTTATTAAGATAAGATATTTAGACCCCAACTAATATTTTTAAGAACAAATGGATAATTTTCAGGTTTGCGGCAGGCGTCAGGCGGCACATAATCTAAACACTTCTACCAAAACGCATGTGACCATAATCGTCAAACAGTTCTTCACCGCCGCGCTTGCCAAATCGCATGTGTCCATAATCGTCGAAACGCTTCAACCGATCCTCATCCTCGTCTTCCAACAAAAAGTCCATTAAATCCAAGCTGGGAGGTACTTTCGAACGTGTTTTTTGTTGATAGTCTTTGGGCGCCATCAGCATTGAGCGAAGGTTGTGTTTGGCCACGTAGTATTGATTATTCATCTTCCCACTGCCGGAATTCGCTCCTGCCATGATGTTCTCACTTAACTCAGTTTTTGCGTTTTCTAAGTTTCTGGCCGAAGCGATTGGCAACCAAAAAATGTAAAGTACAGCAGCGCAGGATGCCAGGAGTTTGCCGTTAAATATACTCTGCTGGGCAAACATGGTTTTCAGTCCACGGGTTGATACTGCGAGTGCAAAACACTGACTACACTGAAACCTGTTGCGGACTGAATCTTTTATAGTTCTTTGCTACAATGATGGAAAGCAAAAGCAGTGATAGTTAAGGATAACATTTTGCTTACGACTGACAACTTATTAAGCATTCATGGCAGGTCTTAACATTTCCATTGTCTTTTCAGTTTTTAAGGCTCAACGCTTTAAATAATGTAACTTTGTTATGATAACAAGGCTTCGACGACAGGCAGATGCTGATGGTAATTGACAAGTGATAAACGTGAAGGAGGAACGAAAATATTTACATACATACACACATACATACATACATATGTACAAATGCGCAGCTTTTGTTCTGTTATCAAAAAAAGTTTCCATTTTGTATGAGTAATTGACGCAGCCAAAACTCTACAGCGGCTTTCATACATGAGATTTCTTATATCCTTATGGGTATAGCGGTTTACGGATATGAGACTCGTCTCAAAATTAAGCCGTATTTGCACTTTGGTAGAGGTTAAGTTAAGGTTAAGCCCTAACCTGGTCCATAGCCCTACTTTATATTTATTCACAACAATTTGAAAAGTGCAGAAGTAAATGAAAGTAAAAACATGAGCAGTAACAAGAGAATCGATCATTATTGTAAAATATTGACATGGGATTACTACGCCTCATTCTGAAAAAAGGCTTCATTCTAATCATTTTATTTAATGGAGCATTTTCATGACTTGCGGACGTGGAACAATGTGAGCTCTTAGAAATTGCAGCCTTGCCAAGAGCGACCACTCCCTACCAACACAAGCAACACTTCCTGATGTGGTCTGACGGCTTCTTATTTCTTTATAGAATCGCTCTCTTAATTTTCCCTACCGCTTCAATTTTAATTCTATTCATTGCAATATAAACATTCGTTTAATAATAATAAAATTAAATTCACTTTTTACTTGCCATCAGCTTTATTTAAGTCCGACTTCTAACCAAGCGATCCTTGAACTTTGGCGTCAATACACGGCCCGTTCGTAACCAGCTCTACAAGTATTTCGTCACACATTTTTTAACTATTAATATTAATTTACAGAAATTAAAAACAAATTAGAAAAAAACTTAAGAATACTAATCGAAAAACTAAAAGTAAAGTGAGAGGACGAAACAAATATGTAAATTCAGGAATCAGCTGTTTACGGGTATGGAATATGGTGAGACAGCTGATTTCTGTGCTTATGGTTAAGTCACGACTAATTGAACTGTAAAGAATGAAGAGAGCGCCCATTTTCAACAGAGTTTATTCAAAGGCATACAAGTCTACCGCAATATATGTATGTATGTATGTATGTATGTATATCTAAAGCAAAATGCTTGCAATCAGTTGAGTTAATTATTCGACTTACAGCGATGAAATTATACTTGATTTATGCTGGTGACATTTATTTATATACATATTTAGTCCGCAGTCGTCGTCCGATGACGCTTACAGACGACACTTGAGTAATTAATAAAGAAATAAAATAATACTGCTTTTACTCTTTCCAAATTTAGATTAAAACCAACATGTTTACAACGTTTATTGAAATAAGTAAAAATTCTCTTTAGAGGATCCCAGATGACGACGATTGATGATTGACGACTTGGTGGTGCAGAGGTAAAAATCTCTTGTCGCCATTTATTTGATATTGAACGGTGTATCACTTATCAAGAATTCGGAAGCCACATTTGCGTTTGTCAGCAACTGCTTTTTTATGTACAGGTTAGGGAATTCCTTTGCCCGGAGTCTTATGAGTCCCAATTGCTATACCTAAACTATGTCGCATAAAATGAAACTACATTTTGCAAAATTTATCTTCGTTATGGACCTCATCCAATTTATTTACCATATGACCATTTACAGCACAGTTCACGCTTTTATGTGATCTCCGGATACTACCCATTATATTAAACTTTTTGTGATTGAGGTCCGTAACAATGAGCTCACACCAAGCAACCAATGCTTCCTTATGGCATGGCTATAAAATTCACACTTTAACAATTTCGCAAATAATGTAGCATTCCTCAGCGTCCACGATAACCACTAAGTAGCACCCCGTACCGTAATATTCAGCCACGGGAGAAAACACTGGAGCCTTAAAAAATCATGGCTAATAAATAAAAATGTACCCATGTCGCTCATGCTCTCCATCAAAATCAGCAAACAATTAGTTCTACAGCCGAGTCAAATACCTCCGTATTTACATCGACAGTAGATATACGTGGAAGCCTCATATTGACGCAAAACTAACTGAGATGAAGTTAAAAGCAGAGCAACTTAATGGTTCATTTATTAGCAGAAATTCTACTTTAAAGCATGGTTTTTTCAGTTTTTGCTGTACAACACGATTCTAAAGCCAATATGGTGCTATGGGCTTCACTTATAAGGTACCCTCTCAGCAGCAAACATTGAACAAATTCAAGAGCATCAAAATAAAATCCTCCGCAAAATCACAACGGCTACATGGTACTCATGAGTTCACGAAGACTTAAGCGTTACTTTGGATAGGATATATTTTCACAGTATGCGACAAGTTATACCAGCAAACTTCGATTCCGTCCAAGTGCAGCTAGAAAAGTCACAAAGGACGGAGTCTAATACGATATCGTATGTACTATGGTATCCAGTAACAATCGATGAGAGTCGCATAAGCAAATCATCGTACCACTGTTATTGGGTATTATTGTTTTTTTTTTTAGGAAAATATAATAATTTTCTAAAATAAATAAATTTCTAAGTTATTATAAAATAGTCTCACTCACGGATACTTAAATCAAAACGCCACAACAACAGAGCCATCAGGGAAGTCATTTAGTACTTAAAAGCCCTTAAAACGAACAACACAGTACAAGTATTAAAAGTGCCAATTTAACCATATTTGGAAAAGCAAAAGTTGGATTTTCATTGTTTTACACATTTGAAACCTCGTTTCGCTCAAGTTTCCTTTTTTTAACGGCTCTACAAAAGTATTACCCAAATTGTTTAATAAATTTTACTTAAAGAAAATGTATTTTTTAATATATCAGATAATAATAAAGTCTTTTCTTCATTACCTTTCAATAGTTTGAGGTTGAAAAGTACACATGGATGTTTTAGGTAAGTGCCAATTTTTCGCAGGGATCTCCTTTACATAAAAAAGAACTTTATGGAAAATTTAGTTTTCTTTTTTCTTCTTATTTATTGAATCTGTCTTAAGGACAATAACAATAAGTATTCAAATCTTCAACTAAAAGTTACTGTGTTTATACTGCCACTGCAATATACAACTTATAGGGTTCACAAAAAGAAAATTATCTCGCCAAATCAAAAGTGTGCGTCCTTTTGAGACGCTGATGACCCTCAAATAAGAGTAAACCTGTCGCAAGTGGATTGGGATGAAAAGGAATTTTCGTAATATAACCCAACTTTGTAATCTCTTCGCGGATGGTGGGTATATTTAGGTCCCTATGGATGTTACAACTCTTGATGAACCAGGGAGCGCACGTGATCGTTCTTAAAATTGTTGACTGTCTTCTTTGCAGTTTTTCGACATTAGACGCCGAAGCTGTTCCCCATAGCTGAATGGCATATAACCATATCGGCTTTATCGTTGCCTCAAGCGCCTATTGAGGACCGATGAGCCAATGGTGCAGTTTTCATTTTTATTTGAGTTATTTTGGCTGCTCTGTGCTGAACCCAGGTGAGACGTCTATCAAGATGTATACCAAGATATTTTACATGGTTGTGTTCTGGTGTTCCCACACCATTTATTGTAATAGGTCGACAATTACCCTTTCTCAAAGTGAATGTAAGATGAACACACTTAGAGGCGCTTACATTTATCCTCCACAGTTTCAAACATTTTTCCAATTCTGCCATATGTCCTTGAAGCTGTTGGGATGCAACTACCGGGCTTTTATGAACGCTCAAAAATGCAGTATCGTCTGCAAAAGTGGAAATGTGAGTCACTGTACTCGTTGGCATATCGGCTGTGTATAACAAATAAAGGAATGGCCCCAGGATACTACCTTGCGGGACACCAACAGATATCTTCTTGCGGGAAGATATAATTTCCTTCGACCTAATGTAAAAAGATCTGTCTAATAAATAACTTTATAAAATATATTGTGAACGTTTGCGGGGAGATACGTTGAACTTGTGTCCGTTAGCCCATCAAATGCTTGCGATATGTCAATAAATAATGCAGAGCAGTATTGCTTATTCTCAAACGCTCCACGAATTACATTAGATACTCTGTGCACTTCTTGAGTAGTACTATATTGCTTTCTGAATCCAAATTGGTGATGAGCGATTCCAAAAGTAATTTCTCAAATACTTTAGAAAGAATTGGTAACAAACTAATTGGGCGGTATGATGAAACCGGCGTAGCATCTTTACCTGGTTTGGGTATCATGATTGTTTCCGACTGTTTCCACGGAAAAATTGCCACTTAAAACGTGTTCTCATCGGTGTCATTTATGATGCGTATTTTGTCGTATATCTACATAAATATGTATGTATGTGTATAGTGATGTAAGCATCTAAAGCGTGTTTTTTTTAGAGTGTCACAACTTTGAGTTGACATCACTGCTTTATTTGAGCACTCATTTAACATCTGATGGTTGCTTTTTGTTTAGTTTGCTTTCAAATTTCATTATGAATCGACTTACACCAGAGCAACGCGTGTAAGTTGTTGAAATTTTTAATCAAAATAATTGTTCTATTCATCAAACTCATCGTGCACATCTTCCATTTTTCGATGAAGCCCATTTCTGGTTGAATGGGTACATAAATAAGCAGAATTGTCGCATTTGGAGTGATGAGAATCCACTAGTTTTTGTCGAAACACTATTACATCCACAGAAAATTACTGTTTGGTGCGCTTTATGGGCTGGCGTAGTCATTGGCCCATATGTCTCTAAAAACGATGATGATCAGAATGTTACTGTCAATGGTGAACGGTACCTCAATTACGTGGCATTAATCTTGCTGATATGTGATTCCAATAGGACGGAATCACATGCCACACGGCGGGCGCTACAATTGATTTAATCAAAGAAACTGTTGATGAAAAAATAATGGAGGGCCATTAGTTGGCCACCAAAGATCGTGTGATTTAATCCCATTGGATTATTTTCTTTGGCGTTCTGTTAAGTCACTTGTCTACGTCGATAAAGCACAAACAATTGAACTCTTGGAAATCAACATTCCAAGAGTTATCGGCGAAATACGGCCGCAAATGCTGCGAAAAGTTGTTGAAAATTGGTGTTCCAGATTGTGCCGTCTATGCGCCAGCCGTGGCGGCCACATGCCAGCAATCATATTTAAACATTAATTACATACATAAAATTTTCTTTCCAATAAAGCCCGTTTCATTGATATTAAAAATATATTTCCTTGTATTATTATGATTTAAACTTGTGTCACTCTATAAAAAACACACTTTACATACGTACTTATGTATATGTATAAGTATATTGTGCCATTTGGAATGTACACATACATACATATTTGCATAGTTAGTTAAAGTTATTGGTGTGAAACTTAGTTTTAAGAGAAACTGGAATAGGATCAAAATTAATTTAGCGCGAGATCGTAAAAGCGATTGTTAAGATGGGCTAATTTTGTAATAAAGAAGCCCGTTCTAGTTTTTATACAAGGAAACTGACTCACCCTCACTTCTTAATTTATTGTATGTAAATTTCGAACTTAATCAATTGAACTAGAGTGCAAACCTATTTTATACATTCACTTGGGATGACTATTCGCAAATAGGACCGTCTGTTTTTTAATTGAATTCTCCGATCGTTTTTTAATTGAATAATAATTTTTGAAGGTTTTTCTAAAAGAACAACTTGTTTTTGTGGAATGACTACAAATACATTAACTTAAGTAGAAATCCTTATGAGTAATTTGTTAAGGAATTGTAAGTTGTTTTATAGGGAAGCATAATAGTACTATGAAATTATTTCATTAAAAACAAATAATAAATTAAAAAAAAATGTTTAAATGCAACGTGTGATATAAAACTTTTCTTATACGAATAATTTTGTTTTATTTTCAGTTTTGTTTATTTAAATACTTCTTAATTTAGTGTTTTTTCTGTTAAAGGTCACTTTACACTATTTTTACGTTTACAATTTACGAGATATATGGAAAAAATAAGGTGAATATTCAAAATATCCAACGCACCCTCATAATTCGTTTTCACACCTCAAATCCAATGATATTTATGAGTACAAAAACTAAACAGTTTGTTGAAACCACGTTCAGCGGCGGCTGAGTAGTTTTACGTGGGTGGCGGACGTGCCGCACTTGAAAATATTCAGGGGTGAGGGTAATTGACAAGATTCGACAGCAAAATCCAACAAAACAAAATTACATTGATTTTTTGGCAAGTCGTCCATGAAATACATTTCCATATAATTATAAGATTTAAAATTTTTAGACTGTGTTCGGCGAAGAAACGGCGGCGCAGTATCCATTTTCACGGTCGACTAGTAAATTTGCACTTTGTCTAAATTAAACCCTCATCCAATAAAACATCTTATCGCTTGAAAGCATTTCTAAGTATGAAAAAGCCTTATCAGATGTTGAATATCATCTTGTCGTATTATTTGCGCTTTGCTGAACATTCTGATGTCACACTATTTCACTTGCACGTATTATTTGAGCTGTTGACAAGTCATACAATAATACAAAGAAATTCGGTTATAGTCCGAAGCAAAGCGCAAGCGCTTTGTTAGGTTACTTTAAGTACTTAATTGGCGCTTGTAAAATATTGCCTCTCGCGCCGTTTGGGAATGCCCAGTATTTTGACATTTGTGTGAAAACGCCCACTTTTTGTTTCAATTTACATGAGTGCTCTTACAATTCGCTTGTTTCATGTAAAAAATTTTCCCAGGCGAAAAATGTAGAAAAGAGGTAGTGATTGAAGCCCAGTAAAGATATGATGGTCTTATCTGAAAAGCGTTCCAAGCAGTGACTGGTTGATTGTAATGCTGTATTGATCATGGCACAAGGAAAGATCTATCCACATTCGTTTCGTATTATATTATATTGTATTAGATTTGCTGGATTTTTGTTTTGTGACCTTGTTTTTTAAGCATAATTTTGCTGTTATTTGTTAATTAACGCAATTTTAACTAAAAATGAATTAATAAATAAATAGAGTAAAAATGATGAAAGTGTTGTTTCATTTTCTTGACTGACTGTATGTACTCGTATATTTGACAATTGCTTTCTTCGCGCAACGAGGCTGTCCTTTTAATCCCATTTTCTTTTCAAACTTTCGTTATTGCAACCGCCAAAAACTCTTGAAGAAAAGTTGCCAACTGACCCACATTTAAGACGAAGGAAAAGCAACACAAAATTTTCTAACTGTTGCACTTCGCTCTTTGTAGTTGACCATGTTTTATTCCCAATTGATAGAGGAAGAATTGACTTGCTGGATGTCTGTGTTTATTCCTGTTTTCTGTTTTGGGTTAATTGGCAAAACAGCAGCAATTGTTCAGGTTTTCTTTCTTGTTCTTTTCTATTCTAAGACGACGTCGATTGTCTACGAATTCATTGAATATTGTTTGCAGATACTGAGTTTGTTCGCAGCGCGCAGCAACAACAATAGTTGGAATAGAATCAGCTACAAAATTTTGTGGCTGTTGTCTCATTCCATGTGCAGTTTTATAATGAAAAGCATCTAGACTCAATGAGCCGTGTTTGCCGTACATGCAGTTGACCCATTTTCTTAATGGCACATTTCTTTGATTGGGATGTGGAAGCATTAAAAATAAATACTTGAATGCTGGAAGAACAGAATCAATTAATTACGTTTTCGGTCGCAGCTGAGTTCTTAATTCATTAAACACAGTGTTGCGTAGCCCTGCAAAATAAACGCTAAATTTTTACCGTTAATATTAAAGTTAACAGCAGCGTACAAGCAATTATTTTTTATTTATATATTAGATGCACATGTGTCCTACATCCCCTTAAAAAAATTTAAATGGACCTCTTCCATATGAAAAAAGCATTTTCCAAATGATAAAGTTATTTGCGAATCATCTACTGGGACGGGCAATTTGTGACATCCTCTTAGTCCCAATTTAAAAATAAAATGAGTTGACCTTTTCCAAATGTAAAAAGAATTTGGAAAATTGGTTTGCAAATGACAAGTATGTTTTTTTTAATAAAAAAGCTGTCAAAAAACTATGCGGAAGAAGTGGGCGTGGCTGAGAAAAAAAAGTAGCCTATAATTCATTCCAGAGTCCCAGTTAAATGTTGTGAAAATTTGAGGAAGATCGATCCAGAGGTTTGGTCTCCTATAAGGTACAAACAAACAAACCAACTGCGATGTGAAACAGCGGGCAAGATCAGAGCGACAAAACCATTACAAGGATATCCACCAGTTTTGGATTATATATACAGTACGATCACGAAAAACTGCACTATACTGTATTCTTGGCTATGTCTTAATTTGATATGTCCACTTTGGATACATCACATTTTCATCTGTTTTCGACCCAGCTTTTCTGAAATCTACACTTCTTGCGGCAAGTCTAGTCCTATTTGGCAGGGCTTGACATTTTATTAATGAACGGGACACAAGTAACAAGTTTAACAAGCAAGTTTAAGGCCTAGCGTTGCCAGTGAGGACGTTTTAAAAGTATTGCGTATGAATCCTCGATATATATGGACTACTATTTGGGAACTCGAAACTTATCGAATTTAATGAGTTGCCATTTTGCTTAATTTCAATTCAATTTCAATTTTTTTTTTTTAAATTCGGAAATGCAGCGGCCAATATTGAATCGGGGTCTACCTCTGGCAACCCTTGAAAACTTTTGTAATCATAACGGACTTCATTATTTAAACTTAAGTATTCAATTTTAAATTACGATAGTTCCTCGTTTTAGACTGTTTCGCAATTCGAGGCGGATTAATCCGAACATTATCACTTCTAAAAATTTGCTGTAGTGTTTTTTGAAAGATAGAAATAACGATTTTTAAAAAGAACAACTCGATGGACTGCAGAAAAATATGTTCAAATGTTATTGATCTAAATTGGCTCATTTATTTTTTTAATAACTATTAATCCTTTTTTCCTGTAGTTATTTCAGCTATTTTATTCGTCACATCCTTTTCCTTTAGAAAACATCTTCTCGAAGGGATATTGAATAATATAGTACCACTAAATTTATTTTATTCTCAGTACGAAGCGACTGCAACTGCGGTTTTCGTAATTTTGGAGTAAAACATAAAACACTGTACAAATAAATCTTGACAGTTTGGTAGAAAAAATTAAATGTTGAATCAAATTTAAATAAAAGGTATAGACTTATGCAGACATACGAAAATAATTACGGGTTCGTTTTCAGTCAGTTGCTTTCGTTATGACATAAAATCCTGACAAATGTCAGAAAACAGTGATGTAAACAGTATAGGTTTTTGAGACATACATATATTAATTTTATAATCTTCAGTCCAGCCTGTGCTGGAGCTTTCTCAGAAATCGCACTATAAGAGTTGTTATAGACGGGGTTTTTTCAAATGAGTTCCAGACCAATTCAGGGGTACCGGAGTGCTCCGTTCTTTCGTCTACTTTATTAGATTCTTAGTTTTTTAATGACCTTCTGAGGCAAACTTCCAACCCTCTTCACTCTTTTACAGCATATATCATTCACATTCATTCAGATATAGGCCAAGCCTTTTCGGGATTGCAATTTCAATGCAGACAATTTCAATGTTGCTTATTAACACACAGGAGCACGAACTTCAATGCTACTTCGTCTGTTGTCATGGGTGGTATAAGAATTAACCTGTTAAAAACTCTCGACGTTCTTGGCATAAAATTTCAGTGTAACGCTCGCTGGAACGCCCAACTTTTTCATGTCGCGAAGGAAGCATCCAAGTGTCTTGGTTTTTTAAAACGGATCAACAATTATTTCAGCCCAATCGACCTACTTCCGTACGTAAAGGGAACACAAATCTCATGTCTGGGCTGGCGCTTCAAAGGATATTTTGGAGATACTAGACCATGTACAAGAGAGGGGAAAAAACTTCATTGAGAACAGTAGGGTCTATAACTCTATAGACTCTCCTGAGAGAGAGCCTCAATGTGGGTTTCGTTATATTGTTCTATTGATACTACAATGGATTTTGCTCGGATGAGATCAGGGACATTGTTGCCGAAAACCTGCACATTTTTGCGCACTACGCGTTTTTTATCGAAATCGAATCTACACAAACACTACTCCCCCTTTCCCCTTCTCTATAACTATTTACCAGTTCTGGCACAATGCGTTATTCGTCACATGAATAGGGGCCATCCCCTAAGTTCTGGCCCTAATTAAAAAAAAAAAATTACGACTGTCACAAGCAACTTGAAACAAATCCAAAGCTAATAAATAACTGACAGTATGAAGAGCCAAAGGAAAAGCTCGGGCAAATGACAATTTAACTGGACATAAATAAAAGAAACAGGTAATAGTGCATTGGATGTCGTTAATGAGCAAAAAGCTTTAAAAATGCCAAATTAAATACATACACATGTACGTATGTATGTATGTATGTACTCATTCACAATTGAGAGTGTTGGCAATATTTCATTCGTTTTGCTGTCGCTGTCAGAATTGTCAGATTTATTAGATATTTATTTGCCAAATTAAATGCTAAAAATCGCCAAAGCCTCGTTCTTTTGTTTCTGAACAATAAAACTTACATATACTTTTACAATACAATTAAAAACATATTTTTTTATGAATATTTTTTATGAAAAGTTAATTTGGTCCAAACGGCTAAAGTTCGCCAAAAAAAATTTGTTCAGTATTTATATTGTACAGTATAAAATAAAAAAATATTTGCTATAAAATTATTTAAAGTAATAGAAGCAAAAGGGTTCGAATAAAACAAATACAGTCCAAGCTCGGTATAACGAATGATATAAAGTCACACTAATTCGTTATAGTAAAAGATTCGTTATATTTATAACAAAGTTTTTGTTTGAAAACATTTTCTGCATTTAATGTCAATAAAATGAGTTTGTTTATTCTAATCAATTCAACTACAGAGATGTGAAAAAATTATTTATATGTAAATGTGTCCATTGCTTTCCATTTTCCGCAATGGAAGATTTTCGATTGCCATATTTATTACAAATTACTGACAAGGGTACAGCTCGTTTGTTGTACCCTTCTAAGATTTTAGTTTTTTCACTTAAAATAATTCTCTTTCTGTTGCCCATATTTCTTCGCACTTCTAGACTGAACTAAAGCTCAATAAGCTTCGGTGCTCCAATGAACGAGAAACACGAGCGTGTGCATACATGTGTACATACATACATATAAAGACGAATAACGGTAGTATAACGAATAGTCTCATATTTTTCTCTACGTTTATTTTTGATACGTAAAACTAATTTTTTGCTCATACATACATATATTCAGGCGTTCCTTGGAAGTCACAAATTAAGACATTCGCTATATTACAAAATTAGTCATTCATTATACCGCAAATTCGTTAAAGTGAGTATTTTTTATGCCGAACTTTTTCACTGTAGTATAAGATACAAAAATTCATTACAAGTTGCAATTGTGCTATACAGCTGAAACACTTCATCGCCTTTGCCTTTTTGTTTGGAATACGTTGTATGGGAATTACATGTATTCAACAAAAGAAGCGCAACATGTTGTATTTATTTACATTCATATGACTTATCCGAGTGACTCGTAATAACGTGTGAAGAAGTTCGTAAACTAGGAGACGACAAATTGAAATGTTCTTAAAGCGCCATCTACACGAGCCATTAATTGGTTCGCATACAAATTCATATATGTATAAAAATACCAGAATAAAATGATTATATTTGATATCGATTTTAACGACTCTATAACCAAATTCTTGGTTCAACAAAACGAGTTCCAAAATCGCCACATTTGGCGAGAAGTCGCCACATGTGATAGCCCTGATTGCTGTTTGCTTTGAGCACAAATTATTTAAACGCATTCATTCATCACTTTTGCAATGAGTTGCCCGAAAGTTTTGACAATCGTAGAAAGAAAAATATTAAATTTATTGAATGTGCGCACACTGACACATTTTCACCTGGTGGCTGCCGTGCAAACTAAGTTGTTGCTGTTGTTGCTGCTGCTGCTGCTGCTCCTTGAGAGATGTTTAGTTTTAACGAGTTTTTGTTTTATTTTTGTTTCGTCGAACTGTATATTGACCGCAAAATGTAAAACGTGAAAAAAGTAAAGTGTGTCAATGAGAAACTGGACGAGGATGGCCAAAATCTGGTGGATGCAAAATTTAGCACAAATCTTTTTGCATTCCTCTTTTTCCAGCTGCTGGTGGACAACAACCAAGAAATTTAAAAACCAGAGCAGAAAGATGAAAAAAAGGGAAAGAAAATTAAATCAACACTTTGTAAATACGTACATATTTGTGATTGATTTATGCTCAAACGTCGTAATCGATAACAATATTTTAATTAATGTTTTTTATAATTTTATTTTATGTAATTTTTCCAATTGTTTCTGTTATTGTCGCAGCCAACACTTATTGTATAATAAAAGATGGCCAATTTGAATTTGTAATTACTTCTGTATGATTTAATGGTTATTTTATGCATTTCTTTGTCATTTTTCTCTTTTCTGGCTGTTGTTACTTAAGATCGTTTTCCAGATGTTTTCATTCTGCTTCAGTTGTTGTTTTGCCTTCGGAAAGATACCAGTTCAATCGTCAGTGTTTGTTAACCTCAATATTAAAATTGCTGACCATGTCATCTCTGAAATGGTCTGCAATTCTTTGCGAGACAGTGATCGCCAAAGCGAAATACATATTTAATAGGAGCGATACGGGCCAGCATTTCAGCGTGAGGGGATGATTTTGTTTTGCAACAACATCGCCTAGAAGTGGAAGTAGACAAACGACTTGTTGTTCTGTTTTGCAGCCACTTTGGCAGTGAATGTTGTTGCGATCATGTGTGGCAGGCAAGTTGCATTTTCTTTTTAATCGCTTCGTATGAAGTAAATGATTTTCCATTTTCATAGTTGCAATATTGATTTCAGACGGTTCGGTTGGTCAACTCGTGGTGTCACTGAATTAATTCTAACACAATACAATTGGAAAGATTCTATATAATAAACAATAAAACAAAGAAAATTAATACACAAAAGGAAAATGGGCTATAATTAAAAATTTATTAATTTGTATAACAAGAACTTAATTAAAAGCTTCAGCCGGAAGTTAGTTAGCCTCTTCCCTATAGACCAGGGTGACTAGAAGTGACTTTAAAAATGCACACAAGGTTTTGCAATTAAAATCGTTATTTATTTAAAAAAAAAAAAACTATTATTAAGCCGATTTGGTAATAACCGAATTGAATAAATAAGTAATTAAATTAAAAAAAGAACCGAAAAAAGGAAGACATTCCGCATAAATTAAAGTTGAAAAAAGAAAAACTCCATAAACTGCACAAAGTTGTTAAATAATTGTTTTGTCATCGGGCCTGGTAAGTGTGTGAAACTTTGATTTAGTTGTGGAACTGTAGAAGCTGTTTAAAAACACTTTTAAATATTTCATTACACATAAAAGACTGTTGAAAAAGAATTAACTCTGTGTACCATCACCTCTAGTAACTTTTGCTAAATAATTTACAAAGGCCAGCCAAATAGTTTTTGCAAACAAAAAACTGACTTCGACGCAGCTGTTAAGGAAAAATCAAATGCGTTTCAAACCACTAAGAAGAAGAGTTTTAAGAATCCAGCCACGAAGGCAGGACTAATGATGCAGATAAACCAATCAATTTTAGGAAAGAATATTTTGGGAATCTAATTTACGAAAATTTTCGATTGACAAGGAGAAGAAGAAGAATTTTGAAAGTCGGTCCATAAACAAAGCGGTAATCAGTCTTATTTGTCTTATTTTATCTATCCAGTTCTTGGATTGAAAACGAATTTAAAAAATTATTCCAAAAAATTATTTTAAAAATGAGAATATATTTAATCTGACGACAAAGTTCAAAATTCAACAAGATCTTTCAACAGAAGCATTCATTTTGCAAATCGGTCCACAAATGACGCAGTTATGCGATCATTAAAGTAATTTCCCCTATAAAATTATTGCAATTCAGGCTTCAAAGCAGTTTATTGTTAAGTGCACAAACTTTTGTTGGACTCTGTACTCTTTTTTTGGTTTCCTAAATTCTCGGGAACATCGTTGTTGCAAATGTTCTATGCCAACTCTAGAACTGTTAGTTTTCGAATGAGAAAACTAGCCTTACACGTTATTCGGTATGTACAGAGTCATATAACGCGAGTCAGCATAATAATTGTCCTAACAGTTCTTTGTATCGGTTATTCAAAAAAGTTGACTTAATGTGGAAGAGGCCTCGCGAATCAACTAAGTTTTCTTCAATGAGGGTATTCTTCAAATTGTCTATTATTATATTATTTGGGATCATTAATTGCCGTTAGTGCTTCAGGCAATCAGCAATAACCCTTCATTTTCTTTTTGCTAAAATCATTTGGTTCCTCTTATGTTCTTAAAACACGTATTTATCCACCTTCTGACACGTTCCTCCTGTCAGCAGTACAATGCCGCAACTTTAAAATATATGACGCAATTGCCAATTAAAATTTACCATCAGAATTAGCAATTGCAATGACTTACTAACTCCGACGTGTATATATGTAAATATAAAAATATATAAATAAAGTAACATGTGGCATCTTTGTCAAATGAAATGCCAAAAAAATGCAGCTCTAAGACTTGTTCATAACTGAAGCGTTTTACGATTTATACAAGTACGTTTATTAAACTACCTGCTGATAAATTAAACCGTACTTCGGGTAAGAAGTATATCGATGCTTTAAATTCCGCAAAAACAGCTGATTACTTTCATGAAACATGTAGACTTATAGCGAAATAGAAAATAGCTAATACCCTATATTACAAGACTTGGCTCCTTTTCATGTACGCACTTTACCCAGAATTATAAGGTGTACACATTCCAGTACACGCGCACATCCACTATTTTACATAAGACTTTATTAAATTCGCTTAAGGAGTATTTACGGTAGACTATATCTTTGGAAAACTTTTTTCGGTAAAGCGGTACAGAGAACTTTTTTGTCGGACCTTGTGACCTTCTCATTTTTTTTTATCTTTTTGAGAAAATTTCACTAATATTGCAGAATAATTTACTAAAAATCGCTAATTACACTAGTTTTAAAGATGCAATTTTGCTTTCTTTAGCCGATTCACCATATGTCTTCGGGCGTCAATACCATTAAATGTGGCACAATGGGACAACATTAGTTTTGTCTTCGATACCATAATCCCTTATCAGATTGTTATTTTCACGATGTTGGCCGGTTTCAGGAACGAACGAACTAAAATTGAGTGTAAAATATTTTGACAATTAAAGTCAAACTTGGTTTAAAATCTTGATCAAAACTCTCTACAAACCGTTGACCTTCTGCAGAGTATATACATACATACATATGTGGATACTTACACACATACATTCAATTTAAAAGATGCGTGCACCAGCTCAGGAACTAAAACAACATCTCTTGTATTGCGCGGATGTCTGTTCTTTTATTAGCTTTTTGTAGATTTAAAACAGTTTTAATTGTGACAATATTATTCTTTTAAGTAACATACGAGTATCAAACGTTTTGAAGTCCTTTCAATTCGCTGTCTACTCGAATCCTGTTCTTCAAAAGGAAATTTGAAAGTTCTTGAACCAAGTGTTGAAGAAAACCGATAGTGTCCAAAGATTATCTTTTGAAATTCTGCGTACTTTGTCATTGATAGGACTCTTTCTAAATAAAATTAGGAGCAGGCAGTCAAACTACTCTGCAAGTATTCGTTTTGTACTGAGCTCACAATTGCGAACAAAAATGCTCCGGAAAATTTTTATTTAATCAAACTTATTAGCAAAAATAAATTTTGAGTATTTTCCAGCTGTCACTCATAGACGCCAACATTTCGTCAGTACTGCCCTACTCTGTACTCTGTAAACATGAAAACCTTTGAATAGTGTATTCAAACATGCAATTTTTTTTAAGACTACGATAATTAAAAGAAAAATATTCGAATAACATCCTTCCAACAACAGAGTTATTCTTTCTACTTTTCTTATCAGCTTAAAGCGATTAAATAAAATTATTACTAGAAACTTGTTACGCCTTCATTTGTTTTGGATATTTCTTAGAAGCTGCCACTCTAATGCATAATGAAACAAAAGCAAATAAATATAAAGTTAATAAGTTTAAATAAATAATGATACGCATTTTTATTTTTGAAATGTTCAAAAAACCGTAACAATTTAGTGGGTTCATGTATCTTTTAATTAAAGAAAAAAGATCATAAACCAAAATGTACGAGTACCAAAAGAAAGCGCATTTAAATCAAATATGAATAACGTTACCTGTACATTCACACCTTTAACTTGGGACTTTCCAACTTGTGGATTAGAAACGAAAATTAAATAAAATTCAAATGCAAAAATTCGAAAGTGTATCAAAGAAACGAAACAACCAAAGAAACGTTAAAGAACGTGTTCGCTCCTGGCCCTCCGGTGTTATTTTGTTACATTAATTTTTAATTATAAAAAATGGACTTATCACTGCTAATGAAAGAGCCATCCATAAAGAAATATGTAAATAACTCGGCACGTACTTACTTGCTCGTTTTAGTACTCGAACAATCTAAAAAGTTGAATCTACATTCGTTCTTGGGTATAAATATTGTATGTATGAATGTATGTATGTATGTATGTATGTATGTATGTATGTATATGACGCCCGTTCTTATGAAAGTAATTTACATATAAAAAATATTTATGTATTTGCTATATGAATGAATATCATTTGTTTGATCTTGTACGTTTCTGGCGAAGAGTAAAACGCTGATCTAGTATGTAAGTAAACATATATTCACACACACGTACATACATACTTACATGAATATGTATGTAAGTGCGAGCAGGCGAGTTAACAAACTTTTCAATTTCTTGGCTGCTGCTAAACAAACAAAAAACAGATCGACTTTCATTCATGCTGTGCCGTTTTTTGGTCAGTTTTCTTGTCAAGGCGACTACTCATTTTTCGTTGCGGCTTTTGGGATCATGGTTGTTGGATTTTTGGGTCATGGATGGTAATGATAACTTGTAAGCGAAAATAACAGCAAACAAGACAAATTACAAGGAACTGTGTATGTATGTAATTGTGCTTAAAATCAAAGATGCAAAGTTTGAAATTGCACACGTAGAGCGAAAAAATATCTATTCTAGTGACTCTGAAATCAATATTATTTTAAAAATAACAATATTCTGCCAACTGGTTGTAGAAGATGGGAGGGGACTAATAAAATATATATATATGTATATGCATTTTAAAAGTTTCATCTGGAACTCATTTTGCGGCCGGCTGTTGCTGAACAGGACTTCTCAAATCATGAACTTAGTTTTGGTAACTTCAATATCATCAGATATGGTAATTTTTTCCTACATAAATATATAAGATTTAGTACTTATGTATGTGTATATCAATGTATGTACATGTATCAAGTAAAAGCATTCGGCTATGCAGAATTTTGCGAAGAACTTCCTGGCTCCCTTATGACCTACGAGTACTGTGAACAAACCGAATATATGAGATGAGAAGTCGAGAAATTGAGAAGTAGACGGTGTTATTTGTACTTATGTAAAAGCTGTACACCAGCCTTCTAACATTTTTGATAACTAAATAGTTTCCGGTCGAATACGCTACATAACCCGATATTGTTCCCATGAGCCTGTTACATATTAATAACATTTCGAAATGCCATAACTCGAACTACTTGCATAATAACTCAAAATCTTCAAAGCCCCGATATAGCGATACAAAAAAAAACGAACAATCGCCTTTATTCTGTTTGGCGTTTTCGCTTCGAAAACATGTGATTTTATACGTACATGAGAGCCAATAAGGCACCTTGCCACACCAGGTATACCACCCGCATATGTATATGGAACACCTCTTTTGTAGTGTTTTGCTTCCGGTGGCGATTTTTCGAAGCATATCCATTTTGCACATAAATGTTGGTGAAACTTGTTAAGACACTTTAGACTTGGAAATAACTGAGTTTATTTCGTTTCCAATTGAGGACTGACGGACACCTGTGCCAACAAATGGGTGTTTTTGTAAGCTACTGCCATTTGCGGGTCCATTTCTTGCAACACGTCCTTATTGACACGGACATTGGCCACAAATCTAGGAACATGAATATTTTTAAGTATATATGTACATACATACGTATGTCCATGTACTACATACGTACACACGTCTGTGAAATGACTTTCGGAAGCTCCAAAAAATTAGTGATATAACGCAAATACCTTCTGCCGATATAACAAGAATTCTTCTTCTCGTGTTTCTTAAATTTATCGCTATTGTTGGAAGCATTTCAATTCACCTTTTTACTCTATTAATTTTGCTAACTCTTTTCCAAAACCTATTTTTTTTTGGAAATTTATTCAAGTATTTTTTTACACCGATTTACGTTAACAGCGAACGCAAAATATTTGCATGTAAAAAGCACAAAAATGTACGAAAATTTACACATTGGCAATAATGTTGATTCACGATAGAAAAAAAAGCTTTATTTACATATGTACATACATATATATTTCTAAAATGAATAGCCAAAAGCTTTTACATGTTTTTTGAAAACCGAATTTAAAACGTTACAACATGAAAACAAGAGTGCGAAGACTTTTGTTTAACAAGAACTGGCTGATAATTTGCAATTTATTATTTTTAACCAACTTTTCGGTAGGGAGTGCAATAAAGAATAAAGAGCCACCCTCAAAATTTTCACACAATTTAGTTTCACAAATTAAATAACAGAAAATTATTGTACAAAGAAGTTTTATTTTTTGAAATTTGAATATTTTGTGACAGATATTTCACTGGGTGTTTCAGAATCATTGTCTTTATCATTACGATAAATTTGCAATATACACACATACATACATACGTAATTCAATAGCTGCATTTTGTTTCCAGAAAACATATACGCGGTACCATAAGATTGCAAATTCGACAGCAACTGCGACAGTTTTGGCTCTGTACTCTGACACTTATAATAAGGGTGAGTGTTAAGCCGTAATTTGTGGCGTATCACTGTGGACGGTGCCAGGATCTTTAATTGGATGTTACCTCATCTGACTAAAGAAAATAAAAAACAGTGAAATTATTTTTGCTTGTCTTCCTCATTCGATGTTGTATTTTCCATTGAAAGTTCAGTAATAACGTCAAAGGAAGTTTAAAGAAGAAAATTACTTTTTTATTGCTTTCACGGTTTGAATTGAAAGAAGAGAAAGAATATAAAAACAGCAGAAACAACCTCAGTTTCAACTGTTTCAACACCGAAAAGAGTTTTCGAGCAATTTGAATTATCAAGAATCAAATAAAAATAATAATATGTTAAATATTGCAGATATTGTGCTGGGATTATGTTTCAAATATTCATTGGCAACACTCATGCCAGGGAAGTCGTACTTTGCGAGGCTGAAATGGGGGGCCTGAGTAAAAACTCATTTCAAAAAAGTTTCCATTGTGTATATTTTATAATCTGCAAATAAAAACAAAAATCCACATATAAACGAAAAAGTTATTAAATATTTATACATCATGTTGACTTGGAGCACCCTGTAGAATCAATTACAACGCTTTTTACTATTACCAACCAACGCAAGATGAGTATTTCTGAGACATATTTTAGAAAACGCTAAAATTGTACAAAATAAAAACAAAAAATCTTTGTTTTCAAGCGTGTGGAGATATAATTTGATTTGATTTTCTTATGATTTTTCCATCTGAATCAATTATTAAAATTTTTTTCTAAATGTTAAGAAATATGATTAAAATGATGAATCAACTCACATCATACACTCGTACATACATATTTGTATACGTTTGTACATATACATACATATATATGTATATACATAAATAGTATATGTATGTACCTATTAAAAGATCGGCTACAGAACAAAACAAAACATAAATTTAGTATATTTATTTGAAATGAAAAAATATAGAGCGGTACTTCGACCAATATTGAGCGTAGCCTTAGAGCTTCTCATCGTCTATCGCGCGTTATCCGTCCGATTAGAAGAATATATGGAACCCAGCAACCGAAATGATAGTGTTGCCATGTACTAATTTTTTTGTGCGGACATTTGTTCGTCGGATGTTTTACATTTCTCTTTTCTTAAACCAAACCGGACGCAAACTTCTTTGAATAGAAGGAAGAACTGTAAAATTCACTTCCAATAAATGAGCTCAACTGATTTCTAAAAAAACTCAACGGTGCACAGATCTTTTCAAAGGAAGCTCTAGGCAGGTCGATACACAAGTACTCGGTGAGTGAAGTAGCGTTGGAACAAACAGAAATAACAAAATTGAAAGCCTCTTCCCAGTTGGAAGTCGCTAAAAAGACAACTTAAAAAGTATTCAAGTGGTCAGTTATCGGTACATTATTTTAACGTAAAATTCATGTTAAATCAACATGCAAGAGGACTTTAAAATCTGTGCCTTCATTTTTTACCAAACTGTCATTTTAATAAAGAATTTAATTTAGAGCAGCAAACAACTTAATGTACTATTAAGTCCAAAGGCGTATTGACTCTGCGTAAGGTTCCTGCTTGGATGAACACTTATACGGTTAATTTTGCATTTGAAAGCGCTATTAAGTGAAATGTAATTGCAATTTCAATGCAAACTGAAATGCTGTAATTTTAAAATGAAAAGAAGTTATTTGTTAACTAATCTGGAAATGATAGAAGCAAAATCTGTAGTTAAAACAAATGTTAAACTAATATTGATTCACTTTGAATATGAGTACATGATTTTCGCAATATATTTATGAATACATGTATTTGATTGCGCATTTACATATGTATGAATACATGAACTTAAAATATTAAATAGGTTATTAAGAAACTGCTATGGCTCTCTTTTAAAACGAATGTATTTATGTTCAAACACAGAACAGTTACTGTACAACAGGAAAAGAAGAAAAATGCTGCTTAACGACTCCGTTTGCTCAGGCACACGAACGCACACACTCTATAGTCTTGAAATATCCAAATGAAAATTGCTCCAAATCCACTTCTTTGCCAATGAAAATAAATACATAAGTCCAAAGATAAAGGAAACATAAAAACAATCAAGAGCTCTTTTTCCAGTTTTCCCCAAGATGCCAGTATGACGCAGAAGAACGCTTGCCTCACTGTTAGAAACTTGAATGGCAAGTGTTACAGTTTCCAAAGCCGTAAATTATTGATTTGTTCTGTTCGTGCTCTCATCTCTGCACACACACACGCACACACACACACACACTAAACGCAGTTTTCTAGTTTGTTAACCAGAAATGCATGCAGCAACATGTTTAGAGTTTAGCCGTGACCCACCTCTTGGCAAATAATTTTTTTTTTTCTTTATTTCGTTTTTTTTTCAATTATTTTGCTATATGTACATACATATATTGAAAAATTAATATCTAAGTCGTATGTTTGTGTGGGTTTTGTGCCAAGATGATTACAATCGTTGCTCCAAATTACGGTCTTTATAACCTGTCAGACATATTGATGAAAGAAAAATGAAGAAGAAAAACAGTTTGTCGTTTTACTTTATTTAGTCAGGGATTCAAAATCTTGTAAGAATCAGATGAGATAAAAATGACAATAATAATTGTTTGCTCTACTTTTGGAAATCGTAACACAGAAACAAATTGATTTCAACTACAAATTGTTCCAGAAAATTTAGGAAGCCATAAATATTTTACCAATCCCCAAAATTTAGCAGTAATTTCCGTTATTCACTGTCGCTGTCACATAAAGTCAGTATATAATAGTTCTCACTTGTAGAATCGTCTTCCATTGCGATATTTTAATTTTGATAGTCCATTGATATTTTCTGGCTCTAAGAGAATAGTCGATCGATTCGACGTCACTCATGAAAACGAAGTCCACAACTCACAGAGTTTTATAACATCTTGTCATGTCTCGGGAGTAGAAAATAAATGACCAAACGCAACAACGTTTGTTCAATGTACGGATCCTGAAGGAATGGGAAACTGATCACTGCGAATGTCACAAAACCAAAACTGTCAATTCTGGGAAAATTGTAGCGCACAGTGGAACCATAGAAATCATTATTTGGTGTTGATTTTTAGCTGGTCGGTTCTTATTTCTATGTGAATGATGTTGGCCAGGCCGTCACAGTCCATGATTATCAGATTTTTTCGGACTCACATGGACGGTAGTGATATTGATCTATGAGAGTATCTGACTAAAAGTGGACCAATTTTAACACGAAAGACTATAAGTTGATGGAAAACACTTTACGACATCGCCTAATTGAACTTCAGCTCAGTTATGCCAAAGCAATAAGGAAGGTATTAGAAATCGAGCAAAACCGACGTTGACAGGCCGGGAACAATATTGGTCTGGTCGGTTAAACGTACGGGCTGAAACAAAACTCAAAAAATTGTTTTGACACAAAACTGCAAGCAACTGTCTCAAATAGAAAAAAGAGTTTTCGAAATCACGCTGCTACAATAAAACGTTATGAGACCCAACTGCAAACCAAAACTTTCCATTGAAATTAGAGTTTTTGACACCACAAATATAAAAAGGAAAATATTTGGAAACGAATGTCCTCCTTTTTCGATTGAGCATAGAAACAAGAAGATTTCGGATTATAATATTTTCTGATGCAGCAAATTTATGCTTTTCGCATTATGGATTTCATTGTTTATGACTTGAAACATGAAAGTTGATGTTAATTGGAAGTTGTGCTAAAATTTATCAAAATAATATCTAAATTACTTTAATAAATTTTTCAATGTAAATGAAAATGTAATATGAGTGCCTCGACGGAGGAGTTGGTAGAGTAGGTTCGATTCCTACTAAAACAAAAAGCCCCACAACTTTTTATTCACTGTTTCCAAAAAATAATTATATGTAAAAACTTCATTATTTTATTGTTGATAACAAATAAATTGCTGTAAAATCTATTCAGATTATTTCACGTTTCACAATATTTATGGATATTCTGAAAAGTAAAAGAAAAAAATCTGTTCAGAAAACCGATTTGTACGGCATGTCCTACTAGATTTTAGTTTAGCACAAATTAGTTGTGAGCTCCAGCAGTAGTAGTCTGCGATCTCATCGGTCTCATATCTTTCCTCCATCTTGGTTAGTCCTATTATTATGGATGGGCAATTTACCGTTCACAATTTGAAGTAACAAAATGTACATATTTTTTAGCCAACGTTGCTAGTTTTAGCTTTATCGCGCAGAATTTTTAACTGCAGCTCTATTGCCAATTTCTCCACTAGAAATTGTTTGAAACGTCTTGTGTTTGTTCAAATAAATGTAAAACTCTTGATACTTCTTTCAGTACCTGCACAGTTTCGTTATTAAAGAAAATACAATTGACTTTTTTTGAAAAAGCTTAAATAAAACTCGTTAAATATTTAGATAAATGTGCATAAGTACGTACTCGTATGTAATCAAACAACTTTCTTCAAATAATCCCACAGAGATATATTTTTTTTTGTTTTGCCCGCTTACAAGAAATCTTCAAGCGCGTCTCATTATTTCAACTTTAAGATACATTAAGACGAAATTATCGCTGATTATTTATAAACTGCTCAGCTTTATATTTAATTCCTTAAACAACATTTGAGTCTTTCAAATTGAAATCGTGAAGGATAAATTACGAAAAAGCCGATTTAAAAGCAAGTTGTGGTTGTTTTCCTTAAATTTATAAAACAAGAAATAGGAAATACGTGCAAAAACTACAAGCACTAGCGAAAGAACGGGCTGAAATAGTCAAACGGCAAACTGATGAACTTAAGCGCATCAGCCAAGCCAAGGAATATCTTCATAAGATACTATTTTTATTTGAATAAGATTTTGGCCGCCACGTGACCATGTAATCGTCTGCAGGTGCGGTGTCCATTTTTTTCGGAAAAAAAAGGACATTTCGAAATGAGATAAAAAATATTTACTATTAAGTGCATTAATTTTGTTTCTTATCATGTATAAAAATGCAATTCATTCAATCGATTTCATATACAGAAGTGACTAGTAGAAGTAACGGGTGTTTTTTATAGAGTTACACAAGCCTAAATCATAATAAAACAAGAAAATATATTTTTAATTTAAATGAAACGGGCTTTATTGGACAGACAATTTTGCGTAGAATGCGCAATCTGGAACACCAATTTTCAATAACTTTTCGCAGCATTCGCCGCCGTATTTCGCCGATAACTCTTCGAATGTTGATTTCCAGGTGTTCAATTGTTTGTGGTTTATCGACGTAGACAAGTGACTTAACAGAACGCCAAAGAAAATAATCCAATGGGGTTAAATAACACGATCTTGGTGGCCAATTAATTGGGCCATTACGTAAAATTATTTTTAGTAAATCAATTGTAGCACCCGACGTGTGGCACGTGGCTCCGTCCTGTTGGAACCACATATCAGCAAGATTAATGCCATGTAATTGAGGTACGAAAAAATTTCGAGTCATGTTCTTATACCGTTCACCATCGACAGTAACATTCTGACCATCATCGATTTTGAAGACATGTGGGGCAATGACTTCGCCAGCCCATAAAGCGCACCAAACAGTAATTTTATATGGGTGTAATAGTGTTTCGACAAAGCTTGTGGATTCTCCTCACTCCAAATGCGACAATTCTGCTTATTTATGTACCCATTCAACCAGAAATGGGCTTCATCGGAAAATGGAAGAAGTGCACGATGAGTTTGACGAATAGAACAATTATTTTGATTAAAAATTTCAACAACTCGCACGCGTTGCTCTGGTGTAAGTCGATTCATAATGAAACAAGAAGCAACTATCAGCTATTAAATAGGTGCTCAAATAAAGCAGTGATGCCAACTCAAAGTTGTAACACTCTAAAACAAAACACGCTTTAGTAATACATTAATTCAATTGTTTATAAAAGAAGTAATACTTTTATTATATATTCATTTTATGTGTAAAAGTTCCCACGACTTTAAAGCAAAACATTTAATAATTAATATAATTGTTGATCTTTTTCTGCAGAATATATTTTTCTTAATATGTCACTGATAAAAATAATTTAAATTCCGGATAGTCCATTTGAGAATTGCACTTTGTTATTAAAGTGATTCTAAAGCAATCACATTTAATTGGGACTTTTACGATGTTCAAAAACTGTTTGCAATAGAAAATATTATTGCTGTTGCCGCATTAGAAACCGGCAGACAAAAAACAAAAGTTTGTCAGCTTCATGGAGTTCTACCGACGCAATAAAATTTTTCAATCTTTCTAAATGCTGGATTCCCTTGATTTAAATAGTCAATACAGATGTCACAAAAAATGGCAATTATTTTCTTGAAATTGAAACCATAAATTAAGTCCTTTAAAAAGGGCTGTTAAATCAAAAAAGTACAATTATTATTTTTCTGTTAATTTTAAAGGGTACTTCAGATATGCCTCATTTAGTTGAAGTAACAGTAGCCACAAATGCTGATGATACTGCATTCCTAGCAACCAGCATATCTGCATCAGAAGCATCCAAATTAATTCAAAAGCAGAAACGGGCTTTATTGGACAGACAATTTTGCGTAGAATGCGCAATCTGGAACACCAATTTTCAATAACTTTTCGCAGCATTCGCCGCCGTATTTCGCCGATAACTCTTCGAATGTTGATTTCCAGGTGTTCAATTGTTTGTGGTTTATCGACGTAGACAAGTGACTTAACAGAACGCCAAAGAAAATAATCCAATGGGGTTAAATAACACGATCTTGGTGGCCAATTAATTGGGCCATTACGTAAAATTATTTTTAGTAAATCAATTGTAGCACCCGACGTGTGGCACGTGGCTCCGTCCTGTTGGAACCACATATCAGCAAGATTAATGCCATGTAATTGAGGTACGAAAAAATTTCGAGTCATGTTCTTATACCGTTCACCATCGACAGTAACATTCTGACCATCATCGATTTTGAAGACATGTGGGGCAATGACTTCGCCAGCCCATAAAGCGCACCAAACAGTAATTTTATATGGGTGTAATAGTGTTTCGACAAAGCTTGTGGATTCTCCTCACTCCAAATGCGACAATTCTGCTTATTTATGTACCCATTCAACCAGAAATGGGCTTCATCGGAAAATGGAAGAAGTGCACGATGAGTTTGACGAATAGAACAATTATTTTGATTAAAAATTTCAACAACTCGCACGCGTTGCTCTGGTGTAAGTCGATTCATAATGAAACAAGAAGCAACTATCAGCTATTAAATAGGTGCTCAAATAAAGCAGTGATGCCAACTCAAAGTTGTAACACTCTAAAACAAAACACGCTTTAGTAATACATTAATTCAATTGTTTATAAAAGAAGTAATACTTTTATTATATATTCATTTTATGTGTAAAAGTTCCCACGACTTTAAAGCAAAACATTTAATAATTAATATAATTGTTGATCTTTTTCTGCAGAATATATTTTTCTTAATATGTCACTGATAAAAATAATTTAAATTCCGGATAGTCCATTTGAGAATTGCACTTTGTTATTAAAGTGATTCTAAAGCAATCACATTTAATTGGGACTTTTACGATGTTCAAAAACTGTTTGCAATAGAAAATATTATTGCTGTTGCCGCATTAGAAACCGGCAGACAAAAAACAAAAGTTTGTCAGCTTCATGGAGTTCTACCGACGCAATAAAATTTTTCAATCTTTCTAAATGCTGGATTCCCTTGATTTAAATAGTCAATACAGATGTCACAAAAAATGGCAATTATTTTCTTGAAATTGAAACCATAAATTAAGTCCTTTAAAAAGGGCTGTTAAATCAAAAAAGTACAATTATTATTTTTCTGTTAATTTTAAAGGGTACTTCAGATATGCCTCATTTAGTTGAAGTAACAGTAGCCACAAATGCTGATGATACTGCATTCCTAGCAACCAGCATATCTGCATCAGAAGCATCCAAATTAATTCAAAAGCAGATTGATAAACTAGAGACATGGTTAAACTATTGGAATATAAAAGGTAACGAAAAAAAATCTACGCATGTGACCTTTAGTCTAAGACGACATGATTGCCCATCAATAAATATGAATGGTTCGCAAATTCCTAATGGTAATAATGTGAAATATTTACAGTGGTATTCATAAAAAATCCTTACTAAACATATCAAGCACAAACTAGTTACTAAACAGTTTCGGTTTATTAACCGTTTAGTAAAAAAGCGTATTCATAAACAGTTTAGTAACTAATAAATACTTCATCGAGGTTTTAGATAAAAGAGTGGCAGCACTTAAATTTTCATTTCTAATTTAACCATGTCTATCATATTACTTTATGTTATTTTGCTTGTATTAAGAAAAAATATATATTTAGCAAACAGATAATACTAAATAAATATTTTTACTTCTTTTAGAATAGTACAAAAATGAATGAATGAAAAGTTAACGTTAAATTCACATTTTTTAACGAGTGAAGTAAAAGTATTTGAATAACGAGTTATGTTTTGTTTGTTTCCATATCACTAGAATATTTCTCATAATTTTTTAGATTTGTATTGCAAAAATAAATAAAGATAAATTATTCGGTAGAGAAAATGAATCGAACTTCCTTTTATACATTTTTGCTTTTCGTTTTTTCTGGCAAATATTTCTTATATCTTCTTTTTAATAAGAATCAAAATTATAAAAGTTTTTTGTTTAATAAACTTTGATGTACTTGCCCTTTCTTTTTATTAAATTTAATGCTTCCATTTTTGCATATTTCCTATAAAATTTGAAAATACAGAACGTAAACACAGAAAAATGTAAAAATTCTCCGATAATAAGAGCTTAATTGATGGTCGAGGTAATATTAAAATTTGTACGGCTTAATAACCGCTTACTAAACGTTAGTAAGCTAATAATCGTTTATGAATACAGTTTTATCAAATTAAGACTAATAGCTGCTTGTAAGCATGTATTAAGTTTTTATGAATACCACTGTTAGGCTTGTATTTAGACCGGCGTTTAACATGGAAAGACCACATAAAAGCAAAAAGATTACAATTAAATCATAAATTTAATAAAATGTATTGGTTACTTGGCGCAAAGTCTGAATTAAGCTTAGAAAATAAGCTAAGTGTCTATCAGAGTATTATAAAGCCCATATGGACCTATGGCATTGAGCTTTGGGGTACAGCAAGTAACTCAAATATTGAAATTCTTCAAAGATTTCAGTCAAAAACGTTACGAACAATAGTCAATGCGTGGTACATAACAAATAAAGTATTACATAAAGATCTAGATATTCCCTATATTAAAGACGAAATATATAAGTACAGCAATCGATACCTTTAAAGGTTAAGCGACCACATTAATCCACTGCCCATCTCAATATTATATGATACTGACGATAATAGAAGATTGAAAAGATTTGATGTTTTAGATCTCCCATTTAGATAAAATATTCATTCAAAAAGTCATATTGTACAAATAAATTTAACCATATGTATAAGAATTGAAATTATTACATATGTATATATGTATATAGTTGAACAATCTTAAATGTAATTTAAAAACATTGTAAATATATATTGTATTGTGCTAAAAAAAAAAGATCTGTCCTCTTACAAAAGAGGTCGATTGGTCACCCTATCGCCGAAATAGTTATTCTTAGGCACTGCATGATTCTTTGAAGGTGCCATTGGAGTAATCATGGTTGCTAGAATGCAAATGCGCCCAATCAACAAAACTATGGCCGTTTGGCTTCAATTCTTAGACGAAGGATAAAGGCCAACAAATTAAGAATGACGACATTTCGCCGTTTTCGCACTACAGCACCGGTAATAAGTACATTTTTTTGTCTTATCTTGTTGATGGTTTCGAATCGAGAAGAGTAAATTAGTGCGGAAACTATAAAAAAATTACTTACTCATAAGTTGCCTTGCCAAACAGGGTAATAACTTTTTAAATACGCCAGGCGCTCCAAAAGCAAAACATTTGTGTCAAAAAATACACTTTTGAAATAGTTACACGGCTGGTAAAATATTCTTCTTGATAATTCTTCCTACACTGGAATAATGGTAAGATCTGGCAATCACATGTCCGTCAAGCGTTGTTGTTTTTCCCACGGTGCCGGACTTTCACTGCTAAAGTTGGAAATCTCTTTGCGCCTTTAGCGTTTTTTTTTAATTACATTTAATGTTGAAAGAACAGTGACGTTTGAATAATGTATGTTAGTATTTAAGGGTATGTCCAAATGGAATACGAGCACTTAGAAGGGTGAGTACATACTTCGAACTGTAAAGGCATCTGGAAGCTGTCAAAACAAATCATAAAACCCGAAAACGTAAGTTATTTCTCAAAAGGACACACTTTTTGTTACTCGTTTATTTCTAACTCATCAAATAGTTTTCTTAGCATTAAGATTGTATCTAAGTTTTTCTTTTTTCGAAGATTCAACCGATAATGAAATGCAAAAAAATTTCTTTTAAATTAATTGCAGATTAATTGCATTAAGAAGCACCATTTAAAATTTTCCGTTTGTGAACTTTTATGATTGGAAACATTTTCGACACTTAATGTGCCTGCCATTTAAAACTGATTAAACTCATAAAACCAGCGCTAATTTCGAATACAGTTGGAAAAAAGTTCACAAAACCGACTTTAATTTTATGACCCATTAGTTTTATTTTTCATCAAAGAAAAGACGGAAACGTTTCCTAATCCTGCATACGAGCACATACTTTTATCTCACTTCCCACAGCTGAATTCAAAATTACATACAGCCAAGTGATTAAACTTTCGTGTGTATTCGCATGTGATTCCGGTTTAATATCTTGTTGTGAATCAAAAGGAAATGTCTACAGTTTGGTAACAATTTCTTATTTTATATTTTTGTCAACGCTGTAGGTACTTCGGCTACTCTTACTTCCTACATGTGCAAATAGACAGACCATAACAATGTTAAATGTTTTTAAGGGCTTGATAGTACCGGACAGACGTATTGTCGAAATGAAATTTTTCGAGAAAGTTGTCAACAAATTATTGGAATTTTCCAAAACAGCGCGCTGTATGTATTTTTTGGTGCCGCTCACCGAAACGGCATCTCATTGCCTATTCCGCAAGATATAAGAACCGATGATGCGTGCAAACCGCATTAAGAAGTTATTTCTAATGGATGTATCGGTGATTCTTGAACGGATTGAAGATTGTCTTTGCTCCAAATACGCCAATTTTGCTTTAACCAAAAATGAACTTCATCACCAAACACACTTCTTTGATAAAAGTCCTCCATGAACTTCGCGAACCGATTTATTTTTCTACAAAGTAAATTTTCACAACTTGCAAGTGTTGCTCCGGCGTTAAACAATTCATGATCACTTACACTGGGACCTGGCACGAATATGTCGTTGAGCACATATTCAGCAACTATTGCCAGAAGATATTGCGGAGGAATTGATTTGATGATTTGTTTGGCACTAAATTTTATTGCGAAAAAACAACTCAAGACGTCGCTGAATACTAAAAACTGAAAATAATTGTCTATAATAAACTAATACACTATATATCAAATAAAAGTGAATATATATTTTATTCAGAAAAAAACTATTAATATTAAATTAGGGAATGTATGTGTGTATCTCGCACAAAACTAAAGTATTAAAGTTTGACACCGACAAACAAAGCACAGCCGCCGTCTCTATCCAAAACTGCCATTTTGTGTTCGAAGATATTTATGTACGTGTTCACCACCGGCAAATACCTATTTGAAGATTAGCAATCTGATGGCGTAATTCTCTGGCGTTATTGCTGGTATCAAGACTGAATAGATTGCCCGTGTGGTCGCAGAACAGAAATGTCGACGCTGTGCGCCACTCTCAGCTGTCACACCATCGTTTTCTATATCTATATAGACAGTTGGCATGCAACTAACCCAACATATATATAGTAACAAAGTGTGTAAGAAACATGTGAGCGAATTCGGTTAAATATTTACTCATTCCTTTAACTCTTGGTACAGAATTTGGTGTAAAAGTAGATGTGGCTTGTAAACAGCGGCCCATTCTTAGAGACGCGACTGTGTAGCAAACTTTAGGAAAATTCGCTGAAAAATAAAAAAACACAACAACAGCATCAATAATTTAAAATTTCATAAGTTTATGTTGACATGTCTCTACAAAGTGTAAACAAAGTCAAGCAGCTGATTCGAACATGCATTTTGTTTCGGTTTGAATCAATGTAGAATGTCAAGATTACATGTCAATAATTTGCTTAAAAATCGATTTGCTAATCTGACGTTAAACAATTCTCTCTTCTCTAACTGAACAACCCTGAAACTAAGTGTTATTCGCTAAACAGCACATGAAAAATACTTTTGAAGGCATTTCTTAACATTTAATAATTTTGGGTCTCAAAGTTATCGTTTTTTTTTTTACTAAATAATAATAGCAATCAATCATTTGGGTTTTGTACGTGGGGTCATTAAAATTTAGTGCTTGACTAGTGCTCAAAACAGAAAACAACAAACTTGACATAGTTTTTCTAAAAATAAACTATATAATGCGGTTCAAAAGTCCAACGCCTAAGAGCAAGACACAAAGCTCTAGCACTATGTTCCCAAGGTCAGCTTTCAGTACGTAATTTTCAAGTTTCCCAATAGAAATACACGATCAAATACCTGTACGTTTGTGCAGTTATCGAAATATTTTTTGTAATTCCTTTTAGATGTATGTAAATAAATCAACCTATTTCAAAGAAACCCCTCCAGGCTCGTAGATAGACTTTAAAATTTTTTCCTATTAACTTCTGTCAATCATTTTCTTAGCTCACAAAAAATAATTGATTTTGCGGAAATTGGAAACTTGCCCGAATCTTCTCACGTTAGTGTTAATGAATACTTTAACATCCTCCTCCTCTTTGTGTTAAAGTGATTAGCCACCGAAGTTCGCATTATGCACTCAGAGTTACAACCACGTTCGTTAATTTGCTTAAGCTTTGAAGTTTTTCACTTCAACGTCTAAATTTGAGCAGTAAAATTTTCTAAAAACAACGAAAAAAATTAATTGTGCTCCAGGTTATTTGTTGAATTTTATAATACTTTATTAACTGAAGTTAATTTAAGGTAATTTGCCTAGACGTTTCGTATGGAAAAAGTAGCAAAACAATAAGAAAAAAAGATTTCACAAAATGTGCAAGTTTCGTTTTTAATGCGGTACTCATGCGTAATAAGAAAAGTACAGTGGTTGGATTAAGTATGAGGACGACAGGTCTACATTTGCATAACGAAAGTGAAACCAAGACTTTAAAGGGTCTTTTAATCAGTGCCAAAGATCTCGTGTCTGTAGCAAAAAAAATATTAAAGTATTACGATCAGACTCTTAACATATAATTGTCCGTTAAATTATTATTTAACAGTGGAAAATGGCATGAAGATTTGCTTTAAAAGTACCTCAAACGAACACTTCTTTTGGCGTAACTCCTTTTTGATTACTCTAACATATCAGGAAAAACAGGATTTGAATTAATGAAAGTCCATACAAGATTATGAAAACCTAAACCTCATACTAAGATAAACTGCAAAACAATATTAGGACCGTTAGCAGAGCTCGGCGTTAGTTATGGGTTGGATTTTATCTGATGGCTAAATCGTTCAGCATAACCTAAAAAAAGTCGGAGATGTCGCAGAGATAGTCCCACCTTTTGTATGAAGTTGCCACATTTTTTTTGTCATCATACTTTTTGCTCTATCGAATACTCTCAAATTAGGAGAATGCATTTTGCATTATATTTATGTATGTACATAAATAAATATTTCCAATTTTTCCCACCCTTCATCAGAGTGCAAGGAAAAAATTATGGTTTTTTATTAAATAGTTAACAATGGAACGGACTTAAGGGTCGTTGATTACCTAAAATTTGCTCAAAAGAAATAGTTGAAGTGGAAGCGTAATCATAGTGGACGAGGAAATACTGTTATATGAAGAAAGGATGCGATTAGGCTTTCTGTGGGGTTTGTGAATATCAATTACGTAAATAAAACGCAATTGCAAAGATGAGGGAAAACTGGAAAAATGAATCGAAAACAAAACCGCTCCTAAGCCGGCCGTTAATGGGTTAGATATTGGACCGGCCACAACATTTATTTTTCTACCCCTACCAACATTTCATTCCAGTATTCCCTACTCTCCTTTCCAGCACAAAGTGCTGCATTCCAAAGACTTAGGCTAAAGGCTGGGTATGTTTTGATAAAAAGTTGGAAATACGCCGTTCGAGGATTTGACTTCTCCCCACACACTCTGATACGGTGTGACAAAATATATTAATATATATATATATATGTATGTAGATATATACACATATGTATGTGTATTATTTTTATATATCCAGAAAAAATATTGGTTTAATAAAATTTATGCCAAGTTTTTCGTGCATTTTTTTACCAATCATGTTTCAAATAAAAATTATACAATTTATAATGAAACAAAAAAAAGAAAGTTTGGTCAAGGCCTCTTAAAGGGCATTTAGACGGTAATACAAGTCGTACGAGAAGTAAAATTTTTGAGTAGGAGAGCACGCAAGAGGGAAAATACGGATGAAAAGTTTACAGTCGTACGGCTCTAATCGTTTTTTAAAATATCAGATCAGGGATGTATTTTTATGTAAACTTTTACTTTGTGGGTTTTACCAATAATCTATCGTTAGATTTTTATTCTCATTTTTAAAATACGGAGACGATTTCATATGATTTTCTCTTTGGTACAACTTGTATTACCGTCTAAATCCCCTTTTAAAAATGGTCATGCCATTTGATTCGGTATCAAAGTGGTTCGTTACAAAACAAAAATCAGTGCGAAATAAAGTTAAGTGGATATAAATGCGACAGACTAGGATTGTGGGTTCTGTGAAAGATGGTCCCAAGCCTACAGTGAGCCCAAAATTTTATATCGAAGAGAACAATATTGAGTGTTGGCATTTGTTTGATTATCGTGTGTATGAAAATATGTGAAATAGTTTAGAGATTTTAGAATGAAAATTTTCCCAAAATCGTTAGCAGAATTTATTGGCAAACATAAATTGCACAAAATGGTTATTTCAACGATTCATTTGTGCTAAACCAAAAAAGACGTCGTAGAGTTGAATGTACCTTGTCTTGGTCGGTGATTACCTGTTGGGAAGCCTCTGGTGAGTATAACCACAGCCCGAACACTTATCAAAGAATTCTTCTGCCCGATCGCTTTGCTAACGACGGGTTTCTGTATGGTGAATACAACTAACGAGAGTTCCCAGAATAGCCTGGCTGCACTTAACTGCACGGCTCTTTAGTCCACTAAATTCGGTATTAAAAATTGACTTCATGTCGGGCTTCCAACAGTTTCAATAAATACATATTTAATTCTATTCTACTAATTCTTAATCCATTACATTTTCAAATTTGACTTCGCTTACGAAAACTTTGTATATAGAATGTTTCGTTCAATATATTTGTGGGTTAGATCCCACACGTTTTTCCTGCCTCAAAAGGATTCCAAAACTAAAAAATCAAAGTTATAACTTGAAATTTTTATAAAACAGCAGCAGTGGAATTTTTCGTTCTCTTTTCGTTTTAAGATACTTTTGAAGATGTTTTCCTGAAGAAAATTCAAAATTATTTTTTCAGGACTAACTTTTGCTTAATTTTAAAATAAATTGCATAAAGTTTTTTTTTATATACTTTACAAATAAAAAACATAAATTATAACAAATTCGTGACTTAAGTTATTTGGCAAAAAAATCGGAATAAAAATGTAACTTTTATTTAGAGTTGTGAAGTATTCAACATGTTTCCTAGAGTAGTTTTCGAATAATACCAACAACAGAAGGTTTCCGAATTTATTCTACGAAAAATTACATAAGTTTCAATATTTTATATACTACATACTCGTATTATGAAATAAAATTACAAACCAAGGGAACAATTTCTGTTATATGTCTCAATATATTATTATTTTGTGAAATTAAATAAAATTACTTAAATGAAAAAAACACTAAGCGTCTAAAAATGGTTGGTATATATATTCGTATCAGTTAATACATTGTGGCTAATAAGTGGATAAAAAAGCATCAACTACAAATTTCTAAGAAAGTATGAGACATTTATCAATTATTAAGCTTTTTTATTTAGTTCAGGTTTGCTTTAAAAGTAGGAACAAATATCGCGAGCTTTCCTTCCTAAAAATCTTCAACAAGTCGATAAAACGTCAAATTTAGCAGCTACGCATACGACAAAGAAACTTGCCAATACCCCTATTTGGACACTTGTCACTTCCTGCACTTCTCACGTTTGTGAGAATTTGGAAAAGCTTTGCGTATGACATTTTATGGCGGTGTTTTCCAGATGTCTTCTCTTCTTAACGGCTGTCACTGTGAAATGTAAGCAAACAACAAGAACAATGTTGTCCATTAGCTGTTTTATAGAAAAAAATGCGCTTGCCGTCAGACCGAATAATTCGAAAACAGTTCCGCTCGAGAACCGGTTTTAAAAAATCAAAAAAATGAAAACATCAATTTCTGGAACAGTTTGAAAAACAGTTTTTATAACTCTGGCTTTCATTGTCCTCAAAAATGTTCAACTTGACGTTAGATATCAATTTGACTTTTGTGAGTCAGTGAGTAGTGGCCGAATTGCTTGTATGCAAGTCCGCCAAATTTCTTTCGCTTGCTTTAGATCCATCGTTCAAATATTTTCGCCATGACCTGTAGAGAAAATGATTTTATTTTTTGCTCACTTGTCTGTAAAACATCATTAATTAATTTTGAAGACAGTGTGTTACGGTTTAATGATTTCTTATGTATCTATTTCGAGTTCAAAAAACGTAACATAATAATTGTTCGAGTACACACTCGTACCCGCAAATTAAGGTAGAAACTAATTCAAACGTACGTACATTTTGAAGACTATTAAATATTTACATCTTTTTTTGCTGTGTATGTTTTTTTTACAGTTCCTTTTTTGCTGTGGTACATAAACAATAATAATGTTAAAACTCGTTAAAGATGAAATTACGCTTTGACGCTTTATGAAGATGAAAAAAGGAACTTAATTAAAAAAAATTCGTAAAAGTTACTCTTGAAAGATATTTTTGATATGTAACGTTACATAAAAGTGATAATATTGCTTTACAATTATGCATTTAATTAAATAATTAGTATTTGAAAAGATGTTGTTGATGTTTGTAATTACGCGGCATTTTATTCAATTTTTTTTATTGGCATTGTAAACTGTGATACATACATACATATGTATAAATATATGCACAAGTTAACGTTTCCTGCTTACACTGTCTTTAAGAAATGTAATTTGAAGATCACTCCAACCTTTTTTCAGTGACCCGATTGAGTGATTTTGAACATCTAACTCTTGCCCCCCTCTAAACCTATATTTAGGTAATTGTACAATGTAAGTATTAAATCTAAGCATTTGTACGCCGGTGCCGTAGAGAAATAAGATTCTCCGTTCCCTACCGGAATATTTAGTCAGCTCGTGTGCCACCACCACCACTTACAATTGTGACCTTGAACATCCCCCAGGGGACAGGTTAAGAGCTGCCGAAAGGAAGGGAACCCTCGGTTGGCACGGCAACTAAAACTTCGGTTAGGCATGTTCTTCTGAAACCTTCATCAATGGTCAATTGGGAGAACGCGAACCGACATTGGTTCTGGCTGTGGTTTCAACCTGAAGACGCAGGAAGAAGAAAATCTTCGAGGTGCTCTTGCCTTGCGACAGGTCTGTTTTATGCAAGGAACTAGATTGAGGGGAATGATTTTCCTTATGTATTTCGGGCTACCAGCTCAGGAGCTCAGTCGTTTTTCTCTTTCTGGGGAAACGTGTGGAACAGAAGGAATTAGATACCCCGAGCTCTTAAGCAAGGGGTTATGATTTGTGCCGTGCAGCATATTATAAGCAATTGCCCCCCGTCATATGGGGCGCTAGTGAATCGTCAACCTGGTACAAAATCACATCCAAACTGTGACCTTCAACAGAGCGTTGTACTGCAGTAAATATTTGCGCCTATCAAGCGCTGATTGTGTAACTCTTCCCTGTCCATAGATCTGTGCATCGCAGATCGGAGTTTCTTGTGTTGAATTTGTAACGCTTCGTTTTGGCAAAAATTTATGCTTGGAGTAAAGGCTTTCCAATATTGGCATCTCAGTAGTGACAAAAAAAATTGTGCCATCCGCTGCCCAACAGAAACGATGTTTAAAGCTACATTTTAAAAATTTTTATTGTGCTGTTGGCTTTTATTATATCAGTGATCCAAGTCCAGTAGACGTTAAAGTTGGTCACGAATATAGTATCTTCAATTACTAATACGATGATCTCGTCTTCACAAGATTCAAAGGTGCTTGTTCTTCCACCGTCCTTTATCAATGTAAGAAGACGGTGTTGGTGGAAAAGTTTCTTTACATTTTTCTAATCGTATACCGAGTCATTGTTTATTCGAAGGCACATAACAGCAAAACTTTCCCATTCCTCGTTGACCATTAACGCATCTTAAGGTAAGCTCATGTTCCCTCCATCTCGGGCTGATGGTCTAACGACTTAAACATTTGTGGTTGTAGCGTTCGCATTTCTGGCCAAAACGTAGGCCTTGAGTTTAAGTGTTATATCGGACTTCTTCTCATATAGTCGCTCGTCCAAATAACCCCAATTAAAGTTGTCAGGTCCTGAAAAATCCAATTTCGTATTCGTCGTATTTCGCCAATAACTCTGCGAATGTTGATTCATTCATCAAAAGTTTCTTTTAGTAAATCAATTGTAACGCGCGTTGTCAATTGTCCAAGTCATCTAATTGAGGTATTTCCAATACCGTTAGCCATTGACTATAATTCTCGCAGTTATTGGTTTTGAAGACACGTGAACCAATTACTACGCCAGCCCATAAAGCGCACCATACAATAGTTTTCTGTGGTTTTTTGGTGCATATGACGTACGTTTGGCTTTAGTGCCTACACAACAAGCTGGAGGCACAGTTTCTTCAGTGCGCAGTGGTTGGCGTCGTACGGAATGCACATTATCATTAAGATTAAACCTGGTCCAAAAATGATCCATTAGCCGCTGTAAAGGATTGTCATGAAACCCATAAAGTGGAGAAATGGACAGAACCATTATTTCCATTAAAAAAATAGACAAGCTTGACTCGGGTTTTAGTCCATGCATCATGAAATGTCAAACAAAGCTAAACAAAAAGCAACTGTGGGCTGATAAATAGGTTGTCAAAAAAAGCAGTGTTGCCAACTCAAAGTTGTGAAAGTATTAACATAAAAATAATATAAATTATATTAAGCTGCTCTGTGAATGTCAATCAGATTTTGTTTGACGTCTGTAAAGTGAACAGATGCGACCTCGACGTCAACAGACATGAATCGTTATACTATTCAAGAACGTAAAATAACGGTTTCGAAATGAAGTCTGGAGCGTATTCGTATTCTGAAAACAGCAGATTAAGTTTTTTTGAACACAAAATTTTTTCAGAGTAAAATTTGCAAATCAATTATATTAAAAATACTGTCAGAATAAACTTTATAAAAGTGGTGAAAAACAAAACCGATTAAGAAACTCGTGACACACGCATGCAAACATTAACATTAAGTACGTGCGGATAGTGCGTTTTTAATCACTTACAATAATCGAAAGACAGCGACAGCAATAAAAACGTCATAACAGGTGACCTCATTTTCTTTTTAATTACCTGTTCACACATTTATTTTTAAAAGCAACACTAAAATTAAAAGACATAAAACCAATTGTATTGCATAATATTGTAGATATTTACAATTAACAAATAGGACGGCCACAAAGTAAAAAGATTTTAATGCACATAAAGGAACACCAGCCTCTTAGATTTACAACAGCTGGTGATTATTTCCGTCGTCCGTGTTCCGGAAATCTCCTACTTATATTTTGCAAAAGGATTATTTTCAGTTTATTTTTAAATTGAGTCCATTCCTACACGTAAAGAAACACTGTGGTTAATCAATGGTTACAACAGCCCCGTTTTTTATCAGTGCTTCGTTAAGCAGGTCACAGAAAAAATATTTTGATCATGAATTTCTTCACCGATTCATTATTGTATTGCCGTCAATAAAAAATGGGTTTCAGTTATTTGAAAAAAGTACCAAAGATCAAAATACATGTGTAATGTTGAAATATGGTTGCTAGAACCCAAATATTTGATTACTCGTAGAATTATATAAATAAAATTAAAAGTGTATCAAAACATATATTTTTTTTTGTATAGCGTTACTTAAAACCCTCGTATGCAAAATAAAATAGTGCCATCAAAGCAAGAAACTTTACTTGTTATAGTTTATTACTGTGGTTGCCATTTGCTTCGTAAAAAATCTTGTTTCACAACATGGTGATTTGAAGTGAATATAGCGAAATATTTGATATGTTTTGTTTAATTACGCAGAATTGTGATCAGCAGGATTGAGCTGAACATATTCTAAGAGCAACATTCTGTTGTTAACTCATACAGATGTTGCTAATAACATAATTTTCTGATATTTACCTACTATTGATACGATAAAAAATGCCTATATAAAAATTTCTATATATATACAACATTGGTATAATAATAAGTAACCGCAATGTGGATTAAATTTACCATGTTATTATCACAACAATAACAAAAAATAAAAAATTAACAACCATATCAATTTCATTTTACAAGCCTACGACTGTCATAGAAAACCATGTTGTGTCATACTCAGCCATATTATTATAATTAACAACTATATTACTATGATTGCACCATATAATCGTTGCAGTCAACTATATTTTTGTCAAAAGGAACAACATAAAGAGAGGACGTTACTTGATAGGTAAATACATACATACGGTACATTACCATTATTACATTGTAATAATAAACTATAATAAGAAATGTTATATGACAAGCACATAATGGCGTAACAAAATTTATTTGAAAAAAATCGCTATAAAATGTAAACTACCGCTATAATGAACACAAGTTGTATGTTATAAAAATTTGATTGCGATCCCGGGAATCTCCAACTTGCTGATATAATAAAACCATATGTAGGCCTTCATAATAAAACCTACATAGTGATTCAAATTTCAAGAATTCACTTTTTTGGATTTACATATAAAACCTGCAGTTTCGAAAAACTCATATTGACACACTAGGTGGGTTTACTTTGCAGGGTCATTTATAGTATTTTAATGTTCGTCAGCACCAACTGTCTTTCCTAGTTGATAAACTTCAATCCGAGAACATTGTTAACTATTATATAACTTAACTTCACTACTATATATGTATGTAACTTACTTACTTAGACTTAACTTCAATCCAAGAACATTTTTAAGTATATGGGGGAAAAGGAATGTGAAGCAAAATACATACTAAATTAATTTTTCGAATGACTTGAAGTTGAAACAAAATAATTTGTGTACCATTAAATATGTTTTCAATCCAAACTATGAACAAATTAACAAAAAAGATTAGCTGTAATATTTGTGAATTAATATTACCGAGAGTTCACTGTAAATTAATATGTAAAACAACCGCTTCAGATTACTGAACTCAGAGTACCCACTACTTCATTAATTAATCACTGTTCAGGTCAGACCGGCTAGATTTTTCCAAACTTAAGAAGTTAAACAAAAATAAATCACAACATTTTTTTGCAATTAAAATATGCATGTATTTAACTTTAACTTTATCTGTATGAAATAATAACAAATCAGATAAAAAAAACTTACAGCAGTTCATCATACAATATCAAAAGAAATGCTGCAGCAGGTCTAAGAGTTACTAATGTAGCAAAATTTTACCTATTATAGTAACATGGGTGTGTGTAGACGAGTCGTGATGCGGGCATAAAAGATTTGCCTATTTGTCAGTCGTTGAAAAGAAAAGCAAAAATTTTAGTTTCGAATCATCGTTTCATTGTTGTTTCACAGCCAAAGAGAGCATCGAAAACTAATCAAATTTGCTTTATTTGTTTTTTTTTCCACAACAATAGAATTTCTTAGATATTTGTTGTACCGTTATATCGATGAAATGTTCACAACTTCTATACAAATTTGTTATCAGTTTTAAGCAGAATGAATATAATGAAACTCGAACCAATTAAGTTTGTAATTCAGCTAGAAAAGTTCGTTTGTGTGTTTATCAAAAACCAGTTTAAACTTTTATTCTTCTAGCCAAATTAACAAATGAAAGTTTTTGTTCTTCTTAAGTCCGAAGCAGCTCTAGTACCTGCAAAATATTCTACAAAAACTAAGTCCGAGTAGATTTTCAAAGTATTTCTACTCGTACATGAATGCCCATCACACACATACTTACATACATAAATACTACGTATATACATACATACATACATACATACAGACATATATACATAATTATAGGCTTTTTATAACAGTTTTGAATTAAGGAATTTGCTCTTAAAGCTACAGCGGCAAGAGAAATGGAAAATCCGTAATAAAAATTCATTCGCAGTTCGAAAAGAGCTGGTTAAAATAGTATGAAGTTGGAAATACATGCGTCTGTATGCATTAAGTGTGTACATATGTACATACATGTCTGTACACATATAGATATGCAGTGCATAAGTTTGTATGACTGTGTATGTAAATATGTGCATATGTACATACATACATATATTACTAAATTATGCTTTGCCCATACGTTCGTTCATCTCTGTGTACTCATTATAACAATCTCCCAACTTCAATCTTGACCATGTATCATGGTCTTTGGTTTAGAAAATACACTATAATTCATTGAAGTAGTTTTATAATTGCAATGCTCTTATTAAAAAAGCAATAAACAAGACGTTAAGGTGGCCATGTCCAACTTCATCTTATTAATAATACAATGATTTAACAGTCCTGCCGATTTGACTTCGGTCACATTCTCCTCAGAATGACTATGAAATTTCTTTGTTTACTGAAATTAACCCGTGCCTTTAAAACAATTAATTTCAATTGTTGAAATCAACTAACGTTATTATTTGTATTTGCAAATGCCTTTTAGTGATATTCTGGAACTGAGCCGCAATCATAGATACCAGATAAATTGGGGCTAACGACGTCAACTTTGGGGAAACGAAATCATTAAAAGAGTCATTACAAATAGCTGACACATAAAATGTGGTTTTTAAAGAACATATTGGGTACACTGAGATAAAACATTTTGCACAGCATCAAATTGATTCAGAGCCGACTAATTAATCTAATCGGGACATCAATGCAAGCGATACATGAGCTCGACAAAAGAAAGTTCATAATTTGTCGCCAAATGAGTTTGTCGCCCTTCAAAATACTGGCGAACATTAACTGTCGATATCGCGAAACAGGTTATTATTTATTAAACAAATTTTTAAATCAGTTCTCAAGTAAATGTATGTACAGTTTTAACTTTGGAGCATTTTGCTGAGACATCATAATATAATATAATATAATATAATATAATATAATATAATATAATATAATATAATATAATATAATATAATATAATATAATATAATATAATATAATATAATATAATATAATATAATATAATATAATATAATATAATATAATATAATATAATATAATATAATATAATATAATATAATATAATATAATATAATATAATATAATATAATATAATATAATATAATATAATATAATATAATATAATATAATATAATATAATATAATATAATATAATATAATATAATATAATATAATATAATATAATATAATATAATATAATATAATATAATATAATATAATATAATATAATATAATATAATATAATATAATATAATATAATATAATATAATATAATATAATATAATATAATATAATATAATATAATATAATATAATATAATATAATATAATATAATATAATATAATATAATATAATATAATATAATATAATATAATATAATATAATATAATATAATATAATATAATATAATATAATATAATATAATATAATATAATATAATATAATATAATATAATATAATATAATATAATATAATATAATATAATATAATATAATATAATATAATATAATATAATATAATATAATATAATATAATATAATATAATATAATATAATATAATATAATATAATATAATATAATATAATATAATATAATATAATACAATATATTAGTTCCAATTGCCAATCCAACCGATCAGTTTTTTCCGCTTTAGCTACTATATGCGTATTGCCGCATGTTCTGTTGAACCAAATATAAAACCAGTCAACGTTGTTTAGTTTTCTGTTATAGAACCACAGCGATTGTTCTTTGTTTTGTTTTTAAGCAGGTGCATGCACTGCTTTGCTCTACTTCGGATAAATTTGCAGAACTTTAGTAAATGGGATACCAAAAACTTATCAGTCCTTTTGATATATAGTGCGACAACATACACACTAATACGATACAAATATATTATGTGCTTTAAAATTAAAATTTTAAGTAAATTTAAATTTTCAATGCTTTGTGTTTTTAATTCAGTAGTTTTTAAAACCACTGAATTGTATAAAAATTGTCGGTTGTTAATCCCCAATTTTACTCAATCTAAAAGTCTCCCAAATTTCGGCCCGAATGATATAAATAGTTGACTTTCGGCCCAATACAATTCCTGAAAAGGCGCACATTTTCTCAACTCTTTTAACTTCCACGATTACACGGCTGGTCACCTTTACGCACGTACGTTCATAAATACCGCAAACAAAAGAAGAAAATACAATACCAAAGAAATATCTTAAATCCACGTTGCTCTCCAATGGACGTTACAATTTTGAAAACAACTTTTTAAATTATTACCACAACAGTCTGTTTGTGATCATTCAGGTAATTCAGTTAAAAAACTAACGTGAATGAAACCGCTCGTACAACTCTAACAGGCACATGTAGTCCATGTGAACGATGTTGCAACAACTAACTGCAAACCAAGTATGTGCCACCGATTAATGCGGGAAAACAAATGAAAACCAAACAGAAGATATTGAAACAAATCACAAAAGCAACGACCAGTTTTAAAAAAAAAATTAACAGTGATTTTTAACTGAATTGAAAAAAGGTGTCAGCCCCGTGTAAATAAAAATTATCACTTTTTGCAAACAGACACACATTCATGCAGAAATAAAGTCCCAAAACACATGTATGAATGTACATATGTATGTTGTTGTAGTCCTAAAAAAGTATTCGTGCAACAAAACATTTAATCAAGCCGTAGCTAATGCTGTCGCATACGAGTATTTACGTCACAAGTGTCATTGAGTTTGACAAAAACTGTTTTGAAAATGTAAGTCACATCGCCAACCATGATTTCCTTAAGTCGTGTGGCACTGAATTGCGGTTGTTAAAAGGAACTTGAAATGCAATTACTCTTAAATCATCACTTTACCATAAATTCGAGTTGTGGCAGGAATAACGTGATCGGTCAGAGGTTTCGTTTTAAGAAAGTAGCCAAAACTAAGAAACTTATTTTTCCTAAATTCCGTTATGAACTCTCCGTCTAATAAACATTTAATTAATGTGCTTGTTTATTTCGCATTTGTTTCACGTCTTATGTGCTGAATTTTGTGGGGTTAAACAAGTGACAGCTTTTGGACAAATCATTTGATTCATACCAGTGGAATTGGCTCTGATTATGACTCTTAATGGTTTGGTTAAATTATTCATATATGTTTTATGTTGCTTCAATATGTACAAGAAGAAATTGATGTCTTGAAATCTTAAAACAAAAAAGTTCTCTCTAATATTTAATTTATTAATTTGGCGAAATGCTTAGAATTCCGACTATTATTATATTTCTTTAGTTAAAAGTTCAGGAATTTAAAATGGTTTTTATACCACGAAAAATCTTCTTACCAGGACCATATAGATACACATGTATCTGTATCAAAAATATTAGTGGTTGTATTCTTTAAATATTTTGGAAAAATTGTGTATCAAAATTGAAGTTGTCAGTACCGTGGTATACTAACTGTACTTGGTGAACTTGTCTACGGCACACCACGTAGTTTAACAGGCACAGATGAAAGTCATTTACAACAGCACCTGTCACCATCCGACGGTGGACCAACTAGACAACGGCTCACCACCGCCCGCGCCTGTCACTTACCATAGTTGGGAAGCTCTTGTGTTTTATGGGGCCGCATATAACATATAGCTCCTTGCTCGAAAGCTCGGGGTATCTAATCTTTTCTGCCATTGATTCCCTAGACAGTTAAAGGGAGACTAAGCACCTGAGTTGGTAGCTCGAAATCCCCAAGCAACCTGCCCCACCATCTAGTTACAGTAACGAAGAACAGAAATCCGTTGCAATACAACAGCATCACGAGGACCTTTAATGGAGGTTTCGGAAGAAGCTGCACAACCGAAGACATGCTTGAACTTCCTAGAGTTTTGACTGCCATGTCAACCAAAGAACCTCTCCTCTATACTCTGGGAAGCAGAGTGCACCGGCAAAACCTGTTCCCCCGGGGTCCCGATTTATAAGAGTAGAAGAATTATAGTTTCTGCTCTAATGAATAGTACCATTGTTGTACTGGGCTAAAATTAGCCCGACTTGAACTAATCGAATTTAAGTTTTAAGTCTTCAGATTTTATAGCTTCATTCTGTTGCTTAATTTATCAGGCAAATTTTTAGTTCCGGCTTCTTAAGTTATATCCAGATGATTTGTATGGATTTTCACAACAATTGAGTTAAATTTTTGTTTACGCTATAATCAGAATAAATTACAGAACCGAATTGCAATCCAACCCTTTCAAAAGTACAAAAAGGTTTTTAAAATCGGTTATACTCGTACTCCAGCAAAAGTAAAATAATATAAAGAAATCGATACGTCCTGAAGCCAGTCAAAAGTAGATGTCTTTAGTTTAGGGAACGCTGTCAAAACGACGGTTTGGTGTTGTAGATTTAATCGAGTATTTGCTTAACGTGAGTCTGCCAAGGAATTTCGCTATTTCAGAGAATTGCACTAAAGAAAAAAGGGAATAGTTTAGTTCAAAAAAATATTCACTTGGATTAAATGTAGTGAATTTTCGTCTACAAACTGGCAGCCCTACGTAAGCTGCCAATTTTTTGCTTATATGAATAATTGACATCAAAACTTTTGTTTTTCATATTTAATGCACTTCTCAGAGAGATTGAGTGCATTTCCAGCTTTAAAAAATTTACTTTTGTACCAACATTCATACTTGGATAAGGGACTTAAAACTTCAAATCAAAAATTCGTTGCTGCTGCCTTCAAAGTCGCATAAAGAAGCCTAAAGGTGACGAAACTTTCTTTAAAGTTCGAAAAGAATATTTCTCTACGCGAAAAAAGGAGAGAGTAGTCTAAGATCGATTATACATATAAGACGTTCATTTTGCAAAAAATTATTATAAATATTCTTTTTTCTAAACAATAATTGAAACTTTAATTTTTTTTGTGTAGTATATAATTTAATTGGCGGTTGCAACAACGCATTTAGAGGCCTATTTGAATGCCTCAACTTTTCCCGGCCAACGCATACATATATTATTAATTGAAATAGAGATAGATTTTCCTCAAGGGCCTTAGAAACCACATGACCGAAAAACATCAAGTGATATCCGCATTACGAAATTAGATGCTTTTAAACTGATTTCTGATCTTTTTCATCAGCATGATGAGCCTCGATTTCTTTGTAAGGATGCAATATGGTCCGGTTATTTTCTCGGCCTCATATTAAACACATGTATATAAACCAATAACTTTTTAAGTCCACGTTTCATCTAAAATTATATACAATATATGTGTTAGTTAATTAAGAAGAAGAAGGAAAACACACATTTTTAATGTAAGAAGCCCTGCTTTTAATTATATAAAGTACAAAATCTACTTCAGTACACACATACATATATTGTACATATATATTGACATAAATATATCCGTTGTAGACTTTGAAAACATCCAACCGAAGTGCACCAAAAGTGTCTCAATCAAAACGTAATTATGTGGAGACGGTTTGAGGCACCCAAACCACTATACTAAGGCCAGTTCCTTAGCTGAACTTTCAAAAATTTGTATGACTTGGACCCACTAACAACGGGTTTTTGGAAATTCGAATTTAAGAGTGCGAAATAGCTCCGAAACTTATTAGGGCAGCCCCAGAAGTTCAGCCTAATCTGAATATCTTACTTTTTAATTTTTACTTTTAAGAGAATAAAATCGGTAAAATAGTATAAGTGGCATTTTTCCCCAACAAACTAATGAAGAGGTTGATGACCTTTCTTAGAACTGACAGTGTTTTTCCAATTTTTTTTTTAATATAATAATCGATTTTTCAATGACTACGAAATTTTATCAGGGAATTTATTTTTAAATTCTTCTTAATCCATTTTATTAGTTTTTCTTCTGAAAAGTATTACAGGTTCTGTAATAGGTTTCTCTTTCCTCTTATAGTTTGACTAAAGAGTGGTTTTTGAAATACTGGTTTTTGCGAAAATTCGTTGAATGTGCAAGGGAAATATATGAGATATAGAAATGTGGCCAAGCCAGGGGAAGAAAGCGATAATAATCGCTTAGCAATATTGTTATTGAAGGGTAAAGTTTGGTTTAATCGCTATAGGCTCATAGGTAACATTTTTTTGAGTGCATTATAACTTTTCGGGTAAAAAAAAGAACCACTTATGAAATCCACCCCGTCATCACGCACATGACGCTTTGATTACCCCTCGATCTTTATCCGCGTCATTCGATTAATTTACGAAAATGTGAGGTCTAGTTTAGAGTTCCGTCACCTTCACAAATGTCGTATATAGTTACGACGTTGTATCGTTCTACGCTCTTCTGCGTGTTGGAGTCGGTCTTAACTCTCAAATATTCGCCTGCCACTCACTCCAGTTCGTTGCATTCACGCAGCATTCGTAAAATATGGAAATCTTCGAAAACTTAAATGATCTCAACTACTTATCGCAGGTTCAAACGCATTCATTTTATTAACTTTTTTAACCGAACAGACATACAAAGCAGAAACAGTTGCAGCAAGATTCAGTTGTTTTATGGTCATGGTTCAATGATATCGTACGAACAAATTTGTGATTAACTGACTGACTGACTGCCTGTCTGGCTGGCTGTCTGTTTATTGCTCTGATCTGATCGTGCTGTGTTGATGTTGTTGACGAAGATGTTGGTTGTAGTGTTTTATGGCAATGAAAAGTTGTCTTGATTGAGAGCTGCAGCCAATTTGAAACTTTTCTGTTATATTTTCGTTTTGAAAATGCAAACGTTTGCTCTCGTGTTCATGCAGACAAAATAGTTTTTGAATCAGAAATTCTTCGTTTAGCAAAGTTATTAACAACTTTGTTGCGTGTTGGCCATTTAAAACGAATTTCTTACATTGTTCGTTTCATTTGACAGTGGATGTTGGTCGATCAAATGAAGTCAGTTGAATTTGAATTTCGATACAATTTCTTCGAGAGTCTTTTCGAAGACGGACACGAGTGCATGTGTGTGTGTGTACGTTTTCAAACTGGGGCTTAGTCGGAGGTTCGTTCGGTTGGTTTTGTGCTTATCGACATTTGTGCGTGCACCGTGCTAAGGAAAACAACGCGTGTATCTGTGGATCGGCGTTCTGTGAATACGGTTCGAAAAACCGAAAAGAAACCCCACAGCCAAAACCTTAATAAAAACGCTACGAAAATTAAGACGGTTTTCAAAACAAACACAAGAAATGTATCTCTGTATGTACGAGTATTGAAATGAAAATTAAAAGCAAACATGTATGTAAATAATAATCCCATCAATATGAAATTAAATTATGAAATATTTAAACAATTGTTTTCTGCAACTCAAACTATTTGGTGCATGTTGGAGTTGGCAGAGACGAACGAAAAGGTGTTGAAGAGGCAGAAATTTGTGACAGGTTTTTAATGGAACACTTCATGGATAAAACGGCAAAAATTTTATTTATAGCAAAACCAAACACTCTTGTGCAATACTCGTAACAGCCCAATCGTTTTCTCATATGTGATGTGGTTTTATGTTCATTTACACTAATTACTGCAAAAAATCGGTTAAACAAAAGCAAACAACAGCAGCAAAAAATTAACAATAAATTTTTAGAGTGAAAGTAAATTATTAACAAAAAAAAATATTTAAAGAAATACGTAAATATGTATGTATATGTGTGTATGTGTGTATGTGTGTATGTGTGTATGTGTGTATGTTTGCACAAAGCAACAATTTTAACAGCAAATAAATCAATAAAACTGCTTTTCAACATGTGTGAAAAACTCGAGAAGAAAAACTTAAAGTAAGTTGCAAACAATTAGTAAAAGGAAAACACAAATCAGTTATCTGCAATCGAAGAAAACTTCAAAACACAATAACAAATACGCGCCAAAGTGATAAGATCATAAAATTCTGTTCTGGCTGAAATGCCGAGGCCCCAATCAGCGCACACGATATCGAATAAAATTTCGATATGCGTCGTATAAGCAAGATCGGGTATCGTGTCGAAAAGTTTTAAGACAATATATTAAATTGATAATAAGAAAAACGAGTGGTTAAAATAGATTGAAACCTGCTCTGTCTGAGGTATCAGCGAAATTTGTTGTAAGGACCCATTACATACATACATATAAGTTAAGAAGTCTACGTACATTCGATTACAGTTTTTTTTACTTGTTTGTTGGTGCACTCATCTCGACTACATGTTCAGAATTTCAACAAGTCAGTTTACAAAAATTTCTGATATATAAGAAATTTTGCGTAAAGATTAAAAATAGATAAAACATGCAACTTATCAAAACAATTACAAATAATTAAAAAAAATTGCTGGCTAAAACAGAGTGGCACTAAATAAGTTATTGTCCCAAGAATATGTACATATATTCACAGAAAGCCCAGAAAATGTGTATAACGACGCTCGCCATGGACCCCCCGCACATCAACTTGGAAAAAAACGCTGGCACAAGTGTATCAGATGTAAAGAGGACTGTTTTGAATAGGACAAAATAGAAATTGAAAATTTATTTTTCTTAATAGATTTTGAGAAACATGAAGAAACCTCTTATAACATCATTCAAGTGTTGGTGACGAGTGGTAACATTTTCTATGACTTTAGCACATATATCCTACTGATTTTCAGCTATGACCTCTGTTAAGTTCATTTTAAGGCTGTCGGTCTATTGTGGCTTATTGGCCTAGACTTTCGACTTTAGGAAATCCCACAAGAAAAAGTCTAGTGGGTTCAAATGTCATGACCTTAGTGACGGGCTAATTTACGTCACCTCTACTACAAATACCCATATCCTCAAATCGTCCATGCAGAGTGTGCATCGTTGCATCTAGTGTGCAACACGTAACGCTGGAACCACATGGCTTTCACCTCCTCATCGTTGAATATCAGACAAATCTTTGAATTTGGGTTAAAATCACTTTGCATCATTCTGCAGCTCCCACCATTGACAGCTTCTCAAATGGTGCTTACAAAAAATTCGACTGTGCAAAATGCGAACCGAACAGTAAGTTTTCTATAGGCCAAAGCTCGGCACTAACGAACAACTCAATTTGGTAATAAGTTGTTATCCCTTTCATGTGCTACGCAGTCGCCTACCTGGCGATGGTGCTTCGGCTTGAATACCTAAATAAGCAACAACAAAAATTTGTTTATCAGTAGAGTTTATAATATACATGAGAAGGCAAATCACAGCCAAGAGTGAACCTCTTCCAGTCCCGACAGCATCCTGAAATAGATAAGTTTTTCTGTTTTGTTGCGTCTTTTAGACTTAAGACTAAATTTAGACTGGCCTAGAGGCGTTCCCTTGCGTTCAATGTCAGGTTAGCTTTATTGGGCACATATCTATAGCGAAAGCTTTGGCCAGCGGAAGTTTCCAGCGTAGCGTGGCAAATCATTACTTATTGGCGTAGTAGCCAAAATTCTTAGAAAACGAATGACCGATCGCGGGATGATACTTCTTTAATTACTCAATATCCAATATCGCAAATTAATGGCAGTAGTTTTGAATGCATCGTTTTAAAGTAGACAGTAAAAGTAACTGTGGGCGACTTCTATTATTTAAACACGTGCCAATAAAATTCTATTGTCTTGGGTAAATCATAAGTTCACTTATCAGTTCAACGTGCACGTTTTGCTGACGGTCGTCCGTAAACATTTTACATAAAAAAGTGGTGGAAAGCATTTTACTTTAAACGATCTATCGATCCAGCGAGTACTTGTGAAAATAACAGATTTTTTTAAATTAATTTGTTTTCTTTTCTATGTTTTCTTTTATTGCAGTAACCAGCAAACAAATAATAAAGTTTAACAACAAATTACTTGTTGGCATGTTAAAATAACAACTTGTTACAAAAATAAACAAAACAACTACACAAGAAGTGTCCGTTGATTAATTAAATAAGTTATAAATTAAAAAAAAAAGTTAATATAAAAATTCAACAACAAAATGTTTATCAGTGAACTTCATGTCTTCGGCACGGATTGAAATTTTTGAACGAAACATTTGCAAAAGTTACATAAACACAAAGTGGATGTATTAACAACAACAACAACAAGCACCAACTATTTAAAGCAAAAGGAACGCAACAAGTGCAATTCATATTGAAAGAATGGTTACATGCAAATCGGATAATCAAGTTGTTGCAATACCAAAAATGAACTCAGTTCGCAATCGCAAGGCAAATGGTAGCAATTCGTCTGGCACCCGTCTTTTGGAAAGTGATCTTCAGGAATCTTCGTCCAGCGTTAGCCGCAATTCAGTCTACAAATTGAAAATCGACCTAATGTTTGACGACACCAGGTGAGTCTTTTCCACTCTTTTGTTTTCATTACAAAGTAACTAGAGATTTTGGACGGAAGTGAAAAAGTACAAACTTTGTGCTCTATGGAATTTACGCTCCAGGAAGATTATAAAGATTTCGATAGTTTATGTTTGGTGGCAGTTATGGATGGCAAAATAATTCCGAGCGGTCTTGATACTGTATCCGTACAAAATAAACAAGAGCGTTGACTACATTGTAATGAATAAATGTACTTTGCACACTTTTCACATTCGGCAACACTTGTTTTACAATCCAGTTGCCGCTTCCATTTTTCAATTTTTTCACTATTGCCTAAATAAGAAAAATAATGTTAACAAAAATAGTTAAATATTAATAGTTCTTGCTTTTTATAAGCTCATCGATGGATGAGTTGCTGGAACTTGCCACCAAGAGTCCGCAGTCGATTCCTATCAAAGGGTCGTTGTTAGAGAACAAAACTTACATTCATGGCATCGTCCATGTTTCCAAAGTTGCAAACGGCGCGTCGGAATTCGCCCGGTTTGATTTCAATATTAACTTGTTAAACGTCTAATAATAATAATTTTGCTTTATTGTTATTTCATATTAATTTAACATGATTTTGTGCTAAAAATCAATATAGTTTTAGTATATTTCCAGTACCAATAAATAGGTCGCCTAGAACTGAGAAATTTTATAGGGACAAGTGTGAAGCACATTTTCTCAAGCCAATCAAAACAAGGCGTAGCCTACCATTCTATCAAAAATGGGCATTTACACACTTACATACATACAAAAGTCCTTTTTTTCTATTTTATTTATTTGTTTTTATTTTAGACGCCCCGTAAACAAGACTTTAAGTCTTATGTTGCTGTTTCTGTAGCACTAAATGCCGCATTAATATACAAACATAGAATTTAATTAAATAATTATAACCAAATAGATGAACAACATTGAGCCGCAAAAGAATTTAATAAATAATTAAAAATAAGCATCACAGATTATTCAACGTGAGATGTAGCCAATAATATTCTCCCCGAATTTACGTGCGTCCTTAATAGTTTGCGAACTACTTATAAGGATTCTTTCCCCCGGCGGATGGCATAAATAATGAAATGTTCAATGACGCAACGCCAAAAGTCTATTGCCCTCTGTTAATCTTCGAAAAGCTTAAACATTCAAAGACATATTCGGGTTGGCATCTGCTTAGAGTTTTATGCCAAAACGGTAAAAGACACATTTTCAGATCACCGTCAAAACACATGCCATAAATCAATGTAGCATCGGGTGAAATGTGAACCATGAACAATGTTATTAAGGCACGCGTTTAGTTTACTTTTGCACTGACAATCGCAAGTGGACTACAGTACTCTGCTTGTCAGAGATTTCTTAAGGACGTTCGACCGCATGTAAAATTTATTCGTTTTGTCCCAGTTGGAGTGTTGCCCAGGTTTTCAGTGGATTTCTCAATCATTGTGGGCTGTTTATTTAAAGAAATTCATTAACCTCTTTTTTAATCAGGAAACACTTGGAGTAGTTAGGATTTATGTCGGCGTTAGTAGTGGGTGAAAAAAGGAGTGACCTTGCAGAACACCTCGACTTAATTGCAAAGGGCTTGAGACGGACGTGGGTCTTTCAACATATGGAGATCCTTCAACTAAATATGTCTTTATTAGGTTGGTTGCACTTGATGAAAATCTAAACTTTTGTTTTAATTTACTACATAACATATCGAGGTCAACCGTATCCAACGCCCCAGAAGAACCGAAAATATTATATTACCACGGTCTACTTGTTGACTTGTGCCTCCAGCAGCATCTACGAGAGCCATTATAAAGCTATGATTTTTAGGAAAGCCAACTTGCCGATTTATCAATGTTTGATTAGTGAGTTTCAAGATAATGGACGAGACGTTCACCTACTTTAAGTAGAGGGTTATTGGTCTGAAATCTAAACTTAGCGATTTTCTAGGTTTTTGGATGCCGGTCAGCTGTAAACATCTTGTGGAAAACAAGTGTTATGTGAGGGAGAAGCTTAGCAATTATAATTTTTAAAGATCATGGGTGTATTCTATCCACACGGACAGCATTTGATGACATTGCGTTACATTGTGAAAATAGAAGCTTTCTTCCGAGGTACCTTTAGGGAAAATGTGTAAAAAAAACTTTACTTAAGACGTGTGTATCAACAGCACAGATTTCCTGACGAACTGTTTGCCAAGTTTTCTTTTAGTCTCCAGCCTGTCCAGAACTTTTCGGCATAGTACTCAGAGTTCACCTCTCTAATCAATTTCTTAGCAGTTTTGCGTAAAGATCGATATTGTCTAGTTCTAAAATGTTTCCAAAGAGCATAAAGAGCGTCTATTCGATTAAGTGCTTCTTTTATGTCGGTGAGAACCAATAGTTTTGATATCGATTCAGTGTTTGGGTTTAACCTTTTCGGAACGAAGTTTTATTTTCAAAACAAAAATATTTATGATTAAAATTTTTGTATATTATAAAAGATGGGTATAAAATATTGCGCTCTGCACACACAGAAATCCTGAAACCGTCCATTTATCCTGGAACATACAGTCCCGAAAAAAATAATAAAATGTTATACTATTATTAAATTTTAGACAAGACTTCTTTTGAATCCAGCCATCGAGCTGCCAATACACCTTTGATAGCAATTTGAAGTTGGTTTTCCGAAATAGATTCGGCGCCATCGAGGCTCTCAGTTGAATATTCACTTTCTGAATCCTTAAAGTCCTGCCCAGAGTCTGGCACTTCTTTTAACTTTTTCATAAAAAAAAACCTCATGATAGAGAGGTAAGAGCTATAATTACGTCATCGTATAAGACTATATATGACTCCCGGATGCTCATAAATCTTTCCATACATATGCCATTATTAGCCCTATAAACACATGGAATAGTCTGAGGATTTACGGGGAATTGTAACTGAAATTCCTTTCTTCGCATAGATTGTCACACCTCCATACCCATTTTTATCGACCCTGTTAATATTATATCCTTGATATACACAAATAGATAAACTCAGATTTAAACCACGTCAACCAGACAAAACTATGAAATCAACTCCCGAGCTTTCAAACATAAATCTAAGCTCTTCAATCTTCGGTCTTAAGTTCCAGGCATTAAGATGGCAGATTTTATGACCCCTTCTTCATTTAACAAAATGTTTATCATCCTCTCAATCCCGCCTCTAGAACGATCCCTATTGTCATTAGATTTATAAATAATTTAAGAGAGAAAGAGAATGAAAAATACATCAATGTTATAATTTGTTGGTTAAGTATCACGAACGGCTGGAGAACATCTCTCGGGAATCTGAAATAAACTATTGATGTGTTCAACTTGTACCGCTTGATCAGCAGCCGACATTTTAATAAAGACCAGGCCCCGCAGTGTGAAGGCACTATGTACTTGTCTATTTTTTAAATCGAGTGGCTGCGCGCAAAATTGTCAGATTTGTTGATGTGGCATGAAGCTCATTTTCTGATTTTTCAAAAAAATGTCTTATCGGAAAGAAAAAATGCGGCAATTAGCAAGTGATTTCAAAAAATAGTTTCTATCACAAGAAGACCAAAATTTAACAATTATAACCGTATCTCGTGAGTCAGGTGTGTGCCTGTTATTATGACTCCGTAATCGATATATTGTTTTAATAGTGGGAACCGAAGTCGCGCTATTTTTGTTTAAATTGTCCAACAAGTTTTCCTGAGGTTTCATTACGCCTTATTTCTCAGGCACGCTTTATTAGATTTTAATACTTCAATTTGATAATCTGTACTTTAAATGTTTGCCGGCTCTGTTCATAATTTTTCAATTCCCTCAGTTACATTTGGCAAATTATCTGTAATTTGATTAAAGTTTTTATTCATCTCACTCAGCAGTCGACTCATGTTTGTTCAGTTAATTTTTTAAAACGTCGATCCATAATTTGCAAAAGCTTGACCGGGCAATTTGTATTATCCAAAAATAGAGATTCTGAACTTGTTCGATTACGAGTGTTTGGTTTGCTTCACCTAAATATTTGTGTTTATTTAGTCCTATGGGTACATATTGAAACAAACAACGTTTCTTATGATTAAAATTCTAATTCATAAAGGGGTTTTCAATCGGCGCCGGTGCATGTTGGCGGCCTGTGACCGGTTGACTTTTGTTCAGTTAATGATGCATGCGAGTTTGGAAGAGGGACCCAATTTTGGAAGAAAAGCCATCTCCAGTAGCGAAACGAATTTTGCTACCGAGATACCGAAAATGTTCGCATATGAGATACTACGACAGTAGATTAACCCGCTGACAATGGGTCCACAAAAAGTTACTTCTTGCTTAGAATTTTTCACAATTTCCATTTCATTTGTTTGAAATTATTATTTTATAAACTGCGAATCTTCCAAAGCGTTTTGTAAGAAGGGCATCAAGTGATCCATCGCTAAAAATGGTACATTGTGATCGGACCAGGAAGCGGCTAATTGTTCCGCATCTTCATTAGAATCTGGTAAAATTAATTATTATTTTGGATGAGTTGGGCAGCGCTGGGATGAAGAATACCTCTGGCGTTATCGTAATTATGTTTTAAGTGTGGTCAGGCTGGTTGTTGCTGTTTGGCCTACGAGAGTTTTTCTTCTCACTCCCACTGGGTGACTGATTTGCCTCGAACAACTGTATTGTTTTACGGTTGGTTTGAGGAATTTCATGTCGACCCCGCTGCTACTTTCCATGTGAAGGCGTGAGTCCTATGAGTTAGACACAGGGACATCTATCTTGGGCATATGGTCTTTATTATCCCGCCCAATCTGTGCAGTTACAACTTGTAAGTTTACTTTGCAAGTTATACAATAATACATGAATTTTAGATGCTTTGGCACAAGACGCAAAGGCAAATATCACTTAAAAAGCATATCGCGGTTGCATAAAAACGGAACACATATAAAAAAACACGTTGTTGTTAAAAAAGGCAGTACAAATTTCCAGATTGTTGCACTGGAATATGTGTCCGTGAATTATATTGTGACTGCATGATTCTTTGGGTTATTCGAACAATCTTCAAGTCTGTTTTTAATTTCAAAATAGATAAATCTGCACGTATGGCAACGCCGACGTGAAGGAAACGCAATTATTACAGAAAATTGTTCAGTGTGGAGGCATATTAAACGACAAACAGATTTCCCGACTTGAGTGCTGCGGAATTCTTCAAACCTTACACAAGTGCCAAAACAGCATTTGCGCACAGTCAAACAAAATGCTGACTATTATTTCTGTGGTCTCAAACATAAACCGCCTAAATCAGCTGAACAGAGAAATGAGTTTTATGTAGCATCATAATCTTCAAAAGAGACTGTATTTTTCCTCAAAACGCCAGTTTTCTAACCTAATTCTCGACTTGGCTTCTCTTAATATTATCAATAAACATCAAAATATACTTAATTACTTATTTGAACAATTAGTACATTTTATTTAAAAATAGGGAGAACCCATACAAATATCACCCATTCCTTAGCCCATTTTATGGGCGAATAAAAACGAAGAAAAATCATTGCAATTTTAATTATTTGACCTAAAGACGAACTTAAAAATATATATAAAAAAATAATAAGAAACATAAAAGGTCATTGTGTAAACAAATTTTTATAGAGTACAAACATATATTTTTTCCTAAACCAACATTTTTTCAAAAAACTTTTCAAATATGTATTAAAATTGTGCTTGTGGCCACAGAGTCATAGTGTTTGGTCGCACAAAAGTAACTCAAATTAAACATAAAAATATTTGTAAGACAAATTTGTCAACAATTTGACGAGCAAACAATTTCATTAGCAACAGCTTTAGTGAACTTGTAATTTACGACTTACTGATTTTTTGTTTGTTTGTGTGAACTTTTTGGACAGTTAATGTCACTGTTCGCAGGCACAACAATGTAAATATCAGAAACAGTCACAATTACGAAATATCCATAAGGTTATTAGTATAAAACTTGTCATCGTTTACTGCTAATAAAAAATTATACACAGGAAGCACAATTTCAATGATTTTTTTATGGCTGATTATTTGTGTTTGTGCTTTTTGGCAACTGGTGGTTTGACAGTTAAAAAAGCAAAAGCAATCCACTCGTCTAAGAAATGTGACAAGTCGCCTGGTTTTATTGTGAAAACATCACATTAAAAAACATTTCAGATTTTTATGATTCGAAAGTAAAATCTTTTTTAAACAAGACACAGATCGATGAAAAATCGACAAAAGAAAACAAAATTGATTTTAACAGTTTTCTGCTTAATACATTTTAAAAATTACATTGATCTGACATTAATTACATTACTGAGCAAATTTTGGCTCAGATTATTTTCAACTATTTCTAAAGAAAACCTGTTCGTGAGCATTCTTGTGCACCTACGCGTAATGAAGTCAAGAGCAAGAAGCGTGGAAAAGTCGCAACAAATGCGTAAAAGGTATCGGTATTAACATTTGTATACACATACATACATATATATATATATATATATATCCCTTGTAAGTTGCTTTGTTGTGATTTCAAAAGATTAGTCGGCTCTGTAGCAGAGATGAAAAAGCTGGTGTTTTAGCGTTATTTGAAAGTCAAGTGTTGCTATAACACCCCAATGACTAATTTTCTCTATTTTATTACATGACGCAAATGTATTTAAAGAAATCGGTTTCAACAATATTCTATGCCTCAAACTCCGCCTACAAGAGTCAAAGCTTTTCCCAGCTATACAGAGACGGTTGTCAGATCTTACAATATTCTCAGTAAAAGATATCGAAAAATGTTTTACAACCATATGAATTGTAAGACATTAACATTGTCAGACATCTCCACCTTGAGATGTTTTTTTTTTGCCACTGTCCGAGAATTACTTGTACTGGCAATAATGCCCATACACATAAATGCCGGAAGTCTTCTTCTGTTGGCAGACAAATTTACTGACCATGAAATTCTAAGATGTTCTTACCTGTTCGTTTGAACAAACAATTTACATTCTGGTAGCAGATTGTCATCATCACTACTTACAGCATTTTCTTACAATATTGTAAGACTTCACAACGACAAAAAACCTATTCAGGATCTGTATGAAAAAATTCTTTCTTAGTTCTTATATATCATATAAAGGGTGACATTTGCCTCGTCTAAGAGCCGCTTGATCTTTTTTATTCATATCTCAACAAACAAATGGATTTCAGTGCGCCTTTCTTTTCAATGTCAGATTTTATTATGCTCAAATATAAATTAAGCATAAAAGATAAAAATTTAATAAGATAAACAAGAATTTCGTACGAACGTACGAACGATCGTAGCGAAAAAAGTGTGACTTTTTCGTGAATTTTATTGTAATTTGCAACATCAGGTTTTCCATCCCTGTTGTGAAGAACTCACATGTACAAATATATTTGATTATTGTTTGCTTTCACATCTGCAAACACATCACAGATTTAATTCTTTTATTTAAAAAAGTTGGTTTCTGGAAAAACCAGCCTTTTTATGTGGTTTTTTGTTGCATATTTAACCTTAAGTGTAAATATAATCTTTACATGTTAAATTAATATAAGAAATTTAATTCACTGTGAACCAAAATTTGTTCTGAAGTTAAAGCTTTAAGAAAATTTAACATGTTCAGAAGGTCTGTCTTCTTAAGCGAAACTTATTCACATTAGACAAATGCGGCCGTTTGGTAAACGATGTCCATCTCACAGTTGCAGTTTGGACTTAAACAAAACGTATAAGTTGTGGGGTTTTTGTGTCACATAACGGTATTCAATAAATAGTTTTCAAGACAATAGAATTTAATTTGTGATAGTTTTTATTTGCCGCCGAAGAGTTTGCCGTCACCACTTTCGTTAGCGCCAAGAAAAATAAAAAAGCACATAAATGTAAATTTTGGTGGGCTTTTATTGCTTTTATGGCGTAAACTTTATACGCATCAAAATGCTGAAGATTAACATTTTTATGTTCTCATTTTGTTAATTTTTTTAATACAAAAATATTTACATATATATTTACATACATACAAATTTCCCATCAGTTACTTTTTAACTGTCCGTGGTTGCTTTTATTTTTATTGGGGCTCAGAAAAGATTTCATACATATAGGGTAAGCATGTTGGTGTAGTTCGTTCAGTAACAGCTCAGCTTCTTTTATTGCACGTGTAACGATGCTCTGCACACAGCGTTGCCGTTTTGTTGGCTTTTAACCGAAATTAGTTGCGCTCTTTTTGGTTTTTGCTTTTAAATATATTCACGATTTCATTTCATTTCATATCATTAATTGTATGAAACCATGGACGCTTTTGGGGGCGTGTGCCCAAATTTAGTTTAAGAACAATTTGTATATCTGCAAATAGACGATTAAAGTTTAACTTTGAAAATCACATCGTTTTTTAATTGAGATAAAAATACAGCATTTCGCTTTCCGGAAAGAAATATAGTAGATTATAACCGCAAGTTGAAAATTGTAATTAATTTTTGCAATGTTGTTCCTTTGTGAGCCCATTTTAAAAATTCGTTTTGAGTTTGAAAGCCGTTCTCTTCTTCTTCTTTTGGCGTTACAGACCGGGGTGAGACTGGGCCTCAACCAACAAGCTTTTTAAGCTGGCACGATCTTTAGCCAGCATCCTCCAATTTTGCACACCAAGTTGGTTTAGGTCCCTATCCACTTCCGTACGCCCTTGTGTCCGTGGTCGTCCTCTATTGCGTTGTCCCACTGGTTCGGAGCAGTAATTTCTATGCGATCTACATGGCCCAACCACATTGGATCCGTTGGATCCGTAGACGCCTGGCTTGGTTCATGTCGCTGTACAACCCGTACAGTGAGTGATTAAATCTTCTTCTCCAGAAACCATCAACGCAAACAGGGCCGAAGATTGAACGCAGAACTTTTCTCTCTCTTTCCGAGGACTTCCTCATCCGCCTTCGCGCCATAGTGTAGACAGGGATGATCAAAGTGGTATATAGTGGCAGGTTTCGAGACAGGGTCTTTCTACTCAATTGCCTCTTGAGTCCAAAGAAACATCGATTGGCAAGAGTTATCCTGCGTCTGGGTCTCATATATTTTATGTGATATAAAAAATTAATTATATTAATATGATCTTTTTTCTTTGGATCTTAATAATAAATATAATAATCTTTAAAGGACCACAACTCTAACACCATCGTCAAAACAAACCCTTAATAGTCCGCTCCTTTTTAAGGCTATGCGCTTTCGATATCAGTTCTCCTCGTCGAAAGAGCTCTCATTCTTTCAATGGTTGTGACCGACCTTCTTTAAACGATGGACGTACTATGAACACGTTTTTGATCTAAAAGACTCCGGTGAAGCAGTCGCAAAAAATTATGCTTTCATGGTACTTCCCTTAGGAAATCTTTGCTCTTTCTTGCTCTTTCTTGGTTAAACCGCTTCGTCTTCTCGCGTTACATATTAATTATCTGAAAAGTTTAGAGATTTTAAAATAGCGCCGGCTACATTTACGGAATTCTGTGATGAAATATTGCAATGGCAATATTTTAACTAAAATACTATTTTTAAAGTAAATAAAACTAGAAATCCTCATACAATATAATACAGTGCAACACATAAAAGGTGCACTCTGTTTTGAGTTTAGTGTTAGTGAAAGTACCAGTCGACACTAGCAAAATAGATTTGGGGTTTTCTGGCTTAGCTCGAACTTAGATTTTACAGTACTGAAACTTTGGAAATTGTTTTAGAGAAAATGTTGTAATTCCAAGGGCTATATCCCGTAAACCGTTTGCAATTTTGTATTCCTATCTTCAGCATCATTGTGCTTATGGAATAAGTGCAAACAAGTGTTAAACAAACTGATTCTAAAAACTGAATCCAGTGTTTCAAAATCGCTGGTGGCAGGTCCTGCTCATTCGTCTCCAAAAATTAATCAGCTAAAGATCAACGCCTTCTCAAGACGGCGCATTTTGCCATGTAGCTATTTTACAATAAGAAAAAGTTAGTATTCGCATTCGTGAACGAACGGAATCACCTGAAAGCACTTTTTGCAACTGCGCTTTACCGTCCATTGCAGTTTAAAGCAAACTTGAACTAAATAAAATATATTACTTTGTGCCTTCTGCTCTTAGTATTAGCCACAATATATTAACTGACATATATCCGCGCTTTTTAGGCGTTAATTGTTTTTTATTTTAAGTAAATTTTATTTAATTAAATAAAATAATAATATACTGAGACATACATATAATAATCACAGAAATTGTTCCTTTTGCATATTAATAAGAAACGTGGATTTTTAACTCTTGTTATCTTATACTTTAAATCAAAAACGAATATTTTATATTGTCGTTTTTTGGCGATTTTAGCAACCCGTTTTGGCGATTTCACACCCCTCCCCCAAAAAGATGGGTACACCTCTCCTATTTGTCATCCACTAAAGAAATATGCGAACATCACCAAGAGTCTTTGCTCGTGAGCATCATGAGTGAGTGAAACAAAGTTTTATTTATGCGATTGCCATAAATCTGGTGGCAACGAAACCAAGACGTATTTAAGAAGCGGCATATAAATACACGAAAGACTATATCTGTTATATTTAGATTTGCAAATTTTTGTAAGCTAAATATTTCTTAGTGACTATTAATATTTGATAAGGTTGAAATTTTAATTAAAAATGGTTTCCTTTTAGTCATTTTAAAACAAAGTAAAATGATTTGGGTTAGTTTTCTTCACCTTCTTCAAAGTAATGAAAAAAGTATTTTTTTTTTAATTCGTTTTTATAAAACTTATTTTCATTTAAATAGTTTAAGCCTTCAATGTAGACTGCAAGTGATCGTCGAACCTACAATTTGGGGCTTCAAATCGCCGTATGATTTCGTAAAACTGCCAAGTTTTTGTACGTGATAACAAAATTTCCTTCTACATTTAAAGTGTGAAATACTTTATTCGAGAAGTACAAACTTCTTAAAATAAAGTTAATAATCAACATATTGATTATTGAGATTGTGTTCACTTTTATATTGGAAACCTGAAGAACGATTTCGTTGTTATCATCAGCCGTATCTTTCTTAAATGCCAAATTTTGTTTTCGTTTTTGTTCTTCGTTCAAGATGCAGAGATATTTCAGAAGTTCTTTTAATTGAGGAAATTGGTTTTAACAATTGGAAATCGAACTTTTGTCTATTGAAGTAACTAGAACACAATCTTTTATTTGCAGCCGTTCCACCCGCAGCAATCGCCTTGATGATCCACATGGCTCGCATCGCACCCGCTCCATTATTATGTACGGGCGCAGTGAGTTGGCGAGTACAGCTGGCGAAAGCTCCCGTTCGATTACAAGTTACCTGCACGAAACCAACGAAACTGCGAAAATTCTTGCCGACAATACAAAAAAGAATGTTCAGCGCATCAGCAATAGCGTTCAGGCCCAAATAGAGCAGCTGTTCACCGATGTTGCAAAAGATGCCACAAGCAGCTTTCCTGTCACCTGTTTGGGCTCCTTGCCCCTCAGGGATAAAGTAACGAGCTTGCAGGGATTGCAGGAGCCTCTAAGAGAACTCTATTTGCGAGAAATTAATGAAGAAGTAAGTTTTCGATTTTAGGCAAATATTCCAATTGAACTCTTTGTGGTTTTTAGAAAAAAAATGCGGGATCTTTAGATATTTGTGCCACCGGTTTGAGGGTGAAAATGCAGATTGGAAGCAGCATGAGCAACGAAAACACCATAACACCGTTTCACAACATTGCTGTTTGGTCGGCCGTTAAATTTACTGTGTCGCAAGAAGATGGAGGGGCAGCATTTTTACCTCTCATAACATCCCCTGAGAATATTGATAAGTCCTCACTTTTTCAACCTTTAAGGTTTGTGCTCAAACATACATACATACACATTTCTGTGCAGTAGAAGTTGTCACCTTAAAGCCTGATTTTGCTTACCTGAAAATCCAAGACATAATTGAACTCTTTAATTCAATAATTTCAGTTCCTCTGATCTGAAACGTCTGGCCAACAATCAACATGCCCCCATCTTTGCTGTTGTCATGCGCTCAGCCGGTATGCCGAAAGTATTGGAATGCCACGGATTCATTTGCAAAAGCACCGAAGATGCCATTGTCATTGCGGCCACTCTTTATCAGAGCCTGATGGCACACGTCAACTCCAACTCACATCGAAGCACAAAACGTCGTACGCCACGTAATCAAAATGGTGTCAGCTGCATAAGTATTGCAAGTAGTTCGGCTGTGACCGGTTCAAACTATCACTCGCGTTCGCAACTGGTCGCTGGCGGGCGCAAAAGCTCCTTTCGCAGTGCAACCGGCAGTACTGTGGGAGCATCAGTTGTGTCTCGTTCAAGCCGCAAAAAACGCGTTTCCAACAGTTCGCTCAGCTCAAGTAGCAATATCATCAACGAAACTGTCGAAACTTCAACAGAAGAAAGGAAAAGAAAATCACATAAAACGAAAAGAGCTCCACCAATACCAACTACGACGCCGGGAGACGCCTCGAGGAAGTTACATTCATCCTTGCGCAATAACTCAAAGTCTGGAGACAATTCCCAATCGGCTGCCTTGTCCTACTTAGACAAAGCCGAAAACACCGTTAGGAACTTTAATCGCTCTCACCTGGGATATATGAAGAAGTCTTCAGGGGACTGTGTCTACAAGGCATCGCAATTGATTGGCAATGGGATTGCCCCCGCCGCTGTAGCGGCAGCAATAGCTTCATCGAATTCCGGTTTGCGGAGTAGCGAGAGCGGAGATATATTTACGCGTGTGGCGATTCCTAGATCCGGTAGCTTCCTGAACACAGGAGGCCTTACGCGGTACAAATCCAGAGCAGCACGTCGTAATTCGGGGAAAATTGGTGGCTTGAATGGCGGCGGCGGTGGGTAAGTAAACAATCATCAAACTTAAATTTGTTCAATTTCAGACATTTTTATTTGACCTAACATTTAACAATAACAGAAAGGTGCCAAGGTAACATACATAAATACAAGTATGTACTCAGGTCCATGTACATACATACATACATATGTATATAGTGAGACTACTTCATACGATTGTATAAGTACTAAGCATGAGAGCGGCAGTACTGGGTCAATTTGTATGTGCTGAAGAAGTTGGCTCCGAGCTTGGCAGCAACTTAATCTGCCGGAGCTTCGCAGGATATTTCCCCAGGAAACCAAAAGTTTTCCATAAGTAACCCATAGATTTCTTTAAACATGGAAATGCCTATTTTTTATATCATTGCCACTTGGCAGTTTTTAACTTTATAATTTTTTACTTAATCAAAAATTGCTTCGGTTGTTACCAAAACAACAACAAAAAAGTAGCCCTAAGTGCTGACTATTCTGGGGACATATATCATAAAAAGTTTCCACTAGAGAAATCTTGGTGCCGTACGGTACCATAAATATGCTAAAGTGCAGACAGACTGTCGCCAGGTCGTACAATGTTTTAAGAGCTGATAATGAAAAGTTGCCACCAGAAGGTAAATTGTCAGTGCAGACGATTGTCAGAAAATTTTACATGACATGACCATTCTCTGATAATAAATGGATGTGCCAACAAAAATTGCCAGTTCAGATTATTGTACTGCCAGAGTTGCCAGATCTCATGTTAGACAGTGCACTTATTTGTATGGGCGGTGTTGCCATAGAAATATTAACCTGACAAGCACGTCCTTGTCGCGATTATGAAATTTGTCAGCTGAGAATGACTTTTCTCACAAACGGCAATTTCAATTGCTCCACTTTTTCCCAATTTTTTCTCAACTCGCTTTTCATTTATATATCTACAGACGAGCAAAACATTTAATTCATACTCATACAGATCCGAGTGGTCCAATTTTCAATGACTCAGTCGCACAGATCCGACTTTAACTGACTTTAACTGATTGTTGGCATAGACTTGTGACTTCGTGACGACTTGTTTAATTTGGGCCAAGAAAGTGGATTATTATCGCTCTGTACCGATCATCACTGACGGTAGTGGTCTCGCCAACATTGCTTTGCAAAAAGTATGTCCCGAGAGTGACAAGTTCCAATCCTGGGTAGAGAGGTAGGGTAACAAATCAAATTTGAGATGACACTAATCCACATAAGATACCGGAATATCCAGCGCGTCTCAAAAAAATTCCGTTTTTGGCGCTGGCTTCAGACTAATTCGGTGACATGGACATTGATGACATGTGATTCAACAGGACCAAACTGCGCATCCCACATTGTACATTTCGTAGGAACCCCTTACGGGCAGCATCCGTAGAAATGATGTGAAATGGCCATCGACACATCGAGCACTTTAACCTCATTTGACCTTGTGTGAGTGGTTGTCTTAAGCCGCAGGTCTATGCGATGAACTCAGCCGCGAGCACATCTTATACTCTGCGCACAATTGCGTCAACATGTTTTTCAAATGAATGACAAGTTTCAATGGCATCTCAGACACATTTTGCTTATTTACTATTTCTATGAAAGACTCATTGAAAGCTTAAAGTAGAATGTCGGTTAACGGGGACACTTTAGACGTGTCGGCCATGTGTGTTCTGTAAATAACTTATAAGTCTTACACTTATGTACATACGTACATGTATATGTATGTATGTACGAATGTTAATCATACAATTTTAGTGCAGGTGTGGTTATGGAAAATCAGTAAAAAGTTGTTCATTGTTTCGATTTACGTTTCTAGTTCACCACTTGGTTTCAGCGAACTCTTCAATGAATTTCGTTTGCACGAAAATCTGCACTCACTGGACGATATTCTTTCTGCAATTATCGATGCGGATGGGATGTCCTTCAACGATCTTAAACCAATTTATAAAGAATTTCTTCTCAAACTTGCTGTAACTCTGACGAAGGATGAGTTATTTCAAAGATCAAAAAATATTATGCGTCGTCAAAAAAAGAAGAAACTAAAGCGAAAACTATATTCCAGTGGTTCCCAAGTACGTAAATTATTAAACGAAAAATTTATATGTGCTGGTATGTGAGCTTTTGTGCATATAAACGTTATTTTGAATATCTTTGCAGAAAAAACCGAAAACCCCAATTTTTGGCACAAAAAGTTTGAAGAAGGTTTTTCAGTTAGGTCAGTTTCGCTCGTGTCGTGGAAAGCCACCAAAGCCACCCCGTAACAAAGATGTGGAAAGTAATCGAAAATCCGATCCTCCGCTTGTCATTGGATCTCCCACAACAATATCTTCTCATCCAAACCATCGTCCACAACACGCTCGCCATCATCAGCATCATCAACAACAAAATCACCGGAATCGTGCTGCCACCAGCGGCTCAGACGTGTCCGTGGTACGTCACGAGCATGCCTTTCATGGACTTAACCGGAACAGCAGCAGCGGGTATGTACTGAACAGGTTCGCCAGCTTTCGGAAAATTTGTTTCGTTTAGATATCTTTTGAGTATAAATTGGTATTTAGCCGTATTAAGAAAGAACAAATACTTTATTGCAGATACGTGTCCTGTTCCGAATGCAGTTACGATTCAGAATCATGTACTTGCACATCGGCCGATCGTTGCTACTGCAGCCTGCGTACAGATCAGCTGGAACTACGTCACAAAAATGAAAGGCACCAACCGAAGCCCGTCAACAAGAACGCTAGCAGCCTGAATCGTCATTCTTTAATCTCCTGCCAGTCGGACGACAAGTGCTACTGCTCAATGGTAGAGGAGGAACAACTGAACACAGCCGACGAAGAAACTGCCAATGCCCACTCAGACACAACCTGGTGTGACACGGACAGTTGTATAAGTGCCAGCAAATGTTATTGCAAGCGAATTGAAGGTCGTTCCACTGCCAAACTTGCCGAAAATAACAGCAAAACAAAATCATCCAAGCGAAGGTCGCGTGCAACAACCCGTAAATCGTCTGACAAGCTTGCAGTTGACTATGAGCTGTTCAATATAAACGGCAACAACAAGCCCATACAGCCACACGAGGCCATGAGCGTTAAAAAAAGCGTTGAAGCAGCTGCCATTTTTGCCGATGTCAAACTGAGCCAGACAACCGACATCAAGAGCTTGTGTTCGACAAATTTAGCAAAACTGAAAAGTGTCGATAGCTGCCGCTCTTATTCTGTTGCTGCCCGCAAGCAGACCCATTCATATCGCAAAAGAGAATCATTCAGCATTGGCCGTCGAAATGAACGCAACCTGACGCCCATGCATAATCTTTCGTCTAATACTCTCAGTTCGCAGAAGTCTTGCAGCGCCGATGATTTGCTCAAACAGTTGACCTACATTGAGAAAAATATTGCCCGAGCTGCGTCGGTGCACAGTGGCAGGAGCAAAACGCGTGACATTATCCTGAGGGAGAACTTTCAAAATAATTACCAGTCGATGCGCGCTGTAAGTGCCTCTCTAGAGGACACTTTAGGATATTTGCCATAAACCCAACATTTTGTTTGTTTGTTTGTTTATTTTGCTTCCCAAACTAATGTAATATACACACACACACATACACACACACATACACTCACACATACACACATCTATACATATATATTATATACACTATATAAGACGATTTACGTGACTTATAAAGTTTAATGATATTCGATAACTGTAAGCAACAATTATATGCATTTAAATTAAATTTTAATGACAAATTATTAACGTTAACGAGATAGGAAAACAATTTTATGGGCTTGCGAACGGCTTATGTTTCGCAAGGGAATTGGGACAAGAAGGCTGATGTTTTAGAAATTCCTTTGCGAAACGTAATCAATTTTGTTAAGTTGTTTCTTAACTTTTTTCACTTAAATTTTAAGTTCAGTATTTATTAACAAATATTTATCTAGTTTCAATACTAATTTTGTGCAATAAAAATACCAAGAGGAGTTTTTTAACACTTTTATTTTATTATTCAACACTCAGAATTGGATGCCAATTTCATCTGAGAATTTAAGTGCAATTTTGTTACATTTGAGTTTTTCAACTTTTCGTAACTCTCTTTATGTATCGTTAGATAATAAGTTAAATTAATAAGTTTTTTCGATCGAATAAAGACACTGATTAACTCATATAAATATTAGATTCCAGTTTTTGTCATGTATTTTATTTGCACCAGGACTCTACTTTGAAGTGAAAGTAATTTGTAACTACTGCAATTTGACACTAGTGTGTCCTGCCTTTTACTTTGTTCTGCTCACTTCTGTTTTGCTCTCGATCATCAATCCGCATTGAATTACTAAGTTCTGGAAACTACTTTGCCACAAAAAGAAGTGGTTTGGTAAGTGTAATTATAATTTATTACTGAGATAATTACCATAAAAATTCTTTTATTTGTTGAACTTTTATGTTTCTTATTATTTTCTACATATTTTTAAGTTCGGGTCAAGGTCAAATAATTGGTTTATCAAACTACAGAACAAAAAAACAATCAACAGCTCAACGACGCCAAAAACAGCACTTGCAGCCCATAGTGCAGCAACGGGACATAAACCAAATTTTGATCATGTAAAAATATTGCAAAGGGAGAAGAATTACAAAAAAGATACACAGCGGAAATGCTACACGTTATCAACGTATCGAAGGAGGAAAGATTAAAGTACCAAAAAGACATTGAGAGCAGCGCGAATTAATTTGTTGTGCGTTTAAAGAATTAAAAACTTCAGGAAACTCTGAGTATCTTGAATGTTTCTTTTAACAGTTTTAATCACTTTATTTAACTGAATTTACCTGTGAACTAAGATGGAAAGTATTTACAGTCGAATTTATACTTTTGCTTTCCTTAAGATTAGGGCGTAAATACTTTTCTGTTATTTTTACAGTGTGTGAAAAAAACAATTACAATTATTTATGGATAACAGCAGAATATGTTGGCGCTAAAATTTGTTTTATTGTTTATTTTGGTTATAGGTGGGGATAAGAAAGGGATAGAAATGTTGAACTGTAATATTTTATGGTAAAAAAACATGAGATACACTGAAAATAGTTCTTCTTTTGTTGATAACTGGTATGTATTTGTGATAGAAAAATGTCCGTATAGCTGATTGTCTTGCCTTAAATCGCGCAAACATGCAGGACATGCAAGGACAATGAATATGTTTTTATCAACTGGACAACAATCCTGGGCAAGTAGACTCCAGGAGGAATTTTTTTATATGTGTATGTACATATAAAAAGATGTGTTTTTAATTAAATTTTTTTAATTTTGAAATAGTAAATGTAAAACACTATTTACTTCTTCTGTTAATTGCAACTTGTGTCATTTTGTGTTCTTTTTGTAGAAACCCTGTAGATGATCAACGATGTTGATCGAAATATTGGGAAATAAAGGAAAACTAAATACTTAAACTACATATATGTATATAAAAATTAAAAAGATATGGGCCCTCGGCTAAAAATTTCAATGCGAGAATGAAAGAATTGCGGTCAAACTAAATTTACACAATTTAAAAGCTCAAAATGTGCAATAACTTGGCATTTAGCGCAAATGAGCTCGACTTAAAAAACAGAACTAGACAAATTTAAATATTTCCTGAAACGCTCAAAATGCGTACAAAATCATTATTTTGTTAAAGAAAATTAACTTTTTTCTCCGTTTCACTAACAGTTCGCAGTAAACTGCCAAAACTAATGTCCTTTTTTTTTAAACGCAAACAAAATACTCGTCTGAAAATTTGTTCGCAAGTTATTTTGACAATCAAGATTGTCAAAATATTTTGACAATCAAGCTCATTCAAAGCCATCTGGCAAGCCTAGTTGGCGTTGATATCCAAAGGACTTGAGTGATCCCTCCTCGGCAATTTTACTTTCGCGAATTCATTACGTTCATGCACCACCGCATTTATTATTTATTGTATATTTTATTCTTTTGGATTTTATATATATTTAACTGTAAAGCATACATATGTACATACATATATATGTAACTATCAGCTGTTTACAAAACACATGTTTTCAAAGTTCATTTCATATTAGAGAATATAACAGCAAAGGGCCTACTTTTGCAGAACAACAGAAACGAAAATATAACTTCTCTAATCGTATATTACTCGTAATTTCATTCTACTACTTTTTTGGACTATAAAAGTTCATATTAAATAATATAAAATCAAATTAGTAGTAGAACTCTGACAATGTAGGCGAAAAGAAAAAAATGGTTATGCTTTTGATGAAAATTTGGTTGGCTGCAATAATAATGTCCGTAATATAAATATGAAAGTGTTATTGTTATTTACATATATATATATATACATATATATATATATATATATATATATATATATATCCTCGCATACCGCATTATGTTCATTCTATGTACATTTGATGTTGAAAAAATTCAAAATAAATAATTCTGCCAACGTTTTGTAAAAAGTGTATCAGCCCAATCATAAATATTCTAACGGAATTTCATTTCTAAGGAAAATACTTTTCTCCAGAAAAAATTCCTCCACTCGTAAACTGCCGGCAAACAGACAGTTAATGGTTGGCAGTATGGAGTTTCGACGCTACCTGTTTTGCTTATTTACATTGTATTTTTTTTTTGTGCCGGTAAAATGATAAAGAAAATAATAAATTAAATTAAAAAATGTACACAATAAGATTTGGAATTGTTCAGAGGGTGGCTCTGTTTGAAGAAGAGCAAGAAAGCGGGGCTGTTAGAAGACATTTACGAGGCGCGTCAAAATCATTTGGATAAAAGTGCCACAATCGGCAGAGCAAAAACGTAAAACGTAAAGGCCGTTTCATTACTTTCATGAAAAGGCGGTGAAGCTTTAACCAATCCTCAGCTCTATCTATTAGAAGCAATAATTTAATTATTAAAAATCTGAACTAATGTGATAAAACGATTTTAAAAAGTTGTATTTCAACGTAAATCGCTTTTCATTACTCGCCTCGATGCGTGATTTGGTAGAGTATTCGACGAACAGCTCCGAGGTCGTAGGTTCAATTCCTACCAAAGATTCTGCTGAAAAAATTCTACAGCCAAATTTTTTTGAACTAAAAACCATACACAATGATACAACCACAAATAAAAAGCACTCAAATCCCTATAAAGACAACATAAAAACGCAATGTTGGGAATGCTGGGTTAACTGATGTTTGACTGTGCATTGTCGAAGGTATGTACACTAGGCCTTGAACAGTCAGAACAGCATCAGTTAAATTCTGACATACTCATCCCTGCAATATTGAATAAAAGCAAATAGCAAAACACTACTTCCTTCCACCTCCCTAATAGTTCTAGTCCAATGCACTACATATGTAGGGCTCGACCACTGAGTACTAGTCCCAAGAAACAAAATGTACTGCATATATATGTACATAAAACAGAATAATGAAAACTTTTAGTTTTTCCTTTAGACCTTCCAATAAATTAATTCAGTTTTATTCACGTTTTAATAAAAATACTTCCTTTCTAAAAAAAATACTTTTAATATTTTATGTGAAAATTCTTTTACGGAAAACCAAAGAAAGAATATAGTATTTTCCCTTTCGTAGTTATTAAAATAGGAGTAAAGGGAAAAGGGGAAATTTAATCAGGAAATTTCGTTTATGTTTGGGCTGTATATGTTACATGTGTAGTACGTAGACAGGGTCTTAAACATGTAATAACTTTTTCGTTGATAGAAAATGGAAATAATTTTGCACTAAGTGTGGAAAATAATGTCACTTAGATGACAGAGTAGTTGGAAATGGCCGATGATCTGCCTGTTTTAGCTCCTTCCCCGGTTGCACCTTATACATATGCGAATAACAACAAATGCGCCGTAGTGACGCACGAGGCATTCTTAACTGAGCAGAACGTCTTCTGGTAGATATTTCTAAGGTTTCGTTAACACGTTGCACTTCCGCCGTGGCAATTAAACACGGTCTACCGGTTCGAAGCGAATTTGTTACGTATCTGGTTATTTGCAAACCCCTCGACTATTAATTTTCCAGGTATTATTTATACACTCTGTGTAGAAGTTTAAAGAAATATGTCAAAGTAAAAGTATTAAATTTTGAAAGCCCACGGTGACTTTTGGCCACCTTGTACAATAGTTTTTAAGTGGCAACCCAGACAAATTCATGATATGCTGTTTAAACTTGTTTTCATGTCGAAATCAGCTGTTGGCCCGCTCACGCAGTCAATGAAATTGTAGTCGTACGACATCTCTTCTAAATGCAGTCTAATATTTGCTACAGTTCATTTTGAACGTTGGGGTTCTGACGTCTGCAAGAGTAGTAAGTTTCTGTTGTCGAAAAATGTCAATATGTGTTCATTCTTTTTTGACTTCGGTACATGTCGAAACTCATAAAAGCTTTTTGGGTTTTCTGGCTTAGCTCGGCAACGATTGTAAAAAAACAAGTCGCCTTATTAATTTCTTTTATAATTTTTGCAATTTTGCAGGCTTCGGCTTACACGGCAGAACCGTTTTATTAAAATCGTGTTTCGGTCAAACTATTAATGATGTTTTAAAGTCTAAGTCTGACTTAAGTTAAAGAGCACCAAACGTGTTCTAGCTGGTTTCAATTGGTACTATCAGAAACTCAAGTCAAAATAGACTGCCCATTTTATGGATGTTATTTTTTCATAACATATTTCATGGAATCTTTGAGGGGGGTATTTTAGTTTGCCCATTCAAGTATTCAGAAAAGAAGTATGTATAAGATATCCGTTTATACCGGAACCATTATTCATAATCATTTCCGAGATAAGTTTAAAGCCTCTTCAGTGTTATATGCGGCATTTTCACGTCAACAACAAAATTCTTCAAGTCTGATAACTACTGCAGTTCAAGAAAAGCTGAAGAAACATTAAACTCCAACTGATGAGTAGAATGAAAAAAATATTCATGTAGATTACGGCCATCCTTACACTCTGCATCGGAACCTCTTCCTAAAGTGTCTAAAAATCGTCAAAATAAAATTAGTAAATTGTTGGAAACCGTCACGTATGGTTATGCGATCAAGTTAAATCTTGCATTTATTGTTGTTCGTATTTTCACTAACATCCAGCATTGCCAACTGCTTTGTGCGAAAAATTCCTTAGTTGATGCGCGGTGCGCTTTTGTTTAAATTTCGGTGCGTTTCTTAATTTTTGGTGGCACCAAAGCAATTTCAATAAAACTTCTTGTCTCAGTGTGAGCAAAAATCATTGTACAATCAAATACACCTTTTTCAATGCAATTTCATTCAGTCCTGCATCATTTTTACAATAGATTTTATTGATCACAATAAAACAGAAATTGCCAGCTTGATGCGTTTTTTCTCTCCATTTTGGGGGTTTTGAAACTTTAAAGCTGACAACTCTCCTGGTATTCACACACCAGTTTGGCGTTGTTTCATGCCTGAAATATTAGTCTACATGGCAGAAAACGTGGAACCATTTGTGGCGGTAGACGGGGAAGTTTTCTTGTTTTCTGATTTAGAGATTTTTTCCGGTTTCAGAGATCGACTTCTTCTAAATTGTAGAAAGAAAAAGTACATTTTCCTTTCAGTCAAAGTTCATCTTAAACTTCCAATCTTCGATGTGCCGTAGTAAAAGTAACGAACCATGCAGCATGGAGCTGAGTCGAATTGAGTCTCAGTTGGCAAATATAAATATGGCCGACCAGAATGTAAGAAGTAATATAAAAAGAACTTAAAAATTTTTCAACATCTACGGAAGTAGTCGGCACATATTTAACCTATTCTAATTCCTTAATATAATATTTCTTTAACTGAGTTGAAGTAAAAACTCCAGCTAAAATGTGAGGGTCAGGTCGCAAGTTTCGTTGGCTTGTTGGCGGATTCCTGCTTGCACCTGGTATTTAGAACTGCTGCAAAAACCATGTCAGGCTTTTAAAGCGTGTTTATTTTAGAGTGTCACAACTTTGAGTTGGTATCACTGCTTTATTTGAGCACCCATTTAACAGCTAATAGTTGCTTTTTGTTTAATTTGCTTTTAAATTTCATTATGAATCGACTTGCACCAGAGCAACGCGTGCAAGTTGTTGAGATTTTTAATCAAAATAAATGTTCTATTCGTCAAACTCATCGTGCACTTCTTCCATTTTCCGATGAAGCCCATTTCTTATTGAATAAGCAGAATTGTCGCATTGGAGGGAGGAGAATCCCCAAGCTTTTGTGGAAACACCATTATACCCACATAAAATTACTGGTGCGCTTGCTGGCTGAGTCATTGGCCCATATGTCTTCAAAAACGACGATGATCAGAATGTTACTGTCAATATTGAACGCTATAGGAACATGATTCGAAATATTTTCGTACCACAATTACGTGGCATTAATCTTGCTGATATGTGGTTCTAAGAGGACGGAGCCGCATGCCACACAGCAGGCGCTACAATTAATTTACTCAAAGAAACTTTTGATGAAAAAATAATTTCACGTAATGGCCCAATTAATTGGCCACCAAGATCGTGTGTTTTAACCGCATTGGATTATTTATTTATTAAGCCAATTGTCTACGTCGATAAACCACAAATAATTGAACGCCTGAAAATCAACATTCGAAGAGTTATTGGCGAAATACGGCCGCAAATGCTGCGAAAAGTTGTTGGAGATTAGTATTCCAGATTGCGCCTTCTACACGCCAGCACTTTTATACATATAACTCTCTTTTGGCGCTGCAAAGTTGATAAGGCAAAACCCAAACAAAACTTATACATACAAATTTTCAAATCCCTTCAGTTTCCTTTCAACAGACTTACTTAAAGCTGCTGGCCATTTTCTGTAGTCCGGCGAAATCATGTAAATTTCATCTTAACGGCTTGGAAGCCGATCGATTTCCTCCACTTCTAATCTATTACCATAAAACAATAGCAAAATCGTAATCCACAACTTTTATTAAATTAAATAACTTAAACCAAAACACTTTACCAAATGTTTATTTCTTCTTCAACTTTGCAGTCATGTATAAATAAATGAATGTCGTGATCTGTAATCGTTTCACCAATTGGATTCGAGCTCGAGATCATGTTAAACACTCAATCTACTCCAGTGACCTTTTGACCATTCAACCACCAATTAAAATATTTTACAGGCGCGCTCTCTCTCATATTTAGAAATATAGAATTTTTATTTTTTTAGTTAGAACTAATTAAATCGTTTTTAACGAAGATAACTGCGATGTCCTAGGAATTAGTCAATTGTCCCACTCTGCGTTACCTTTAACTAATTTCAAAATTATTTATGTACAAACTTTTGATTAACACAAAAACATTTACCAAAAAAATTTGCACAATGAATAAAATTATATAAGAGCTTTTGATAGAAATATTAGAATCATAAGCCCAGCTCTGTCAATATTTTAGTTTCCTTTTCTATTTTCTATAAATCCAATTTTCTTTGTCCTTCTTAAAACTAATTCCGTTTTCTATTGCCACCGCATTTCAAGCACGTGACGTTTTTATAGATATTTTCTATATCTAAAACGGAAAAATTATCGAAATCTGGATTGTGATTTAAATCACGACAATGAGTTGCCGTTTTTCTTGTTGAATTCATATTCCTCTATGTCTGATGAGACTTAAATACATCTTGCTTTTTCTAAACTTTAATTTACTTTTAGTTGTTCCTACACAAATCGTTTTGCATAAACTATAAATTATATATCCTTGCCTCAAAACTAACATACACAAATCAATTATTCAGTAGTATTGCCTGATCAATTTGCAAATAAGTTTTATACGAAAACGGTCTTGTGTCAATATATTTTCAATTATTTGTTTCTTCTTCTTATGAAATCTAATATCGGTTATACCAAAAACTCTATCTGTACGATTTTTCGCTGTGTTTATTACCCCCTTTGAATGTTTAGAAAAATAATTTGCAACTCTTCCAGAAGATGTTGGTTTCTGATACAAGTCCATTAATATATCAGTTGCTTTTGGTTTAACTGACGCATCTAACTACAAATTTCAATTTGACTCCTCCTCAGTGGTAAATTTAATGGATGAATTAAATGAGTTCTATCCTCATTGATAATGCAAAGTCGAGAAAATCAAAAAATTATAATCAAAATAACCTTTAAGTTGCGCAAAAGATGGTTTATAATTATAATATATTTAATTGAGAATTAATTTATAAATAACTACCTAGAATAAGTTGGATTTTATAACTTAAACGAAAGATACTGAGACACTCGTCCACATGCAAAAATATGCGTAAGTCAATTAATAGATGAACAAAGAGGCAAACAAAAACACATCGTGCGGGTATAAAACTGAACCAAAAGTAAAATTACACGCTTAATTTGAGGAAATTCCGCAGGAAATTGTAGCTACTCGTAACTTGGAGTTAGACTATTTGGTTTGTAGCTCAATAACAATTTTCCGACAAGGGGCTTCTACACATAATTTTGCGTAAAACTATTGCATAGTTTTAGGCGCAGAATTGCTCAAAAGTAACATTCATGATGGATTTTGAATTTTTCACTAAATGTGCACCTGCAACAAATGTATCGTTGCGATTTTTAAGCAAATCTTTCATTTCATAAAGATATCCATCCATACACGCATATATGTATATTTATGGGCTTTCTGAAATTTTTAGGGAAAATGCGAAATCATTTAAGGCCTCGTTATGCGAACGTTGATGTGAGAAAAACTTAACAACGTACTACGCACGGTAGAATGTGCAGTTATAGAAACTTTAAAAACGTAACAGGCGTCAATAAAATGAACAAAACATTCTCTCATTCTCTTATTTCGGAACTTTTTTGTATAGTGATGGGGAATCTTAAGTTATTTTCGTACATGTTAAATTGGAAAAAGTACTAAATTGGCTTCGAGAGATATAAAGTTTTTTACATTGTAATTTATACATTATCATTATTATTACTCAAATTATTATTATTATTACATTATTTTTATTATTAAAATTATTATAATTGTTGTTTTTGTTATTTTTATTATAATTTTTTTTTTTATTATTATTTTCTACTACTAAAATTATTACTATTATTGCTATTGAACTCATATGAGTGCCAGCATTGGCTTACGAATGTTACGTAACGTTTTTTGTTCAGATACACGTACATGAATATTAAAGTTTTTCTATAGTTATAACCCTTTAAAGACAATTTTGGAGAAAAAACCTTTTTTGTTTTATCACGTGAGGTCTTTTTTCTTAAAATTGAGTTAACATATGGACTTAGTAGGTGAAGTTCAGAAGAGTTGGATGTGAGATTCTCAACCGATAGCTTTTGCTATTAAAATACTAGTTTCGCTTAGAGCACAATGTGTGTATGAGCACGTAAGCCCTTGTGTTCCAAGTAGTTGTAGGACAAAACACCTGTTTCAAAATACCGTGGGCACTTTATAACTCTAAAACCAATCCAAATGCAAGACAATGAAGTTCGAGAAATTCAAGAACATCTGGGATCTTCTTTGCTGTGTACAACCAATATACCAGGAATGTTTCACAGCACTTCCTCACGATACAATGGAAGATGTTCCGAAAAGAATCGAAAGCCAAGGTGAGGACGGCATAACAGGCTTTCTTAATAAAATGTTAATTACAACATTCAGTCTATATGATTTTCTTAAGATATGTACAAGTTCATCTATTTACAAATTAAAGAAAGTCAAAGGACAAGGGGTGTAAGTGGAACTTAATTACTTCATCGACAACTTTTGACTATTTGTTTATGGTATTCTCAGTATAAAATAAGTACATCTCAGGATCTCTATTGATTAGAAAAATAATATTGCAGATAGCAGACAAAATTGTTTATTGCAATTTAACTTAAACCTCCTTTTTCTCATTATCAGACCGAAGTCACTTGAAGCTCTTGTGCTCTATCATTAAATTCTATCAATAAAACTTACTTCACTTATGAATGTTTTGGGCAAGACTTTACTAAGAGCAGTAAAATGATTTAATTTGCTAAGCAATTCATACAAGAATGTTGTCCAGCCACTTCTTTTTACCACTTTACCACGTAATGCAGTGTAATTAAGTAGTAATACTGAATCCTACCGCATTCTAAATCACTGGTTTGATTTTCAGTATTGCTTATCACTACATTTTGAGGCAATTCTATGAAATTTTCAATTAGTAGAAGTACAAGACAACACAAACATGATGCATTAAACACATTCGAGACGACAGGCTACACGAAAGCACGACCACAAATGCTGCCGGCTGCAATTGTCACTGAGAAGTATATAATTATTTTGAAGATGGCAGCACTTACATGTGCTTCAGTGATGCCAATTTACATTTTTTAAATAAAAAATAAGCGAAAAAAGTGCTGTTTGTGTCGATGTTTCAGGGCTAAAAAATGTTCCCACAAATAGTCTTAAAGGAAAAAAAATTACAATAATTGTTTTTCGGTCACGCCTACTGTAGGGTGAGCGGGCCTGCAAACTTGAAGATGTTCTTGAAGAAACCTTTTGAACTTTAAATAGTACAGTAATGAATTGTATATCAAGTTAAAGATTATCAGTTATTTGTTGCAAAAGTTTATCTATTGTATCATTACGTGACCGGCAATAATAATCAAAGGAAATCGGTCGCACAATATAATTTGTTTGGTTGCACCTACTTAAGCGTTAACAATATTTTTATATGTATTTACCTTGACATTATGGAGTAAAATGTAGTTGATAAAGCGATGCATATACCTTGTTAAGTGTGCCCTGGGGTAGCGTATCACGGCTTCAAAAGATTTGAAATAGAAATTATGCAAATAACAAACTATTAAGCCCAAGAATTTAAGCATTTTCTGACAACTTTTCAAGAACTTGTTAACTTATCAAACTAAATCGAAACAAAATCGAATCAATATTAAAAGTCGTGGTTCTCAAAACTTCTGATATAAATAAATATAATAAGTTTTAAGTACTTTTTAAAAATATTTCTCTATCAAAAGATAGTTTCGCAAAGCATTTCAAAGCACCAATTTCGTTTACTTGTTTCATTATATTGTCCACATTGTTTTTGCTTTTTGTAGCTGAGGGAAAAAGAAATTAGTTTAAATTTGCGGCGGCAACATTGGTGGTCGTGTTGCCGTGTAGCTGTTCTGTTGTGAAAACAATCGTTTCCATAAGAAAGTGTGTCTCTCGAAAGTGTTTAATGCATGACACAAGATTATATGGCGATACATATTCCAAATTCAACAATTTGGTCTATCGACATACCCATTCATTCAGAAATGAATTTACGATTTAATTTAAGATCAGTTTCCATGGTGTATGGTGTGGGCCCAATCCAGGATGTAAATTTCGGCAACCCTTTAAAGTTCAACCTACTTGAACCATTCAGTTTCTTTATTTTCGATTAAACGAATTGTTTATAACATGAACAGATACGCGGGACCGATTAAAATATCACGTTTACAAAACTTCAATTCACCTATTTTACATATATATAACACGCTTAAAAATATACAATTCGCTAAAACAAAAACCTTTAAAAATCGGAAGACAAACAAGTTTCCATCGAATATATTCTGCGCTTATCACCTTAAGGTCAGTCGGTCTAACTAAAACAGATCAGTTTTCTGCTGATAAGATTAAACTTTTATCAATTATTAAGTACGTGCCTTCCTTCTCTAGCGGGACTTGTTTAGAAAGTCAAATACCGGATTTTAACAAATTTCAGTTGAAATAAATACCAATTCTGTTCAGACGCTTTCTGCACAAATAGAGAAGCAAAAAGTTATTTTTTTAACAGCTTATCAGCTTTAAAATTTAAAAAAAAAAAACAAACAAATTCGTGGTGACTCAAAACTTTTTTCTGGCGTGGCACGAAAGCAGGTTTTTTATGCCAGTAACGAGAGATTCTTAATTCAGTTTGACCGCTTCATTTGTGGGATTAAGTACATCAGAATGCCTGCTTTGACTGAAAATTCTGCCGACAGCGTTTTTATATCCCGTTCCGAAGGTATTTCAGCCGAAGGTATCCGTGATCAGTATGCTGACGGCAAAGCCGCCAAGGTCTGGGAAATTTTCATCGGTGACAAAAATTCTCGTACAGACAATTACAAACAGTTTTTGATCAATTTGCTGAAGACTAAAAAATGCCGGCGTATTTTGGATGTCGCCTGCGGTACTGGGTAAGTGACTGATGTTAGAAACGATATTAACGGTGTTAATAAAATACTCAAAGTGTTTGTTTTCTTTACAAAAGTGAATTGAATTAAAATAATGTTTATGAATATTACTAGACATAAGTTTGTATTAAATATTTACAAAATTGTTTTAATCTGTACACTGAAAAAACAAAATTAAAGTTCTTTCCACAACACAAGGCCGTTTGCTGCTCCAACGCATTATTTTTCATTTCTGCATTAAAGAAAAGCAAAATATATAGTAAAATGTTTCAAGTAAAAGTGTTTATTTTTTGCAAAGTTTTTTAGGCAAATAAGCTGATGTTTTTATGTGTACATCGGTGTAACTGAACGAAATATTTACATATGTATATCTTAGACCTTATGGGCGGCCAAAGACAATCAGTTATAGTTATGGGAATTAATGCTATTGCAATTTCTTTCAGTGTGGACTCCATTATGTTATTGGAGGAAGGCTTTGAAGTCGTCTCTGTTGATGCTTCAGACAAAATGTTGAAATACGCCCTTAAAGAACGTTGGAACCGTCGCAAAGAAGCTGCATTCGATAAATGGAGTGAGTTTTTCTACACAGTTTCGTTACTATTATAGGGTAACTTATAATTTGTTTTCTCTATAGTCATCGAAGAGGCCAATTGGTTAACGCTTTACGACGATATTAAAGATATTGTCGCCACTGGTTTTGATGCTGTTGTTTGTCTGGGCAACTCATTTGCCCATTTAATGGACTCATCGCCAGAACAATTGCTGCATAAGCAGGCTATTGAAAATTTTGAAAAGTGTTTGAAACCGGGTGGTATATTATTGATAGACCATCGTAACTATGACAATATTTTGGAAACTGGTTCTACGCCCGCCAAGAGCATTTACTATAATGTAAGTATTATACAATTTTATTAGCGTATATTTAAGTTCTTCTTCTTCTTTTGGCGCTACAGTCCGGGGTGGACCTGGGCCTCAACCAACAAGCTTTTCCAGCTGGCACGATCTTTAGCCAGCATCCTCCAATTTTGCACACCAAGTTGGCTGAGGTCCCTCTCCACTTGTGTGCGCCATGGGTTCCGTGGGCGTCCTCTATTGCATTGTCCCACTGGTTCGGAGTCGAAGATTCAACGGGTCGGAGCAGTATTTTCCATTCACTATACATGGCCCAACCACCTTAGCCGTTGGATCCGTAGACGTCTGGTTAGGCTCATGTCGCTGTACAACCCGTACAGTTCGTGATTGAATCTTCTTCTCCAGAAACCATCAACGCAAACAGGGCCGAAGATTTAGTTGGACCCCAAAATATTAAAAAGACAAGCTACGCACTGCTCTCAACATGTTAGTTTTTTTTTGGGCGGAATGCACAACGTTTGGCTTTATATCTTACCTGATTTTTTAATATTCACCATGCGGTAGGGAAGAACGTGTCTGAGAGTTTAATTTTGAGTCCCTTCGCCAAATAAATTATAAACTTTACTTTTGTTTGCCAACACTGTTTGAAATACATATAGTAATAAAAGTAAATATGACCCCAGGCGACCTACTTAAGTTTGTTTCCACACGAGTGCCTCAGAACATTTTTTTATCACAGGCAATTTAAGTCGGTTTAGGAAAACAAAAACATGCAACAAACATGTAGATACATACACACATGTATGTATGAACTCATCACTTTTGTACACTTACATATCGCACCCTAAATACAAAAGGGGCACAACTCAAAATTTTCCAAAACTGACTTTTTTCCATAAATTAATTCAGAATACACATCTCTAACTACTGCAAAAATTTATTTCACATCACTATCTTCTTTAACTGGAAAAACACAGTTATGATAAGTGTGTTGCTTCTGCACGATGAACTAAACATAGACAGTTTTTTGTCTCTCCTCAAAATTTTAGTATTTTGAGTTGTGACCCTTTTGTATTTAGGGTGCGATATGTACACACGCACATACTATATATAAAAATACATACATACAAACATGAGTGAATATTCAAACATCCCAAAAAATAATAATAACTCAGCCAAATTTTATTTTATTTAATGATTCTGAAAACATTTAGTACATGTTCTTATGTTTTTAATTAAAATTTATTCTATTAAATTATTTATGTACATATATTCATTTGTATCAGCTATAGACCTATTTATAAATTGTTCTTACATAATTTCAGACCAGTCATACAGCTGATATAAAAACGTCCGTTCTGTTTTACTGCGGCAAACCGGCCATGGTCACAATGGATTATCTAATTGCAGCCAACGACTTGAGCAGTGAGTTCCGCTTGTCCTATTTTCCACATGAACTGAAAAGATTCACTGCAATTCTTAAGGAAATTTTCGGAAAACATTCGGAACACCAATTGTTTGGTGACTTCAAAGATCTCAGCATCGTAAAGCATCCTGCCTTTTACATTCATCTTATTGAAAAAAGTTCAAATTAAGTTTAGCGTAAATTAGCCGAACTAAACGTTCGTTTATATTAAGTGCTTTAGTTTCTATTATAACAAAATATTTCCAATAAATAGATGTGTAGTAAAAGAAATATATTCTAAATTTTTGGAGTTGACCATACGGAGAAAAAACACAAATAACACGAAGAATTATTTGTGCATCAAGATGAATTTATTATTTTCACAGTTCGTAAATAAAGTTTAAGAAAATTTTAACGACAGTCCAGAAGACCGATGTGAGCTTTGGTCCTCTGGGCCAGGGTTGGTGATTAAGAAAATATTGACAATGGCAACTTTTGTAAAAAAAAAAGCGAATCTTAACTACAGGGGTGATAATAATATTATTATGAAACTGAACAGATAAGAAAGGTGATTGTGAAACCGATTTACGTCAGTAAATGCTGCCATGGCGGGCTTTACTGACGGTGAATCCGTTGAACTGGCAATTTTTTTTAATATGCTAATGCCCAACATACAAGGCTGGTGAGTACAGCACCTCGAAGACAAAGATCACCAGGGAACTTAGCTTGTTGATTCCGCACGGAAAGAAGTATCGATTTGCAATTTTCCGCGAAGTAAATTTAATTAATTACGAGTTGGTTTTTCGTAAAATATAGTTGGTGAAATATCAAAACTCAGGTAATATAAAATTAAAATACGTACACAATTGCCTTTTGGTTGGCGGATCCGGTTAGAAGGAAGATTTTTATGTCATAAACCTGAACAAACGATAGAAGTAAGTGAAAAAAAGAAAGAGATAACAGAATACAGCTTTAATTAATAATTTTACAACTTCCAAAGAAAAAGATTCGCTTGAGTAAGGCAGCATTTATATAAATATATGTATATATATATATATGTAAGTATTTTAATTTTAAAATTCCAATTCGTTATAGAATTCTATTAGCATGAAAAAATATATGTATCTACTTACACACACTTTGGAATCAACGATATGGCAGTACCGTTAAGGCAGAGATGATATCGCCGAACGGAATGAATAATTAGAACCAATAAAATTCTTCACTGATGGTGCCACATTTGTTGTGTAATTTGTGGAAGTAGTCGTGTGCCTTTTTAGTTCCGTGTGGTTTGGCATATAAATACATATTTACATATGCACATGCATACGTACATACGTATGTATGTTCATATGTATGTATGTATTTTTGGTAAATATTAGTTGGAAGGCCCATCAAAATTTCAGTTGTTTAGTCTTCTGTCAGTTTTCCTCGCAAAAACTAGTAGTTAAATCCGCTCCAAGACATTGTACATTTCAGGGTTAAGGAACAGAATACTGTACATATGTACGTACATACATACACACATATGTATGTATGTATGTATGTACTTATGGAAATGCATTTGTAAACAAATTCTCGCATGCAAAAATATTCCGAGTATTATTACACTGTTTACAAAATGTCTGACTACAATTTTCAAAATTTCATTTTATACTCTTAATTTCTCTGTATCACGTTTGACCGCTCATATCCACATATATGAGACCTACGGACAAGTATGTAAAACACAACTTAATTTATTTCCAACGAAAACAGGTCATGTAGTCAAATTCAGGAAATTTTCTGCTAAAAACAGAGCACAAAGGGGCACAATAGATGACGTGGCACAGAGTTACGTGGTATGTGTGAACCACACATACTATCGTAAGTAACATTAAAATAAATCACACATGAGTGCGTGAGTTTGATGTTAGTGCTCACAAAAAAGCAACATTTCACTTCATAAATACATATAATTAAATTGAAAAATATTATTCCTGCGACTCGGGCGTTAAGCGCAGGCAGAATACTACAGCCAAGGCATTGTGTAGCCGAGGCTGTTTTGTGGTCAAAGCGCTGGATTCTGTCAATTAACTTGTCATAAAGGGGTTGTGAGTTCCTGCATGATCACAAAGTCAGACACTCACTAGATCTACCGTCGGGCCTCAACCCAGCTGACCTGCCGGTGCATTTCCGTACCCCACGAAGCAGAATGGCTAAAAGTACCAGTATATAAAAAAGTCAAAGCAAAAGTATATATACATGCATGTATATTTTATTATAATTATGTACATAAAATTATTTTCTAAAAAAAAATATATATTTTATAAAAATTGTAGATTAATCAGGTGCGCTTTAAAAATCTGTCAAAAACTATGTGGAAGGAGTAGCATAATTTAAAAAAATGGGCTTGAAAGTGGGCGTGGTCGGAAAATAGTAGTCTATAATTAATTCGAGTGGTGTAAATTTCAGGAAGGTCGGTCCAGCTTTTATAAAATACAAACAAAAAAATAAGTAAACACACATTCTGTTTTATATACACATACATACATACATATATGTATATATACAGTGGATTATATAAAGGGTGTTTTTTATTGAGGTATAGAACTTTAAGTTGGCATCACTTTTTTAACTGGCGGCCATTTTGTCAGCTGTCAAGTGATTAATATTTAGTTTGGTTTGCCATTTCATCATGAACAGGTTGACAAAAGAACAACGCTTGCAAATCGTGCAAATTTATTTCGAAAATAATGGTTCAGTTCGCGAAGTTTACCGCAAGCTCCGTCCATTTTATGGTCGACATAATCGTCCATCAGAGCAATTAATTCGGTTAACCATGGATCGTTTTCGCACTACGTTTACTCTATGTGATAATACGCATCCGCAGAGACGTCGAACAGTGCGCACCGAAGAAACAATTGCCGCTGTAGAGCAAAGTGTTGAAGAGGACCCGAATGAATCGATTCGCCACCGTGCACAGCAATTGGAGCTTTGTCCATCAACTTTTGTCCATCAAAAATTGGACCTGTAGAATTGGCTTTATTCGAGCCAGCCGCGGCGGCCACATGCCCGAAATCATATTTAAACATTAATGGCATAAAATTATCCTTCCAATAAAGCCAAATTGATGGACATTAAACCGATTTTCTTGTGTTTTATTTCAATTCGAAGTTCTATACCTCTAAAAAAAACACCCTATAGATGTGTAGTTTTTAATTGCAACATCAGCTTGTTATTGTTGCCAACAATTTTGTGTTCCCGATATTTTTGACGCATTGCCATTTTTTTCAGCCCTTTCAAAGTTTATACTGAAAAGATAGTCCTTTAAAGGTGGAAAGCTTTTAAACGGGATGCACTTAAAGGGATTTTATTAGAGTCAGCAAATTTTGGGCGTTAAGGTCTTTAGAATATGTACATAATCGTTATCAGCTTATTATTACCAATTTCTTTCATTTGCAATTATATTGTAAATCCGTATAAGTCACTAAAAGAAGAGATTTCCTCATTTCATTGAGTATTCAGTCGAAAATTCAAACAATTTCGTACCCTTTTATCGCTATAATTTAATTCCACTGATGGACTGTTTATAGAAAAATGTTGTTTTTTAAAGTCGATTATAGAAGAAGAAATTTAGAAGTTATATATAGAACAAGGTACCTTCGCCTTTTCGTCGCAAAAACAGTCTAACTTCTATAAAATATTGCAATAAAACCCTGACATTTGTTGTGCATTCAAATACCCTTTTCAACGTGGCGCCTAATACAACAACAGTTACTCTATTATAACAAATACAAATATCGCCCACGTTATCTTCGTAAACAGCTGATATGATTTTTTAAGAAATTTTATTTTTTAACTAAATGCATAAAACTTTGAATCAATTAATAGCAAAACAATAAATTAATTAATTTAAAAGAAAATATAAATAAATTTTCGGCCAGTTTTTAAATTTTTGGTTTCAAATTTCTTTATATAAACATGTCATGGTTGTGACCAAGATGTACTACACGGTAGCACCTGACAATTTTTTGCTACTTCAGCCCTGTGAACAATCAAGATAAACGTTGTGTGGTTTACAATATCTTCACGTGGACTTAACTTGGAGATTACACGAGCAAGTTTGGCCTTTCAAGGTTTGTTTTCCATCTCTCTGTCCAGTTTTGCGTTTCAATTCACAGTCAACAAAACAGCTGATTGCAATTTCAATGAATTTTATGTGTCTTTTAATATAAATAATTTTAAAGTAAAATAAGCAAATTATTTTAATTGTTGTGTTTTCTAAAGATTTGGAAATAAATTGCTTTAAAAATGCGTACAGCCTACGTCTTATCCTTAAATGTTTGTGCAATTGTGACAACCAGTATGTTTGAAATTCTTGAAAGAAAATCTTGATAGTACAACCCCAGGGTAAAAATTTTTACACGCTACAAAAAATATTTTATATGATTGCAATTTTGCTCCAGCGCTGCCACCCTTATATAGCATGAAAGGTACAATTGCCTGAAGATTGAAAAAGAAGCACATTGTATGGCATAAAATTGTATTGTATATAAGTATGTATGTATGTACATACTCGTATTTACATACATGTATGTAGAAGCAGTTGCCATTGCTTTACATGCGCATGAATGTATGTATGTAGGTCTGTGTGTGTTTTTGCATTTTGATGTTTTCTTTAAAATTGAACGATAATTTTAACGTTTGATCCAACGTGATTGAAAAAATTACCTTGCGAAGAAACTTCTCTTGCATGAAAAAAATGTTAATAGTGTGTGGTCGCGAGTCGGAATGCATTCACGCGCGCATCTCTCATTCGAATAATAAATTAAAATACACTCATTAGGTTCAATTTATATTTAAAACAGATTCATTTTATTATTGCATTTACGTGTTTTTGTTTTGTTAACTTATAGACACATATTCAATATGAAAAATAAGAAAAAAAAACAAAACTTTGGAAGATTATTTTCGTTTTCACCACCCATGCAGCTCCTCAGTTTAAGTATCCACAAAAAATATAAACGGGATGCAACAGATGACAAATGGCACTGGGCATTTTAATAGACAATTAAATATTTGTTGAGTAAAGCACAAAAAAATAATGCAATTATTGTTATTTCAACCAAGAAATCCATTTTCTTTTTTATGTAATTAGAAAAATGAATATAGAGATTTGATAATTTTGTGCGCAGTGTTGACATTTTTGACTCTAATTATCTTTTTGTTGATATTTGATTTTATTTAAATTCGTTATTTTTAATTTCTTTTTTCTAATTTTTCAGAACACGACTTCCAGCCAGCAACAATCCATTTAAGCTTCGTAACAAACTGAAAATATTATGGAGGGAAATAAAGAACAAACAACAAAAGACATACCTCAGTCGAACTCTTGTTACCGACAACACGAGATGTGTTGCACCCTATAAAAGAATTTTGCGGTTGTTGGGAAAGCAACGCACGCATCCTAGTGCAAATATTTAACATATTCTTGAAAGAAAATCTAACTCGCCTTAAGCGAAATATCGCAAACACCAACTCTCCTTTCTAGTTCTGTACACCGTAATCCTCTGTGGAACATAATTGCTGGCTGTAGCGCAACAAAAAGAAAAAGCAGAGAATATCCAAGAAATAAACTCATACTACCACCAAAACCACTTAGATTTGTTTTTAAAAGTATTAATGGAGACAATTATTCGAAAAATAAATTTTGTTTAATAACAGCGTACACTTTAAAATACAATAGTTCTACTGAGAAATTTCACTCTTAAATTTACCCTGCACATTGGGCCTCTCGTCGGCACAAGTAAACAGCGGGCACATTATCGAGGGAGTTAGTACTATCACACGACGATGAAATATGGCGCTGATGGTTTCATTCAAGCCATGTAAGTTTCAAGGATTCGTGTCCTTCCCATATATCTTGTGTACAGACATACATATATATTTATACTCAATGCTTCTATCTCTAAAATGTTGTCTGTCAAGAAGGCAAAAAAAAATTTATTTTCTTATATAGTTTGTCTGCCAAACCACTTATTATGAGATTCGGGTAAGAGGTACCGCCTGAACATCAAATATTGATACAGATCGAGTGAGAAAAAATCTAGTTCTCCGTACGATTACAGCAACTCCATGGTACAGTGAAAGCTCACGAATTTACAAGGATCTAAGTGTAAAGAATGAATTTTCGACAAAGTGTACCTGTAAAAGTGAAATCATTCACACCGTTTCGTTAATTTCTGGCGGACATACTGGGTCGAGAAGGAGGGATACTCTTGCCACCGCCCGAGCACAAGACAGCTGATTTTCCTGTTATAACACTCGCAGAAACATAACTCTTTCTCTAGCACTGGCTGTTCGTTCAAGATCCAATAAATGGACCAAAAAAATCGTACCACAAACAATGAAAAAAAAATTGTAATTATTTTTGTCTGAAATGGTTTGTTGTGAAGAGAGAATATGAATATCTTTCTGCATCTGTAGTAAGAACACCAGCTGAAGTGGCTGCAACAAGCTCTTCTACTTACATATATTGTACTTCTACTGACTTTCATATATATAAATTAAGTGTGTTTTACTACCAAAATCGAAAATCTGAAGAAACTAGCAACACAGATGCACATCACTGAGTATGTGTCTTAGTATCGCACCACTTTCTCATTTCGATTTCGAGCATACTTCTTCCGCGTCTTCATTTAGCCTGGTTATTGGTCATATTTAATAACATGAATTTTAGTTCTTCTCTCGATGCATCCCTCCAGTATTCTTTAAATACTGCTGTTTAAATACAAACTGTTCTATGCGAAGCAACGTATTTGTTGCTTTACTGCTCTGAAGACCACGCATCTTTAAGGGTGTTGACACTAACAAAACAACAACTACAAAACTCTCAAAAGCAACCAGAACCAGGTTATATGTTAAAATATTAAATATAGAAATAAAACGCCGACTTTCCTAAAGCATTCTTATTCGGGTTATGGCATTTCCTGTATCATTTATTAATGGACATGTCTAAACAATAACAGAGTTGTAATCAAAAATGCAAAAGTTGCTTTTAATTCTTTTACAAAAAAATTTATCAGCCGTTAAGAATATTGATTTCAATTCTACATAAATTCAAATCTGAGCTCGGTTTGAAGTTGGAGTGCAATAAACGACTTATGTGAGGCCAAGTTATTTTACTCTTACTTGGAATATAATATTATTCAAATGCTTGCCGCGGCTTATTACGCATCCGAGTGCTTCGATTTTCCATCGTTCTGCCAAACACAAACGGCTGAATTTGACCAAACACGTCGGTTATGTTGCCTTAAAGTGCATCGTCCCATGGCGGTTTATTGGCACAGATTTACATATACTAAAGGTACTTTGTTGCGAACGTACGTACGTTCTTCTTTGATCATACCAAAACAATGTCACTTACCGAAATTAACTGTCACGTTGCTGGAACGTTTCAACCTGTATAAAACAGCTTTTTAAGGCGCCGTTACGTGACACTCGTAAGGCAATGCTGGCACTCACATGAACTAAATAGCAATTCGGCACATTTGCCCATATTCGGTACTTTTGAATTGGTATCATTTTAATTCATAAAAGTAATACTTTCTTAATCATAATACTGATTTTAATAATAATAATAATAAAAATATAGATAACAACAATAATAATTTTAGTAATAGAAAATATTAATAATAACAACAACAACAACAACAAAATAATAATAAAAATAACAAAACAAAAATTATAAGAATTTTAAGAATAAAAATAATAATTTTAATAATAAAAACAATAATAATAATAATAATGCATAAATTACAATCTAAAAAACTTGATATCTCTCGAAACAAATTTAGTACTTTTTTCAATGTCACTGTACGAAAATAACTTCATATTGCCCATTACTGTGCCGAAAAGTGCGGGAAAAATCACACACAAATAAATTATGTTAGACAATGTTTTTTTTTTTTTTAATCATCGACTGTACGTTAAATCACGTTAAGTTTTTGTCACATCAGCGTTCCCATAACGAGGCCTTAGTGCTAAATACTTCAGACACAAACAGTTCATTATCAAAATCATTCAAATAAATGTGCTGCTCCATGCAAACCCAGAGTTCACTGATACAGTTATGATGAATGCATCGTGTTAATAATATAAACGCCGTACAAAATCGGTTATACTAGTGTTTCCTAATTTGTACCAGTAGACCTGATAAAAGGGACAATTTCCTTTCTGTAAGAAGTTTTTGATAAAAAAGATTGTGGGAAAATGCCTTTTTATTTTTACTGAAATATAAGGATTTTTTTCTTTATCACGTTTTAATAAAATATGTTGTATATAACAATCTGGCAAGTTGTACTTTTGTGAGCGAAAATAATATGATAATACTTTGATATTAAAGTGAAATCTTCAGCTGTACATGTATTCAGATATGGCAGTCGTGTGATTATTATTAATGGGTGTAGATTTAATGTGGTTAAAATTCCTTTGTTGATTTTTATGATTCCATAATTTTTTGTTAACGAAAATAAAATGATTAATCGTAACAAAAAATTAATATCACATGGTAAGGCTGTGTCAGGATCACGTTACTAGTGTCCCATAACCAAATTGTTTTTAATGTGGTTTATACTCCTAGATCGCGGCTTAGAAATTAAAACATGTTTTTAGCCGTTACATAAATAAATCTTTATCATCGACTTGATTACGCATATTTTTGTTACATTTTTATATTATATTTATATATTTATATTTCTTCGATATTTATTGTTAAAAGTGTAACTTAAATAAACGGAAAAAAACGAAATTTTTCCCCAAAACATTGTGAAAATGAGTGCTGATTAGCGCACTTCTCGCATTATACAGCAGGCGCGTTGGCCCCTCACAGCCGGCTCTGCACAATTTTTCCCCAAATCAGTTAGCATAACTGGTACATCTGCTTTCACAAAACCCAGAAAAACATGCGATCTTATTTCAAATTACTTTGCCTTAAACCTCCTAATAAGGGACTTCCTGTACTTGTTTTTATTCTATATTTGTTTTTTTTTCATTTATCTTAAATCATCATTTTTCACTAATTGTAATCTTATACATACATACATAAATTATTATATACATACATACATACATGGAAGAATCTCAATATTAGACTAAAAAAGAAGTTATTAAAGAGTTCTCTTTTCTATTTTTAATAAAGGAATCTTCTTAAGCTTAAGAGTTATATCCTCGACAAACTCCAAGTCCTCAAATTTAAATGTGGTTGTAAAGCTGAATTTCCGTAACAGTTTAGCTAATGAGATTTTGGTCGATAAGAGCGCGTATCTCCAGCCTGCAAAATAAACAAGTTTGAAAAAATTCGAAATAAGTTTCGGTTTATATCACACCTATGCAGTTTCGTATGCCCTTGGTGAAGGGTATAAATGCATAGGGATGTTTGCCGTCCAAATTCGACGGCAGAAAGTTATATGGATTGAATAAGTGAGCTTCTGGCCCCCAAATGTCTTCTCGTCTGTGCATATGAAAAATATCTATTGCAATTTGCAGACCCTGGGGAAGAACTATGCCGTTTGAAAGTGTCACTTCATCGGATGTCTGTCTAGACACTATGGGCACTGGAGCCATGACGCGCATAGTCTCGTTTAGAATCATATCCATATAGATCATGTCTTGAGTATTGCTGTAGGTGACTACAAAGTCGCCTGGGTCGGGGAAGATTGAAAGCAATTCTTCAAATGCTTTTTGCTGATATTCGGGAAACATGGAGAGCAGTATTAAGACGTAGCCAATCGTATTGGCTGTAGTTTCGAAAGCCTGAGAGATATGAAAGTATATAAAATTAGAAGTAAACGAGGACTAAGCACAAGTCTTCAAAACATAATAAAATAACATAAACTGCACATTGTAGTTGATTCAATTTGAGATTCTTATGTTGGCAGCACTGGTAATTAAAAGGCTGTCAATTTGGCGCGTAAAACATAGGTTCACAATCAACTTACGATATGCATCGCACGGCTATCACTTAACCATGAACAGTAAAAAATTTACTCAAATCGGGCGTTAGCGCTTCAGCAGCATCATCCAAATTTGGCAAAAAAATTTTTACCGATGGAGCAGATTTCTTGTTCACAGCGTGCCCACTTCATGCACAAGACGCAATTGTTCGATTGAAGCCGCCAATGCTGGGCTCCATAAGAGTATGGTAATTGGTTATTCTTAACACCAAATTGAAAATATTGACGTGGAAGATATATGGTTTCAGCAAGGCGGCGCAACATGTGACACATCGAGAGACACATCGAATGTTTTGCATTAACAATTTGCAGGTCACATAAATTTACGTCATACTGATGAATTCATACACGTTGTATTTTTTACTGTGAGGTGTTCTTAAAAGCAGGTTCTGTATCGACAAACCTTTAAAGTCCGAGCTTTAAAATACTTAAATCCAGGAGTAACCTTTTCAATGGTGTAACCTTTTCAACTAAGAACACATCACTGGTTGTGTTTTATTTGCTTTCAAAAATCATAAATCTCATGTCGGATCACCCTTTAGCTAATCAATTTAGACCTCAAATGACTTACCCCAAAAACAATCACGTTTGATTCATCTTCGACGTTTTGCCAAGAGAACTCACCACGCCTCATCAAGTCTATAGCCAAATCAATGAATACGTTCTTTGTTCCGCTCTCCAAATTTTTGTTTTCCTTGCTCAGCTTTTGCTTAATTAGCTAAAATGAATGAAAATTAAAAAAAAACACAAACAAAAGCATTTTCAATCACTTTTCTTATGAACTGGCGAATTTTCTTTTTGGCGCCATCGTACGGTTCATGAATTCCGAAAAGCCGCCGCAAGAAGTTACATTTCAGCCAAGGGGAAAAGCACATGTTTGTCATGTTTTCTAAAACACTAATGATCGATTTTGATCGCATGATTTGAAAATAAGAGAAATCAATGACTCACCACTGATAACTTTGCAGCAGGTCAACATTCGATTCGCTGGATTCCTGGGTCGCACTCTTCCCCATGGTGGTCTCTATAAATTACGTGCGACAAATTAAGGACAGTAGTAGTTAATATTTAAATCATCGTGTAAAAAGTAATATTTATTAAATAAACTGTTAAAATTGTACACTGTTTAGTTAATTCAATTCTGTAATCAAAAATGCTTAATGGCAATACTAAGTTTACCGTTACTTTTTTCATTCTGGTGGTTTTTATAATTTGCGAAATAAATAAGTAAATCGTGCACTTAATTTAAGGACAACATCTTCAAATTTGGGTAAGGTTTAAAAGTGAGATTCAATTAACTGTGATTACACTGAGTGTTTTTCTGCATATGACAAGTTCTTACTACTCACTTAAGATGAGTAAAAGCAAATCGTGTGATGTCAGTACTCGAAAAATTATTCTGCAAATGCATCAGGATGCCGGGAAATCGCAAAAACCTTATACTGTTCTAAAACAATGGTTTTCCAAGCAGTTCAATATTTCAGAACACATTCGACTACAGAAAAGGTCGACAGTTCGTGAAGATGCACACATTGTCCGCGAGCCGCAAAATAACCGCATAAATCAGCAAATGAGATTCGAATTCCAGTATTTGGCGAAAACGCGGCAAAACCATCTGTACACACACTATTATCGACTAGGTCGATTACGGGAAGCTAAACTCTTTGGAAGAATTTCCCGAATGAAGCCGTTACTGTTCTTGACTGGCCCTCATGCAGTCCTGATTTCAATCCGATTGAGTACTTATAGCAAGTGGTAAAAACCAAAGCAGCCTCTGTAAAAGTAAGCAATTTAGTTGATCTCTTTTCCGAAACCAAGAAAGCTTGGGAAGCTATTCCAAGTAGTGTATGTAAAAATATGGTGACCGCGATGCCCCGCAGATATCAAGCTTTTATCGATAATAGTGGCTTTGCAACAAAATATTGACTTTTTTTAAATAAATCATGTTTTTTCATCCAATTGATTGTGCGTCTTTAATTACATATATGCAGAGCAGATATCAAACTCATTTAAATACAGGACTTGCGGCTTTATGTATAATAATTTATTTGAAATAAAACGAATATATTTTCTGGTGCTAAGCATGAAATTATCTATACCAGTCCAAATTTTGAACTTATCATACAACCTTTCATGTTATTTGCCTCAAGATCACATGTTGGAACTGTGTCCTTAATTAGTTGCACGCAGCTGTGCATACAGAGAATATTCAGAAATAAATACTGCAATCGAAAAGTTAATTTTTCTGTGCTTTTGCTCCAGTTTAAACGCAAAAACAAAGACAAATTTATTAAAAGCTGCTTAAAAGTATTCATATATCCACTGGAATGATTTGCACGCAAAAAACATCTTTTGAATATAATTTTGAATTTTGTTATAATTGAACACAAAACAAAAACATGAGCCCCAACAATAATTATTCTCAAAAGTAAGAGAAAAAAGTACAAGGGCTTTACTGAAAGTTTCTGGCGGTTTTCACTCTTTTTGTATTATATTTAAAATACTTTTAAATAAATATATTTAATACTTTTTTAAACTCCTAATTGTGAGCGACTTTTTCTTTGGTATTGTAAACAAACCAAAACAACAACAAAAATAAGCAAATAGCGCCAAATCTGGCAGCACTTTCATACTTGTAAATAAATGATATGAAGTAGTAGATTTAGTTACTAGTATTGCAGAGGTTGTTTATTTAGTAAATTAAAAATGTATAAATTGTTGTTGTTGTCAGGATTTAAATTTATCAAGGTTTAGTAAATCTACAATATGTACAAGCCTTACAATAGTATTTTAATACGAAGTGTGAGCACCGGTTATGATAATAACCTCAAATAGTTTTGCTATTTATGTATGTGGTAAATTTTGCAAAGAAATCCAACAATAAAATATATGTAACTCGACAACAACAGCATTCCCAAAGCATAAGAATCAATCGGAACTTCAAGCATGAACAGACTTCGTATCAATTCTAAGGAGGAGTAGGCAAAATGCTTCAATATTTCCAACGACTCAAAATCAGTGTCAAATTGAATTGATTGCAATATAGAATCCCTGGCAATCTAGGTGATTATAGTGAGCAACAAGGTGAACGAGTCCACCAATATATCCAAAACATTAAGGAAACCTTAAACCTTACACGAAAAATTTCATTTTGTTGGCCTGTGTAAGTAATAACGTACAAGAGTAGTTTACTTCGACAAATGAAGTGACGGATTTTAGAAAAAATACTTTCCAAAAGTTTCACAATTGGTAAGCAGGTTAACGTTATTATTTACACGCTTTAATGAATTTACCGTGATGTTGTTTTGATGACGTCTGTCTTATCTGTTGCTTATCATTCAGTAACTGATGCGAAATTAGCGTGACAAGTTATACGATTGAGCAGCAGACTCAAATGACAAAACTTTATTGTGAAAATGAGAGTTGATTAGCGGGACCATAATTTATGCTTGATTAGGTCGAAATATGCCCAGATAGGAAATTATAATATGTCCTTATGACAACGCTAGGGCACATGGTGCAACACTTGTTAAACACTTTTTAGAAAGTAGTGATTGGGACATAGGAAGCTCTCTCTCTCTGTGCGACATGTTCCACTTTATAAGTGGATTTTCGAAATTGGCTTTATTCGCTCGTCGTTTCAAAACTTGAGGCTAAAGTACTGGAATTGTTTAATTGGATGCAGAAAAAGCATTTAACCCAACATTTTGGCATTTGCAATCTCTAGATTTCCAAACGGATTTGGCATTAAACATTCACAATTTATTTGCAAAGAATATAAAAACCGAAAACTTACAAACCGAAGCACGAAACGTGGCAGAAGTACCACAGGGGTAAATGCAAAACCCCACTTTATTCTCAGTATATATCTTGGACTTGAAATAAATTAGAATCAAAACGTAGGTTTTCATGCGGAAGGCGTACCTATACAAACAGATTTTCGGAATTGATATTATGTCAGCACCTGCCATGACGGTCTTATCTGACAGTGGACCAACTCCACGTGAGTGAATAGGGTAGCGTTTCACTAACGCCTCCATGTGGCTGCAGAAGTGGCAAATTCTTATAAAGTGCTGCACGGCACAAATCATAAACCCTTTGCTGAAGAGTTCGGGCTATCTAATCCTATTTGTTTTGTAAATCTCCAGAAGTTAAGGGAAAACAAGGCACCTGAGTTGGTAGCCTCACCAACGAACATCAGGTCTTAACCAGACTCGCCTGTACATTCTACTCGATCGTAGTTTCTGACACAAGCAGAACCTGTTGTAAGGCAACAGGACCTCAAAAGCAGCCAGAACGTCTCAGCCACGGATAAGCTCCCCAAATAATAACCGACGCCAGAATGCAAAAAGGGAATTCATGTTTTGGATTATACTAGACACTTGAAAGTTATTTTCGAAAAAAGCTGCCACTCCCCTCCTTACCCTAAAGTTCACTCTTAAGCGACACACAAAATCTTATTTTGCAGAATGTGCGTATGTATGTAAGAGCTGCTGCCAACTTAGATATGTATGTAGTACATATGGAAAAATTGTCATAGTGATGATTAAGACCACCCACGGACGACATATTATCACATCTCATTTGTGCGTTAAAATCGTTTTTTGCAGAAGATTTGTAATAGATATTTGCTCACAAGCGTACGTCTGGCATGAGTCACGTTCGTTTCCAACCGGTGATCTGTTCGCAAACGCAAGTCGTTTGGCTGCAAAGTTTTTGCCTGCGTCACTGAAACGCAACCACTTTTTAAGAGCTTTTAAGTTGTTCTCTTTTCGAAACTCCTTAGATTAAAACAAAAATTTTTGTGAAATAACAACACCAGACGCGCTAAACCGCCGCTGGTAGATTTCAGGCAGAACTTTTTATCACAATCTGACGTCAGGCCTTTGCACGCAGCAAAATTCTGGTTCGTGAGTATTACTGACGCAACGTTTTAAGAGATACACGTTACACTTAGTATGAAAAATAGTAATAGGTGCCTTAACTTCACTTCACACACAAATTTAAATTATGATATAATAATGACATGAAGTGAAGAATCTTCAGAAAGATCGAACTAAAACGTTCGCCAGCATTTTAAATGTCACAAAACTGATTACGGACCGGCCAACTTACAAACTTAAGCTTCAGATACCGCAAGTAGACAAGACAAGCGAAACAAAACTGTAATAAAATAAAATTTCCAAATGTGCTCAGAATCTGTGCTTTGATCCCCAAAATGTTGGCGACCGTCATCGTGCAATATATCTTTAATGAATATCATTTAGAATAATTTGATTTAAATCTGAAAAAAAAAACACTTTTATTTCGACATTTGAGTTTCTTGTTTCCTGTTCATTCTCAAAAAAAGTACTAGTTTTCTTTCTAAAAAAAATGTCACGTTCACAACATCTGTAATATAGGAAGCGAATTTTGATTATGGCCCAGAAATATTATTTTTTCTAAATGTAACCCGGTTCAATCTTCGGCCCTCTTTACGTTGATGGTTTCTGGAGAAGAAGATTCATCACTCACCGTACGGGTTGTACAGCGACATGAGCCTAACCAGGTGTCTACGGATCCAACGGTTGGGCCATGTAAATCGAATAGAAAATACTGCTCCGACCCGTAGAATCTTCGACTCCGAACCAGTGGGACAACGCATTAGAGGACGCCCCCGGAACCGATGGCGCTCACAAGTGGAGAGGAACCTCAACCAACTGGCTGCTGGCTAAATATTGTGCCAGCTGGAAAAGCTTGTTGGTGGAGGCCCAGGTTCACCCTGCCCTGTAGCGCCAAAGGAAGAAGAAGAAATGTGACCCGGTAAGCATTATGTACTAAATTTGGATACCTAATGGAGAGCTTAGCTAAAATCCCACTATCAGCAATGATCTTTTTACGCATTTTATATGCCAATAGAGTAAAGCTGGCAACTTTTTAAAGTGCTTCGCTAAAATTGTGATGATTGTGAATGAACCCCGCGCTGGCGATAATAAGAACACAATTTCCACAATGTCGAGCAATCAAATTGTTAAATATACACCAATTTTTATCGCCAATCATAGTCGACAATCAGAGCCGACACCTGCGATGGTAAAATGAGTTTTAAAAATGCACCAACTCGGTTCTAAAAAAACTTTTTTTATTTCTATTATTCACATGTTATACTAAAACATTTTTACTACTGACGAAAATTAATCAAGTCGGTTTTCCCCAAACCCAATTTTTCATTCCTGGCTTGAAAACATCTGTTTGCGAAAAAAGAAATTCTAAATTTTGTTTTAAGCTTAAAACGCCAAGGCCACAAGGTGGCAGCACCACGGTCACTGGCAATGTTTTGCTTTTCTTATTCTCGTGGACAATTGAAGTCATACAAATGTATTAGACAATTTTTGACAAGAAGAATAACTTTTTGTGGTACTATCGTATATTTTACTGTAGGACTGAACTTTGATGCGATATGCCCAAAAACAGATGTTTGCATTTTTTAAAAAATAGCGTCCGTTTTTGAGTTGCATAAAAAGATATTCTGCCTTCTCAGTTTCCGAACCAAAGTCGCCTATTTATATTGTGCATAAATATCTGCTTTGCTATTTGTTTATATATTATACTTTGACTTACGTGTGGCCATGTCCAAAGCGAATTCCTGTAATAAATTTATTAGATTTGCTGATTCCATCGAAGACATTTTTTCTAGGCTTGTTATTAGTTTATTGATTTCCGCATTAAAAATGGGTATAAAACTCAACAGAACCTTGTGCCCAAATGCTGGATTTAAACATTTTCGATGTAAGCTCCATTCCGGGTCCTTCAAGCTAAACAATCCTTTGCCTGTGCCGTCATCTAAGGCGTCATATATGACACCTTTGTTAACACAACTCCGCGATGTCAAAATATCTTGCACCAAGGTTGGATCGCTGACCACCAGAAACGGATACGGACCCAACCATGAAAATAGTAGGGCACCGTGTTTGCGAATTTCTCTCTCAAATTTTGGTAGTATGTCTAAAAAAAGAAGAATTGAAAATCTTTTGAGGTATTAATCTATATTCAACGCCATCCTCCAAATTTGCGTGCACGTTCTTGTTGGCATGTTTAATACTTTCGCCCTGTTACGGCATATGGAAATAGGTTCCATTCATTGTTGTACTGATTTTGAAATAGTTTTGAGTTGTTGCCTTAATTTTAGTTATAATAACTGCTTTAATTTCAATATATTCTCCTTTCACAGAGAAAATTGTGGATCAAATCTACTTCACTAAATTTTTCTAAAAACTTTTCATATTCTGCTTCAAATAATCCCACCCATTAACAGGTCCGTTGCTCATTTTCGCTCGCATTAAATATATTGACTTTTATAGGCTGTCCCACGATGTCGAAACTTGGCAAATAAAGTTTACATGTGGAACGTGCGATTGAACTTTATGCAGGGAGATTGTAATCCGACTTACGTTCTGCATTAAATCCATCAAAACTTAGCAGGCGCTGATTAATCCATTATCGGTGTTATATCTATTTAACATACGTACATACTTACGATACTTAATGCTATAGCCGTCTACTTGCTGCTATAGAATGAGCTAAAGACACGCGGATGTAGGTACAAAGAAATTTCAGATTCAGTAATGGAGTTCCCTAAATCAATTAATAAGCTGAAATAAAACTCTTCGAAAACAGTCAGCTAAGAAAAGAAAAGCTTCGAAACTTCAGCTAAGAAAAGTATTAAAAAAAGTGTTTTATTTTCTAATTTCTATTTATTTGCAATCACTAAAACAAACATACGATTCGTATTTTATTTTAGTAGAATCAACAAAAATATTTATTGAAAAAAAAATTTTTTTCACAAAAACTTTATTGTTTTTAAACCAAAATTTTTTTGACAAAAACATTATTGTTTTTAGAATAATTTTTGTTCGGTGTCTGGTAGAAATACCAAATCAGAAGCCTCTAGTGTAAACTAAATAAAAGAGCTGACAACTTTGCCTGCTACTAGAGATGCTGGCCCCATTGTGTGACACTGTCACATGTGAGAAATACTTGCTAAATATTTGCTAAATATTCGTAGGCACGAAGAAGGTTCGATGTCTTCATCTGAAACACCATAAGTTAATTATTGTCGCGGTAATAGAGATGACTTTGTGGGAAAAACATCTCGGATTTTGTGCTATTTTCTATGTCTTCACAAAGAATTTCAAAACTTCCGATTTATATTTTTATTGGATTTACTCATGAGATAATTTTTTTTTTGTTTAGCCGCTTTAAGATTAAAAATTAAATTTTTTACTCCAAAATTTTCCAAATTTTATGCAAAATAAATTTTCTGCATTTTTGATTTTCTTACACAGAAATTTATTGGAAATTCTGAAAAATGTGTTTTTCTTAATTCGTTACTATTATTCCTTCTGCTTTTGTTCAGATGCCATTTTTCATGATAATCGCATTTTGTTTTCATAAATTTTAACTTATTATATTTTTGCAATTTCATGATATTTTTGCAAATATTTTCACACACACACCTTCTCTACGCATTAAACTTGTTCCGACGCCGATTAGAGGATATCCCAACGGTCCCGGAACTTTAAAAACCAATGCGTAAAACTTTCTTCTTATCCAAAGCCAATAAATCCACAGAACGAGTATTAGACACACAAACAGATACGGAATTTGCATTTTAGAACTTTATTTATATCGCAGACTTTTCAAACTGTTTTGTAAAGTTCCGATTGATTGATTTTTATATGCGATTTTAAAACTAATAAACTATCCCACACGAGAAAGCAGTTCGTTCGTGAGCTCGTCCGTTCGTGTTAGCCAAATTTGAATGAACATTTTAATAGATGAAATTAATGTTCTGTCGCTTCACGCCTCTTACATCGCTGCACGTACGATATTGAATTGCAGGAATTATGAATTTGCAATGGCAAACGCGTCAGTAGTTTTCGGTCAAATTCTACTTTATTTGGTTGCGTTGGATTTGCTGTTGGTGTCAGTCTTAATAATAGTTTTTGAAATTTTTCGTGGTTCTAATAGATGAAACGTATTCGCTATTGTGCACGATAGTAAATTGGTTGGACAAAAGCATCAGAACTGTTCATTCAGTTTAAGTTGATTGGAAAATATGCAAATCAATTCATCATTCCCCTGCTGAGTTTGTGCAAAGCAGTGGTTTAATATCTCCTAAATACACACATACATATGTACATACATGTGTATGTATGGCTTTTGAAGTAAAAATTCTAACCTTTTCCAAGAACTTACTTTGAGGCAAACTAGAAAGGTTCATAAAACATTCATTGGAATTATTTCTATGTTAACTTCTTTTACATCCAAAAACGTTCTATGTGGACTTCAAGGGGATTTAGACGGTAATACAAGACTAACGTAAAACCAAAGAGAAAATCATATGAAATTATCTCCGTATCTTAAAAATGAGAATAAAAATCTTACGACAGACTTTTTTACGTTTACACCATTGGTAAAGCACCAAAACAAACTAAAAGTTTACATAAAAATACATCCCTGATCTAGTGATGTGTGAAGGAGTTTGAAAAATTTTTAAAAACGATGAGACCTGTACGAATGTAAGATTTTCATTTGTATTTTCTCTCTATGTCGTATGGTTTCATTACATATTAAGTTTAGACGATACCATCCGTGCTCTTCTACCCAAAAACTTGTCTTATCTTACGACTTGTATTACCGTCTAAATCCCCTTTTATTTGTGATTAGTGCGTGTGTCTGTGAAAGGACCAAGGATGTCGATTTTTCTTCTTCGGATCTCTCCTTTTTAATTTTTGCAAAGTTGCGGCAAAAAAAAACCTGTCACATGTTGTTCCAAAAATAGAGGCCGATTGAAATTAAGAAGCACTTAAAATGTGTTGGGGCAAGAACGTGTTGTATGGACTTTCAGCTTTAAGGTAGAATTACACGATTGCCGCAGTGCAGCAACTATCGGTCTACTTTATACGTCAATTGTGTGATTTACCAATTTATGCTGTAAACTTCGACAATATTTTTCTTAGTTGTCCCAATCAAATGCAATCCTGGCACGGCAACCGTGTGTCGTCTACTCGATAATCAATATTGTGGCAATTGAAATGTTTTAATTGCCCCAACATGTGCTGATTTCTTGAGCGGTAGTTGAAGTGGGCAAAACGCGGCAATATTTAAGTTTATTAGCGTTTCTTCGATCGTGTAATCCCAGCTGTATGACTGCCTTCACTTTGCTCATTTCATTGATATGTATTTATATGGTTTGCAGACGCTGAAGTTGAAATAATTCATGAATTCATTAAAAATTAATATTAGAAAGAAAATGTCATTAAGTGCATGCAACAGCTCAATTCGCTAATACGAAACTCGTCTAGCTTGAAAAGATATAATCTGTGTACTTTAAGTCACGATGTACGCGATGAAATCACAATATTATATAGATGGTGGTTTAAAGATGTGCGGATGACTAAAAATTTTGTTTTAACATTAATGCACTTTAATCTCTACGTACATATTTGTTATTTCATAACTAGAAGTGTAATTTAATGCAGTTGGAATCTAAAACCGTCTAGTTATTAATAATAAATTTTTTTGTTCTAAATATTCAAAACTGTCAACTTCTCATTTTAAACCTTTTGGCCCGTTTTCTCACGCTTTTGGCATCTAAAGAGTTGGCAGTCCTGGAAACTATTATAAAAAATAAAATTATATAAAATAAATAGATAGAAATGTCGAAAATGGAATTAGTGTCTTAATACTCGCCGCTCCGTAAGTCTGTCAGCTGATCTGGTGCAAGTGTAAACCTCTAGAAAAGCTCTAAGGTATTGCATCGATAACTGCCAGACACGTTTTGCTTTGCATTCTGTTTGGGATGTTGAACTAAATACGCTGTTTGTTAACCATCCTTTTCACACTCTGTTTCGCTTTAACAAGAGTTTCAGGTTCAGTATCACTTACACCCCTTTTTTTAATGAAAATAATACTACTTTTATCCTTATTTAATATTTTTATGTAGCGAATTTCAAAATCACGAAGAGAATACTGACATGTCTGATTGGGATGCTCAATTAGCCTCAACGGCACTCTCTTTCATTGGCCAGAGAAACTTTTATCCAATAGTTTTTAAGACTTGGTTATTCCAAGTGTATTTTTTATATGTTATCCTTCCTTCTCTATTCTTTCTTCAGACAAACATGAAACTCTAAAAGCTTATTTGCTTTTTTACATAAACACCCAGAGTCTTTGTTAAAAATCGCTCCTACGACCCCTGGACTACTGGTGGAATTCTCTACCAGCTCATCCATTGAGACACTCTTGTCTCCGTTCATTATATTTCTTCCCCTCAAGAACTACAGCCGCTGGTTATAAATATTGAAATTGGTTGGTCTAAAATCGTCACACAGGGTTTACAGGAACCCCAACGTATGCATTTTCGTTCAGTGTTTGTGGGTTAAACAAATCCAATTAAAATTATGAAACCGCGCGGGTAATACTATTTTGATTTATTTTCCTTGCATTCGAGCGTATGTTTTTTAAGAAACACTATAACCTTAATTGTTTGAGAAGCTTTTTGTATACGAGTATTATTAATAAGACAATTTGTATGCAATCGAGAATTGTTATATGTGAATACGACAAAATATTACGTCGATGATTAATGCAAATCAAAAAACAAATAAAATTGCATGTTCGTCATTGATGGATTAAAATCGTGAAAAAATTTGTTTTTTTACACAATTACTTCATGGTCAATTCAATATTTCCAAAAGTCCCCCCAAAATAAGTTCGGTTAGGAGAAGAAATACTCATGTAAATCAAATTTATGTTATGAAATGAAAGTTCAAAAATAAAATTTTATAGGCACTTCAATGTCGCTCGGGTGGAAACATTCAAAACTTGCTAACGAAACTGTTCATGCCCAAGCCGTCCAAAGATGAAAGTAAAAACATTTCGCGTAAAAATGTATTAAAAAAAAAATATTTCCAGTTTGGACGCGACAAAGATTTAAGTAGCCTTCGAGAAGTCGTATGAAATAATTACAGCCGCCCCAAAAAATATACATTTATTTTCAGTGAGAAATGCAAAAAAATCGAAACCGCTGAGTCCCATGCCCATTTCGAAAGTGCTACCAGGTTTAAGGTAATACTACGAAACTAGAGGTGAGGTTCCAGGTGATAATGCTAATACAGGCAACCAAATCGTCATACCCCATATTGCGAATGTCAATGTGGACACATCTGATGTCCATGGTGCAATAACGACATCGCCGGTGTCAATACCGGCATACATGCATTCAAATTGACAGCTCTAGCACTATTAAAGGGGATTTAAACATTCCGTTTTATATATTTATATATGTGCTCCGTTACCGCCGCACGATTAAAAAAAAATTAAGTTAACGGACCTCTTTTATATGCAAAAAGAATTTTGAAAATTGGTGTACAATTGATGAAGTTATTTGATAATCAATTATTTGATTATCTTATGAGGTCGAAACAAATACAATAAATAAATTAAAAAATCGATTTAACTTTTTTTAATTAAGGGCTTTTACATTTCAACATTTCTAGTTTTATGGAGTGGCTGTATTCAGTGATGTCAATACCAGCATTTCATCTTGAGTCTCACTTTGCATCGACGACGCCATAGTTTTCAGTAAGAAGTTCTACTGGCCTTTTGTAGAGTACAGCTCGTCTGCTCAGGATGGGTCATGACACCTATTATCGTTTTTCAAACTACACGTACATATACATATATACTTATGTCTATGTACATATACGAGTATATTATATATAGCAAACCGTGTAAAATATGTGAGAGAGTTCAAGTTATTATTTTAAATATCCCAACTCCCCTATAACACGATATTTAAATTTACGACAAAGAACATTTTTTAAATTTCAAGCGAAAATATATTCACACATATTTTGTTGTCTTAAAAAGTCTTACGATCTTTATTCAAGCAATTTCACAATTAAATCGTATGCAATGAAATCATTCACACATACGAGTACTTACGTAACGCTTCAACTCTTCGAAAGCGGGCAGATGGAAGAAATTTGAAAAAGACAAATATTTCAATTAAAATCTTTTATAAAAATTTAATTACGCAGTTATGCTGGAAAATGTCTTAGAATTTAAAATATGTATGTAGAAAGTTTTTAACAATAGATTTACATATACAAAATATCGATTACAACGTTTTGCTCTCCTCCCTCCTCCTAATGTAACTGGACATGCTGCATAAATTCATCGGTAAATGTTTCTCTTCTTCCTTTTTTCTGGCTTATACGTAAAAATAGACAAATAATTACACGTTTAACTGAGTTCCATACTTGAAGTGCAGCAGACGGTGACGCGATGCAGTGATGGAGCCGATTGTGAATTTTTAATATACTTTTTTTCCCTTTCGCTATTTAATTTGTTTATGAAAATTAATGTTATTTTAATATCTAGTCGATTTTTAATGAACACACTGTTTGTATGTTGGCAGCACATCTGTCAACGATTCTGGAAAATAAAGAAAAAATAAGATTAGATTGTTTTCTCGACAAAACTTCAAATACTCCAAACTTACAGATACACAGTGTTAAGAAGGCAGGAGAAAAAGCATTTTCGCAATAAACATATTTACGTACAAAACTTTCTTACAAATACAAACATATTTACACAGCGACTACATGTTTTCAACAAAGAAGCATATAAAATAAAAAAGGAAACATTGAATGTAAAATATAGTAATTTTTATTAAAGACATTGTTACAAAAAAATTCATAAAAATAGAAATATTTACATATGTGAACAGATTAGTACTCAGCTAATAAAAAACTGCAATAATATTTACATGAATAGCGAATTCTAAAAATGTTGTTGCATATAATCAGGCATATGTTTGTGTATATCTTATGTCAGTGGAAAACAGCAGCGAGGCCAGTCAAATTATTAGCAAAAACGTGCTTAGGTCTCAAAACAACTCATTTAAACAATGATTCCTGCCTTAATGAGCAAAATGAGCTTCGTCTAAATGCACCCCCATATGAATAACAATTCTTTTTAGTAAAAGCTTTGAAAAGGTGGAGAAAAATCTGACACTACTTTAGTTTAACGTGAATTCCTTTAAAAATTCCCTTAAAACAATTCCTTAAAGCAAAGCAGGATAAGTTCAATATTTGAAAACTGTTAAATTAACATTGCAATCAAAAATCAATTGCAAAAAGCATTTTAGGCAATTTTTTAACCTTAAGACCCAAATATAATATGTATAAGATGGCTTAAGCTCCTGCCGAACATAATGAAGGTATTTTCTAATTGTACACGACGACATGCGAAGCAGCTGCCCAGCGAACACGAAATTCCGGCTAAACAATACAATTATATGCAACAAACTTGTTCTTGTTATAATATAAATATTCTTAATATAAGTGCGTATGTACATGTGTAATAATTTCAACCAGTAACAGCTGATTGTGTAAGCAAATTGCGGCCAGGTTCGTACTTTGCTTTGCAGATAATAAATGATGTTGAGTTTCTTAAGTATTTTGACGTTAAAAATCGTTCGCGTTAAGTTTGGCGATGTAGATCGTTCAAGGCGAAAATTGAAAAAACTAAGTGCTGCAACATTTTCAAATAGCTAAAAAACTAAATGTGCTGCTGCTCCATTCTATGAATGGATTCGCCTACTAGTGTCGAACAAAAATTTCTTGAGAGGAATTTGAATACTTTAGTTTGAATTGCTTTCATTTCAATATTTGTATCAACAAATTTTTCGCAACATGCAAATTACTCTAAATTTTCAGTCTAAGTTTTAAAATGAGCTGCCACATCGTATTATACACATCTGGGGCATATAATAAGAGCACAGAATTTAACACTTATTGTTTTACCGCTTTTTACTAAAATAAGAACTATTATTTTTTTATTGGCAATTTTTTAATGGACTAAACAATTAACAACATATGTATCTACATGTATGTATGTATGTTATATCAAATATACGGCCAAATGCTATCATCCACCGCTGTGCTGCCACCTTGTAAAATAAATACGCCTTGCTAACACATACATACATTTCATATGGCAGCTTTGATATTCCACACAAATAGTTCGAAATGAAATGATTAAATGCGGCTCTAGTGCCGGAATCATTCTATTTGAAATATTCGTTTTATTTTTGTCTTTTGTATGTACATATGTAAATATGAGAGCCGTGCATAAATTAAATGTTAACTACGTTTAACCTCGTAGAACGTAGAGTCATATCAGTTACTTAAAATTTTGTTTTCTCCAGGCCCGCTTACATTTGTTCTTCTTTTGTGTAGAGTGTGTGCAGACATGAGATATGCATTTAAATGGAATATATATTACACCAGTATCGCCCGATGACTGGAATTCAACCATCTCACATTTGCGGTAAAAATAAATGCATCTATTAGATGTTTTTTTCAGAAACTGTAAAAACTCGAAAGCACTATAGACTGAGAACCCAAAACTTAATGCGCAAAAGTGTTGAACAACAACCCATTATTTTAAAAAGAACAACAAAAAGCACTTGTTTCATTGAAATAAAATAAAAAATTACTGACTGAATTTTATGAAGCAAAGAAACTTTTATGGGTTGCTTGCCATTATATACATACATACACACATCATATGTACATTGTACACACATATCTGAATACCTACATATGCACATACCTGTACTACAGTGAATACAACGAACGACTACACATATTTTAAGAGAATAATAAAATCACCTGTTCTCTTTCTACCAGCTATAAAAAGTGCACGTTGTTGTTGCTTTGCAAGCAAGTTTTAAACGTTTTTTATTACTTTTATCACTGTTGCCTAGTTTTTCTCGTATTCTGATAAGCTTTAGCGAAAAATTTGGAGAGTTTAAAGCGAATTGTTTAATGGTTTAAAATTAATTAAACGTTTTGCTGAAATTACGATATGCCGAAATCAGATTTAACGGAATTAGGAAGCAATCCTGGGGTTTTAGATATTTAGCTAAACGAGTCTCGAAATGTTTTGGATAGTTATAAAGGATGTACATATGTATATATATGATATATACAAATTAATTGTATATAAACCCCTTTTTGTGTGTACAACGCTACATGCATACATATACATATGTATGTAATTTTTATGTAATATAATTAATTATACGTTATAAAACATTTATAATACAAACGTCAAACTCTATATGAAAAATGTTATTTTATCACTGATGTTTTTTTTATACAATTTGACTCTTATATAAAAAAAAATTTGTTATGCTTAGACATGTCAATGCAGTTGTTTGCTCTTCATAATAAATGATTGTAGCTTTTTAATGAAAATTACTATAATCTTTCTTTAAGTGACAAAAATTTAAATTATTTAACGATAATTCTAAAAACTAAAACTACTGATAATTCACCAAATTTTTAAATATACAGTCAAAGAGCAGTACAACAAATACCCACTTTAGCGAATTCCCGATATAACGAACGGGTAAGTTTTTAATATTAAGTATCTTCTATAGGGAATACTTTAATTTCTGAACACAAATAATTATTTTATGTATTAAAAATAAACGAAGACAAAAAGCTGAGAGTATTCGTTACACTACCGTTATTTTTTCACATACATACATACATACATACAAACATACATACATACATATGTATGTATGTAATGTTATTACATATGTATGTATGTATGTATGCATGCACACGGTCATATTTCTTGTTCATGTGATCATGCATATGAACTGAAGTTTGTGGAACTTTAGTTCAGTCTAACAGTACAAAAAATATGTATGAATTTTTTTCAGTGTAAAAATTTAAATTTTAGAAGAGTGTAAAAGTAGTAAAACCTTGTCGGTAATTTCCAAAATCTTCCTTATGTACTTACATACATTAAAGAAACGGAAAGAAAAGTTATTTTAAAGTTGGAAAATACTAACAACGGGTTGAAAAGCGCACGATCTCTGCGAAATGGGGAGTATCCCAATATGGAGGAAAAGTTATTTAAATGGTTCTTAAAAGCGAAGGCCTTAAAACGACACGACCAGCTGTGTACCGGAGCATTCAACACAAGTGGTGAATGGTTAGGCAGCTTTAAGAAGCGGTATGGAATACGACTTCTAAAAGAGTCAGCCGAAATGTTATTATTAGGAGATGGCTTAGGGGAGCCATTTAAAGCAAACCGCGGAAAATTATACTGGAAGAGGCTGAACACATGACTCAATTTTTAATGCTGACGAAACAGGTTTGTGTTGGAAGGCGCTTGCAGACAAAACATTTTTTCATGCTGGAGAAACACCTGCTCCCAGGAAGAATATATCAAAAGAGAGAATAACTGCTCTTTTCTAGTACGAGAAATACAAGAAGAAGCTGTTCAAAAAGGTTTACGATTCGCTCAAAACAAATATCTATAAATAATTGTTTTACATTTCTGTTAAATGCAGAAAATATTTAAAAAAAACTTCACTATATAACGAATCTTTCACTATAACGAATAAGTCTGACATTATATCATTCGTTATAGCGAGCTCTGAGTGTATTCTAAAATTTAGCTTTTTCTCAGCATGAGATCTTGGAGAAAATATTTCTATTGTAGCCAATAAAATATTTAAAGTGTGTGACGTATTTGCATGTATACTTAAGTACATGCGTACTTATATACATACATATGTATATACATAAGATTCATTACATGTCTTAAGAAAACAAACATACGTACAAAACCCACATAAAATCTAACATTTAACTAAGTAAAAGATAATAAGGGCTAGTGCTTAATATCGTTGTTAAATAAAAAGCTAATTTACATATAAATTAAAGCACGATTTCAGTTTGCCAGTCATAAATAAGTATGAAGTATGGCAGCACTATTTAGTTTCCAAACGCTATAGAAACTTTTCCACAGAACAGCTGTTTGTTATTGAATAAAAAAATTAGATAGTTAAAATCCAAAACTTTGGAATATTATAAGTATGTATGTACATATATAAAAAAGGAAGAAAAACTTGCAGTTTAATAACACGTATTTTCCAAAGCCCCGACAGTGTACAATTCGTACTTTTGGATGTCCACTCTAGTTCACAAATAATTTAATATTAGAAATCAATTTGGAATTACACATTGCCCGTATGAAAAAAGTTTCATAATATACATACATATGTAAGTATGTACATACTACATACTATACGAGTATGATACTAAAATTCTAAATTAAATAAAGTAAGTATTGCTGGGTAAATTTTGGTTTTATTAACGAAGTATTAGTTTTTGTCAGTGTTAACTTCTAACTTTTTTTCTCTCATTATAAGACCATGTGCTACTTCGACTGGACTGTGATCCCGAAATTTAATTGTTAACGCTGTAGAATTTCTTATATAGATATGTATGTACTTGTACATAAGTTTGTCAACGACTTAAAAATAAATTCGTGTTTTAAAATATATGTAAGTTAACATTTTGATAACAAACTTTCAGGTTAGTTTCGGTGAACCCATTTTTTTATTTTCTCTGGATTTTCAGGTACATAGTTTTTCCTTCAAACATTTTGGTAAATTAATAACTTTACCTTATAATATACATATGTACATACATATGTATGTATGTAGATGAAATTATATTTTGTAAATGAAATCATGAACGAAGGGCAAATGCAAAGTTATTGCTCACTCATTGTATGTACGAGTATGATTAAAGTAAATAAAAATCCGTTTTAAATATCGGTGCGGCAGCAGAACTCAGTTTTCTTTAGGAATTAATATTGTTAACTCTAAGAGTTTATTATGTATGTATGTATGTATGTACTTAGTTTTAGTTACCATGAATTGAATATTTAGTTGAATATTACAGTTATTTTTCCATCAGTTCTCTTCATCTCGTTTTAACAACCTGATGTATGTATGTACATATGTATTTGTTTTAGAAATTGTATTTAATATATAAAACGTATTTATGTATGTACATATACATATTTAAAAATGTTGAATAAATAAGTATGTATGTATGTATGTACACTCTCTATGTACGTCTCATTGAATATACTTTTGCATATATTTATGTATGGTTGTTATATACATACATACATACATACTTATGTACATATGTATGTACATGCATATAAAAACTATAAGATTTGCTTGCAATACACAGACAGAAGGTAAACGGTACATTTTACTAACATGTCTAACAACAACAAAAACGTTTAACAATTTGTTATTGTTTTTATACACCAGCAAAATCTAAACAAATAAAATTACAAAGAGCGTAAAAGGAACAATTGACTTTTTTCTCATCCGACGCTACAAACTTACAACTGGGAACAGAGCAATAGGGAAAACATATTTTCCTAATTTACAAAAGTCTGTAACTTTTGTGTTATACTAAATACACTTTATGCTTGTTAACACTAATGGGTGTATTTTGCATTTAAATGCCAAAAACCAGAAGAAGAAGAAAAGCGGCTCACACTAGTACGTATGTACATACGTTTGTTTTGTAGAAACTGATTGATTCTTATGCGAAAACTTTTAATAAATTTGTGCTGTCAGCAATAAATATTGTTTATATTTTAGTTCTTCTTCTCAGTATAATGTGGCATGCACTTTATATTGATAACCTACCACTACGAATACAACATTACAAAAACGTACATATCGGTACTTTAATATAGAAAGGCATTAAATCTTTTTCTTTATCAAATCGAGTTTTTTATAAATTTCGAAAGATGATCTCCCAACACATCATTGGTAAAAAGAACTTCACCTGGTCCGACTAAAAATAACAGAAATATAAGCAGTTGGATAAAGTTTCGCGACTAAAAACCTTAATTTTTATTAAGTTTTTGCTCTTCTGGAAATTTAGGAAAACGTTACTTTGCGTTTGCTTTTTTGTGTAATCAGGTCCTATTTATAAACTTACAACCCTAAATTTAATAAGTTAATATGTAAGTGTCAAATTGGCGTGACAAGTTACACGATTGACTTGTAAATATTAAAAATTTGTTATCAAAATAAGTGTTTGTTAGGGAAAATTTTCCGCCACTCGAGGCAACCGGACGGATCTTTAAGTTTGTGTATTAACATTTGTATATTAAGAGAATGGCAGATCCATTTTCGCCGGCGGCGTCATTAATCCGCACAACATCTAACCGACATTATTGAAAACTCAGTTATGAAGATTTTAGCAACTTTAATGTTGAAACAGTCAAGCAATTTAAAAAAGTTTTAATTTTAATAATTATGCATCATCATTGAAATTCAAGCCAATGGCCATTATTGGAATCCGATTTCTATTTGCTAATCTAGACTACGTAACTAAAAACTAAGTCACAAAGAATTTTAGCTCTGCTAGAAATTAATTATAGTTGGTCCCATAATAGCATGAAAAAATCAAAAAACAAAGATTTAAGAACATTTGGTTGCAAGTTTCTCACTTTGGGATAAAATCGTTCTTATCATTCGCAATAACATAAATAATTTTAGTTTTTAATTGAATGTGAAACAACAAGAAAACGAAAAATTCATTACGATACTCGTAGGAAAACATGCGAATTTTATTATGACTGATTTTGTTAAAAAGGCCGATAGGAAACAAATTTTTAGTTATTAGAAATATTTGATTTAATGTTGGCATGAAGCATTTCGAAAAAAAAAATACTTTGAACTTTAATGAAATATTAAGAACATTATTAAGACAAAAAATTTTCTATCAAATGAAAAACAAAATCAATGGAATATTTAATCTCTATTAAATAAGTAGTGTGTAATTACATTTATTTATTATTAAATATAAAAAATCACGCGAATTTGAATATTAAAAAGACGATTGAAATGCAAATGCAGCTTTAGAAGTCGTTTTCTACACAGAATTAAATTTATTTAAGTGATTGACGTTTATTTGACAGCGAAGTTTAAATAATTCATTAATGAAACTAATGACCTTAAGCTGTTACTACTTATTGAAAAGGTTTCTAAACGAGAGAAATCTCAAAAATAAAACCTATTTTGTGTTGACCTAATTCTAAATATGTATGTTATAATAAAAACCGATTAATAAGCAGCAATAATGAGATAAGGATGGGTTCGTATAACATATTAAACAAAAGACCCTGTTTTATTTTTACAACTTGTCTGGGTTTTATGTCCAAAGCTTGGTCGAGTAACCGCTTAGACTTGTCAACTTGGCATTTACAGAAAAAGAGACTTAACATGGAACAGTGTTGATTTGACCTTTTTGGAAAATGTCAATGTCAATGGTAATGATTTTGTTGCATTGGTTGTTCGTGGTATTTAAGATCAAATATTTTCCTCATTTTTAAAATGAAACGAAGGCAGCAATCAGTTTAACTTAATGTGATATGTAGTAAGTTTTTCATTAAAGTGGTGTCAAGTAAATTGAGGTTCAGTATCACTAATGTAATCGACTACCGAGAAACGAGATTAATTTTAGCAATTTCAATTCAGAAGTGGTTAAGTTATTAACTTAGGTTTTTATACCTGATTTTCAAAAACTAATGAGAGTTATTAAGCGCGCGAACAAAGTAAAATTACAACATTTATCATTATATAGAAATTTTAAGGATTTTAAACGTATACATGTATTAAGACTGGAGTTATGATGCTCAGCTCTTAACTACGTATGTTTGTTTAGCTCAATAGTGAGCATTTTTATTTCAGTGCTGCGCGCTTTTAACATTCTATAACTGTTTGATTGAGTTCATTTAAAGAATAGTTGGGGTACCCTTCCAAAAAAAAGGCATAAAAGGGCGCATAAGTTGATGGTCTATAGATTTTAAGTAGTAAAATATAACCTACCAAAATGTTCCTACTAACAGTTTGCATTTAGTTTCCTAAAATGCAAGAATAACAGGATAAAAACACGTTTATGTAGATACATATGTACGTATGTATGTACGAGTAAGTACCTTTCGTACTCTCAGTCTGAGTTTGCCGGCAGACCCCTGCTGTTCTAAGCTTCATTTAATTATTTACAGAGACTTCATCGTATTTCGATATCGTCAAACTATTTCAACTACTTAAGCTAAAATTGGCTACAGAAGCGTTTGTTTGTGAGTCGCTTTCAATAAATCGAATACTTGTAGTGACGTTTTCGTTGCTGCATGAGTGATGATGTAGATGCATGACTTGTACTCGGCTGGGGGTAGTAATAATCGTTCAAGTCGTGATCAGTGTGATCAAGCGGTTTCGACATGCAATCATTGTTGGAAATTAAAGCGGTACGAGCACTTGCATTCAAGTCAGTGTTAGTAGACAAGTTATTATTATTAATATTAGAATTATAATTATAACAACTACTACTACAATTACAACTAAAGCTATTACAACTAAGACTAGTTTGGGAAGCGCAAGCAGATTTTTTAGAGATATTTTTATAGGCAAAAGCGAAAAAGAAGCGTTTTAAGGCGGATGATAGTGTATTGTCAGTACCTGAATCGGCCAAACAAGCTCTTCCATTTACAGTCTTCGTAACATCATTGAATTCTCGATGTTCTAGTGAGCCGTTGCCATTCACTGTGGTTTTGGAATGTCCGTTCATTAAAGGCACAATTTGTTTTGACTCTTGTTTTAATTACAGAAATAAAGAAATCAAAATGAGAAATTAAAATTTGTTTAAGGACAGTGCAACTACCACAGCGTACATACCAATATTCTTTTCCACATCGTCGTTATCTTCGTTAATGAGGCCGTTGGCCGATTTACTAATTCCGTCGACTTCGTTACTAATTGCATCTGACGGCGTTTCATCTTTAACAAACCGCATGAGGAATAAAATGGCAGAGCCCACAATAGGTGGCAGGCCGGCCAATATGAGCGGCAGTGTATAAGACCCCGATTCATCATAAATTCTTCCGGCAATGGGTGGCCCCACCGTCAGCGGCAGAGAACTTAAGCCCAAAAGGAAGCCTATAGCTTGTGTGGCTCCTGAAGGTCCACATATTTCGTAGGCAATGGGGCCCAGCAGCGATATAAAGCATCCGTCAAACAGACCCATTAGTAAGCTAAATACAATCAGCAGGATGTAGGAGTTAGTAAGCGGCAGTAGTATCGTCACCAGACCAATACACAATAGGGACAATTGCTGCAAGTATATGCGATTTACGCCCGGAAGATCTGCTATGGCTCCGAATATGAGACGCCCCAGACCGGAAGTTATACCAATACTCATAACCGGCAGGTTTTCGCTTCTTCCGGGGAACACGGTCTGCACAAACTTCATCATATGAACGTAAGGCACGAAGTAGCCAAAAAGTGCCAAAGGCACACACAGCGCCCATATCACATATTTCTTCCTCTTCCAAATGTCAACATTAATAATAGAGCGCAAGAGCATGTTTGCTTTTGAACGTCCCGGTTTGCTCTTTGGCGGTTCCGGCGGTGGATGCAGTGGCTTGTAGACGAATGAACAGATAATTATAAAAGCTGATATCAGACTCATTGCTCTCAGGCTAACCTCGAGGCCATAGCCCTTTATTAGATAGTCTAAGCCGGGCGGTAAGATGACAGTAAAAACACTAGATCCGGCGGTGACAAACCCACTTACTTTGCCTAAGTAGCGCTTAAAATAGTGTCCCAAAATGGCAAGTGTGGGTGTGTAAGCTAAGGCGGCGCCAAAGCCAAACATAATACCATAGGTGATGTACAAAGCACCAATGTTTTCGGTGAAAAACGATGACAGGAGAAGACCGCCGGAGGACAGCAGGCCGCCGATCAATGTCGTCATACGTAAGCCAATCTTATCCGTTAAACAACCGGCCACAGGAGAGAGGAGGAATGTTGTCCCAATAGTAAGAGATCCCACAAGTGCTGCAATTAAAACGATAATGAAAATTAAAAGGGATCATGAATTTCCAGCATAGCTACATACATTTTTTTCAATTAGTCTGAGAAAATAAACAATGAATTTGTCCTCAGCAAAATAAGTTTGTGACTTAACCTCAACTTTCATCTCATGAGCAAGCGGTTTTTTAAAATGATTATTTGCCTTATGCTGGTGTACCATAGATCGTAAGGGATTCTTTAATGGGGTATTTTAAAATTGCACCAACGAGCGCGTCATCCAGACTACACAGATTCAATTGGAGTATAAAGTAATTTTTATAGCAAAATGCTTACACGCGATGTACTCGTATGAGTGGATCGATCAATCCTACAAGTCATACCATCAGCAAATCTTCCAGTCACTGGCTAAATGCGCGTGAAATTTCATATAAACTATTAGAAAAAAGTTTAAAACTAACCACAAAACATTTATCTTGGATTCCTGGTTGCCCGAACCTGTAGACAAGATCCCAGTTGGACCTTGCTGCTATACATACTGCATATCTAGTCTAAAGTGGGACTTTGAATCATTGTAGAAAACACAAATACTAAGTTTTATTTCCGTCTGCCTGATTAGAGTTCTCCAGGAGATTGTTGGATTATTATGTTGGAAATTATAGACTTTTCTGCAGACAGGGAATCCCATTTAGTCCACAAATGGCAGACTGCACACCACATGGGCGCGGGTAGACATAAATGTAATTGGAAACAGTTAAAAAAACGGCGATAATGGCTCTGCACCTTGTCGGAGTTGCAGATAAAAAGTACAGAACATGCAACGAGCACGAGTATAATGAAACATGGAAAGTGCTTCGCTTTCACACTTCACCCTATTTCACGCGATTTCTAGGGAAACCAAAAAGTTGGGAAACTTTATACGATGATCCGAATCCCAATAAAACTTGAAAAGCTAAATACCAATTAAATATGTAAGAGAAATGGGCGTACAAGAAACCTAATAATCGTTTGAGTGCATGTTGAACGATACGGCTCCTAGTATTCTTTCAACTTAACCAAACAAAATTTTTAAAAACGTATAACTTAAGGTTTTTTAATGTTAAACTTGTGCAAAGTTATATTCTCGACATATCTATTTTAAAATGCATAAAAATATCAAATAAAGAAGCAGTAAATGTACCCGACTGAACCTTAAAATAGTCGAAGTGAGAACCGTGTCCTTTCAGAGTTACATTTGTGTGGAATGAAAAAAATTATACAGTTTGTAACTGTCTTAGTAGAGTCAAAGAACACGATTTTGGCGGCGAATTCGAATTATCTTTCCCATGTGGAATGTACATCGTGTCGTACGCTGTATGGAAATCCTGCTGTAACCAAATGTCTCATGTCTTTCGAGCTAAAAGAAATTGGTTATCATCATCTTGTAGCGCTAGTCGTGACGGTGACGGTGACGGTATCACCAACGTCATTTAAAAAAAGAACGGACCTAGGGATTTCTTTACGTACATGTAACGAACTGTTGGCCACCAAATGTTAAGGAGGCGCAACGACCACAATTTTTGCCCAGACGAACACTCATTTTGGTATAACTTCTCATGACGGATTGGCACCAATAACTTAATAGTAAACAAGAGATTAGGCAGAAGCCACTAAAACAACATCGCGCTCACAGGACATACAACTTTTAATGTTAATCCTGTTTCATATGCAATCCGATATCCGTAAGCGGGCACTTAATATGTTTACAACAGGCCTAATGAGGGCTTGGATGTACATATATATGCGTAAAGACATGTTCCCTATTACTTTTGACCTCATATTTTCATGTTGCCCAAGTACAGGCACAGTTTTAGAATAAACTATTTATACTTTCCCACAATTTCAGAAATATTTGCCAGAATATAGTTTCGCAGAACAAAATTTATTGACGACTTGTGAAAATCATCAGCGAAATACGTTACGACAGGTTTGATTCAAATGCAAATAATGGATGATTAATAAGTAGACAGACAGGGTAACACAATTCGTTAAATCAGCAAAAAAAATTTACTGGACAAAAATATCCTTGACAATTAATTTACATATTTCTGTACAGATAATAATTTCGTAACAAATTTTTTTTTATTGGCATTCTACTAGAAAGCGCTGCTTTATTACTTAATCGTCAGAAGATACTTTAATAGAAGTTTTTATAACTAGTACCTAGAACCCTTTTTTTGGTTTCAACCTTAAAACCAAGTAAACAAAAGTTCTACTGAAAATGATCAAAACCAAAATTTTGTGCACGATTTATAAACAGAGTTGTTGTTTTACGGCTTAAAATTCGTTAATAAAACCGCAGTTAGTTATTTTAAATGCCGACAAATAAAGCACAAATTGTATTCACCACAGACTTCAATACTAAATCATGAAAAGTTAAAACCCCCTGCTGCAAGTTTGTATTAATTGCTCCAAAAGTACTGATCGAATGACAAATAAACGTGACATTGCACTTAGAGAAAAAGTGTAATTTGAAATTTATTTTCAACAGAAATCTTCAACTCTTTCTTATAGAAAAAAGATTATTTTCTAGTAGTAAATTTTAAAATATTGGTTCAATAAATTTATTTTTTTTTTAACAAATAGTGCCCAAACTCATACATACAAAATATATGTTTTCTTCCTTTGACAAAGACTAGATGCATACATACATATATAAAACGTGGTCCAACCGTAGTCAACTGTTGACTGTGAGTCCCGCCTTAACGTCAAGTTTTTGCTCAAAGTAATTTGACATTTTTTGTGTCAGTGTTTGACAAATGCAAGCAGGAAGGGCTTTGCAATTGAGCAGAGGCCGTTAAGATTGTTGAAACCTTTTACGAATCAAACTGTATTAAGATAATTCTCTGAAAATTTTTTGTTTTATTTACAATTAACGTTTCGGTTGGTCCGCCCTTTCCATACGCACAATATATTCCTTGTTCATATGTATGTATATCTTATCCAGAAATTAGTACGTACTGAAGTGACTTCTATATACTAATAGATGACATTTAGCAAACTGATTATCTCGCGGGCTTCACATGAACATGTTTTACGGTTTTTTTTTAACTCTCAAATATTCCAGATTCCGCATCTTAATTCAAAATGAAAGGATTGTGTTTTAAAATGAAGCAGATTCGGTTGCGATTTACTTTGTTATAATAAAATTAAGAAATACTAAATTCTTCTTATATTAAAGTTCTGCATTAATTGTTGCCCTTTTTAGACTTTTCTAACGAAGAACAATTGAAAGTAAGACGAATGAAAAGCAGGCGATCTTGGCCGCTGGGGTGATAACTTTTGTTCTTCCAAAAAGTTTGAACTAAACTAAATCAAAATTTTGGGCTTCTTTATTGCGAAATTATTTCATTCCTCATGAAGTCAAACCAAAAACTGTTGGGTAAGATTTTAAAATATGATCATGATTCAGATAAAATATACAGTGGTATACAAAAATATAAAGCCGGGTTAAAAACCAAAACAAAATTGCAGATGAAAAAGAGCCACTCGATTTTAGTTATCAGAAGGTAAATATTTACATGAACTGAATAAAAAATCATTTCATGAAATAATTTGTATTCGTCACATGGTCCCATATCTGCAGCTGGAACTGATGGTGAACTGATACGATTCGGTTAAAAACACACGAAGTAACGAATTGCTTTCTCCCGGTTGCCTGTCAGATCCCAAACTTTTCCTTTTCAAAATAGCAAGATACGAAATACTGTCTTGTAATAAGGACCTAAATATATTGTGGGTTTTTTTTTTTTAAGTCCAAAGAAAAGTCGAAAATAAGAGTCAAAGTATTGTAATTTAGGAATGTGTCTCATGCAGTTGAGCGCTTCTTGCACTTTGAAGTAAGAAAAGAAAGTGGTTGGTCTTTTACAAAAATGAGTTTCACTACTTTTCGCTGCAGTGAAGCCCCATCAGGCAGCACCGATTTTATCAGTTTCCCAGTCTTGCCAAGAAAGTGACCCATTTCGAAACAAATTCGCTTTCCAAAACACTTTGATTAAATGCTCTTTCACTTTTTTAATAAGAACCATAACATGTAAAATCCGCTTAAGGGAATTTATTTCCTTTAATTCACTTATAAGGGATAGATGTGAGACGTAGTAATGATTTGTATTTAATTTATTATATTTTCAAATTAATTTTTGATTAGTCCATTTTAATTCACTTTTAATGTTCTATCAAATTATTAATTTTCTCATATTGTTGATAATTATCCTTTTTGAGTGTTTCGAAAAGTAATAAATATTTTAATTAATTATTACCTTACCAATTAATTGAACACAAAGTGAAGGCGACTTCATATCAGGTGAAATTTATTTTTAGTCACTTCGGGAAGGCAACAGTTCAAGGGTAGGGGTTTTGTTTTTGACATTTCACCAATATTTAACAAAACCTACATACATTTATTTATTTTCTAAAGCAAAGCAGAATATAGTAGACACAAAACTATTTTATTGCTATTAAAACACAATAAAAATTATGTAAACGAAAACTAAAACAAATATTTAAGAATGTACAAAATTCATAAATATATAAAGGAAAAGTTATTTTAAGTGATGGAAATTTTTTCTGTTAAATAGAAACGATAATACCCGCAAAGTGGCTGCCTCCAGTGGTGATACGCGTTTGTGCCCGTTGTATCGGGCTTCCAGTTTTGACAGCGCGACTGATAATCTCTACTATAATTATCATATATCAGTCATGCATGACCAGTTGATTCTTTTTCCTGTCACCCAGTCTTTCAATACGGTTTCTGTTATCATTCTAAAAGAAACTTTAGTCGACAAATATCGTGCATGACAAAAGCCGGGGAGATTTATGTATTTAAAGAATGGATGGAGCAATACTATGGATCAATTCCTGACCTAATGAATAATATTCATCCTTCTGTGCGTACAGAAGAAGCCATCGCCGCTGTAAGCGGAGGTCGATCGATAATTCTAATCCTCTGCCACATTAGAATTTACCCATACAATGCAGTTCTCAGCAACTAAATCTCTGCCCGTTCACTACTTGCAAAAAGGAAAGGTCTTAAATTACATCCACATAAATTTCAACCAATTCAAGAATTAAAGTCTGCGGATTCTCAACTGTGTCCTGTGTTTGATGAATGGGCCGAGAATCACCTAGAAGAAGTTCAACTAGATTTTTATCTCGTTATATCACTGTCAGCGAAGAGGCTTATTTTGAGCTTAACGGCTCTCAGAATTTTTATTTTTAGGCAGAGGTTCCGTTACAACCCCAACAAGTCACTGTTTAGTGCGGTTTACATACCGAAGGTATTGTCTTTAACACGAAGCCGATGTCAACATTACCGGGAATATCGTGTAGCGTTCACTATAATTTCATAATTTTTCTATTCCTTATGCCCTCATCCATCCCCTCCCTTAATTGAGCCGAACGCTTGGTCACCGCCTTTAAGCTACTTTTTTTGCTAGGGTACGTCATATATCTGGTCTATGCTAATAAGCCGACAACGATTTTTCATTTAGAAACCAATATTCGATGCTCTATTGACGAAATAAGACCTGGCATTCTCGAATGAGTGTTGGCGCTCATAAGGAGCGCCTTCCACAATCTGTACAATTTTATTCGCTACAAAAATCGGAAGTGTATGAATTCCACTAATGACAATATGGTTCACACAAATTGAACTAAACGCAGTCAATATTTGAGATTAAAGTTTTCCAGTCATAAAAATTTATTTTGACAGAGATATCTGGAGCAGCAAATATTTGCTTAGAAGGAATAGGTTTTAATTGCAGGCTTCTCGTATCATTATGGGCAGCGACTGTGTTTTCAAAATATGATTTATTTACTTGGATTTCAGCACAAATGATAACAAAATCAAATAAAAGCAATTATTTCGTTCTTTTTTAACATTTGCATAGTCTTAACTTGATTAAAGGCAACTGCGACAGACTGAATTTGCCGCTTGTCTTCTGTTCATATGACCTATAAACATAGAATTAAAATAAACAATCAGAACGCTGCGAAAGTGGAATGAGTTGTAGCATCTGAAAATAACACTTAAATGAAATTGATACTGATAAGCGTTTAAGCGATCTCCTAAAAATCAGGTGATACGACCAGATATCCACTGGCGAATGACAATGTAGGAAATATAAAATTCTGCTCTACCGCTTTTTTTCATGTTTATGTTAAAGACTTGTAGCTGGCAGCGCGTGAAAAGGTTCGTCATATGAGTATATACTTGCGTATTATGTATGTACATTGTATATATGTATATATATTATGTATTTGTTAGTCATTTGAAAAAATATTTTTTGTTGCCTTGGATGCTGGATCTAATTTCATTTCTAAGCTTTTGCTTAGAATCATGGCTCTGTGTTGATAAACTTAAATATTATTCGATGCAGAAAAACTGTTAAATATTATTATTAAAGCAAGTCAAACCACGAGTAAAAAAAGTGCAAGCCGGATGGCGCTCAGTGTAACAAAGGAATAATCTGATAACGCAGTATTTATGTATGTAAAATAATTGAATCATGTTTTATTTTTTATTACACAAAATTTATTTACATGTATGACTGACATATGATGACGAAAATTTAAAACTAGAGATTTGGCTATAATACCCTAAATCTATGATATTGCATTTTATATCAATTCTAAGGGACACTAATAATATTATAAAGGAAGGGGAAGGATAGCCTGCACAACAACCTCCCATAAACTAAATCTGATTACAATAGTTGTAAGGAATTACAGAAATTACTCACTATGGATACAAAAGTAGCTTTTGAGGTGGTGGCGAATGATTTCTTAAACGCTTCAGTTATATTTTCAATGCGATGGATAATGTACTCTACGTTACAACGGCTCTGAAGGCTATTGGTGAAAACCAAATTTGTTTTCGTATTGTAAAAAAATAATGCTTTTCATATGTACTACATACATATATAAGAGATATAAAAAAAAGCAAACAATTCATACACATGAATGTCTTTTCAAATTCTTTCCAATTTCATCAATTCATCCTCATTTCCAATTTACGTACATATGTACAAATGTATGTGTCTACATATAAAATTAAAATGTTCAGGATATTATTCATAGATACAGATGTTCTGTTTAAAGGAAAAATAGGCAACACCTTTATCTACAAAAAAAAAAGATACATATAAATTAAGTTGGAAATTATACATATAGTAAGATTATCTGGAGATAACAAACTTGTATAAGTCATTTTCAACTTAATAATATTGAAAATAAAGTGCCGGAATTAGGCCGATTGCATCGCTGTGCGGTATTTGTTGATGGGTTTTTTATGAAGTCGACAATTCGTTCATAGCGAGCCTCGTTGTGAAGAAGATCATTTGAGTGCTCCCAACGTTCCTAGTATTGACTAAAGCTGTGCTGGGTCTTTCATTTAAGAGACCGGTCATTTTCGTTCAATTATCAGAGACTGATCCGTTCGTTCACTGCGGTCACTTTGAACAAAGAATACGGTTAAGAACGGCAACAATTATGATGTTCGTTATTCTTGCTATTTGCTGAAAACAGCTGATGAAAAGATCAATGAAAGCGAAAAATTTTCAACTAGTTTAATTGCTTGTGCTGAAAGTAATTTATTTTGGAGAAAGGAAAGAAATTTTATAAGAGGCAGAACATGAACGAAAGCACAGAGTACAACGAACACATTGGCAATCCCTCAAAACCGGACAGTTAAATGACAGCCTCACTCCGGTCACTTGAATGATCCGTTCAATTTAACACGGTCGTGTGCGAACACGACATATCTCTAATATTGAGACATTTATTTTGAATAATTTGTAATTTCTTAAAATGTGTTTTTGCTGTATTGTGCAATTAACAGAATTTTTTAATATTAGGATTTCGAATAAAATGTCTTTTAGAATCGGAATAAAAAATTTTTAATATATTGTTCGATGCCTGTAGACATCAAGGCATGGAGTGTACAAGATTTTAGCAAAATGGCGTTCAATAACGTTCATATCAGGTGATTGGGCCAGCGTTTGAATTCCTTGAGAACAGCTGTATATGGAGCAAAGTTGAGCCTTAGGTCGGTATCAGCAAACAACATAATATTGTTGGGAATACCCATTTTTGCAGGGGATTGTCTTTTAGAATTCTCAGATATGCGCATCCGCATATCCGTATTGAAGTCTACAAATACATACTAATTAAAATATCATAAAAAAGAAATTAATATTTTCTAATTAAGAAAAACCGAATTTGCAATAAATATTTTGATTGAACAATTAATTTTTGGATTCCAAGAACAACTATAAAAATGTATATGGATCAGTAATTCAACACAATCGTATTGCAAAATTTTAGATTAAATACCAGAATTCTTTTGCAGGTCCGTATTTAAACAAGTTGTTAACCGGTTCAGAGAAGAGAAATGTTACACGTGACGCTGCAAATTAATACTGAGAGGGACTTCGTTCAAATCTAATTGCAGTTAAAAACCGCATCCTTTACAATAACAAGGATTAATTTAATACTCTGTCATTAATCAAATTCCAAAAATTTGTCGTGATTAGAATTAATTGTAAAAGAAAATATTAGATTTCTTCTTGTAAATGAACGAGTAAAATAAGTGATAAATTATAAAAATTATTTATAGTTTTCATCGGTTATATTGCCACCGATTTTACCATTTTTGTAAATCAGGAGAAAAGGGCGCGTAATATTTATTATCGCAGTTGCATAAACACATTCTAACCTGTAATTTAAAATATTTCCGAATTCCTCTGCTTTGAGATTTTTCTAGGGTAGTGAAATAACATTTTAACTTTCTCCACAGTCTGCTATTTTTGAATCTAAGACTTATTTTACATGTATCTACATATAAGAGACTTTTCAATTGGTATGGCTAGAGGTTGGAGACGTTTTGGTGGCATCTGTCTAATACGTTCAGTTGCCGATGCCAAAAATCATGACAATTTACACTATTGAGTGCACGTCCAAATGGTAAGACTTTATTATCAAAATGATAATGAAGAAGAGACTCTCAATTTTGGGCCAAAAATCAGCTTTAGCGAAACATACATGTGTTGCTATGTTAACCAACAAAATTGTCGCATGTGGGACGACAACCACCCACACAACGTTAGATGCGAATTTTGTGATTGTCATTAGTACCTACTTTTTTGATAAAATTATTGGTGAGACCATCACCGCCAATGGCGAAAGCAATAGAACAATGACACCTGATTTCTTTTGACTCAAATCAAACAATATGACTGTGGACGCCAGGTGATTCCAGCACATTCGATTAGATGGCTTTTTCAAATAAGAAAATAATGTCATATGTATGTAAGTACTCCCGCACATACATACATACATACAAATATATGTATGTAGTAGGTCCGGATTTGGCTCGGAACTCTACTTTTTATTTTCTTTGTACATATTCATGTAGCCAGGTGGTCCACAAAAGAAAACTGCAAGAGCCGATTCTTTTTTTAGTCCACTACTACTTACTGAGTTGGCGACAGGGCAGTGAATGTGGGTGGCTGCGTCAGTAGGTGTGTTTCTCTATATACATGTAATAATTTCTTATAATGCCAAATTTGTTTGAATTTACCGGTCAATGTCGAATAGTCCTTGATATTGAATTCATTTACTTGCACACAAGTCACACACACACTGCAGCCAACACCAACCAAAATTACATCACACATTTTGTTCATGAGTGTACAATGCACGAACACACATACGTACATACATACATACATACAACCCAAACTATTTTACGTCTCTTCCGTCTTTTGAATGGAAACTTGCCAACTAAATGTGTTTAAAATATTTTCCTATACTCATTGCATGTACCGAAAGCGCCACAACGTATTTTTAGCCAAATTTTATAACAATTTTACGTTTCTCTGTTGTTGTAGTTGTTGTTGTTTTATTATTGTAGTACAAAATATTTTTAGTGCAGCCCCGAATTTTGAAAAGCAGAACAATGTCTGCTCATGGAAGGCCCTAAAAACTGAACAAAACTAGAGACAATTTGTACTCTTCTTAATGAAATTGAAAGAGAAAATAGCAAAGAGAAAAATGTTATAGGGTTATTCGTTGGAACCGAATCACTTATACCCTTTACTTTATAGAGTAATAAATAGCAAGGCGACTTCATGAGAGGCCACATTGAGAGTGCAGCTGATAAGTTTTTGCCTTTCAGGGATGTCAACAGTTCAAATTTTTGACAATATAGATAATTATATATATATATATATATAAATGTTTGTGGTATGGTAATAAATCCTTTGATTTAAATAAAAATTATTGATGAGAAATCCTTGTTCATGTGTCAGGTGCCAATTTTATAATGTGATGAATGTCAAATTAATTAATTAATTTCAAATTGGGGTGGCGACTGGAAGGAAATCTGGTAGCCCTTTGCATACATAGTTTTTAGGTATTCAAGGTGATGTCTTTCTCATGATTCGTGTACATCATGGACAGCTGATACTCTCTTGCTTTAGGCACGTTTCGCCAACTGTTATATTTGTCATTCATACTCTGAATCTGGCTCAGAATTTCTGCAAGTGATTGAAGTCACGGCACTTGTTGCTGCTACTGTCATCTGACTTTGTTAAACTTAATATCAGCTGCTTTCTTATATTTTAAATTGAAAATTTAATTTTTGAAATTTGACGAATATTTAATAAAAATTAAATTACGTGCTTGGGATTCTACGAAGTTTTATTTTACTGGCGAGTTGCCTGCCATGAATTCGCGATTAACCTCCTAAGATTCGCGATTAGTTACATGAATCTCCAAAAATCGTGGGAAGTAAAATATAATCAGCTGTGCCGTCAAGTTCATCCAGTAATCAATTCGGCTTGATTGCTACAGGTAGTATTTCTTCATCGTTATTGTGCTTTATGCTACGAATTCATAGCGACGTACTTATTTCGCCGTTCGTCTCAGTATTATTTCACAATTTTTTTTATTATTTTTTTATTATGTTACACTTTCAAATTCCTAAACACTCTATTGTATTTTTCCTTTAAAACGAAGAGTTTTAATGGAAACACAATGTTTTCATTTCTGGAATGTAGAATATCGTTAGCGGCAATTCAAAGCCACGCAACTAACCCAAGATTAGGATGCACGCGATCAACGTCCTCTCCATATTTTACTTTCACTAAATAAATATTAGACAATTTGTACTTAATTACCAAAATTGTAATTATTCTGCAATAAATAAAATAACATGTTATTAAGTCTTTTCTAATATAAAATAGTAAACATTTTCGTTAAGTTTTTTTGCATTTCAGCTGACGCTATGTACATACTTACATACATATATGTATATGTATTTATTTAAGTAAGTACTCAAGTACGTATGTATGTATGTACGCTTGTGAACCTGAAAAGTTCGTATGATGCAATATTTGCCAATGATTGCAAAAGAATCTGTGATGTTAATAAACATTGAGAGAAATCATTTCTTCGTTTTTTGTGAAGAAAAAAAGTGATGCAATTTCATCTCGTCTAACACAAAACAATGGGAAAAGCAAGTTTTACATACCAAAGTTTTTTTTATTGATATTGTATAACATCGCCATGGGCGTGAAAATATTTTAATGCTTGATCGCTCGCACATATTGAAGGAAATTCAATCATTTAAACACACACATACATGCATACATACATACATACATATACATACATACATACATATGTATGTACATACATAAGTGTTAATAAAAGATATTAAAAGAATATTTTCGCTAAATTTTCCAGTTCAGGAATATTGTTTCTGATTTCGCGGGTGTGTACAACAAAAACAATATTCCACTTCACAACATTCGCTCTCAGTTGGGACCATGCAATCTCGAGTCAAAATGAGTGGCTTTAGGTTTAAACTACTTTGAAATAACGAGAGTCAGCGAATTTGGCAGAATTACAGAAAACTCGCATGTCATTACACGTTCAACTGTCATACTTGGCATGGATTTGTTTCGAAATGGATGATATGAACATCCAAGTGACATTTTGCACAGTGGTTTATAAGATGTCGCTTTTGCGATGTCCTTTAGTTTGTGTTCAATTGAAATCTTTCCAAAATCCCAATTCGTTTGAAGAACAGATTGTTTAGCACATCGTAAACAACGACACGAACTGGTGATTGGTGTAGAGAAGGAGTTAAACAAGAATATGTTTTTCCTGTTTACTTTTCATACTTCTTCTTACACTAATTTATTCCTCTTCTGCCTTTGAAGTGACATATTGAAGTAGAAGTGAAAAAAGTACAGTCTAAGCTTGGTATTACGAATGATATGCCAAGCGTACTTTTTATGATTCGTTATACAGCGACATTTTTGGAATATGCAATTTAATTTTAGTTAATTTAAAATAGAAATATTTTTATACCCACATAATTAATTATAAAATATTTTGCATTTAATGTTTAAAAAAAAGGAAAACTATTTTGATATGCAGAAGTTTTTGATAGATGTTTGTTTCTGGACATTTTCTTTTTTATTTCGCTCAACAAGGTACCATTACATTTCGGTATTGATGACTAATTTTCACTAGACTACTTTAGAAATCTTAAGCCATATCTCTTGCTAAAGGTATCCTACCATTCATCACTGACATTAAATCTACTGACACACAAGTTGGCGTGTAATTTCAGAGCTTTCACTCGTAGTCTAATTTCATTTATCGGAAAGGCTTTGTTTCGCTGCTTTAGAAACTATTCATATGTTGAGGGCATTATATTGCAAATCCAACAAGAAGAGAATTTGTTATACCGACCTTTGACCGTAGTAAAATTATTAAAAAAATACCAAGGAATAATTTTAATATAAAGTGCAAGTGCGTAATATTTTAAATCAGCTGTTTAACAACAACTTTATTTAGTTATAACTGAATCTATGGATCTGAACATAATAAAGGAAGCATCAAACAATTTTTAGTGCATTCGCAATGATAATAGTGTCTGCTATATAAAATGGAATGTTTGATTTTATATCGGAATGAAAACTTTTAAATATAAAAATATATCGAAATCCTAAATTTTGAGATTTGTGTGAAAACTTTTCTTTTGCAGGATTATTAATCCGCTCATAAAATTATGTTTTGCATTTCGTTTCGTGTAAGTTTTTTACTACTTTCCCACCGAGCACGAAATGCAACATCAATTTATCGCCTGCCTCGCGATATCATTCCTAAACGTTCGCCGGCAAGACAACAACTTAATCTGAACACTATTAATGAACTCAATTATTTATCCGAAATCTTAGGATTAAGTCAGTTCTTTGCTTTTATCAGTTTTCTTTTTTTCAAAATGTTGGCGAACGTTCGATCTCGTGGGACGTTACAATTTTTAAGAACAAAAGAATAAACAAAAAAAACCGTTGCCACATTTATTTTTTACCAGGATTTAAAAGAAACGCTGTCAACCCCGAGAGAGTATTAAATGCCACATTTCTTGCTCTTTCTTGCAGACTGCAATCCCCAAATAAAGACGGAAACGTTTATCGAAATTTCCAAAGAAGTTTTATTTTTTTCCCCCCTCTTATATTTCATTCTTTTGTTTAAAATGCAGCTCGAGAGGAACAAATAACACTAAATTTAAAGTCGATTAATTTTTAAATATTTTCTACTCGGGTGCCTTTAAATCAAATATCCATTTGAGTCGCATTCGGTTCAAACGCAAAAGCATGTGTGAAAACAGATTATCATAATTCCTTGAAAATCTCAAATTTCCATCAAATTCGGTTGAATAAATATCAAATTGCGGAACTTGTAAGAGCAAATAACAAATACGCTCCCAGCCAAATGCACTTACAGGTCTTCAGCGTCATTTCAAAACTGCCAGACAATGCAACAGTTATTGCAACTGGGTCAGTAGTAGACAACGTTACACTTTTCATCACATGTTAGCAAATAAAGACAAAGCAACATTTTTATTTTCGTTTTGAGCGACTGTGGGCGGCAAAAGTTTTCTAATCAAGCACGCACATAAAACCTGAACCACGCAAAGAGTTTTGCATTTACATATACAGTTAAAAGTTAGAAGCTGAAAAGGATTTTAATGCTCTCAAAACAGCTGCTACTGGGTTATCGTATTCACACAATCGCTGCAGGTTGAAAGTGCAGGCACTACGCTTGCACACTACCAGTCCACGATGAATTAATATTAGGCATTTTTCTCTTCCTCTCAACTTATTGGCGTTTTGAGGACATTAAACAAAATTATATTCTCCTCAGAATCCAGTTCTAAACTCTTAAAAAAATAATGATATAGTTTTTATTTTAAGCAGAAAATTTTGTTTTTGTATATTTTTTTCTTTTTTGATTAAGACTTTTTCGGATATTAAACGTCATCCTTTCAATTGAAAACCATTCAAACTGATATTTGCTGTATATAGAAATGAAGCTTTTTGTGTTAATTCATTAAAAAATTAACTTGTTTGTCGGATAGAACTTTTTCTTTTGTAAAGTAAACAATTTTTTAATAGATTCTAATTCGGTCCTGGTGAATGATATTTGTAGCCAATTGCCAAACCTATAGAATCTTGTGATTCATTTTGCATTATCCTGTTATAACTGTAAACAACTCTGCCCGACTATCTAGAGTACAGTTAAAGATAATTAGTTGCCGTTCGATGTATAGTCTTGTGGTGGCAGCAAGGAGGTAATGCCAGACGATTTAATGCATTTCTATGTGTGGGCAGTGTTGCCAATGGACACATTTTTCTCTAATAATGTCGTCATTGTCCGATGCACAATTTGCACTGTATTTTGTTTGAGAATTCTATCGGGCCCATGTAACATTACGTTTCGTTTTCGTAGCATCACACTTCCATTACAAAGGAAAATATAGTATATTTTGATAAAATCTCGTTCGGCGAACGTGCCCACCTCTGAAAATATTCAGCCGCTATTGCTGCGAGTACCAGACATCAAAATTATTTAAACTCTTCGGCACAACGTGAGAGAAACACGACAATCACATTCGATATTTTGAGCGTATAAGTGGCGAAGAAAGGTAGCCTCAACGACGGCAAACTATCGCTCATATATGTATGTAAATAACTTTCTAAAAACGCCAAATCTCTTATGTGTGGCAAACACATTCAACATTTTGCGTTCACAATATCACACTTGCACGTATCACTTGAATTTTTGACAAGTGTTATAGTTTGAACCGCCCTTGCGAAGTGATCTGACAATTTCAAACTCTTGTAACTATATTTACACAATTGCCGAAGAAGGCAAACAAATTTGTTTTTTCTTCGTTACCAGCGAAAAATTTACGAAAAAATATGTTCAGAAAAACAGTGTTTTATTTTAAGTTCCACTTTGTTTCGTACGCAATAATATATATTTATTTCCCATCGCAAAAATTAAAAATGGCAATTATTTGATCTTTCAATTGATTTCGCATCAATTTACTCACACTGACGTACTTACAAGTAAATTTTTAATGGTGCACTGAAAAAAAACTCTGAGTACAAAATTTGAAACATGTTTCAATAAAGAAAACTTGTCAGGAACATTTACAGGAAAAAAGAATAAGATCTGCGAAAAAAAAATCGCTTAATTGAAATTAACAAATCGGCGGAGTACTTTTGCTCGATTAACGGTAAATCTTTTAAAGCAAAAAATCGCTGAATTAACACACACTTTACTTCAAAGTACGATATTGTATGTAAAAAAAATATTTAATTTAAGGGCGACTAATTTTAATCGTCGCAACCGGAATCGTAATAAAAGTACTAGTTTTTCCAACTTTGCTTATCGGTTTATAGCGAAACTTAAAAATCTTAAAATTGTTCATTTTGTCTTAACAGATTAAATAATTGTCGATTCAAAACTAATTTCTGGCACAAAATTTAATTGATTTGACGAAAAAGTTTATCAAACATGAACTAAATTATATATATGTTATAATCTAATAGTAATTAAAATAATGTTGATTGTTCCAAATCATTTATTTAACAAGCGCAAATAAATCTAAATTAAAAAAATATGAGTATAAAAGTTATTTAAGAAACTTTAACTATAAAAATGAGGTACAATATGTTTTCAGTTTGTCGCATTGGCTGTTTATGTATGTACATATTTAAAAATGGCCATTCAGTTTTATCGATTTCATTCGTTGAAATTTTGATTTTTGCTTTTTCCTTAAAAAATTAGATTAGATTAAAGAGCAAGTTAAGAGCACTGTTTGTCGAAGGCCTGAAACTTCGTTACACCTGTTTTACACTATTTTTATACTATAGTTACGTACATATATATAAATATATGTACATACATATATCGCAAAAGAATTGTAAGAACTGAATAATTTGAAGAAAATATCCCTCAATCCGGTTAAGCTTTATAAGCAAAGAAAAGGACTCGTAATTGTAAGAAGGCGGGGCATTGTGTCAATACTAATTTTCTTCCTCGATTCAGATACGGGAAAGATGTCGTGCCAGGCGACTTTGTGTACCCTCCCAACACACTAATCATTTTAATTAGCGCGAGTCTATGCAACTTGCGCAAGCTTTAAGTTTTATTGATTAAATGTTTTCTCCTAGGGGCAGGTTAACCCTGGTGTACATCTTAAACTTTTTGGTGGTAGAAGGGTGCACGGCAACTAAAACTATAGCGAGATATTGTTGTGCAGAGCTTCGTAAACTATTAGCAAAGGTTACTTGACAGAATTGGGGCTAACAAGCCCCAGCGATGGTACGTCTTGTAAGAGGTAATTGGTTAAGATTCCTACACTGGGCGAAATGTTCTGGCTGTAGTTTGAACCTTTTTTCAATATAGAAGTAACATTTTGACAAGCAAGTGAATAGGATGGAAATTAGATTGATGCTCGAAAAAGCAGAGACAGGACGCCTCGGGTTGACATACGGGTGCAGCGATTTTATATGTCAATCAAGTAGGTAAGATTTTCAGATGTTTTGCCGCATATTACGCAAAATTCTTGAAAATGTTGCCACCCGATTCAGACGGTTAACTTTTGAAGGGTTCGTTACTTGAAACGAGCTGCATTTTGTCATGCACTGTAATCTGCAGCCCGTATCAGTTTGCTTTTGTTGAACACTCTTCTTGAATTTGTCTCAATTCTTCGAATTTGTAAACAAATTAATGCAGCCAATGGCCGATGACCGTTAGAATAAGATGTACAGACACTCAAATCTGTAAATGTGTACGCTTTAGCGTATATGGAGGCACACTAGGTTACAGGTGGCTTTGCGGTCGATAATTTGTACACGATTTACACACACAACAAGCCACACTGGCAACTGCACGCCAAAGACGACACTCAAAGAATTGGCATAACAGAAATTGTCTTTGTTTGTTGGATTCGCAGTGTAATTCGACACAGCGTATACGTATTTTATGAATGCATTCTTCATACTCCAGTGAATAGGGAACGAGTATTTTGCTCGCATTTACCATTTCCATAGTCTGTGCATTGGAATGAGGCCACCTGTCGCCTCTCTTCAGCTTGTTGTTGTTGTAGAGAAAAATTTCAAATATCATTTTTTAACACAAAATGTTAACATGAACCTTGACAGAAGTCGTGAATCAATTGAACTTTTAGTTCATTCTTCAAACATGTTCTTCCAATGAATTTTGCTTAAAGATGTAACAATTATACCGCCTCTTATTCCCATTTTTTTTTCTTTACTTTTAATTGTTTTATTTGAGTTTGGTCCGCAAATTATGGAGAGCAAAAATTATAATTTTTTCCATGAATTAAATTGATACTTTGTAGCATTTGCAGTGTATTTCGTACAACAAATTCTCATATTTGTTGATTGTGTCGCTGTTGAGCAGAATCAGCGAATATAAAAACTGTCTTTGTAATTCAATTTAAAGCCAACAATTGAGTCCATCAAAAACGCGAAGAATGTGAACCAGACTATTTTACTTTGCGCGAACACATATCAAATGCTTATCTGGGTATGTAATTTCACTTCAAACAAACTATTTACTCGCATTGAACCCAAATTCACGTAAATTTATTTTATAAATTTTTGTTTACTTGCAGCAATTAAGAAATTTCTGCAAAAAAAAATCATTTAGAGGTTAATGACTCTTGCGGTGACTACGGCTCTTTTTTCATTTAAAAATTAAGCACTTGTAAGTGTGAAAGTTAAAAGATTACTTTACTTGTGTCAACACATCGCTTTGGCGTCAAGAGATCGCCTTTCAGGAAAAAGTAATAAAAAGTGCGGTAATAAATTACACAAAAATACACAAAAAACTGAATGCAATCATCTATCGCTACTTTCGAGGTTTAAACAAAAGTTAAAGTTAACAGCACTGTTGCGTTTTGAGCGCGGTAACATTAATTTATTAAGACAAAATTTCTTGCATGGACGAAGGTAAAAACAACTGATTTGGCGACTATATATTTTCTATCAATCAGGTTTTGCTTTGATGCATTACAAACTGGAGGCCAGAGGCCAATCGGCAGAATGGGGAACAACGTTCGCCTGGGAACTATTGTGCAGATTCTACCGAAACCTTCACTTAATCTTCATTACTCATGGGCTGAGGTGCCAATCTTGCTCAATACAGTTAACGGAAAATTTATATTCAAACGCTTTTCGGAGCGAAATAATAAGTCTGTTATATTGCAAGCAAATGAAACAGGGATTGTTTCAAAGAATATATGTATGTATGTAGATATTAATTGGGGAAAACTTCTGAACATCATAAAAAGTGGTTGTTTTAGAAAAAATTTACATTCCAAATGTGGTTTCTATTCATATTATTGTTATTAAATATGAGAAATTGAATTGATTTCAATTATTGTTTTAGATTCACTTCGGAATATCTTCTGACATTTTAAACATCAAAAAAGCAAAGACAAAGATTAGGGAGCAGAATTTAATTGTTTCATACACATAAGTTTCAGTTACCGTTAAATAATAAAAGCATTATAATTTGACAAACATTTTTGATAAGTGAATAGGAAAATACCAAACGCTTTAAGAATTTATTTATCTAAAACATTCCGCAGTTTAGCTGGGATTATTGTATCATAAAATTGTCTCTAAGACCGTATTTCGGTACTCGTCCACAGGCGAGTATTTCGCTTATAATGTTTTTATTTCACCAAAATACATTTAAAAATTCATTTGTATTTCCCAAAAGTGATAACAAAAAGCATTTACTTTTATTTACTTTTTATTTTTAGCTTAAAATTAAGACTCAAATCGTCGATCCCAGCACAGACTTGTCTTTTAAATTTTATCAATTATTTAAACAATTATGAGATAATAAATCGCAGAACAAATAATTAAAAATAAAACTACGAGAGAAATATGAACGCATTTGTGGCAATAATTCTAACCGTTGGTTTTTCCACAAATTTTTGGACTTCTTTCACAAATTTTGCGCAAATATTTCAGAAACAAAAGAAGAGCAGTAACTCTATAAATACAAGAAAATCGGCCAGCAAATATTTGTACTTCTTGGAGGACAGTTCCTATAGCTTCTAATTTTATGTTCTGAAAAAGTAATTAATGCCACCATCAGGATTTAGGTTAAAAGTGCGGTTTCAAAGTAGGAAATTTCAAAATTTTAAATGGTCTACAGTTTCATAGAAACTACATTTCCTGTGACGAAAATTTAGCCGCTACAATTTCTGAGATATAAACAGACAAACATGGAGAGTAAAAACTAAGGGCGTGTTCCACAATGTCGAACATCAGCGTTGGTTAACCCATCGAACAGGAGACAATTTCTGAGATATAAACGGCAAAACTCGGAGAGTAAAAGCTGAGGGCCAGTTCCACAATGTCGAGCATCAGCGTTCGCCAACGCTTCGAACAAGAAGCAATTGATTAAAAACTAATTGCAAGAAACTGGAAATCATTAATGTGAGCGATAGATGAACTTGGCAAAATTTAGTTCATAATTAGTGCGCAAATCAGTTTTTGCTCCTCAGAATACAAGCGGACGTTAACGTTCGATGTCGTGGCACAGGCGATTGACTGAAAAAAATATTTTCTTTTGAAATAGAGTTAAAAACTTGTGGTAAAATCTTTCTTTTTGTTACTGCCTCATGTTAATGTTAATGTGCACGTCTTTCAATATTTGTAACTTTGTTCCAGAGTGAGCAATAAATAAATAACATATATAATTAAGATTTTTGACAAAAAAAAATTAACGAAGGTCGTTATAATACCTTTTTGCAAAAATTTTACTATGGTTTTAAGCAACTGATATATTTTTCACTTGTGTGAAACGTTTTAAAGTGGAATTTCTGGCAGTTCTGATGCATAATTACATACATAAGTGCTTATTTCCTGTGAACGGCAAATAAATTGAAAGAATTTTTTTCACAAATTATATAAAAATGGAGAAAATCAATGGTAAAGAAGCTATTTGCAAAGCTTAAACGTCACTTTAAGGTACAACACCGCGTCCAAATCAATTTTTTTTTAAAGTTATGGTAACAAAAACTCAACATGGGCGGTCTACATTTAACACTAACCTGAAGTTAGTGTTAATGTTAGTGATTTCATGTTAAGGGCAGACTGCATTTTAAAAAGCCATCAATGAATATGTTTGTTCGTTCCAAGATAACCCTGCAATTTCTGAATTGATAATGCAAGAAAAAAAGAAAAATTGATAAAACCACTTAACGGACAAATTACTTCCCGTATTGACATGGTATTCACATGTGTGTACATGTGTGAATTAAATATAGGCAGTTGAGTTTCAAGATTATTAATATATGAAAGAAAGAACAAATTGATAAAACATAAGAAACGAAATGATTCAGGAAATATTGACTATGAGATTAGTTCGCCATTTGTAGTACGATTTCACAACTCGTTTTCCGCTCGATATTTTGATTACAGCCATTTTTCCGATTTTCAGAATTGAATTTCCATTTAAAAGAATTTGGCTGTTTGTGCTTTTACATAAACAAAGATTCCATTTAAGGTATTAATAAAAAGTTTTTTTAAATCACAAAACTGATTAACAGAGTTAAAGGATCAAGTCGTAAATGGCTGTTCAAATCCCTGGATAGTGATACCTTAAGTAAAGAGCGTTTTCTTTAGAGGCACACACACTCCTCATGACACCTCGTTGCAACCCGAAAACATCACGGCTTGGTACGCTTTATGTATCCGAAACTTGTGTCAACTTTACTATGAATGACGAACGCTACAAGGAAATGATTCGTAATTTCCTTATTTCTTACGACATTGTAAATCATTTGATGGAGCCATACTCAACCACCCCTTTGTTGGGCAAAACTTTTGGTAAAGGAATTATCTCAAGAAATGGTCCTTTGAATTGGCCACCTCATTCGTGTGATTTGACATTTTTGGACTATTTTTTGTGGTTACAAAATCTCCTGTGAATAAGACCGTTTAAGACCCTTAAAAACGACGCCTTTTGTTTACTGATTTCCAAAGTGCAATTTTCTAAAATTTGACTCAAAAGTCAAGGTGAACGTTAGAATCTATCGAAAGTTGAACCTGTAAATGATGGTGTAAAAGGGATTAAATAACCCGAGCTCCCCAATAAGGCGTTTGTGGTACATATCACATGAAAGTGACACCCATGAATGTGTGCCTAGCCACGCAAATGGGGACAGCGGTTCACCAAATGAAATTGGTTGCAGCATAATGGCGGATACTAATACAAAACAATTACACAATCTGTCTTAAACTATTAATTCTAATATGCTTTTCAACTGATATTCCGAATAAGCCAATATGTAAAAAAATTACAAGTAATAACAGAAAGTTACGGACTATTCTAACCCGCAAGAACATTTTTACACATAAATATTGTGGACTTACCGGCTTTACTGGAGGCATCTTTATCGCCCTGTTCTTCTAGTCGATCGGTGAGCAACGAATGTATCACTCCATATGTATTTATAATACCGAATATAACACCATTGCAAAGGAATGCACTCACCATCACTAGCCAGGCACGCATACCACCATCCGGAGGTTCCTTGCCGTGTATATCTCTACAGCAGGGGGCTTCAATGTGGACCTCCTTCACTAAATTGCTTTTATTCTTTTTACATTTTTTATTGTTGCATATTTTATGTTGTACTGTGTTCACGCCATTTGTGTTTTCCTTCAAACTATTACCATTTAATGTTACGGACTCGCTGCCATCATTTATCAATCTGTTGTGCTGTTCGGTATTTACAATTTGCCCATTTGCATGGGAGGACTTTTCCTGCAGAGGCTCGTTTTCTGTCATCTTGCCTTAGTAGAGTGCTGTGAATATGTGTTGAAGATACCTTCGTGGAAGTGATCTGAAAAGATATAAACACATACATACACATGTAGATAACTTTTAGAACAGAGTGTCGCAATGTATACACATAAACAAGTTTGTGTTACATTTTCGAACTCATTAACTGGGGTTTTCCTGTTTTATACAATTCTCTTTTTACATTAAATTCCGATGTTTTTGAAGCTTGCGAACGGTTCCATATAAAAATTTAAGGTTTTGTATTTGTATATAAAAGTGAATGCATGAAATTTGACACACTAGACGTGTTTTTTCATGCAGGGTCACATATTCATTATTATAAAATTTTACTTTCTGATAAACGTTTATTTATTTAATTATAAAAATAAAAAAATCTGCTTGCAGTTCTCGTCTCTTTTTTTTATTACTTTTTATCTTCGTTAAGAATAAATATGTGGAACTTCGCTAATACCTTCTATAAGCCAACATTATATTATAAAGCCTTAACAAAATTTATATGAACCACTTTGGAAATCTTTATTCGAGTTGAGGATGTTGGCGGTATTTTTACGTAAATATCCGATTTTATCTTTTTATATTTGAGAATTTGAGGGTTGCTAACCAGATTTTTAACCGTTTATGAAGTGATAGAGTGTCTGCTATTAACAGGGACCTGTATGGAGCAAATGCAGCATTCAATATGGCCTCAAAAAATGTTGCTAAGACCCAGTCTAAGGCCAGAAAAACACTCTGACGTTAATCAAAATATTTTTAAATTTAAGTTAAATTTTTGTTAAAGCACTAATATTCAAAGAAAAATACCAAGTTCTTTTCGTATAACTTGCAGAGATGTGAACGAAGAAAGGCATCAGTTAGAATTTTGCTGATTAGAACGTTATTTTTCATCGTAGGAGTGTAAAATGTTCCAGTAACATATATTTTGATGCGGTGCATCATAACATCCAAATCGATTTTGAATCTTTTGTAACTTGATTTTTTTTTAGATCCAATCACATCAAACTTTTCCACATTTATATTAAAAACATTGAACCAGGCCGTTTCATTGTAATGCCGCCTGGTACACTGGAGAGCAGGCATTATTTAATTACTCATATCAGCCAAAATAACAAATATTTTGGGGGCAAGATTATAAAGTGGATTCACTTGCAAGATGGAAACTCATGGCGATTTAGTTCGAACAATAATAAAAAATTATGCATTCCAAATGGGTAATACTTTTAACATAGTACCCTCGCACAGAAATAATTTATAACTTTAATGTATGTATGTATGTATGTACATATTCGTTTAGGGTTTGAAAAATAAAACAAAATTATTGCACTAATTAGCGATATTAAGCCCTATTTATGCGATTTTTATTTATTACATAATTACAAGTAATCGTTTCCATTACTGAGAATTTAAAATGTTGAAAGTCATTGAATGCGTTTTGGCGTCCACACGTTCCACGCGGTTCAATCCTTCTATGCCCTTTCTGGGCTAAAAAATAAAAGAATCAGCTGACATGGAGAGAAAATACGCATTAAAATTTTACACTCGTACGGCATCTCATTTTAAAATTTTTCAAATTCTTTCACACATCATTAGATCAGGGATGTGTTTTTATATAAACATTTTACTTTGTTTTGGTCTTTTATCACTGGTGTAAACGTAAAAAATCTTTTGTAAGATTTTTATTCTCATTTTTAAAATACGGAGATAATTTCATAAGCTTTTCTCTTTGGTTTTACGTACAACTCGTATTACCGTCTAAATTCCCTTTAACTTTAGATGATACCATCCGTGCTCTTCTACTCAAAAAACTTTACTTATCGCATCACTTTATTATCGCCTAAATCTCCTTTTAACAACAGGTGACTGGAAGGCATTAGAGTCGAATGTGAAATAAAATATTTTTTTTTATATTTTCTAAGTGAATTTTTATTTTTTTTTTTTATTTTTCTTCAACCAAATTCAACTTCATATTTTACTTTCTTAAATTAGGAACAAAATCCGTTTGAATTATTGCTGTGATTAATGTTTTTACAGAAGATAAGAAAAAGAATATGTGCTTTTTACCAAGTGGACAATCAGCTGTTTCGTAGCCGTAGTAAACATGATCTGGTTTGGCAACAGTGCTTAAATCCATTAAACCACTTAAATAAGCTTTAGTTTCTGGCTATATGTACGAAAACACACACACATACTTACACATACTTATGTGCATACATACATTTTTACTCAACACATGCATTTTGTTTTTATTGCTTGAACTGTTATTTTTGCATCAACTGTGTGTTTTTTTGTTTGTTTGTTTTTGTTATTCAATTTAAGCATCCATGAAAGACATGCAGTGATAACAACGTTCTAAACAATTCGTCACATCCCGCATTTTGTTTTTGTATTAAGATTATAATTGTTAAAACGAAAGTTTTTCTTGTCTTCTTCAAACATTTTTGGTTACAGTAATAATTTGCAAGAAATTTTTTTCTCAATTTCAAAAAGGAAAAATGGAACTTGTGCTCTATTAAATTGGATGGTTTTATAGGGATGTGTGCATAGCAGGTATGTATGTATGTCCACCTTTCGTCAGTAGACTTGAAAACCGGTGAAAAAATGCAAAAACAGCATAAGCAAAAGTTACCATGAAAGCAAATGTACATACATATATACATACATACATATGTACGTATGGATGTAGGTAATTCGTCAATAATTCTGCCTGGTGATCAATTTGCTTTGGATCAAACCATGTCCCAATATGTGACTAAAATGGGATCATAATTTACGCGAAATGGGTTTCCGTGCTATAAATTTGTGTGAAGAAAAGCGATTTTAAGAGAGTAAAATTCGTCTGCTTCCGTCAGACAGTCCAAAAGTTGTCTTCCTTCTTAAGTTGGAAAAGTTGAACATCAATCAGCTGTTTCAAAACAACAAAGTATAATAAAAGACAAACATACTTATAAATCATATAAGGCGTTTTCTAAATATGTACATATGTATGTATGTATATTGTACACCAAAATAACTAAAAATGGCTTAAGTTTGAATTACCTATGAAGAAAAATTTTCTTTTTTCCCAAAATCTTAATGATAGTTTTCAATACTTAAGCTGTGTTTGCAATACAAGATATTTCTACTTCGATTCTATCTATTTAATTCAATTGGGGAGACTTAAAAAATTTACAACAAGCCTTTATTTTTTACTTCTTAAATGAAGAGAGAATTTTTGACAATAGTTCGATTCTACAAAATTCTAATACTCTGTATTATCATCCAAATGTACTTTTATGTATGTATGTTTATATTATGTTTTTTGCAAATTCCGTTTTTACCCGATATACACATGGACCAATATTTAAAGGCTGAAAGGCAAAGAACAGCTCATTGGGCGTTTGAATAGGTTTCAGCACCCCTGACAGAACACAGCATTTCTAACATTGCCTGTGTTCATAGATGCTGATGAGTGAAGGGGCAAGTATGAAAAACGCACCTGTTGCCGCTAATCTTGGATATGAAAAAATTCTGTTTTAATTGTATTTATTATTCAATATAAATATGCATATACATGATTATACCTGCACGATATTGCATAAAATACTCCCAAACTTGGTTGGGTAGTTCAAGTGAATGACAATCCTTCAATATTAATAAAATATAACCAAAACATTAACTAAATCTCCCTTACAATTTAACATATTCATATTAACAATGATTTTAAGCCCAATTAATTTATTTATATGTATGTACATACATATATACTTATGTACAATCAAAGTGACAAACGAACTTGATCAATTCCCCTAAATTCCGATTCATTTTAACTAACTATAATTTTGTTACCCCTAGTTTTGTAACGAAAATAATAATGGTATATTAAAAAAGGTCTTGAGTGAAACAAAAATACATTGAACGTATATAATTTCTATAACCTAATTTTCTTCCATTCACCGTATATAGATAAAGTAATCAACGAATAATTTCACCACCTTTAAATATGTACCTTTCACGTTTAAGTATGTACCTCTAATTGAAAGCCCCCTTCATTTATTAGAATGTTTTCTTAGAAAACTCCACGTTTAAATACCTCTTTCGGATGATTACCCGAAAACTAGTAGACTTTTCGTCGGTTGCTATTTAAAACTGCAACCAAGTTTGTATAAGCATCTGCCCAAGGCGGCTGCAAGCAGGTGAAATTGGAAGCTTTTGTGTTGCTTGTGTGAACGTCAACAGGTCAAGAGTAAAATTTTTCATTTTCACATTCGCTTAATTAACTTTTCAAGGTAATTAAACAAGTTCACTCAAAGGCTTTCCCCCTCTGTATGTGAATAACGACATATTATTTAAAAAAATTTAAATCGAGTTTTCGCACGTTTAGGATGCACCGCATCAAAATACATGTTCCTATAATATTATCAGAACCATTTTTTAATTTCAGTTATGGTCCTTTGGGTTCACATGCTTGCAAGTAAATTTAAGCTGATATTTAAAAAAAAAATTGTTATACTTAGTTTTTCATATTCGAGTTTTTTGCTACGCTGAACACTTTGTTTAATGTAACTTAGAGCTCTATGAAATCATATGTAGTACATACATATACAAATGTAAGTACATACATACATACATATGTTTGTGTTGGTTTAAATCCTTTTTCTCCAATTTAAATATGTTTTTCATGCCCCCTCAATGAACACAGAAAATACAAGTGGCCCAAAAAGCCACAAAAAATGGTGTTTATGTTCATACATATTGATTTTCGTGTGCTTGTTCCTACCGCATCAAAGCTTCACCTTATCTTACAATTTCTGTATGCAGCAGACAAAGTTATAATAAAACGAAAGTTTGCATAAATTTTGCAATGATAAATTATTTATTAAACTTTCTTACATAAGAATATGTAAATGTATGTATGTACGTATGTATGTACAATATGTACATATGTTGTTTTTTATACAATAATTTTTCAGCACTTGAAGATTTATATTTAAATCTTTCCCATATGAGGAATGCTTTCGTAATAATATGATGATTAATAAATTAAGCATCTCTAACCTGCGGCTATAGCATGCGTTACTCTCCTCGAACCAAAAGGAATATGTCGTATTTTTGGTAAAATGAATGCATACATTTCAACAATAGTTTTTTTAATGTTTTTTATTTCTTTACTGTCAGCCAAAATTTTTTAAAGACTTACATATGTATGTGAATCTTACACACTCAGAAAAAAGTTGGATGGAGCACGCAACCAACCTTCCAAAGTATGTATGTATGTATGTATCTTGGACATAATTTTTTGTATGAACGGCGTTTAACGCAAGATCGTCGTTGGGCCATGTAACCAACAAAATATCGGCTAGATGTTAACTCTATAGGAATATTTTCGGAGGTAAAACAATCAGCATCTTCATTAAAAGACTATTAATTTTCATCGAATATATGTATCTGCAACATCTATGTATGTATGTACGTCCGGAGTATAATTACTTGATGATATACTGTCGGTCCGTTGAGTATCTCCTGAAATTGACTGAAACTCAACTGTTAGAAACATTGCGTCGTCGTTTGCACAACTTGATGATACTAAATTGAGTTAATTTTAAAGATGTTAGTTTAGCATAAACTGACGCGTATTTGCTGTGGCCGCCTTTGGCACGTGCATATGAAAACAAGTTTTCTAATGGATCTTGATTAAAATGGCTCGTTAAAATGCAAAGCAAATTTGAATTTTCTTCAAAACAACTTTGCCGATACAGATAAGATAGTTTTCGTAGTTGGAGTTAAACCATCGATTGAAAATATTTTGCTACCTACAACTTGTGTTATATACATACATACATACATATGTAGATTATTAGCTGTTGGTGAGTGACCAAGCTGTGCTATTAATCCTCAATCCTCGCTTCAGTGTATTTGGGTATTTGAAACACATGCTGTTTAAGCAATCAAAATATGTATGTAGTTATTAAGCTTTTTTATAAAAGAAAACGTGGAAGTGGCTACTGCTGAGGAACTTCGTACAAATTCGCGATTTTCACCAGCAGATTGGATTGCAGCAGCAACTGAATTACTCAAAGTCTTAGTCAGAAATTTGCCGCATTTAAGCGAACATTTTCAAAATCTAATAAAACTCTAAGTACTGAAACCAAAATTTATTAAATTTCATTGAAATATGTACATGTATTTGTCTTTATTTTCAATATCATATTTAAAACGCGGAAATTTATTTTATTTATAAATACTAGCAAAAGCCTGCAATTTATAAACAATTGCGACATTAAATTGAAGTTGGAATAATTCTGCTTTCATGTTCAAAATATGTAAAATAAGCAAATACTTACATACATACATACACTAATGTTCATACATATGTATGTATGAACATATGTATGTCTGTATGTATCTTTTTTGCAACTTAACAAATTATTCTTCAACTTTGATAAGAAAAACATTGCAATTGCATTTTAGTGCCTTGTTTCTTAAAAGACAAAAACAAAGTAAGCAAAAAAAATATGCACACGTTTTACACTTAAAGGGCACGTTACAGAGTTAAAATCAAGCACACGAGTGTGTGTGTATAAGCACAAATGTCTGTATACATACACACTTACATATGCATGTATGTATGTATGTATTATGAAAATATAAAAACAAAACCTAAAGGTATACGTAAGTACGTATGTATGTACGTCTGTGCGTATATTTTAAAAAGCGCGCCCATTGTACTACATTTAGTCATTCTCAAAAACAAATATGTATGTATGTATGTGCTTTAATAAATAGCAAGTCCACGTGTTTACCGTTACTCACTCGCTCTATTACACGCTTCAGCCAGTTGTTCGTTTTCTTTACAAAAATCACTAAATCACACTCACTCTCACTGTACACAATATATAAATTGATTTTTCTTAATTTTTTTGCTATATTTTCATGCAATTTGAATTTGATTTCTAACCCTGAATACGGAAAATTATTTTATTTATTTTTTTATTCATGTACATACATACATATGTATGTATGTGTGTAGTACGTGCACTTGCGTAAATATTTTTGCATTTATTTTGTCACAACAGAAAACACTATTTTTTTTTTTTTTTTTTTTGTTAAGTCAAAAACCGCTTAATTTTTGTTTGTCTGTTTGTCAGCAGGCAAAATTAATGTAACCTGACACGAGAACACATTTACGTTCACAAACTAAGTACTTTATTAATTTATTTAAAAAAAAAATTAATTATTTTTATTTACGGCAGAAAAATACTATAGAGAACCGAATTTAAGCGGACCACCTTTCATTGCGGTGGTTAGAAATAAAGTAAAACAATTTCTTATACTCACTACGCCAAATATTGTTTTACAGATGCGCTACAGTGTCGGGCGGCAGTTGAGGTGGCACACAAAGATTTATGAGTTTCGCTGATAATAATGGAATTGTACATACTATGTGTGTACATATTTACGTTGAAATTACTTTACACATAACAAAAATAACTTTTAATTATCTACTATCTATAATTTATTAATGAAATGAATAAAAATAAAACGTGTTAGGGATTAAAGTTGTAATCGAAAAGTTTTTAATACATTCTTTGCGAAAAGAAACTAATTACACGCTACGACAAAAAATACCAATCAATCAAAATTCTAATCGAAATTTGTTTACGAAATTTAATGCAGTTTCTTTAAGAAAGAAAATTAATTACACAAACCTCTGTCCACAAGCCGGTAGAGCGGCCTTAAAATACGATCGCAAATATGTATGTATGTATGTGGAGAGCTAAAACACAGTTTTAATATGTATCTTCTATCCCTTCAACTTAGGCCCACGACCCCATACATACATACATACGTATGTATGTATATAACTGGTGCTTATATGACAATGTCCTTATAAGAAATGCAAATAAGCACTTACTGCACAATCTATGTATGTACATACATATGTATGTATGTACTTATTTCGCCAACGCATTTGCTCAGCTTCAAAGCATTTTCTATTGAATTGTTGTTGCCACCTGAACTAATCATATGCAAGAGCGAAACAGCAAATCATGCAGATCAGTTGCACTCTTCCAAAAGTCAAGTGCACTCCCTAACATTTTTTACAATCCAAAGAATATTTCTAATAATATATTAAGTTTAAGATTTGTCAAAAAATCGAATAATGAGTGCGAGTGTGAAAAGGTGTAAAAGCAAAATGTTATCTAAACAATGCGGCAAAAGATTTGTTTCAGTTTCTTCGTCATACTCAAACTTTGGAATAGAAATTAATTTTCGTGCACGGCATGTCGAAAATCTAATGTAATTTTGTGTTATATTAGTAATTTCGCTTTCTTTTATATACCATCTTTTTTTATTGTTGAGGTCGGGGCTTCGGCCGCCCGCCACAAAACTATCCATATTATAATGAACACATGCATACCTGCTTAGTCTTAAAACAAATTGGAATTACAGTGCGCTCAGGATAACATCCAAACCACATTTCGGGGGTTCTGCCTACAACTATTTATTTATTTTATATGTATAAAATTAATTTTTAAGTGTAGAAGTTTTCCATTTCTGGCAGCGTACACGCAAAGAAAAAGCATTTTGTACTTATTAACTTAGTAACATCAAACAAATAATTTTTCGGAAAAAGCAAAAATGGAGTTTGGAATGATTCTAAAATGCCATAAGCCGAAATAAAAAGTGGACTTGGTAGTTTCAGGGCTTTTAAAATTTTGTTGATAAGAACTTTATTTTTAACTGTATGAGTGTAAAATTTCCCGGGAACATGCAACACGGTGCATCATATTTATGAAAAATGTAACCTTGGACTTTTTTTTTGTAACACGCCTTTAACACAAGTTAGCGACACAACGAAATCATTATTGTTGTTTTTGTTAAAACCTGTGAAGTTTTCTGTAAATTTCATGGGTACGGCAAGACTTGAAGTCACTCATTTTTGTGAAATTTGTTGTAAAAATTTCCCCAGACCGAACCATACAATACGATCAACTGAAATAAAGTAAAAACATTTTAATAAATAAATAAATAGTACTTGTGTGTAAAAATTTTAATATTCACAAACGTACATACATCTGTACATACTTATATTTGTGGATCATATTTAAATGTATGCCAATTAGGGTCGACCTTAAAATTAAAAGTTTGATATTTTTGCAGTCTTATCTACTCGTTTGCTGAACGTTGTATAAAAAAAGTGCCAAACAATATAAAATACAAGTTTCTTGCCTCACAACTTCAAAAATATGAGTTTTGGATGTAATAAATAATAATTATCAAAATTCTTATTGAAATGGTTTTCTACCAGTTCATATTTTAAAATAAATATGCGTATTGTGTGTTTTTGCTATTGTTTTTAGTTGAACGCAAAAATGTTGGCAACTGTTTTTCCACCGGAGTCTTTGGCAGGAATCGAACCTACGACCGCTGGACTGTTGGTCGAATACTCTACCAAAAAAATCTCATATAACTCCGGATATATGTATGTATGTATATGTATATATGTATATACATATATGTATTTAAAACATGTAGAATAAAACCTCCTTTAATGGACTGCTCTCATAACCGGACAATTTTATTGATTTAGTGTCCCTAAACATAATAATATTTATTATTTTGCAATTACAACAGTAACACTTAAATTCAACGGTTTTATTTTAGATATGATGTTATTAGACCACAAACGTATAACTTGGTCGCCAATAGTCACGTCACATTCAGCAATAGTACGTCGCTCTTAGAATATCGTCATCGCAAGCATATATTTTTTTTTAATTGTGATTTGGGATAAAACTTTGAAGTTGGAAATAAAATTTTCCAAATTGAATGGTAAATCAGACTTTCTGACTATATGTATGATTTCGTTGCAAGACTTAGACTTAGGAAAAATATTTTTCTAAAAGGTCATTTTAATTATAGAAAAGAAAAAAGCAAAACAAAATGTTCAAAAAACATTTCAAACATCAAACAAAAAATTAATTAATATATATCGTTCTCCCGCTTTTCCAGTTTCTTCTGAAACTTTTTACAGCTTGAGAAGTAAACAAATTTTTTGAACTTTTCTCTTCGTCAACATTTTAGAATCGAAATTACATTCGCCTGTCTGAACTTCCTGCAAATATTTCGTGATGTTTCCAAATGTTTAAAAACGTTATTTAGTGAAGTGAACTAAAGAGAAACTTAGGAAAAAGTACAAGAACGTTCTAATTTGAATAAATGTAACGGTAAAAATACTGAAACGGTAACACTGCAGGTTAATAGTTTATACGTTTTTTTGTCCGAAGACGCCGTGCAAGGAGATTTTGAAAAAATAGAGGCCGTGTGCTGCTCTAAATACATTCGAAACAACAGGCTACAAGCCACAATATGTCAAAATTAACACACGCACATTCTTATGGGGACGATTATAACGACAGCGCAGCTACACGGCAACACGACCACCGTTGTAGATGTGGCCAACGGGGCTGCCAAATTTTTTTTTAAAAATCTGCATATTTGGAATAAAAAATCTGCTTTTCAAGTGAAAAAACTGCACATAAATAAAGCCGAATTAAAGCTAAACCAAAGAAGAGCTGCATGACGGGTTATAAGGAAAGTATTTTAGGATTTATATTTCAAACCATAAAATTAGGCTCAATGTAGAAAAACATAACTCTTTGCATTTACTCAGTGTTCTATGTTTTATTTTTGGGAATTTGCAAATGACATTTCAGCGCAGGACTCAATTAAGCAGGGCCTTTTCCATTTTTTTTTTTTTTTAATTATTCATTTGACTTCTGGGGAGCATTTAAGCGGGCAAATCAATTATCCGGGGAATATTAGTCGGAAATGAGTGTAATGGTGTAGAACTTAGAGCCCAGAAATAAAAAAATTGAAAGTAGAGAACTTGTTTCAAAAAATGTTGTTAAAAAAATTCAACATTTTCGTAAAAACTGACTCTTAAAACAAAAAACTTCAAAACTGTTCAATGCTTCAAAAAACTGCAAAATGCAGATAAATATGCACATTTGGCAACCCTGGTCGCCAATTTCAACTTATTTGTACTTTTCTTAGCTAAAAAAGAAAAACAATGTGGACAATATAACAAAACAAGTATAAGAAATTGGTGCTTTAATATACTTTGCGAAATTACTTTTGTTTTAAAATCGTGTTGATAAATAGATTTATAGATTTATTTTTTTTAAGTTTAATTAACTTATTTTACATACATTTCAGAAGCTTTAAAAAACACGACTTTCAATACTGATTAGATTTTGCTTTTGTTTTCCATTATATTATAGTTCCATGATTTTGATATTGTAAAATCTGTGTTCCAAATAGTTTGTTATTTGAATATTTTCATTTAAATTTTCTTAAGGCCGTCATAATGTCACACATACATAAATAATTATTGTTTCCGCTCAAGCAGGTGTGGTCGCAAAAATAATGTACGGCGATTTTCATTGTTTCAACAACAAAAAATAATTCATTGTTTTTAATTTGATATACAATTCGTTACTGTGTTATTTATAGTTTGAAAGATACATATATTAAATTCCGTCTTCAACTTTGCAGGCCCACTTACGCCAAAGTGGGCGGGGCCGAAACACAAATATTGTGACTGACTGTGAGAAACATTTTCATTTCTGAAACGTCAAAATAATGAATTTTTCCGCTTCTTTTTTAAGTAAATTTGGCATTACTGAAATACATGTAAATGCATCGCTGTAAAAAAAGCTGCCGTCCTTAAAATAATTATGTAGCTGGATACAGAGATACAACTGCAGTTAGCAGCATTTGTAGTTGTGTGTTCGTGTAACCCGGTGTCTCGAATGCATTTAGAGCATGATGTTTTAAGTTGACCAATTCAAAATAATTTAAGCAACCCTTTCTAGACATCTTTAAACTCACTTAAACACAATTCGTGTTGCTCCTTGTTAGTGCACAATTTCAAGCTGATATTTCTTCATTAAATATGTTTTTCGAGAGGCTTTTCAGGGAGCCATTGAAAAACTTAAAACATCTCTAAGCGAATAGTTAATTGTATGATGACTGTATGTCAATGTTAACTCGCAAAAAATTATCTGTTATGTTTTTACTATCGCAACTAATTATACACTTATACACGAATGTATTTACATTGTCTCTGAGTAAATAAAACAAAAGTTATAAACAATAAGAACATGTATGTATGTATTAAATAGTAACACTGGTGGTTTGTAACTTCTTAATTGAAATGAGAATAAAAACTTATCGTAAATTTAATGTAAACAATGCCAAAATTTTTTGTCATGCTTTAATTTCACTTCCAAGCTTCACCACCCGCTGAATCACGTGATGAAGTACAAATGTACAGATGTCACCTTTAGCGCTTTGCATAAGTTAACCTCAAGCACGAGTAGTTTCAAGGAACAACAAACCTTTTAACAGAGATGATATTTACGCTGTCTTATGCGCATAAAAAATTAAAAAAAATATTGCTAAAAAACTGAAACATTCACTCTGCTTTTTCTGAGATTAGATCTTCTACTTCTACAGGAAATTAACCCCAAAAATGTTTGAAAACTCTTGAAAAAATATGAATCTTTCTATTTTTTGAGGCATATTTTGTAGACCGTGAGAGAAAGAAGGCCGAAACTTTCACAGAAACACAAAAGCATTCACTAAAGTTTTCTACGGAAACACCCTTTATCTGTCTCATTCTCTTTTTATTTTTTATTGTAACGGCCACGAAATATCTGCAATATTGACCTGTTGATATCGGAGAACCAAGACTCTAGGAAGCTTCTGCATGACTTCGGGTGTTTAAGCTTTTCCAAAACCTTCACCAAAGGTCAAGAGATATACTGAAGACATGTGGCTTTGGTCTCGCTGGAAGGGGTGTTGGTAGACGCTAATAATTACGGTAATGCAAATGCCCTCGAGTTGCTGTAGTCTTCCAACAGATTCCTCTTTTTGGTAAAGAATTGGAATTGGCGGGCGAGTATGATTAAGGCCTGAAGTTTCTTTTCGAGTTCCAGCTACCGAATCAGGAGACTCTCTTCCTCTGTTCGGATGTTTACTGGCGGTACTCATTAGACAGCCCGAGCTAGAAGGCCGGCCTTTTCAGTATTTTTCTTCTGATCATACGTACAGAAAACTGGCAAGCAAGCACTTGCATGTCTCAGTAGAAAGTTTAAAACGGAATGAGTTTTAAATCATCACGATTCAAAAATTTATAGATTAATATGGATTATCTTTTGTTGACGCTTGAGAAAGTACTATATTTTACTATGTACCTCTAAGAGAAGGAGGACACCTCCAAGGAACTTGTGTAGTCGTATTAAATTAATAATCTCCTTATTTAATACTGAAGCAAAAGTTTTAAACTTATAACACGTTAATCCGTTAATTTTAAGACTATTCTTGGCGATCTGAAATTGGCGATTTGATTTAAATTATTGGAAATGAATTTCTATAACAAAATTGTCACAAAATTGTTTTTGCAACAGATCGATTGTTAAGCGCGCTGTACGGCAAGTTGCTCCCACTTGTTGGAACCAAATGCCGTTGATCGGCACGGCTCGTTCATCGTAACGGGAACGACCGTTTCGAGGCATGTAACGGAAATTCTAGAGAATTGTCTTCACTCCACGTACCGCAGTTTCGTTCACCATAAAACACAATTCTTTGATAAAAAATGCTTATCGTCGGCCAGTTTGAAATGAGCCCAATCGGCATATGTGATGCAAGCGATGGCCATTTGGCTTCAATTCTTGCATAAAATGTATTTTATAGACACGTAAGCCAAGAGCCTTCAGTAAAATGTTCCTTCTAGTTGAAGGCCAACAGGTTGAGAACGACGACGGAGCGACATTTTTGGGCCTTGTTTAATGCTCGAGCTACAACAGCAATATTCAATTCCTTTTTCACACATTTCTTCGTGTCTTTGGTGTTTTTGAATTAAGAAAAGTAAAATTACTGCGAAAACGATCGCTTGCCAATTACATTGGCCGTAATATAGACGATGTTCAGTTTGAAAGCGCTGGTCTGGCGTTAAAGCATTCATGCCGACTTTCCAAATTTTACTGAACAAAAGTTTGCTAATCTGTCAAATCGATATCGAAAGCTTTTATGCAGCTAAACAAAGAGGCGTAACTTTGAAGTCACTATACACCGCTGTGTAACGCCATCTTTATTAAACTTGTATCTTCAATGCTGGCACGGATTTCTAACGGAAATTTAGATTCCTGAAACCAGGGGCCATTGAATATTTATTGATTGGGGTTATAATTTTGGATAAGATATATACATATATACTATATGAACATAAATTACATGTGTAGTACGAGTATGTATTGTATGTATGTATGCAAGTACACTTGAAACTACCCCACTATCTCTGAAGTGTTTATTGCGTTCGAAAATAACGTCAGTTTATCTAAGAAATCGAGCTATAATTGGAAACATATAAATAAATTAATTTCTACGTGAGTCGGGGTTTTATTATAAAGAAACTTTATTCACGCGTTCATCTCTTCGGGACACAAAACCAATTGCACCCTGACACACAATTGGCTACACATAATTCCCAGATCTAATAAATAAAATTCAAACTTCAATAAATTTAGCGGATGCAACCACTTTAGATTTAAAAATCTTCACTTTTCTCACACATAAGAATGTTTCTTAAATTTATTCTTAATTAATGTGTCAATTATGAACATTTTAACGCTGATTCTCAAATTTCTAATTCTTGGAACTTTTGCCCATGGATGGATATAAGTACATACATGTCTACATATACATATATGTATACATACATATGTATGTACATATATATTTACCTAACTACGCCTGTATTTACTTGCATATTTATACGTGTGTATGTAAGTATGTATGTATGTGCATACGAACATGTATTAAAGGCAAATGTGCTTCTATTCCAATGAACTCCCAATAAATAACAGCAATAATTATATTCATTTCATTTATTTATTAGCTTGTAAGTTGAGTAAAAAATAACTAGTTGGGCGTAAAACAATAATTTATTTAAAATAAATAAAAATAAATTAACTAAATGCCCGTCCAAGAGAATTTCTTTTGTCAAGCAGGTGACCGCGTCCGTTCAAGGGAAAGCGACTGAAACCCTAAAGGGTGCCGCTTATGGGAAGTGTTTATTAAGGGTGTATGCCCCTTAAACACATACATACATATAAGTTTGTACATATATTCACAGATCGTATTTGAGTGATAATTTTGTTCGAAAATCCGCTAAATGTGTCTTGTCACATCACTTTGGTTGATTAAAAACTGATTTATCACCTGACTGCTTAAAAGAGGATTCATATATGATTCATACGTGCGATCAAATAGTGGTTTCTTGAAAAACCAGCAACATAAAACTAACAAAACTCTGAGCCCCATCGCCATTGTTCCTCCACTGTGGCCAGGCCTTTTGTTATGGTACGACCTTGGATGGTTTCGGGTCTCGGTCACACCGCTTAAAGCTGAAAGTCTATAGCACACATTCTACGCATTCCAAGCTTTTAGCAAAAATTGGAATCAGTATACACATGTGCATATGTAATTACAAGGGGCAAGTTACACCAAATGCCCAAACGGAACGCATAAATGCGAACGACGCAAAAAGTAAGCATACTTTATACTTTTGTGCGCGTCGCTAAACATACATATGTATATGTATATCGATACCTTAATATAGAAAGGCCCTAAGTAACGCTTTCCTAACTTTTCAGGCGAGAGAAAAAACCTAATAAAAATTAAAGTTTTGTAGTCGCGAAACTTTTTTCAGCTGCTTATATTTTCGTTATTTTTAGTCGAATCATGTCAATTTTCGAAATTTACAAAAAACTTGATTTGAGAAAAAAACGAGTTAAGGCCTTTCTATATTAAGGTAACGATATGTACATACATACATACATACCATTATCATTTATAGACTGTTCTGGGTAATTCTTTCTGCAGTTTGGTCTCAAAATAATTGTTAGAAAAGCTTATTTTGTAATTTTCAAACTCCTTTTGTCATTTTAATATATTTAATTGTTTTGATGAAATCAAAGTCAAAAATTTCCATACAACTCGAATCTACTTACTTATGTATGTGTGTATGTTTGTGTATACACAAGTATGTATGTATGTTTAAATGTATCACTTGCAAAAACTATTTTCAGATGTTTATGTACATACATGCATACATACATACATACATACATACATACATACATACATACATACATACATATGTACATGGGTATGTAAATCTATCAAGAGGTGGTTTACAGTTGGGCGAAAATCTGACATATATGTATTATATATGTGTCTATTTAATTTCTTTTCATTAGCGAAGCAAGAAAAAGTACCACTGGTTGTCAGCTAATTAGAAACGCTTCTATTAAAAAAAAAAAACCTACTCAATTTTTTTATAAAACAAAGTAAATATTCATTTATTTCATAATATTTTAATGAATAAATATTAAACAAATATAAAGTAAAACTTGAATTACTTTTCACTCTTAAAAATATTTTGCGAACTTATTTTATTTTGTTTATTATATCTGCGACACCTAATTAGAAACGATTTCACATTATAGATAAAAAAGAATTATATTAAGATATTTTACTTACTTTTTGTCAATACTTTGTTGCAAATCGCTCTACAGGTATTGTCCCCACGCTTTTTTTACTTCATCAAAAAGAGCCGCCATATTTGTGATATTTTTGCCACTAATGGCTCTTTTTGCGTCCCCCCCCCCGCCCCCCCCAGATGTTCTATAGGGTTTAAGTCGGGACTGGACGAAGGCCACTCCAAAACATTGATAGAATTATCATGAAAGAATTTTTTGTCAGCCTGGCCGTGTGCTTCGGATCGTTATCCTGCTGAAATTGCAGCCCATGGGAACATCACATTATTTAAGATTTGTACATATTTTTCCTTCTTTAAAATCCCATCAATTTTGTGAATTGGGCCAACGCCATTCCAGGAAAAACATACCCACACCATAATTGATCCTCCGTCACGCTTCACTACTCGTGAAACGTAGCGAGGATTACATTCTTGGTCTAACATACCTCTGAGCATCAGGACCAAGGCGATTAATCTTTGTTTCATCGCTCCAGAGCACATATTTCCATTGGCTGGCACTCCAGTTCCAATGGGACTTGGTAAAATCCATACGTCGTTTTCTTTGAATTTTGGTCAGAAGTGGCTTCTTTCGTGCTGCTCTTCCATGTAGCTCTGCTTCCACCAAACGACGTGCAACAGTCCGCTTAGACACCGTAACATTTAAATTTTCCTGAATATCCCGTTAAATGTCCGCTGATGTCTTTTTTGAGTCGGATTTAGAGATTCGTGTTATTAGTCGGTCGGTATGCGCTGATGTTTTTCTGGGTCTCTTCTTCCGTGGAAAGTTGGCTATAGTCTATTTTTTTTAATATGCTGGAGGGCATTAAATACCATTTTTTTGGAACACTCCAGACCCACAAAGTTCAAAAATTGCGCTCCGTTTTTCAGGAGTACAACTTTTTGCGCAGAGGAGAAGAAGAGAAGAAGATACTATAGATTGTTGGCTATTTCATTTCTCATTCTAATTGCTTCATTTAAGAATCTCAATTCCGTGTCTGTGGCTGCATTCAATATCGCCATGTGGAACTTCATTATTGTAAAATGATTCGACATTATAAAATGTACAAATATTGTAGAGTGCGCAACAAATATTGGTGATTTTAACGGACTTATTTGGTTCGTATGTTTGGGTGTATAAGGGGCATCTAAAGCGGTTTCTCAAAACACCAATAATCCGTTCAATTATATTGTTGTTTATTGAATTTATGTTCTGCAGTTCCCGCTGTGGGACTTCTATATGGCGTTAGTAAAAATGGTTTTAGAGAAGTTGAATTTTTGACACGGTACTCCATCCCATAGCAAGATTAGAATCATTTCCAATCATTTGTTGTGCGCTCCCCTGTCCGAAGTAACGAAGTGCCGTAGCTGATTGTAAAATCACTGGAATGCTTGCTTCGGCCACTTTGGTTGATATTTCATTTAACCGCATTAAAATATAAAGCCAAACCTATCTTTATATAGGGAATGATTCGTTATATAGCGAAGTTTTTGTTTGAAAACATTTCCTGCATTTAGTGTTAATAGAATGGAGTTATTCAATTTAATAACTACAGACATGTGAACAAATTATTTATAAATGTTTGTCTTGTATTTCTCTTAATAGAAAAGATCAGGTGTTCTCTTTTTATTTATGTTTTTGCTCCCGGAAGGAGTTATTTCTCCAGCTTCAACAAAAGTTTTGTCGGGAAGCATCTTCCAACACAAACCTGCTACGTCAGGATTTAAAATTGAGTCATGTGTTTAGCCTTCTTCTAGTATCATTTTCCGCAGCTTTCGTTTAAATGGCTCTATTAAGTCACCTCCTGATGATAAGTTTTCAGCAGTATATTTTAGAAGTCGGATTCCATGCCGTTTCTTAAATCTGCCTAACCCATTACTTGCATTCAATCCTATTCCATTCATACAACTTTTCCTACGTATCGGGAGATTCCGCATTCTATTTTGATTAATGTGCGTATGGAAGATTTGGATCACATGAACGAGAAACAGGAGCGTGTGGATACATATGTAGAAAAAACACGGTAGTATAACGAATAATATAACGTTTTTAATACATAATATATTTTCTTTCATATGTGTATTCAGACATTCGCTATATTGAGTGTCAAAAATGAAAACTTTCGACTTCGTTAAAGTGAGTATTTGTTATACCGAGCTTTGACTGTATTTTCGAACTGCAAAAAATTAAATACTTCCCGTCGTAAATTAAAATAATCCACTGGATATTTTAAGCTCAAGCTAATTTATAAATATATTTTGTTTATATGAACAATACAGATACATGCATATATATACATATATGTAAATATGAACATAAGTAAAAACATCCCAAATCTAAACTTTCTAATAAGGTTTTTTTTTTAATAAAATACAATTCTTAAAAGTTAAAAAAAAAATTTTTATTCATTACTCTATACGATGTGACAATCGTATTAAAAGAATTTGTGTAAATGTGTGTATAAAGAGTATCGTAAAAATAAATGGAAGCACTTACAGAAACATATTTTCGTCAGGGATAAAGTAATAAAAAGCTTATTAGAGATTCATAGAATTAGGAGGAATCATATGGAAGTTGGGCTGATCAACGATTAATTTTAAATGCTTATCAGGCCACTCAAATACTAAGCGCTGCTTGACATCGTCCAAATTGGAAGTTTGGAAATCGGCCATCATACGTGGCACAAGATCGTCAGGAATTAACACTTGAATCCAGTAGCCAATTACACCATATGGCGATGTTTTGTTTACAGAGGATCCTGTCACGGACTCGGCAACAAATGTTAAAGCTAAATGTTGAGCCTTGAATGTAAAATGCCGCCCGTGACGAATGCGGTCTTTAATGGCCAACATTAAATATTTGGCTGCATAGGGAGCAAGTGTAATTTCAATGCCATCCAATGAAAGGGACTGTGGTGTTTGCGGCTGGTAATCTAGGGGGCATGATCTGTGCAATGAACTGCTACTCATCGACATAGAAGCTGGAAATGAAATTGTTTCTTCTCGTTTTATTTGCTCGGTATCAGCATTCTGCGAACTGCGATTATTTTCATCAGACATACATTGGGCGTTAAGAGTTTGAAAATCAATTTCTTGTTTGATTTCCTGTTTTTGGAGCTGTTGTTGATGTGATACTTCTCTGAATGTAAATTCAGCATTGACGCCGGCCAAGTCTGATCCTTGCTTTTCTAAATCGTCCTGTAGAGACACCAGGCGTTCCGGGAATAACTCGAAAACGCTAAGTTTTCTTTCCATATTGGTTATCAGCCATTCACCACCTGTTTTCATATCTTGTCTTAAATAGTTCAATACACCACGACCGTTCCAACGAGATGCTTGTTCAAGTTCTTCATCGGTTACTCCTACCATTTGACAAAAGTCAACCATACCGAAAGGAGTCTCTAAAGTACCAAGTTGAGCATCCTGTGCTATAAGTATGTTCTGTAGTCGAGAGTTACTTTTATCATCGAGACTTTTACGCCAAGGTATGTTGTCACCAATACATAAACCATTGCCAGTTTGAAAGCAATACCGCGCAATAGCTTGCAAAAGATTCGCTGGCCATGTTGGTGGTCGTTGAGGTTTTCCGGGATTTTCTTTCTCTTCCTTCAGCTCATCTTCTGTTTTCTGAAGGCGGAAAGTAAGTTCAAAGCCCATTCCTGAGCGTACATACATTTCGGAATTTTCGTTCTCCAAGGGATGTACTCGGCCATCGCCATGTAAATCACTGAGACCAAAACTGACATAATGCCAATGCGGCGGTATGCCTTTAGAAGAGTCTCCTATGCTGTTAAACATGCTAATATAATCTAAAGGATCCTGACCTCCTAGCCAGTATTTGAGTAATGTGGTCACTTGCAAAGGATTTGGTTGATCAGGATACACACAATGAAGCATGTCAATAATAGCTTTTAAGCCAGCAGGAGGTGGTGGTGGTATTTGACGATTTTTTTCATTATTGCCACAGGGAGCTGTTGGAGTAACTGTCGTCATTATTATTCGTTCAATAAACTTCACTTTATTTCAAATTTTTAAAAGAAGATAATAAAACTATGTAAATAAAATTATAAACAAGATCAATTGTTTGTTTTTGTAGTGACCAGGCATGATAACTGCAGTGCATTTACACTTGACCCTGCATAACTTCACAAATGCTACAGCAGTGCGCTTAAATACTTAGAACAACTTTAAAATTTTTTTCATCCCTTCTTCATGAGAAGAAAATATACAATAAAAATGTTTAAATAAGCAAAATATTTACGCAGTCTCCAACCAAGCAAGAAAAAAATACTGTTAATAATGTAACTTACTGTCGCATACTTCCATTTCAATCAAGAAATAAGGATCGAAGGGAAATTTTGCTAACGCTGCCAGTTAAGAGGCACACGAGTTCTTGTAATTATTTTTTAGAGAAGGTCATAAAACATACCAAACATACACATATGTATATTTGTCTTATAGTAAACAAGGGATAATTTATACTCTTTATTTACTGCATTATATAAATGAATGAAGAAAAATATACATCTCAACATATATTCATGCATAAGTACAATAAAACTGGGATCATGTTATTCAGCACAATTTGTTATCTGCCATTTGTCACCCCTGGTGTGTACCAATTCACAATATGTCACATTATTGTGAATAAATAAGAAAAAATCAGATCTGCGACTATTTGATAACGGCTTGCAAAAATATAAAAAGGATTTCAGTTCATACGGTTATAAGAAATCCTTCACGTCGCCTGGTATCTTGCTCTCATCTTTGCAGTACTCGTAAATACACTTTTTTATCTTCCAGTAATGAACTTTTTTCAGCCTATATTAACCAGAATCTTTTCAGAACTTTTTTTGTTGTATATTTTATTGAAAATATTGTATACTTATTTCGACCCCCTGTTACACTTTTCCGGAAAACGCGAAAAACTGGCGTTACCATATGGTAAGCTTGGGTGCCCTGGGGTGCATGTTTTTCATATACATATGTACATAAGTGAAAACGAGTTTCGGATGTGACCATTGTTAAACAAAAACATTTCTATTGAAATTATAAGTGAAAAAAAAAATAAAAAAGAGATATGTACATATCGTCAATTAAAATCGTTAAGGCGAACATTAGAAAAAAATCAATATTGATTTTATTATTAATTATGATGTAGTTTTGAATTTATATCATAATTTTTTTACATATGTATGTACATACATATATGTATATTATGTGAAATAAATTATAATTTGGTGTGGTAGTCGGCAAAACACTTCACGTAATGCTTTTACACAGGGCGTCCGTTAACCTTACACCCTTCACCGGCACAATGTCTGCGATTAGATGGTACTACAAAATGCCGGAGAGTGTGATAAACCCGAATTGCGTGTTCTGCATATCTGTGAGAGGTTATTGAACCACATGATTTAGGTTTTGTACCATAATGCTTGCAATAACATACTGTCAGTTTCCGATATAGTTGTGAAGCATTCTGAGCACATGCATCTCCTATCCAGGCAAAAATGCTACACCACAACTTTTTGCCTTTGTATGCAATGAGATATTGGGCTATATTTTGGTCGAATCTGTCTACTCCACACATATATTTGCTGTATTCGGTAATCGGATGAGCTATACTTTGGGCACCCATCCAGAAAATGTAAAACGTTTAGTTGTGTGTTGCAGAGTGTACATATTGGGGGGTTGATGATTATTTAAAGACCAACAAAACTTAAAAAAATCATATGGAATGAAAAGAAAAAACATGTACCCTAGGACACCCACGATTACCATATGGTAACGCCTTGAGTAAAATATTTTAAATGGTGCAAAAAAACAATTCTAGTAATTTAGATTATTTTATTATCTACCAATTAGCATAATTATATATACAATAAATTGAAAAAATATCACCAAAAATATGTACTTACCGACCTGCCATTTCCCAAAATGGGGAATTACCAAGATAATTTTTTTATCTGCAATTGAACACGCGACAGCTTTAACAGCTAAGCTCAGAATAACCAACATTTTTGTTTCCTACAGGAAAAAGGTGTTTTGCATTAAATAACGGCTTTATCTTTAAATTTTTTCTGCTCTTTTGGATTTATTGAAGTAAATGTCAAGTAAAATTTTGCTTTTCGGGTTAAAATTTCCTTTTGATGTAACTAGCGTATAAACATATGACATTAAAAATTAACTTAAAAAAATTTCAGTTCCTAAATTCTGACTTTTCTAACTTTAAGAATGACGTAAGAATGTAAAGAATAAAGTAAGGAATTTAATTGTTTTGCAATGGATTATTAATTAAATGTACACAAACTATGTCGAACAGCTGACTTAACTGGATGATTATTGGCTAATAGAAGCAGGAGTGTTGGAATATTATCACTTACCGAAGTAAATCCTGAATAATTAACTAGCAAGTAATATATAAAATATTGCAACGTGTATTTAAACTTTCAGTTTTATTTTCAGTACCAGACACAATAACACATGAATGTTTTGATAACGTTAATGCCATATAGAAGAGTTTTACCACTCCCCTTTGAGCATTTTCTTTGAACAAACTGTGAGTTAAATATTTTCTTGCATATAATTTTTATTCACAAATAACTGTTACTTACATAAAAATTATATTTGAAAAGCAACAATTTTTTTTTAGCAATAACTGCATACATACAGATATACCACTATCCAAAAGTTTTTGAGAATCTGCTAAAGGCGAAGTTGCTTCCAATATTGAATGAGGTAGAATGCATCCTTAATCATCAATTCGGTTTTAGGGCTAAGCATAACACAGTTGAACAAATCCACAGATTAATAAAGAAGTCGTTGGAAGAAAAAATTATTGGCGTGCTCTGATCAATGATGTTGCCGAAGCTCAAAATATGGCTTAAATTGCCTGCAAATACTTAAAAAGTTTTTGGCAAGCTACTTGTATGGTCGCAAATTTTTTTTTGTCCCGCTAAACCAATTGCGGTTTTATTTTGTATTTATGTCTTGGACATGCCAACAAGCTGCAAATACACACTTCCGCTTAATTGGCTTTCAGCAGAAACTCTATCCGTAAGTTGAATTGTAACGCAATTCTAAAGCCAATATGGTGATATGGAATTAAGTCATGAAGGAAAAATTAGTAAGTAATGTTGTTAAATTATTTAATATTTTGTGTTTTTGCACTTCTGCAATGTAAAAAAAGCTTCTCAGTAACACTTTAACGCTCCAACATATCTTCGTTACGTGTCACTTCTGTATTTATAATAATATGTCGCTTTAAGACGAACACAAATAATTTTTCCAGTGGACATTTACACCATGACGAGGACCTTTTGTATATATACTAATCACTCTATTGTGATTTGATAACTTTCGAAGCAGGGAACAAAGAGAATATCAAAAAAGTTTGTGCAAAATTTGCAATTAGAAATTTTTTAGCCAAGCTAATTTTTCACAATTTTTATTAAATTAAATTAAGTTATCGAAAAAGACGCACAAATATGGAACCCTATAACCAACCCGTCGTGATTGATAATGTAAGTTAATTACTTTAGATAAAACCTTTGAGCTTGTAAAATTTTTCATGAAAATTTTATGAGGTGCGGTAAATTGCAAATGACAGTGACATCACCTGCCTTTGCTGCCCCTCATGCCCCTTAAGATTCAATCGAATAACGGTTGGTTGGCTTTTATGGCTAAATCCTAAAAACTCTAACAACAACATTAAATGGTGATGACTAAACCCTTTATTAAAGAAACTGTGTGGTAAATGGCCAAGCCAAGGTTTAAAAATATGTATATGCAGCGCGATTTAATTATGTGATTAATTCTTTTACATTAACGTTTATACTTATTACATGGAGCAGAATAGTGTTGGCCAGCTAAATATATTTCTGCACCAAATACAAAATCTCTTTGACGGTTTATTGGACAGACGATTGGCTGCTTCTCTCTTACCCAGGAAGTAGGTTGCATCAAAAGTTCACTGTGTTTGTCAACAAATCGATTGCCGCATTTACCAAATTGCTTTTTAAAAACAATCGGACGTTGTATTTTATTGTAGGGATCTCTGTAATAATCTCGAAAATTTTGACAGTCCAAATAAAAGTCGTCAATTTCCTTTAGACGACTATAATCAGCTATGGTTAATCCGATTTTGGGAACAAAGTTCATTAGCGTTTTTCGCTGGTTTCGGGAACTTTGCGATACGATAAGCATATCAACATCGGGAGCGGACACAGTTTTCATGCTGACAGTTAAAAATCAAAAATTAGATTAGAAATTTGAAATAAAATTTGTTTATTTTTGTTAATGAAATTTAATAAGTATTTATGTATGTTATTTTTTTTCAATGTTTATACAGGGTTCTGGTATGATCAAGGCAGGCTTTGCGGGTGAGCACATTCCAAAGTGCAGATTTCCAAATTAGTATGTTCTAATAAAAGTTAATTATAAAATTCTATTTGAATTCAAATTATTTTCAGTGTTGGCCGTCCAAAACATGTTCGTGTTATGGCAGGTGCTTTAGAAGGAGATCTTTTTGTTGGTCCAAAAGCAGAGGAGCACCGTGGGCTTCTTAGTATACGTTATCCAATGGAACATGGTATTGTAACTGATTGGAACGACATGGAGCATATTTGGGAATATATATACAGTAAGGTATGTTAAAACCAATAACTTGATTTACACTGGTTATAATGATCTGGATAATTGCACGTCCTGCGTATGTACAGACACGTATCGCTAAAAATACGAGTATTTTACGGTAATAAGAACTAAAAATCCACTATTCATTTCAAATATTGTTAGGCGGACAAGCCGGCAGTAAAAAAAGAAGAAAAAAAGCGTAAGAATTGTTTTGATTTTATCACTCACACTTTTTGGTACTTGTTCATCTCTACTATAACTAAGAGAATAAATTTTTGTGAAAAACATTAAATTTTTTAATGCATTCCATATAAATTTTCTAACGTATAGTTCGTCCGTGTCTTGTAAATGAAAAATAAAATTGTTTGATAAACATAAATGTAATATTTATGAGATGAGACAATATATCAAATTTGAGTTGAAAACATGCGCACAGCTTTTCAATGCACAAGTAGACTGTTTGCACTTTGAGAAGTTGAAGCAGAAGCAATTACACATTTTATACGCTGCTCTAATACTGCTTACATGTCACGATATTTTCTAGTCTTCGCATTTTGAGTTGAGAGCATCATAGAATCTATCATGAGAATATGGTGATGGTTTTGTAGTAGGGTTAATTCTTAGGAAGGGCCTTACGTTTCAGTCTTCGGGAGGATTTCCGAAGTTACAGACTTTGCCATTCCTTAGACAAGTTGTAACAGAAAGTATGTATTTGTTCAATTCATGCCCCCAAATACTTGCATATCGAACACTCTAGAGCAAAGCTACGATTACATGAACAGTAACGTCTATACATACATATGCATGTACATATGAACTAACGAAATATACACGCATTTATGTGATGAAAAGCGGTTGAAATATTAAAAAAAAAACAATGCGAATTTAAAAATATCTTAATTTCCTCTTCCGTGCTAAACTTTATAATTAAGAAATAAAAGAGAATAATTTGAAATTGCCAGCAAAAACAGAAGCAACGTTTATTCCCCTTTACCTTTAAGAAAGCTACTAATTTTAGCTTCTTCCTTATCGTATCTCGTTTCTTTTAAAATACATTTAGGAGCAATTGTCAACGTGTACAGATGAACATCCCGTGTTGCTGACAGAGGCTCCCTTAAATCCACGCAAGAATCGTGAAAAGGCAGCCGAGTTCTTTTTTGAAGGTATTAATGCTCCCGCTCTTTTTGTCTCAATGCAAGCCGTACTTAGTCTGTAAGTAAATAATAGTGCGTCTCTAAGTATTTTCAATAAATTTTGCATTTCTCATTAAGGTACGCCACTGGTCGTGTCACAGGTGTAGTTTTAGATTCGGGCGATGGCGTAACACATGCTGTTCCAATTTATGAAGGATTCGCTATGCCACACAGCATTATGCGTGTTGATATTGCTGGTCGAGATGTTTCACGCTACTTAAAGACATTAATACGCCGGGAAGGCTTCAATTTCCGTTCTACAGCTGAATTTGAAATTGTTCGTTCGATCAAAGAAAAAGTATGTTACTTAGCTACTAATCCACAGAAGGAAGAGTCAGTGGAAACTGAGAAATTCGCCTACACACTACCAGATGGCAAAACTTTAGAGGTACTTCAAACCTGAATAGGTTTTATGTGGGATAATTGCAGCTTAAGTTTATTTTAGATTGGTCAAGCACGCTTTAGAGCACCTGAAGTCCTATTTCGACCTGACTTATTGGGCGAAGAATGCGAGGGCATTCATGATGTTTTAATGTATGCCATCGAAAAGTCTGACATGGATCTCAGAAAAATGCTTTATCAAAATATTGTATTGTCAGGTGGTTCTACTTTATTTAAAGGTTTCGGTGACCGTTTGCTATCAGAGTTGAGAAAACATTCTGCCAAGGATCTCAAAATTAGAGTAAGAATTTACAGTCTTCTACTATTAAAAACGACAAACTAAATACTTTTCACTGCAGATTGCCGCTCCTCAAGAACGTCTTTATTCGACGTGGATGGGCGGATCTATTCTGGCTTCGCTCGATACGTTTAAGAAAATGTGGATTTCTAAGCGCGAGTATGAAGAAGAAGGCCAAAGAGCTGTGCATAAAAAGACTTTTTAGAGAAATTAATCAACTTTTATTTATTGTACAATGCTTTGTATTATTCTTTCCCACTTTTTCTTTCTTATTTTTTTACTTCATTTAATTTTTGTGTTTTTCTATGAAATTAAGAATATTAATTTTTGTCTACTAATACTAAATCTTGTCTAATTGAATTAAGAACAAAAGAAACAGCATTAAAACTTAAAGGCTTCGTAAAATTTTATCTGTAAGAGATTTATATATTTGGAAGCCGACAAAACCAATAATAATTCCTGTGCTTGTGCTTTGTTTTTATGAATATAAGAATACACAGTAGAATTTCAAAATAAAACGAATGAATAAAGACGGTATGAGATCAAAATGTTGTTTATGTGGGACAACACGCTTAAGTTCGGCTTGCAAAAGTAGACGATGCTAAAAAACAAAATTGAATTGCATCTCTTTATAATTTGAAGATTATTTATATTGAAAAAAGTTAGATTTTTCATTTCAAAACTTTTTCAATAACAATGTATGCGCAAGTTCAAATAATAAGGTGAATTCTCAAATTTCGTGTGCTTCGCATAAATATTCGGTTAACGTTCTTTTCTATTGGTTCACTCATCTTGAAGAAATGTTCTCATATTCGACTATTTACCATGTCTAGTTAGTTGGTAAGAGACATAAAGTAAAAATTGCTTTGCGTGTTCGGTAATTTTCTAGTGTCGAAAAACTGAATTAAAGAATTTGTGTAAAAAATAAAATTGAAACTTCAAAAGCATGTGAAATGATAACAGGCACAAGGTGATTGTTTTCTGGGCTAGAAACGTGTTTACAAGTTCTCCAAAGAAGGTCGAGATGTGATTGCGCATCAACAACGGACGAAAATGTTGACGAAATGAAGAAAGTTATGGAGAATCGTCGAATGTCGGCATTTCGTTTGACTCAAAAAAACATTGTTTCGGAAATTTCCGGCATTACTGAATTTTGATAAAAAAAATCCCGTGTTTGTTTGTAATTTTTTGGCCAAAGCAACACCGCAATCATGCCTCAGCCACCGTTTTTACCAGATTTCGCCCCCATGACTTTCTTGTTCCCAAAGATGGGAGAGTATCATGAAAGGACGATGTTTTGCAGGGATTGAGATAAAAACCGAATCGCTGGCAGAGCACAAGGTCATATCAAAAAGTGCACGAAGCGCAAAACTACTTTGAGCTCAATTGTATTATATCTGAGGAGGACAAAATATAAATGGATGAATAAATAAAAATTTTTCTTTGAGAAAATTTTAAACTTACCTTAAACAGTTGAACTTTCATAATTTGAATCACGATTATCAAAACAAAAACTTCAAGTTATGGAGTAAGTTTCGAAGGTTTTGCGTATAATAAGAAATACTTTTTACTAACTTATTCTCTTTTACTTGTAATAAAAGAATTGAAAATGTATAAGATTTACTATATATTAAAGAATGAGTTATTTTTTGACTGAATTTTGTTTATTTTTGTTTTGGATAAAAAGTATCTCTACTTTGTGTAGTTCTTTGTAGTGGTCGTCGGTCGTATTTTCATTTGTGTGTAAATATAAATGCAAACTGTTCAACGAATCCTTCATAGCTTCCCTGGAGGGCTGTGTAACAGTTCCTTCAACTGTGTCCCTCTCATCACTATCTCTCGTGATTCCAGTGTGAGATACTGATTCGAGAGCATTATCAACAATATCGTCATCCGTTGGAAAACCTGCGTCCACCAGCTCATTATCGACTTAAATAAATTCATGACGAGTACAACTGGCTGTTATGTTATTCAAAGATAGCCAGGTTTCATAATCGTCTTTTACGAAATTTAAATCTTAATGACGATTCAAATTAGAAAAAAAAAATATGTACATATATGCTGACTGTTAGCGGCAGATGTGGACATTTTTGCTTAACTAAAAACTAGTGTCAGCATAAAAATTCCACTTATAGAAACTTTGCAAGGCTTTGTACCAGTATTTTTCTTCAAGTCAGAGAGAAATTCAAGTTATAGAAGTCCAAGTAATAGGAAAAACTCTAAAGGAATTTACCTGCTTATCGCTGTTGTCATTTGATTTGCTTCAACTTATAGAAAATTCAATTTATAGAAGTTCAACTGTATTTTTTTTTCAAACGAAATTCGTTTCGAGTTTTTTTTTCAAGTAAAGTCGCCTGGCATTGAAATTGTTTTTGCAATTAATTTTTTGTTTTCAATAAAATAATACATAGTAGATAATGAAAATGTTTCTTTCCAAAAGTGCATACATATCGCACCCTAAATACAAAAGGGTCACAACTCAAAATTTTCAGTAGAGACAAAAAACACATTTAACATAACTGTATTTTTCCAGTTAAAGAAGATAGTGACGTGAAAGAAATTGCTGCAATAGTTAGAGATGTGTACTCTGAATTAATTTATGGAAAAAAGTCACTTTTGGAAAATTTTGAGTTGTGCCCCTTTTGTATTTAGGGTGCGATATATTCAATTCCAATTTGCAAGTAAACAAAAAATTCGAAGGAATGGCTACCAATAATGCCGGCGTCGGTATTAGCGAGTCTGGTAGTCAAAAAGATCAACTCCCCATAGTTATTTGACAACAAACGAAGACAATTTAGTAACATTCGAGATTCTCCAATATCAAACACTAGACCTATTGATCTTGCTGATGATGAAGCCGATAATAACAACTCAAATACTTCCGAAATTAGTCCTTCTGAGATGAGAACTTCAGGTCTGCTTCCGTTATATATTCCGGATGTAACAAATGTTAAGAATATGACCAAATATTTCTCAAGCACTATCTCTTCAGAGCAGTTTCCAAGGCTGTTAAAGACGGCCAAGTCAGAGTCATGATTAAGCGCTTTTGTTTGTAATCTTAAGCTTAGAAAGATAAGCTTTTACTCTTTTTTAGACAAAACAGGAAATACCGTAGATACAGAGTAGTTATTAAAAATTGACACTACTGATGATATACATACGCAAGATTTCCAATATTCGAAGTAACCAAGCAACCCCTTTGTATGTTTTTCCTTGACCTTGAACCAAGTGACAGCAGTAAGGAAATTTACAATCTGACAGGTATCAATAACGTTATCAACACTATTGAGCCTCCCCTGAAACCTAGAGGCATCCCACAATGCCATCGATGCCAACAATATGGTCAAACTCGTTCTTATTGCAATAAACCATAAAAGTGTGTCAAATGTTGAGAAAATCATTTATCAGCTGAATGTAGCAAAAGTAAGTTAAAGAATTCACTGTTCATCAAGAGTTCAACAAGAAAATTCAACATAAGATTTCTAATTTTCAATAATGCCGACACCATGCTCCGCCCTTACATGAACTCTCTTCTCAAAAAAAAATTGTCAACACACTTCGAATGTAACCTTTTCAGATGTTGTAAAAGGAACACAGAATTCAAGCAACGATTGCACGACCCTTCAACAAATTGACGCTTTAATAACGAAGCAAATGCAACTAACAAACTCTCTTTTAAATGTGATGCCAGCCTTATGCAGCAAATTATGTCAATAGATCTTCGTATAGCAACATGGAATGCCAACGGACTCTCAAACCATTTAAGGGAGGTTGAAGTATTTTTACAGTCAAACAACATCGACATTTCTTATTTCTGAAAGGCTACGATGGGATAAGTGCCAATCATTCTAATGAAAGGGGTCATGGTGGTTCTGCAATTTGAATAAAATCATCTATAAAATATCATCAAGAAGAGCCTCTTATTAAGGAAAGCGTCCAAGCTTCATGTATTGAAGTTCTTCGTCTTATGTCTTCTATTGCGATCTGTGCAGTTTATTTTCCTCCCTGTCATAATATTAATTCTGATGATTTTGCAAATTTCTCTCAAAAACTTGGTCCTCATTTTATAGTTGGAGGAGATTTTAATGCGAAACATCCTTGCTGGGGTTCAGGTCTTATTAACTCCAAAGGCAGAGCGCTCTATAGATGTCTGCTCTCTAAAAAATATTCTGCTCTTTCAACTGGGAAACCTACATATTAGCGTTCTGATCCGTTCAAAATTCCTGCTCTAAATGATTATGTATTTATTAGATAATTAGGGTGTCAGCTCAGACCACTTTCAATTCTATTAACGTATAACTCTTGGCGGCAATTTATAAAAAAGTAAATTGCTAGTAACAGGTAAAACTTATCTGCGCTTTGATCAAGCAACAAGAAACCTCAAACATAATTTAACTGGCCTAAAAAATCAACCAGTCTGTGAATTTTTTGAAAATAATGATCCCACGTTTCTCCATATGAAGTTGCAACTCAAATCAAAAATCTAAATACCAGAAAGTCTCCCGTATATGATCATGTCGACGCCGGAGATGCGCAGAGCTTGTCAAAGAAAGCTGTTCTATACTTAACGAAAATTTTTAATTCAATTCTCCCTTTAAGTCATTTTCCTTCTCAGTGGAATGCGCTGAGATCATTGTGATGTGATCAAGAAGCCCAACAAACCTGAAAATGAACTAACTTCTAATAGACCTATTAGTCTAGTCGAAGATTTTTGAAAAATATTTGTTTGAGCCGCTTGTCCCCTTTTCTTGAGAGTTTGAAAATTATTCCGGATTACCAATTGGGATTTGGACAAAAATATGGCACTCCTGAGCAATGTCATAGAGTAACTGACTTTATCCGTAAATCATTTCAGGAAAAGAAATATTGCTCCGCTGTGTGCCTGGACATTCAACAGGCATTTGACAGAGTTTGGCGCACTGGTATTTTATACACATTTAAGAAACTTCTCTCGTCTACATCTTATGCATTCTTCAAGTCATCATTCAAAGATCTCATTTATTTAAGATTAGAGCAGGAGTACCTCAGAGCAGTGTACTAAGCCCCGTATTATATACAATATTTACGGCCGATATGCCAGTTTTGGACTTTGTCAATATTTATACACTGCTATTTTAGCTGTAAACAATTTGCCAGTTCCTACTAGTTCTTTTGTTCCACCGTTTCCATAAATAGTATCCGAATTTCGAAAGAGGATTGCGTTAAATACCTTGGCTTACATGTATGTATATTGTCGTCGCAACAACCAAATATTACAAATAGAAAACTTAACTGGTTAATCTGTCCAAAATCCCAACTAAATCTAGAAAATAAACTGATATATTTCCAATGATGCCTGCCACACATGAGGATCTAAATACACAAACTTATCAATCATGTAAATCCTCCGGCTATTGTCTTAATAGACGACACTGATGAAATTCGAAGATTTAAGAGATACCCTGTGCTAGATTTACCTTTCAGAAGTATTTTTTTTTTATTAAAAATGAGTTTATAATCTTTTTCTTTTTGGTTAATCAATCTTTTTGTTATTATTTTTTTTTATTGTTTTCTTTTAACTTAATGCTGAAACTTTGAAATTAAAAATTACTAAGCCTTATTTTAAATATAGGAGAGAGTAAATCTTAACATTTTTTTTGTTAAATTTGGGATATTTTCATAGTTACATATATGTATGTATATATTTTTATATGTGTAACTCTAAATTTAAAAATTAGTATGATTTATTTTTGTTATTATCTTCAAATGTAAAGATAGATTGCAAAAAAAAAAAGAAAAAAAATTTTTGGGCGGATCTGGTACCTGTGTATCTAAAATATTTCAAATACTTGTTTCTAATGGAACTAGTGCCCGAAGACTACACTCAAACATTAATTTACTTACCTAAAAAAATCGACTGAATTGCCAGTAGCAGCCAGACCTATCAAAATATATACTACGATGGCTCGCCGCTTATTTTAACAAGAATTTAATGGGTTAATCAAAACGTTCACCAACACCAGATGTCGAAGTTAACAGTGTTAAAAGAGGAATGGTCAAAAATTAGTCTCGAAGCCACACGGAAGTTAGTGGGTTCTATGCAAACTAGAATGAAAACAGACATTGAGCAAAAAGTTGGTCATACGAGATTCTCAATTCAAAATTTTTTTTTTTTGCATTTTATTTATTTTGCAATCTATCTTATATTGAGATAATAAGCAAAATTAATCACATTTATGTTGACACTTAAGTTACACATATAAAAACGTATAAAGCTATAGAAATATAGCAAATTTAACAAAAAATTATTCAGATTTGGTGTTTGTAATTATTAATTTTAAAGTTTTAGCATTAAGTTAAACGAAACTTAATATTATAATAATAATAATAATAATAAATTGAAAAATGTGTTATTAAATATTTATAATAACTGGTTTAAACTAGTTTTTATTTATTATTTTGTCACTTGAAAAGTAAACTGCACAGGATGGGCGTGGCAACGATGACCCATGTATACCCATGATTGTGTTAACAGACTGTTATAATTGTATCTGTGTCTAATTTAGGGAAGTAGCAGCGTGGCCGACATGACACACCTCCAATGAACCGTAAAACACTACATGATGATGATTTCGTAGAGTATTCGACCAACAGTCCAGAGGTCGTAGGTTCGACTCCTACCAAAGACTCGGGTGAAAAAACAGTAGCCAGAATTTTTTCAATTGAACACAATAAGAAAAAACACAAACAAAACTCAAAAACATGCAATGTTGGATCAAATGATGTTTGAGTATTAAAATAAATATAATATAATATATATATTTTAAATAAACTATTTTTTATAAAACCCAATTTTATTTTGCAAATAATCTGTTTCGTTTAAAACTCCCAACGGCTTCATGGCTTCAGAGTGTGAGCCACTGTATGTTTGAAGCGTCATTTTCGAAATCTCTTACGGGCTAAAATGAATATTGAAAGAAGATTTGATGCTATATGGCCAGCACAATCTGATTCTACAGCTTTCCAGCAAGCCTTTAAAGCACAGATTGCTGTTATGGTCACCGCCAACGCAACTAGAGCTATGAAATCAAGGATTGCAAACTTTTAACTTGCAAAGACAGATTATCGAAATTAAATAAAATATTCCAATAAATATTTTAATCAAATTACTTTCAATAATATTTTTCACAATTGTCTATATCTGTCCCCCAGTATGAATATATTCAAGTGGTTTTGTAATTGTAACGCCAGACCTTCAAAATGGCTACTGCTTAAATTTAAAATATGTATGTATGTATGTAGGAGCACTTGTTAATTTCTTCTATCAACAGCTGAGTTTGACATCCAGATGTTTTATTCCAACTTTCTTTCGAATTTTGGCGAATCGGGTAATTTGTAGAACATCAAATAGCCATTTGCTGGTTTTTAAAATTTCTCGCCTTCAAAAACATTTCGACTTATAGAAAATTTGTTTATTTTTTGTGACATTAATCTTGGAAAATCTCGTTACCAAACCCTTAAATATCAACTGCGTGCGATACCGAGGAGTTTAACTACTTGTGTTTGTATATTTATATATAAAATGTTTTATTTCTTACTTGGCTAAAATCTAACATTTTCTGTATGAAATATTTTCTTTACTCTGTGCATTAAAAATGAGCAGGTTTTATAATGTATGAAGGAATCGAATATCTTTGTATCTACATACATATATACATACATACATATGTATGTATGTATGCATGTACTGACACTTGGCTGAATCGACAAAGTGATGGCGCAAACAAAATCTAAATCGTATGTATTTTGCATTTATTTTTATATTAGTTTATATTCAGTTGTTAAATCGTTAAGTTGTGTTGTTGTTCGACACATCGCGTTAAAAGTTGTCATAGAGACGAACATTTTATTTCACAAAAACAGAAAATTGTGATTGTAAATAGTGCGGGCTTGCACATTTTGTTTTGTTATATAAATTAGTTTAAAATAGTCAATTAAAGTAATTAAATATAACGATTCTGTGGCAAATACTTACGCATCATTGAATCGAAAATTAAGCGTCATATGCATGAATGTAAATACACTCTTAGATATTCATATGTATGGAAATATGTACATATTTATATTGATTCTATGATTTGATTATTGGCGCAAACTTTTAATCGTATGCAGAATTTAATATAAGAAAGGAAAACTTTTAGTTAATTTTATAATAAATGAAATGGCCCAAAGTATTAACGGTATGATGAGTAACGAGACCGAGGTAAATACTAGTTATGCTCACAGTGCTAAGTATGTATGTATGTTTTAATAAATGTATGTACCCTGTCGGGATTTCAGTGACCGAGAAGCCAGCTTGTGGCTGACCACCCATCAGTCGTAGGTATCACAAAATCTAAGTAATTTTGTATTTAGCTTTCACTTGCAATGATTAAAACTATTAAAAAATTCCTAATGTTTTTTCTCTGACAAAACGCTTAAATACCTACTTCGGCTAACTGCCCAAAAATTCAAATCGTCCTAAATAAAGATTGCGCTTATTTGCCCAATTTTACTTTTAGTTACGTCACTGTTATCCTGAAGAGATATTTAAGTTTGTTCGCGTAATTAACCTTGAGGTAATTAAAAGTAGTCGTTCAATTACCTCATCGCGGCAACTAAGTGAATTTATCCGGGAAATACTGTAATTTTATGTTAGTTTTTGGCACAAAAGCATTATTTAAGTGTAGTCGGGGCACTGATTAGACAAACTGAACTAATTTTACTCTTGTCGTTTCAAAAACATCAACAAGACAAGCCACAATACAATAAAAAGTTTTATGAAAGGATCTGCTTACGTGTCTATAAAAAAATCTTTTGCAAGAATTAAAGCTAAACGACATTGTGTTCGTCGCATTTTCACTGATTAGGCTCATTTAAAACTGGCCGGAGATGATGATGTATTTTTATCAAAGAATTGCGGGTTATGCTGACGCTCATTTCTGAATGACTGGCGCCTTTGGAATAATATTAAATGGGACTGATCGAATATGGCCTACATGACTAGTAGCAGCGGCGGATATTTGCCGGAAATCATATACATACATATACGAAATAAAAATGCCTTGAAATTATCTAATCAAAAACTTGCATTGTCATCTTAAGCTCCCAAGCTTTCAAAAGAACTCCCTATACTAACTCTATTAATCAGTTAGCTGATAAAATCCTGACAGGGTACATAAATTGCACAAGTTGAATAAAACAATTGCGGAAATAATTTCGGACAAATAATTATGTTGTTTTCTTATTACATAATAACTTTTAGCAGCAATAAAAAACAACAAACAAGACAGATAGACTGGTCAAGTTATTAAACAAAAGTATTATACTCTGCACTCCGCGCAACACATGTACATATATGTACATACATACATATATGAACATCAATACATACCCGCATTCATGGTTACATACACACATACATACATACGTACATACATACAATCGAAATAAAACATTTGCCGCAGATCTTCTTTTAACCCCCTTAAACGCAAAATTTTAATTAAAAAATATAGAATGTATGTATGTATGTATGTATAGTATTTACACTTATTGTATGTATGTTAATTAATTAATATTTTGTAATTCTAATTGTATTTCTGTCTTTAAGCCGAAATTTGTTAATGATTTCGAATGGTATTTTACAATTAAGATTCATGTAACTTATACTTATAATAAATAACTCATTCAATCTGCTGCGCCATCACAATGTAATTTTAAACCGAAGCAGCGAACCAAACTAAAGCACCCATTTTACGGGGAAATTTTGATGTTTGAATTATTAGTTGTGTTCACGTACATTTTGGACAGAGTTTGGCAAAATGAGAGTAAACAAGACTTTCTCTCGCTAATAGACAAACATTCACGTAAAATGTACGGGAGCCCAAGACATCATATTTCTATTCCCAAAGTCAAGGCGAATTCATAGTAGGAAAAATCGCCAGTACAATTAGAAGGGGACTTAGACCAAAGAGAAAATCTTATGAAATTATCTCCACATTACGGCAAATTTTTTTACGTTTACATCATTGGTGAAACATCAAAACAAAGTAAAAGTTTACATAAAAACCCATCCCTGATCTAATGATAAAGTTGAGAAAATTTTAAAAAACGATGAGAGCCGTACGACTAAAATTTTCATCCGTATACCGTATGGTTTCATTACATATTAAGTTTAGACGATACCATCCGTGCTCTTCTACTCAAAAATTTGACTTGTCGTACGACTTGTGTTACCGTCTAAATCCCCTTTAAAAGGCACGGATGTTATCGTCTAAACTTAATATGTAATGGAATCATACGACATAGAGAGAAAATACGGATGAAAATTCCACAATCGTACGGCTCTCATCGTAAAGATCAGGGATGTATTTTTATGTAAACATTTTTCCTTGTTTTGGTCTTTTACCAGTGGTGTAAACGCAAAAACGTTTGTCGTAAGATTTTTATTCTCATTTTTAAAATACGGAGATAATTTCATAAGATTTCCTCTTTGGTTTTACTTATGACTTGTATTACCGTCTAAATCGCCTTTTAATACTGGCTGTGAATTTTAATGCTGGTATTGACACCGGCAATGTCGTTATTGCACCATGTACATCACATTTGTCCACATTGACATTTACAATATGGGGGATTACGATTTTGTTGTCTGTATTATCATTATCACCTGGCACCTCAACTCTAATTTATTATGGTCTAAATCCCCTTTAAAAAACACGCCCAAAAATATTTTGAGTAAATGCTGGTGAAATGTCAAAAGCGCTAATATTTCTTTTGAGCTATTGACATCCGAGGGCGATTAAAATGTAAGAAAGTAGTCAGCTGCGCTCTTAATTTCACCTGCTATGAGGTCGCCTTGACCAAAATAAGACATCTTTCCACAAAAAAACAGTGCACTAAAAACTACAATTCGAAAAAAAATACTAAATGAATAATAGAAAAAAAATGTTGCATTCATATTGACTTTAAATTTTATTAATTATTGTTTAGTTTATTATTTATTTACTCACCTTGAACTTTTTTCAAAAACTCTAAGTGGTTTTTAGTTGCTTACGCCGAAATGTCGTTTCGCCGTCGTTCTCAATTTGTTGGCCTTTGTCCTTCGACTAAGAGGAAACTCTTACGTGCCCATAAAATAAATCTTAGTCAACAATCCGAGCATTTTTGCTGATTGAACTCATTTGAAACTGACGGAAGATCAATTCTTTTTATCACTAATAGAGCTGGCCCCTGGTATTTCTTCTGAGTGACCGGTCATTTTCGTTCAATTATCAGAGATTATCAATGAGAGTGAAAAAAAACTTCAACTAGTTTAATTGCTTGTCCTGAAAGTACTTTATTTTGGGAAAAAGAAGGGCATTTTATAAGAGGCAGAACATGAACGAAAGCACAGAGTAAAACGAAAGCTTTGGCAACCGCACAATGCATTGTTGAACGAACTTCGTTAATTTAAATGATCCGTTCAATTTAACCCGATCGTTCGCGAACGACACAGCTCTAGTGATGAAGTTCATTTCTGGTTAAATGGTCATGTCAGTAAAGAGCGTGTCTCACTATCCTATCTAGTGGTACGATGAGTCAAAAAACTCGTGTGGGTTCAAGAAGTATGACTGTGTGACCTAAAGACACACCTGTGTGACAGAAATTTTTGAAAAGTCTGTCCGATTTGCAAACTTTTATAAAAATGGTCATAAAATAATAGATTGCGTGCGATCAGGGTTGGAACTTTTGTAAAGCAGCTGAGCTTGAAGAGAAAAAACAAAATTCAAAGCACTCCCGACACCAAAACATGGTCTCTTTTTTTTACAAACTTTTTTCAATTTTGCCAATGATAACTAATATGTTAAAATTTAAGTTGTATGTAAATATGTATGTATGTATGTATTATTTTGCAACACAAATGAAAAACACATGTTTTTGCATCTTTTTGTGTGATAGAGTAACACTCAAGAAGATTTCTATCAGATTTTCCTGTGAATGAATCGTACAACTCTGTATGATAATGAAAATCCTCAAGCCGTTCAAGAATCACCTTAGATCCATTAAAATTTGCTGTTTGATGCGGTTTACTTCTTATTTCTTTCGCAATGCACAAAAACCTGCCCTTACGGCGAATGGCGGGCGCTATCGAGCCATTGGTGACTGAATTTTTGTTTTCAAAATTTTTCAGCTAAACATCAACGGCATTTGGCTCCAATAAGTGGGAGCAAAATTCCATGCTTAACAATCGATTTATTGCAAAATCAATGTGGTGGTAGTGGGGCAGTTCACTGGAAGAGTTGTGACATTATTTTTAATATAACCTGGTTTTCCTTTTTTAAAAATATTTATTTACTGTTTCATTTCCTCTCAAGTATGTCAAAAATTCTTGTTGCTCCTCTGCGAGCTAAAGTACTTTCATTAAGAAAGTTATTAAAAAAAGCAAAGTTGAGTTTTTCCAATGGGAGGGCGAGTGTAATCCCATTTCATTTTAAACAAATAAAATCAATAACGGACATTATCATGGCTAAAACGCCTCAAGTTTACTTAGTATTTATAAACTCATGTACATACGCGTGCATATCTATTTGTGATTGTGTGAAACACTGTATCCGTGTATATATGGGACATTCGATGCTAAACGGTAAACTTAACACAGCTTAATACAGCGTCAGCTAATTTCTTTAAAAGTTTTTGATCTTAACATTTTCGAAAAACGTAAAATCAAAATTTTCTTAGAGGAATTTGCGACCATAACTGAAAATTATGTTTGTTTATGTTTATTTTGAATTGACCGATTTTCGTAGGAAATGACCCCTAAATTTATAGGTGACGTAAAAGGTTAATGCATATTTGATAATCTGCGCGGAAAATATTTCCTACAGTTTATTAAATCAAGGTTTTGCTTGAAGTACTCATAAAAAATCCGTTTCAAATGAACAAGCGCTCAAAAGACATTCCGATGTAAAGCCAACACAGACAACATTGTTTCATACTGAACCACACGTTCGTTATATGTATTCCGTTTTTCAACACTGACCAACTAATGATGATGCTCTAAAATAATGTTAGTTTTAAAAGAAATATGTACTTCTTTTTCTGACAAGATTTCCCACCCCCCAAAGGTTAGCAAAACCATTTTTTTTTGTTTGTCTTATTATTTTTTGGTTCATATCTCTGCAAATAATACAAGCAACGGAACATTTTCTTCAAATGTTAGTTCTTCGGCAATAATGATAGATGTACAGATGGCGCCATCCCGTATGTTGGTCATATGACGTCGCGAAATAGTCTGACATTTAAATGGTATGTAAATACCACTGTGGGACAATTACTAATTTTTCCCCTTAAATAATATTATGAAATTAGTCAAATATTAAAAGAATATATAAAATTGGAAAAAAATTTAAAATACTTATTTATATCATTTAAAATACATATAATATTAGTTTGTTATTTCATTAAACTTTCTTATTCGCCTATTTATGTTCCGATTAATTTCCTCATTAAGCGATCTTATTCAAAACTAGCAAATTATCTTAAAATGTCACCACAAACAGTTTTTGATCGCTGCTGAAAATTTTGATCTAATACCCTCTTTGATCAAGTGCGGCATGTACATACATTTCGATTTCTAAATTTTTTATGTAAAGTTGGAAACTGTCTTTGTGTCAGTGTTGGTTTTTTCCGTGCGTTTTTCATAAGGTAGTGTTTGCGTTCCAGTGGCGATAGCACTTTGACTGCTCCCGGTTTCAATTTTACAGCTGCTCTGTTACTAAAGCTTTTGCTTAATTGTTAAAGAACTGCACAAAGCAAATTACTTCTAACTTACTTATTTCATATTTTAAATTTCTTTCTTTTAAAATGTAATGAGCACATTCTCTCCCTTTGTACCTTAATGGTGTCCGGCCGATTAGGAATTAATCTAGAATACATATAATGAGTTCTCAGACATTTTAAATTGTTGACGAAACTGAAATTTTTTAAATCTACTAACCACTTTTCATAACGCCTTTTTGAGGGCAACTCTTCACGATAACATACATACATACATTATTTTAGTAAAAAGTCATGCTGAAAATGCTTATTTTCGGTATATTAAATTTTTTAAATTATATTTACAAGGTTTTTTCATATGGTATCTATATCGTCAGCATTTATTAAATAAAAAGAAAGATATTTGCATTTTTACCTTGGAGCTTTGGAGTTAAGAGAGTCCTGCAAAAAATTTCTGGATTTCGTAACTTCATTATCAATTTTATGTCTGATGAAAAAAAATCCGAGATCTCAATATATTGTTGATTTGTTCCAAATTTATTCCATCCATTATATCTACATCAAAGTTGCTTCAAATTCAAAATACTACAAATTATGACGTTCATATTCATCAATGTAAAATATTCTCAATTTGTATTGTTAATATTACTCATACAAATAAAAGTTTTCAATACAAATAAAGCCTTAATGGATTTAAAAATACATAAAATTGTTAAACTACGTCATATAACGGGAAATCATGCGCATGGCGCAATCCGTATTTCTATTATTCTTGGTTCTTCCGCAAAAATTAAGATCAAATTTTAAAATATGTTGATTTCCATGGTTTTTCCTATTAGAGGTTTTTACTTCTCCAGAAAAATTTATTCAATGGAATTTAGGTCTTTTTTGAAATCATCCGACGTTATACATATACATATATGTTGCCGGAACGTTTCAAACTGTAGAAAAAAAAGATTTCTACGGGGCCGTTAAAAGGAGATTTAGACGGTAACACAAGTCGTACGTAAAACCAAAGAGAAAATCCTAGGAAATTATTTCTGTATTTTAAAAATGAGAACAAAAGCCTTACGAACAAATTTTTTACGTTCACACCATTGGTATGAGAGCAAAACAAAGTAAAATGTTTATATAAAAATACATCCCTGATCTAATGATGTGTGAAGGAATTTGAAAAATTTTTAAAACCGATGAAAGCCGTACGACTCTGAAATTTTCATCCGTATTTTCTCTCTATGTCGTATGGGTTCATTACATATTAAGCTTAGACGATACCACCCGCGCTCTTCTACTAAAATCGCCTAAGTCCGTCTAAATCCCCTTTAAGTGACATTCGTAAGCCAATGCTGGCTCATATGAATTCAATAGCAATAATAATAATAATTTTAGTAGTAGAAAATAATAATAACAACAATAAAATTAACAAAAACAACAATTATAATAATTTTAATAATAAAAATAATAATCATAATACAGTTAAACCTCGATTAACCGGGCCTCTATTAATCGGTTACATCTATTAACCGGCATGCGGTTCTTTTTATTTTTTCCCTCTATTATCCGTGCTTTAGATTTATACCTCTTTACATCTATTATCCGTGCAGCATTCATATGTTTTTTATTATGTAAATCTAAGTCCGGTGTTTCCCCTTTTTAAGTTCATGTGCCGACACATAAGAACATATTTAGTAAGTGAAATTTAATCTGCTAACACCTGTTGTGGAATGATGGCCCCTTTAAATAGTAAATTACCAAAATTAAAAAAAGAAATAAATAAATTTCTGTATATTTTAATATAACCTCTATTAACCGGGTATTTTGATTTTCCGTGCTGGTGCCGTTCCCACGAGAGCCGGATAATCGAGGTTTAACTGTAATTTCAATAATAATTTATGTATAAATTACAAGCTGAAAACCTTTTTATCTCTCAAAGCCAATTTAGTACTTTTTTCAATTTCACTTGTACTAAAATAACTTAACATTGCCCATCTCTATACCAACAAGTTCGGAAAAAAAACCCGCGAATAAATTATGTTAGACAATCTTTTGTCTATTTTATTGACGCCCGTTACGTTTGTAAAGTTTCTATAACTACACATATGTATGTATGACCGACCGCGTTAAGTTTTTCTTAAATCAACGTTCGCATAACGAGGCCTTAATTCTGAACGAAAACATAAAATGCAATTTTTTATGAAAAGTACATACATACATATATTACATTTATGTACATGTGTGTACATACATATTTATGTTTGAAATAAACAGCTCATCGTTATTTGTTGTATTCAAACTAGATATTTTCATGAAGGTATTCATTGGGACTAAAACTACATACGGTGGCTCATAACTTATTTTGTGCCGAGGCAAAACAAAACTTATCCTTATAAAATTACAACTATTAACGATATCAAAATAAAATGATTGTTCAATTTGAAGTAGATATCTGAGTAATAAAATGCGTAGCTAAAAAGATGTAGCCCTTGTTTAATATTTGTGTATGACCTCCTTTTCGCCTTGGATTTCCTTAAGGCGGTTTTCCATTCAAGCAACAAATTTTTAAGATGTTTCGCTTTCGATTTTAGGCCACTCTACTACTATACTATATATTTCTGTTCACTCCTCGCTCTGCCAATAAAAATAATGTTGCCAACTCCCCACTTACGTATACATATATATTTGGCTGTAAATGTTTATTCTGGAGCTAAGTATCAGATTTACGCCACACGTACTTTGTACCGTCAGAGCCAATAAAATTGAATTTCGACTTGTCAAATAACGTCTTCTTTTGCAGATGTGAGATGTCTCTGCATAGTTTTTGTAATATGAACGGCTTTTTGGGAGCAACTTGGCCGTGGCAGTCGCATTGTTTCAGTTGAGCATACTTTATCTATTTCATTTTCTATCTGCGCGACCAATTTTGGTACCGAACGTTTTGTGTTCTACTTCATTTTTGGGACTATTTTCTTTTCGTCAGCATCTGTAAAAATTTTAATTAACCCATTTCTTCCTTTATCCGCCACTCATTTTTAAACTTATCTCTTTATCCATATTTAAAAAACATGCGTTTTACTTTTTTTGATGCAAAAAGATATTGATGCAGCAAGATATTAAAATTAACGGTAAGGTATGACGTATATATATATTTATACAGAACGAGTATTAAGAGAAACGCACGAAATAATCTTATTTCTCTTAAAATCATTATTTTTTGATTTTATAAAAACAAGACAGTTTTCATAGATCTTCTTAATTACATATTTTATTACTCAGACATCTGCTTTAAATTGAAACATATTATTATTTTATTAAATAAAAAATTTTGGTTTCCTCCTATACGAAATAGGCTATGAGCCACTGTACATACATAAATTCATTTGTATACCGGTATGTTAAAAGCGATAACACACTGTTGGCGTCTCTACATACATACATAAGTAAAAGGCAATTTTCTATCCTTGCTAAATTGTTTATTGTCCATTCTCTTTTAATGCTTATAAGAATAGTATTATTATTTGCAATAAAAAACAAGCTTCAAATTAATTTCTTCTTCTTCTTTTGGCGCTACAGTCCGGGGTGAACCTGGGCCTTCGTCAGCAATAGGGTCATCCATATTTATATTTTCTTCATCTTGGACTGGTCAAGCTGACATACTGCCTCCTCGTGGCGCCCCTGGATAGCCCCTACAGCACACGGTGAACCAAAGTGTGCAGCGAATCCCCTCTGTCCAGGGGTCTAAGCCAGTACCCGGTCCTCCAGGTTTCGGGGGTTGTGCGTGGGGGTAACTTCCCTACCGTGTAAAAACACATTAGTTTCGATACAACCACAAGAAGAAAATTCAAATTAATTTAAGTTCTTAAAAAGTCCATGCTGCTGTCAGGTTGTGGCGATAAACGCTTCACACGGGTGTGTTATTGTTATTTGCTTTGATTTGATTTCAACAATAATTTAAAAAAACACACATTTCTTTGTTCTTAACGTAAGTTTTGCAATTAATTTTTGTATAAAAGTATTAAGAACCGGTTTTTGGCATGGATATCGGCGATTTAGTCATCTTTAATCTTTGTTTTTCGTTTTTAAGATGATAATTCATTACTTTTATTTGCCAATTTAAGCGGCCAACGTTGGTGTTTTAAATTTACACTCATGTGAACGAAATCAGCTGACAAAATAAAAAATTCATATACATACATACATATATACATACTTATATGCACATATTCACGAGTACATGAAAGAAATGGTTTTTGAATAAAGTGAAGATGCAGACAAGTGATTCTGAAATCTGTATATATGTATGTACTATGCACATACACAAACAATGAGAACAGACTTAAACCACTTTTATTCATGCAATGACTCTGAATTTAGCTAAAGCTTTTGATACTCCAAACTTTGTTGGAACTAATTGGCGATTAAAATATATTCACTTTGCGTTCAATTTCCTTGCAGGAAATAACGTCATAACAATTATAAAAAGCACAATTTCTTATTCTGGATAAAGTTGTAAAAAATTTACATATGAAAAAGTGTTGCCGTTTTTTTTTTTGTTATTCATAACGGCAGTTGGGCAAGTTTCAAGCTGTCACTAAAACTGAGGAACACATTTAATAGTCAACTAAGTTTTTCTTCTTCTTCTTCTTCTTTTGGCGCTACAGTCCGTGGTGAACCTGGGCCTCAACCAACAAACTTTTCCAGCTGGCACGATCTTTAGCCAGCATCCTCCAATTTTGCACACCAAGTTGGTTGAGGTCCCTCTCCACTTGTGTGCGCCATCGGTTCCGTGGGCGTCCATCGGTTCCGTGGGCGTTCTAATGCGTTGTCCCACAGGTTCGGAATCGAACTAATTTTTTCACTGTAGCTAATAATAGTGTGCAACTTAGAATAATATACATACAGTTAACATGGGCTCTTAATATGTCACTTACAAGTATATGTATGTATGTATTTATGTACGAGTATTATGTAATGTATCATTACAGTTGTTTCTAAAGGGGCTAAACTTTAGGTTCCACTTGGCTAAGCTAATATTAGTTGGGAACAATGCTATTAAATAAACAAAAAGATGTCATTCTCTTATTTTGTTCGTTATTTTCTCACCATAAATGTATGTAAGTAACCCAATCAACACAATAATAAGAAGAAATAATTTTGGATCGAATGTACAGCGTGGCACGAATTAAGTAATTTCAAGCTGATATTACGGACGAAATCTAGAGTCTTCTGTCTATTACGAATGCCGCTTGGGCTGATATATTTTTCATATAATTTTGATGAGAAAGTGGATAAAAACGAACGCTTTTAATCGAAGTGCACGCTAGTAATAATAAAATAGCAAATAATAAATTAATTGCCTGAACAATTTTTAAAGTTCTGGTCAGAAAAAGAACATTTTGAAGTTCTTTTTGCATACGCATCATGGTTGCAAAAAGTAGAAAACCAGCGTTGCCATTGCTATTACAAGTTGATTTCGAATAAATAAGCAAAATGAACCAATTACCTTTGAATGACTCGAAGGATGAGTTGGTAGAGTATTCGACAAAAATTCTTTCAACTAAAAACCATAACAAATAACACAGTACACAAGGATACATATCCATACATATATGTAAATCAAAAAAGGTCAATAACCCAACAGTAAACACATTAAAAAACGCAATGCGGGGTATGTTTGGTTAATTGGTGTTTGGGTGTAGATTGTCGAAGGTATGTAGACTGGGCGGAACAGCATCAGTTAAATTCTGACATCCATCCTTATCCTTGCAATATAGACTAAAAATCGAAAATAGCGAAACATTACTCTTTCTTTTCTCTTCCCCATAACCCAGTTCTGGTACAATGCACTGCATATGTAGGGGTTGACCCGTTTGCAGTACTGGTCCCAAAAAAAAGACGATGTAGGTACGCGAAATTACTTAATTTTGAATACCACGGTGAGCGCCCTATTATATTTTAAACCAATTTACGAACAAACTTTCTTAATATAATTTTTTTCAAATTGCTCAATTTACTAATAATTAAATCATTTTAGGTGATACATATTTCTAAATTCAAACTACAACTTAATACTTTTTTTTGTGTAGTGTAAACAACAAGAAGTTCTCATGTTTATAAATTTTGATTTAAGTTTTTTTTTTTAAATTAAGATTTTAAAGAAGAAACTTTTTAATTCACTATGTCGTATACTGATCAATGTGTATAACTTTTAGATGAAAGCCATGGATGCCAACCGATATGCCACCAAGAAAACAATTGCCCAAGGAATGCTGGACATTGCTTTACTAACGGCGAACGCTTCTCAACTCAAATATATTTTGCAAGTGGGAGAGCAGCATCAATTCTACAAACTGATGTTAATATTGATATGTCTATCAATAGTACTGCAAGTAAGATTTTTATTAACCAGTTTAAATGATTGCGGCAAATGGTCTTGCAAATTTTGTTTGTCACGCGCACTTTGCAAGGTCATTTTGTTGCCTTAATACTGAAAGAAAGTGTCTTCATTTTTGTAGCGCCCAAAGCTAACTCTTTTTTCTATTAATTTTAAAACACAAAATATACAGCTGTGTGTTTTCTAGCTGTCTATAAGCCTACAATATGCAGGTACACCCACTCATTGTAGATTTGATTCAACTTTATATTCAGTTGCCTTTAAAAATGTAATGAAAATTAAAGAAAAGACGTTCGTTAATATTTTTCAAAAAAACACAAAAACGAGTATCGTCTTCTTTCTACGTTTCACTTTTCTTAGGGACAGTTTTCACGCAATATGTATCAGCGTGTCTGACATGAAATTCCTCAAATGAACCTCGAAACACTACAATTATCCGAGGCAAATCTGTCAACCAGTGGACCTGAGATGCTAAACTCTCTATTGCAACAACAAGCCTGACCGCACTTAAAAAATAAATGACGGTGGAGCGAGGGCTGGTTTTGAGTCCAGAGCTGCTTTACTACTGTTGAAGCAAGTAGATGAAGTCAGTTGCGCGTGAAGCAAGAGTGCCTTATAATGAATAATTCATGTCATGTTGACATATACATACATATACATATACATACATATATTTTATTTTCTTCACAAATCTTAAATCAGTACTAATATTTACCACCATTCTGATAGGGATTAGGCCTTATATGTACATCTAAAAACAGAAGCACGGAGTTCTTCTAGAAGGTGACATGGCATACCGAAAAAAAGGTTTTAATATTTGCTTTTTTATAAGCAAAAGTGTTCGAAAGTCGGTTTGTGTTATTCACATAATTTTCCCACTACACACATACATTTTCTTAAGATTTTTCTATTGAAATGTTTGAATTCTTGGGCAATAGCTGGCGACACGGCAAAACAAATGGGAAATCCATAGACGAGAATAGTGATTGGCACTTTATTATTGGCAAGTTCGTCTTGTGAAGAAGATATGACATTTCGCCTATTTCACTGGCCTCAAGTAGGTGACATCTTGCGTTTTGGTCAAATTTTATCAAAATCTGGTCTAAAATATGTGATATAGTTTTTGAACCACAAACCTGGAACATTTACCAGAAGCATTTCTGATGTAAATATCTTTATATTTAAACGCCTTTATTTTTATTCCTCATTTTTTTGTAATAATTATGTAAGTATTTATTTCCCCAAAATTAAATGCAGCACTGCCTAGAGCATTTGATGGGGTGATTAAAATAAAAAAAGGCAATCAGCTGCATAGAGTCTGGGAAATTGTACAAGAAAATATTGGCGGTTCTCACGCCTCGTATTAAAGTACTATTCTAGAGCTTGTACATATTGTAGATTTAGTAAATCTTGATAAATTTAAAACTTGACAACAACAAAATTAATACAGCTTTAATTTATTAAATTAACAACCTCTACAATAGCAAAACCAGTAGTAGATCTAGTAAACTTAGTAAGGTCATTTATTTACAAGTATGAAACAGCTGTTTTTTTATTGTTCGGGTTCTTTACAATACCAAAGAAAAAGTCGCTCACACTTAGAAGTTTGAAATAGAATTATATTTAAAATACTTTTAAATATAATACAAAGAGTGACAACCGCTTTTAAAAGAATGGAAGCTGATATGCTGCCTCTTATACATTAAAAACATACGAACAAAACTAAAAATACTAAACTATAGGTCGTCATAGTATCACGAATTCATTAAAATATTATTTTTGTAAATCTGTTTAAATTGCAATAAATATTTTTTTTTGCTATAAAATTCCATTTTGGACAGAGGCAAAGAGGGCACTTTTACTTCCATTCTGTTTACATGTTGGCTTCTTTAATCTAGGCATTCAAGCTTAAAAAGTGTTGAATGGTGGAGTGTTCATCCTTTTATCGTATTGCCAATGCCCCACAAGTCTCTGAAATCCTGGTCACTGCAAAATCAAGAAATTCTTAAAAGTTTTCACTACCACTTTTTTCAAAATATAAAACCAATTATATAAAAGCTTTCGAAAACCAACTTATAAATATTGACTACGTATGTATGTATGTATGTAAATTTTCTTCGCGGAAGCTGCAATGTGAAGCTGAATATACCAAGTCGTCGCTTGAAACATAATCGAAATGTTCGGACAGGGCACAGATAATATTTCCAATTGTACTCAGAAGTCCCCCTGGGAGACTTTAAAAAGCTTGCCTCGCAAAATTTAAGAAGTGCTTCTTTTCCATTATGAAAAACTTTTGCATTGGAAGGGGGAAGGATCCGAGATTCATAAATGACATCTTAATTTGGCGTTAGATTAAAAAGTCACCCAGGGCAAAAATGAAGCCATGAACAACGATATGCGATATGATGAGATCGGACTTTAAATGGCGGCGCTATATATAAAAAACATAAAGTGCTGTATTTGAGGGCGTGGCAAACAAAAATTTTCCGGTTTTAGAAACTTCATTGACATAATATTTTTAATTATGTCATATTTTTCGCAAATAAGATGTATGTAAATATAAATTTTGAAACATGCATATCACTGACACTGTTTGTTTCTTTTTGTCTTTTAAACAAAATACAGATTCTTTCTGGTGTATTAAGTCTATCCTTGAGTCTAATGCGTGACTGTCGTATGCATTTGCCCGAATTTCATCAATCAGCCAATTTGATCAATCACGTTCGAACCGGTTTTGCATTTTTAGTGACCATGATTAATTTGTTTATATCGGCGTTTGATTCTCGTTTACCGCCACCACAAGGAGATTTTTTAAGCGGACTAAAATAAATTTTTATCACACACTTATTTTTATATCTAAATCGTCCATTTTTTTAAATAAAAAACTGTAATACTTAAATATGTATGTATGTATATTTTAAGAAATTATTTAAAACTAAAACATGTCTTTAATTTTTCTTTGTTATTAGCTGTTGGTTGGCATATTGTTTGTTATTATTGGGAGCCTAAATATAAATCGTAAACAGGATCAAACAGCCGCTATAATTTTGAATGATATAATTTTGGTTGTAATATTTGTAATTTCGATTGTTAATGTGATAATATCCGGCTTTGGCATTGAATACTCGTCTCAACCTCTGCGATTAATGGATCACCCGAAAAAAGATCTGTAAAATACAAAAAGGAACAATTTTTAGTTTAAGCAAATTTAAAAACATCCATATTTTTAGAAATAAGATAAATAAAACTATTTCATAAACTGTTAATAAATTTGCGTTTTATTTTTCATAGGTAAGTGCTGGTGTTCTGTTAATGATTCAGTCGGTTGTCAGCATTCACAAGGGCAAAACGGAACGTAAAGTAGCCGATGTCTTAAATCACGTTATTAATGGTTTAATATTTCTCTCAGCATTTTGTGATATAATAAAAATGAATTTCGGACTAGATCCAGCTGTAGCAGATATAAAAAGTGGCAGTAAATAAAAAATATTAAATAAAACAAATAAATGTTTTGCAGCTGTCTACATGCCGAAATTTCGTAGGCGCAGCTGGAAACACACAATCGTATACAAATTATTAAAGTAAGAAATAAATAAGTTATTTAAAGCAAAATTTTTAGAAACCAGAGTAATATGTTTCCTTGTTAAACGAGTATGCCTCAGAATAAAAAACCAAAAGGTAGAAAATAAAACAAAACAACACTAGAGAGGAGCAGCAACTGACTCTTCTCAGTACCAAAATGTTAAAAGTTGAATTGTTTGGCACTTCACAATTTTTTAGGTAAAGTTAAATTTGTTTGCTTTTCTGCTTTTTTTTATTTTATTTTAGTTGACATTTGAAGGCTCTATCTTATAAAGTTTTTCTATGCTTAAATTTTTAGCCTATATTGCTAATTAACGGACTAATATATAGTTCGTTTTGTTGTTGATATTTGCGTTATCACTTACATATATAATAATGTAATCGTATTTAGCTTTGAATATTTGTCATCATCAAAAAAAAAATCCTTCAATAAATTATTCATTCAGTTTTCCGTATTAAAACTAGTTATTACAACATGTAATTTAAATTTAAAAATCTCCATTATGGGTGTTATACAGAATTTTTATATTGAGAAGTCGTGGTATATAGTATTAGATTTATTAAAGTTCAAATATATTCCGTTAGCAAAATTTATTTCACTAATTAAATCAGCTTGGATAATCCCCTGATTAGAATTCTTTAGCATCTTTCATTTGCTTTGCTGAATAAGAATAAGTTCTTTGGTATGTGTGTATGTACATATTTTGAAAAACTTAGGGCCAGTTTTTAATTTAAAAATTAAACGGTGTTTAAACTGAAGTTCTGTTTAAATACCGAATTCATTTTTATAGATCATATTTAGATACAACTTAAATCACCGATCACGTCCATTTAAATACAACTTAAGTTTTTAATGCTACCATATGATTTTCACAGTTTTGCAAATTCTGAAAATTGCGCATTGAAGTTTTTTCATTATTTGATCAAAGCCAGCAGCATAATCGAGTGCAGACCGAGTTGGTGCAGAACAAAGGGTGAATGTTTGGAAGGATGTGGAGCGAGAATTTAAGAGCAAATTCAGGCAAACATTTCGAAACCACAAAATTGTTAAAGCAAAATATTTTAATATTAAGTTAACTAAATAGTAAGCAGCTGTTTAATGAAGAAGTTGTTAATATTTTTTGCCATTTAATAGTGCTACCATACTTTTATCATAATTATATACCAAACGCAATTTGAGACTGAAAAAATTAAACCATATTTAAATACAACTTAAATATAAGGAAAAATTAACTAATTTCGTATTTAAATATTAAGTTAAAAACTGGTCATTAGTCTTACAACAAAATATTTGTTTTTCAAAAATAACGGCAAAATTTGAAACGGTGTTAAAACGGCAAGATAAATGTTTTCATATGATTCAACTTTCGTATATATGTATGAACATGTAGCTTGTGTATTGTGTATCAAATACCCTTCCAATATGTTTATGAATAAGTTAAAAGTTTTGCCAATAATTTGAAAAACAATGGAAATTATTGCACGTCAAAAACTTTTATTTGCTTGAATATCTGCATATGAATATATTTTTAAGGGTTTTCCACGAAAACGCTCTTTTTCCCATCTAGTTTTTGGCGTCATGTTACGTGTTAGTCTGGCAGCACTTTATTTCTAACCTTACTTACAAAAGTCAAAGTAGAAAAATTTAAGGCGAAACAAAAGTTGAAAGAGACGAAAAGATAAATTCATCTTGTGCGTGTATTTAGTGAAAATGAATTTTTAATTTAGTTAATTTTATGAAATTTTAATTGTTAAACAGTGATTCCGTTCATTTAAATTAAGTTTTCTTTAAACAAATTCATATCAAAGTTAAACGTCCAGCCAAAAAGAAAGGAAATTTTAATTCAGTTAGCAATAGCACAACACCAACAACAAAAAATACCTGCAAACTCTGAAAATATTGTGAAGAAAAGAAAACCAGAAGTATCAGAGAAGGAAGAACACAATCACAAAAGAGAATACATGAAAATTCGTGGAAAACACAAAAACGAAACATTAAAAACGTTGTTAAATATCAATTCAATAATTACTTTTGTGAAAATTATTACAATTTTAAAAGCTGATGCAAAAAGCAATCGACTTTAAAGTAATTTTATAATCCCCTCCGATTAAATGGTGCTAAAGAATTGCAAATACACCTGCTGAAATAAACGGCAGGGCGTCCTTGGTAAATGAAAATTTTCACGGTTTTTTATTTTACCGAACCGAACGATAATGAAAAATGTCGGAGCAAGAAAATTTGTCAGCTCGGAATGGCTAGTAATGTTAAAGACCTTTCTGGATAACATTTTGCCCAGTAAAAAGCAAACAGGGGTTGGTTTTATATAAATAAATCTTGGTCTAATATAAACACAACAAAATATTTAAACTTGGAAGTAATAGCAAACAATTGCAGAGCATACATAACAAACAACTACACATACCTTTACACACATCTCCACAATTATACCAAGCCTTCAGACTCCGTCACCCCCGAAAAGTAAAAAAGTCTCTTTAAACAAAATTTCCTTTATTTTAAAAGCTTATGTGCTCTTTAGTCAATTGAATAGTAACTATTAAATATATTTTATATTGTTAAATCTTGCTTAAATGAAATTTTTGAAAAGAAAAGTAGTTTGTTTTACAAAAATTTTGATATTGAAAGAAAAATTTCTGAGCATTAAATCAAAATGAAAATCAGCTACCACCCTTTTTATGTTTCATCGTCACCATCAACTCCACTTCTACCACTTCTTTTGTCGGCGCTTCCGTCATTAACTGTCTCAGATCCTGTTGCAAAAGCACTCAACATCTTTGTCGCTACATCAAAGGCAGTAAAATTTAACCCGTCCACACCCACTCAACAAAAATATTACATCGCCTTCTTAACTTTGCTAATGTCAAATTTGCTTTGTGTTTGTTATTTGCTGCTCTTCTTAGCATCTTAATGGCAGTGGTAGGAACAGCAGTGCTATTACGATTGTTTGTCCACAACACGTAACTTCAAAGGTAAAATTTATAAAGATATTTCGCTCTATGCGTTTGTGCCTACCTGCATTTATATGCTCATGTTCATGTATATGTTATTCGTTTTAATTTAAATTTGTAATAAATCTTTAGTCTATTAAATGTTTTTCTTTACATATTCTTTCGGGTGTTAGTATTGAGTTTTGTTTTCTAAATAAGTATTTGTAAACTTGATTAATTCAATTTTATTTGCAACGAATTGATTATATTTATAATTTTATAACTTATCAGACGATGCAACTAGACAGTTTATTTTATTTTTCTGAAATAAATATTATTATTTTTAATTTAAGAAACTCATTAGTAGTTATTAAACTTTTATAGGCTCTGCTTTGCATTTACCTGCTTCTAATAAAATTCAGAAGGTTTATTTTAAATACATTTAAGTTTTGCTAATTAGGTCTTTCATAAAATATTTACCTCTGCACTGCAGTTTTATTAGCACCACGTGGCTTAAAATCATTTGCATTTCTTAATTTGTGGTTGAACATCTACATATCACAGCTGTTGAAATAGGATATGCTGGTGCATCCTGGGTCTTTAGCTTTTCGATAAAAATTATTGTATTTAGCTCCATTTTTGTGGTACATTTTAAAGTATCGAAAACAAAAATTTTTATCCAGGATGATTGGAAAATCTCGTTTTGATTTGCAATATAAAATAAGGGTTTTGAAGCACAAATGCTACCTAATTCATTCCACACGCAGGCTACTGCTTTACTGACTTCTTGAAGAAAACTGCTTTCAATATTTTTACAAGAACAGTGAAAATCCAATAGTAAAGCCGTTTCCCTCACACAACTAAAATTTTAACCTATTTTAAATATGATGTGTTTAATAAGTTTTTGATATTAGAACTTCTGTCCCCTATTAATGTTTTAAGTTAATAGGTATATTTTTTTTGACATTGCATACTTAGATTATGCAAATTTTTAAAATGTTTGATCTTTCTGAAGTCTTAGTCTTAGTCGTAATTGGCTAATACACTAGATTAAAGAAGTCAGTTTGCCCCAGGACCAAATCGCATGATGAGTGTAAATTAAATGTTAATTTTTGCCTAAAAATTTATTTAAAATTTAGAAATGAGACAAAATTATATCATATATTCATTAATCGTTATAGGTATTATTAATTTTTACCAAATAAGATCCTTTATATGTAAATACGTATGTAAATCTTCTTTATAACGAAATGAATACTTTCTTTATTTGCAGATATGTAAAACATGCATCATAGTAGAAATAAGAATTTTAGCAGTGTTAAAAAAGATAAATTCATGGAAAAACCAGGACATAAAAACCAATAAGAATCTAAAGTGTAAACAATTGCGTACATTGCAGCGTGATTCAAATGACTTCAACATAAATCAAATTATTAAGCTACGACAAATCTCTTCAAAAAGTGATAGACGAAATCAAATTATTCACACCTCAACAATTGTTACCCATTTGTTTTCCCAAATTGTGTTCTTTTTTTGGCATTTCCCATTTTATGTTCTTATGGTAAGTGAGCAAAACTGATACATTTCCAATTGTTCTAATATAATTTTATTTGACTACTTTATTGTTTAATCATGCGAGAAACATATTCATATATTTTATCAATCAAATCATGGCAAGTATTTGTGAAAATTCCATTGCGGTTTTACATGCTGGAATAAATGCTGATGAGCAAATAATTGCAATAGAACAAACGAACGTTTGCTGGACGGAAAAAGGCACGTTTAAAATTTGCTGAAAGGTTTTGTTTTAGTTTTGAGTGGTTTTTATAGAAAACGGCAATTTAAAAAAAAAAAAAAAAAAAAGAAGAGTGGATTAGCCAGATGCTGGCACGCGAATTTCTATTTGACTTTATACATACATATATGTATGTACATATGGTGTGAATATAAATATTTAACCAACGATTACGCAATTAGTTAACCAAAATTAAACCGTAACAACATTTTGTAAACTTTATATCGATAGAAAGTTTAGGGTATAACAGAAAAAGCTTAGAACGAATATTTAGATAATTTTTTTTGACAGATGACACATTCTACACCCTTTGTGTACTTTTCAGAAACATAATTCGCTCCATTTAACAATAAATCTTTCACGTGTGAATTTGATTCTATGTAAAATCGATGTACATACATATATTTGGATAGAACAGTAAATAATATAATTCGTAAGTGCAACTGCCAAGTATTTGGCAAAGCATCTTATAGGGGAATAAAAGCCACCAGTCTTTGCATTTGACATCAATGCAATGCTACATACATATCTGGCTTTTGCTTTTTTTACGAGTATTATTATTTTGAAATTCTGGCCAATAAGTATCGCAATTGGCACATGTTCTGTAAATGCTATTATAGTTTTAGCGGATCAGAAGTTTTTGCTTTATTTTATCAAACTCTGCTCCTGATTTTTCATTATTTTCATAATATTTCCTAGGACCCATTTCCTAATGCGATTTTCGCTGGTTTTTGTTATACGTTCAAGTAAAATACTGAAAACTTTTAACAAGTCACAACTCTTAAAAAACATATAATTCTGAAAATAAATTTTGTGAGTGAAAGAGCTTTTGTTAAATTGATCAAGCAAAGTTGTACCACTCGTAAGTGGGGTTCCTAATGCGGCAAACCAAAGATAGTGTAAACACTACAATAAATATCAAAAGAGTAATTGGCTCGCAACCTCTTGCGACCCAATTTTATAGGCAAATCGAGCTCGTTTACCCCGAATATACTGTTTTGCTCAATGATGACTATGATAATTAACCAATTCTTATCGACACAAATATTTTCTTATTGCTTTAACTTTGTTCTTCTTGTTTGTGTTTGAATGAAAAAAACATTGATTGACGTTACCGTGCCGAGCACATCTTGTAGGCTGCGTACTAAAGTTGGTGCAGTACTATTTCACGAGCTATAAAAACAGATACATACATATCAATATGTAAAATATTAATCTACAGTATTACCTACAATCATTCGTTATAAACCAGATTTGAACAAAGACGATATTTTATGACTCTGCTTTTTGAAACAAATAATTTTTGTACCAAATAGGTACAGTGGTCGTAAATGGGAGAGAGAGATATAAAGGAAAGGAAGAGAGTGTTTTTGGTATTTTTATTATCTAATAAATACGCAGTTTTCCTGCTTGGTGTCAATGACTATCTGTTCTATATCTACATTTTTTCGACAAGGGAAACACTCGGTGAATTCAGTAGCGCTTGCCGGCTAGCTTTCTGGCCTAGCACTTTGAATTGGTATTATTTAATACTTAAAATTTTAATTTTTAATAATAATGTCAATTCACTATTTTTTCAACCCAATAAATTTCGAAATTGTAAAAAGTAATACCGAAAGTTCCACATTAAAAACATAGTTTTTATGGCAATAATATTTGAGAATGATTTCGGACGTCTTGAGAAAGCCATTCTGGACGACAATTCCAGGTTAGTTTTTCGAGACTTGTTGGCCGACTGTGACGAACAATGTTAACCTCCAAGTCGTCAACTGTTGCTTCTTTAACAATGACTTCATACTTGAAGCCACAGTAAATACGAGCATTAATAATGTTATTTGTATGAAATCTAGCCACAGCTCGACGAATGGCTTGTTCAGGTGGATGATTATGACGGCCAAACAAATCACGAATATGTTTATAACTGCCCCAATCGGCAACTGATTTTCAAAGTAAATTGGTATAACTTACTAGCGTTGTTCACTCGTGATTGCCGTCACGATGATTTGCCGGAATATACTGATTACAAATGCCATAAAGTCAGAGAATTATGGAAGTTCGTTTAATAGTTAAAAAAAGAACTGCAAAACACTAATTATATACATTTCTTATTCAATTACTCCAGAGTGATGTGGGGTTCAGTTTGTGTTAATACATTTTGGTGGTGCTGGTGCCATTCCGGCAATACTTTTTGCAAATTATAATTCAGTTATATTTAAATAAAAATTCTCTAAAATGATTAAAAGTCACTAAGCAAAGAAAAAATTATAAACTATTTTGTAACAAACTGTTAAGTATTTTTGGTTTGAGTACGTCTATTGTAAAGTTAATTAATTAAGGACTACAGCATTTGAATCGGGTTTCATCTGGAGATCAGAGATTTAGTGATCTTAGCTTTCAACTTTAAATGTGATATTAACTATTCTTGTTTGGCAGTTTTTTATAATGGAAAAAGTGGATTATTCCCTTAAAAGATGCCACTAAATTCAGGCGAAGTTTTTGGATTTGGATTTAATTTGATTGGATTTAGTCTCCCAATAATGTTATTGGAAATGAATTCAATACAGTTATCCTATAACACAATTCTTCTGTACAAAATGGTAAAAATTTGGTAATTCAAAATATGTATATTTCTGGCATTTTTTATAATTCAGTGTAGCAATTTTGTAAAGTTTAACGTTTCATTTAAAATCGGCGAACGCAATTAGCACATTCATTGCAGGCTTATTATCAGTACAGATTAGGATATATATCTTGTAGTAACTCAGCCACTTCGCCGCTCTTATTTTGGACGTAATTTCGGCCTGAGACACGCTACACTCATTCTTTCTTTTCCAGCAAATCCCACATCCAACTTGGATCCATCTGTAAAGCTCTCAAGCTGACAATTCTGATTACCTGATCCACCTCATCTTAGGCCGTTATTGAGAGCACCACTAAAACTCTTTAAATTAACTAACTAACTATTACTATTAACTAACTTTATTGAATTCTAGACTTTTAACACGGGTTGCGAAAGATTTGTCTTTTTTATATTAATACTTCTGTTCGTTAAAATCATGTGCTGTAGATATTATCCGATTTGGTTGCTTTTAGCCTCGTTGATTTCAATCGTTTGTCGAAATAAAATTGAATTGCACGACTTCATTATTCGGTTTAAAGAACAAAGAGCAGCAGATTACAAATCGGTTTTGACTTTTCAACACACGAATTGTACAAAATTTTAATCGGCTTCACTTGGAATCATTATTTGTAAGATATATGTACGTGGGTGTTCGGCTACTCATGTCAGCAGCTGTGTTCGACAAATTTACAGGTCATATTATGAAAATGGTAATAAATTGTACAAACCGAAGCCTAGGAAGTCCTTTTTATAACTAATAGGTGGGTTATCTGAAATAATTTCGAAAGTCAAAACTAATTTATCAGAATTTTTGAGAAAATGTGTGGTCGTTTTGGAAAATGTTTATATGTATGCAAGGACAGGTCTTAGAGTGCCATTTTGAATACCTTTCATCTAGATATCTGAACTAAATCATTTGAGCAACTTAATATACAGTCAGAGTAGACAATCTCAAATCTGCCGTTTATGGGGCACGCAGAAAAATAATATTAACATTGAATAGGGTCAGGCTAGGCTAGGCAGACCCAAAGTGATCTATTGTGAATTATCTCATAAGGAAAAAAAAACTGAAAATAAAGCAAAGAAGTACAATATTTGTCCTCCAAATTATTGCCCTGACCGTATTTTTTTTTTCCTGATGCAAGCCACCTTATGATGAAGCCTACTATGTTCCCTATTTCTCACTCCGATGCTTGACAGAGCTCATCACGAAAACGGATGCTTATCCGTTTCAGCTTCAACTACACCTACGATGTTCTTTTCATTTCGGTTAGTTAAAATGCTTTTAGCTTTTTTTGTTTCCTGGCAACTCACAACTGGTCTTGCAGCAGTGCTTTGCGACACTGGCGCACATTTTCAGTACAGTAACATGTTGTGAATCTGCAATGTGTTCCAAGGGTACTAATGTAACGGCAGTCCCTAAAAACTGGTGGTGAAAATAACTCTGAAAATGACCGTCCATTTGCAATTTACTCTGTATTTTCCACAGTAATAGAAATTACGGTTAATTACCATCTTGGCTTGATATCTAGAGTCCATTTAAATTACTAAGATGATCTTCAGGCATTCCCCTCAGAAAAACGATCGAATGTGGACGTATAAACAAGGTCGAGTTCATTTCACGACAACAAATGCCGCATCATCTATACTCATGGTTGGTACAAGTATTGAAGAATTAGAACATCTTGATGATCTTGGAATGAAAATTCAGTGCGATGCCGGCTGAATTGAACACATTGTTATCTCAATAGAAACATTCAATTTTTTTTGGAACAGTGCAAGTCATACCTCAGTACATCCGATCTGCTTATTATTTATATCACCTACATATATTCGACGACCGTGTGCAGAAGGGAGCGAATAAGCTTATCGGTCATGGAAGGGTAGCCAGCTCTACTTAGTCGTTGGAGCACGCTTCTACAATGACTATTGTTCTGACTATATCCCTGCTCTAGTTCTTGAACACTGGATATTTTAACAAGGGTAGTTCTACAGCAATTGAGTTCAGCGACTAAGATGGCTCTCTGAACTCTAATTTAAACAGTATTTTTAATGTGGGGATTGATCTCCAGGAGAGCTTCATGCAGTTTCAGTAGATTTTTTGTTACTACTCTCGCAATCCCTTCATCGATCGGAAGTACATGAAGGATGCCATCCAGTGTTTTTGGAGGGTGCTTATCGTTTCATATGGGTCTTTCTTTACACCTTCGCAGAAAAATTAAAATCCATTTATTATGTTAATGCTCGTAAGAGTAGAGTAAGATTTTTGAATCTGGCTTCTGTGTTCCATTTTGAAGTAATTGAAGTTACTTGGCCTCTTTTGTGTAATTGAGAATTTTTCGAGGCTCGACAAATAGGCTGCAATAAGGGTGGGTGTACATTGAAATGGACCAAGAGAAATTGGTTATTACCATTCTGTAGCGCTCGACGTTGACCGTATTCGCTTCACGTCGTTTTTACATAATTGCGGGCGATTTTTTTAGTTGCGGTATTGCTATTGGGTGTTTTTACAAATTTGAGTTGGCGTCATTGCTTTATTTGACAAACCATTTAAAAACTGATAGATGGTCCTCGTTTAGTTCGGTTTGACACTTCGTTTTGCATGGACTTAAACCACAGCAACGCTTACAAATTGGTAACAATTTTTACCAAAATAGCAATGGGCCGTTTTCGGCCCACGTTTATTCTTAATGATAATGTGCATCCCGTGAAACGCTGTACAGTGCGCACTGTAGCCACTGTACAGGAAAGCATTGAAGCAGATCCAAATCAACCAACTCGTCGCTGTTCTCACCATCTGAGGTTAAGTACTTCCACTTTTTGAACGATTTTAAGAAAGAATCTTGGCTTAAATAGTTTCAAGATTCAATTGTGACACAATTAAACGCAAACGATTATCGTATACCCGCTCAATTCACAAGCTTTTGTTTTGGATACAATGTTCCAAGTGCCTTCAATATCGACGGTGGTCAGAATGTTACTGGCATTAGTGAACGGTATGAAGACATGATTAGAAATATTTTCGTTCCTCAATTAGCTGGCATTAGACTTGGTGACATGTGGTTCCAACAAGACGGAGTCACATGCCACACACAGGGTGATGAAAGAATACTTTCACATAATGGTGCAATTAATTGGCCACCAAAATCCCGTGATTCAACCCCATTGGATTATTTTCTTTGGGGCAATGTAAAGTCACTTGCCTACGTCGATAAGCCACAGACAATTGAACACCTGGAAATCAACATTTGGAGACATTATTGTCATAAAATTTGTATCCAATAAAGAAATATAAATAAATATATTTCTCTGTTTTGTCTAAAAAAAAAAACACCCTGTATTCTAATATTATGATGAGTCGCGAAATTAATAAAAAAAAAAATTAAGTTCATATTTGGTTTTATTACAGTTGTTACATATTTTTTTATTATATTTGTTATTTGATAATTTGGGCACTCAATTTTGATATATTTTAAAGCTATTTCAGATTCCGATAATGGGAAAAATATATAATATTTTATTCACCCCTATTCTGCGTTTCGATTAAGTCTCCGCATTCAGTTCCGTTGCGATCGAAAATTGGTATTCTGCAGAAAAACGGAATCGAAAGAAAAAGAAGAAGAACAGGGTATGTTTAAATTAGCTTCTTTGCTGTGAAACGTGTGAAATAGAAACAGTAAAAATAAACAATTTTGTAAACATTTTAATAAAAAGTCAAATTCAGTCCACTAAAAAGTAATAAATAAAATTAATAAACCAATAAAAACGCTAATTCCGCTGGTATTTGTTACCAGACCCGTCAACTGAATAACTTTTTTCTCAAGTGGGCTAATACGCTGTAGGCGGCATGAACTCCTCCGGTGCTCATCATTTCTTTTTTGTTTGTTGACAGCTTCCGTTTGATGTAGCTTTTCCAGTCAATCCAAACCTATAAATTTATATTAATTTCTGCAATAATTATACGCAAACCATACCTACTTTTTTCCATGCACTGGCATTTTTTGTTGGAGGACCTAGTGCATTGAGGATTCCTGCCACTTCCTCCCAGAACGCTACTACTTCTTCCTTTGAACGTTGATGGTATCCAGATGCAATGTCTGCTTTGGATGCCATTAAATTTGCCAATTTTTCATACTGCTCTGGTGTTGTTGTTTTTGACCTGTAATACATAAAAGAAACATCAGATTCGGGTACAAAAATTAGAAAAACAAAAAAATTAATTAAATTAAATAATAATAAATTAATTAAAAATAATTTTAATTGTTTTCTAATCGTTTCTGAACATTTTATCTCATTTTCTACTTACATTTTTTCAATTTTAAACTTTTTAACTAAAAAACACAAATAAAGAAAACCCCTCCGTTAACAAAAAACAACTGAGAAAAACGGAGCTCCGTTCGTAATGCATAATACATACAATCGAAAGAAACTGAGCGGAATCGAAACGCAGAATACCAAAGCTGCCAGACGGAGAAATTTACGATCCGAGTCGAAACGCAGAATAGCCCCCATTATTTTAAAAAGAATTTTCTGTAGTCGCCAAATGGAAAACTGCTAAATATTCGGATAAGAGTATTTCCCTGAGAAAATATATGTTTTTTTTTATAATTAAATCATTCCGTTGGAAGCATCACTGTACTGTACAATGCAATAGCTTAATCCGTATCGATGATTCTGCGTTATATTACTTTTCATTGTATTCAGACAAAATCGATTAAGTGATCATCTCATTCGGATAAATTATTTGTTTTATTTGGATTCATTACGCGTATGCACTTGAAGCTACATTGATAAAAGAAATGTCTGTATAACGTAAAATACTTTTGTCTCAGTGCAGATTCTTTAAAAAGCTATTTTTTATTATGATATTCATAGATACTTTCTTAAAGCACGTTCCTACTTCCTTTTTATGTAAAAGTTTCTTTTAAAAGAAACAAAGCTTTTACGTAAAACGTAGGTATTTGCTATAAAGCTGGAGAAAAAAGAGGCCTAAAGAACCCCGTATACAAACATTTCCATCTTAAAAGAAGAACTCTGCTCGAATTTGTGAAACAACTATTTGTTTTCCCTTAAAAGTTTGCCAAGCAATTTCCCAGTGTTGCCAATATCAAAATATCGAACAAAACGTTTTTTCAGTTCTTCAGTTATTTAAGCAAAACCCACATGATTATGTATGTATGTATGTATTTATTGTCGTTATGAACTAAAATCTTGCAAAATGTCACACTTTGAGTTCATGAGTCATTTTCAGTTTTATTTCAATTCACGTTTTTTTAGAGTTGTCGATCGCAACAGCTTAAATTCCGAAGGAATGGGTGCTGATTTTATATCGTAGTCCGATACAAAGTTGTCAACAACATTTTGTTGCTCGAGAGAGGCCAAATTGTCAAATTTCCCGTTTGCTATATCGTAAAACAAACCTCAACACTTTAATATTATTAATTCTAAGAGAAATAATTATCAATCCTTGTTATTTAATTCAAGGTTGCTCTAAAAGTAGTAAAAGATGTCACAAGTTTGCATTCATAAAAATCGTCAATATTAGAACATAAACCGCCAACATGGGGTTTTAGAACCTAAACTCGTCAAAATGGCCACAAATCGACAGATCTGGCCTCTTGGATCACAAGCCGAACTGGTTACACAGTGAGCCCGTGATAATGTTAGCTTCCATATGAAAAGTTATGCAAATGTTTAACTGGACGAAATGTCAGTTCACCGTAACATTCCCACCTATAAAAATAGAATTTCATTACGAGGTTACGTGACATTTGTAGACAGTGATCGCATGTGATTGAATAAGGAGTCTGACACAGTTTTTATTTTCATATTTGAACCTGTTTAGATGCTAAGTTTTCGTTCATACCTTATAAATTTAGTTTCCTAACCCAATTGTTTTTCCTCTCTAAAATCTAACAAGAGACTTTGCCACTCGCTGCTACTTTTTAAAGAAGTGCAATTATACTGCAAATTACTATGCAATATAAATGTATGCGTTTATATACACACAATCAATCATACAAACATTTATTTTTAATACATACGATTGACAATAGCACAGAAAATAATAACATTATATTCTATGTGCGTAAAATTTATAGAAATGTATGTATAACGCTAATAATTACACTGTACAATTTTAAAAAAATCTTATTTCCAAAAAACAAACTGTTACGACTCTTGATTATTGGGCATTCATAAAGATGGGTTACCAAGAGTTCCTCAATCGTTTTTCCTCGCCCAACTGCCGTCATTTCTAAGAAATTTTGTGAACTGTCGTCGTAAAGCAATTTTCTATAATCTTTTTTAATTTGTGTTTTTTAGGACTTTATTTCATAAAATTTTGTTGCAGAAATATATTTTTATATATTATTTTAATATAATTTTGTATAATTTTTCAGTTTTAAATGAACTTTTAGTGGAAAATTAAAATATCTAGGCTTAACAGAGCCTTGCTACTGCATTAACAGAGGTATGTTAATGTTGCAGGTTCAAATTTAGGGTTAACAATATTAAAATTTACCTTCACACCTATCATACATCTTCACACAATATCACTATTTTCTTAGTCGATTTGCTATACAAGAGTGCAACTTTGTGAGTTCCAGATGTTGTCAGAACAGTGTCATTTTGAAAAACTTGAATTTTATTATACATTTTATTTTATTTAGATTTATTTATTTCTTCGCGTTACACTTGCGATATATTTAAGATTTCTACGGTCACCTACAGTGGCCTTTACAAATAAATTTGGTTTTCCAATAAGAGGTTTCCTCTTAATAAGTACAAAAATAATTTTTAAGCGAAATCATCAAATTGTCTGTCAACTCCGAAGCTGGCAGAATGCACCGTGTTGCAAATTCTATTTAAGTGGAATTAAAAGCCTCTAACAATCGTAGTGCTAGTTAGTATTGGTAGCAGTACTAATTCGCACATTTGCCACTGTACGTCTTCGATAATTCCATGAACTCTAACTCTTTGAGGTCTTGAATGTATCGTGTCCACTTCGCAAATACCGTCGCCAAAGCGAAAGAATTCTAATGATGTGAAATCATAAGATGTCGGTGGCAAAAGGGCAAAAGTTATCGTTACTGTGTGTGGCATGTAGCACTGCCTTATGAAAACCTGTACATCAAACAGTCATACATAGAGAATGAGAGCACCAAAGGCGACAACTCTATTTGGTAACGTGGAAAATGGGCCTCATCACTCAAGATGATTTTTCGATGAAATTCGACACCAGTTTATTGCATAAGGATCTAATCGGTTCTTGTCTTAATTGTGCTTTCTTGTCTTAACGGTTTTTTCTTATGTTAACGTTAGTTGTGTTAACGGAAAACCGAGGTTTTTGGACAAATCCAATGAGATAATAATATGAATCGGGTGCGAAATCAGTTACAGTGTTGTTTAATTTTATGAAGCAATATGAATCAGTTGGCGATTATATATTATATAAATATCCAAACAGAAATTGAAAAGTTTATGGGTTAGGACATTGTCTTTCTCAATCAAAAATTAGTGATATTGAATACCAATATGTGCATAATATGTGGTGATATTGTCAAACAAATTATGTTCAATGCCGCGCCCTTTTCTTCATAGATTCATAAGTTTCCAAATTATATAATTCCAACATGTTGTTGGGGAAGGGCTGATAAATGTTCAAGTTGAATGAAGCAATGTCTGTGTGAGATATTAATGCAACTTTTTTTTTATTTTAAAGACCCACGTCTGCGATTATGAGTCGAATATAAAATTGCAAAAGTCTCACATAAGTTGTTTTTCGGCGATTGCGGCTTGTTGCTGTTAGACATGCGACTTCAGGAAACTTTTCACGAAAAAGCCTACTTCACTGCCGCGAAGGATAATTCTATCCTCAAATCGTTCATGTTGTGCAGCATTTAGCGCTGTCAAATGTATTGGACCAATCTGTTAAAACACAGTAAAATTTTGTGGATTGATTGTCACATCGTGTGGGTGAGCGTCGTTGCATATGCAAAATTTTTTTGCTTGTTGTCGCGCACCGTCGCTAAAATTGGTTTTTCGTTCAAAATTAGCATTCTTTTCCAAACGCTCCGAAGACCAGTCAACAAACAATCTGCGTTGTTCATGGTCATTAACTTTGACTTCTTTGTCAGTTGGATTTTGTAAAGTTGTAGTCTCGAATCTCGATGCAAAATTCGGCAAGTTGAAGACTGTGAAAAGCCGAGAAATCCTCTGTCTTGGGCACACCTGCTTACTTTCACCGACTGCGGCGATGTACTCGGCCGATCTTTGACAAACCAACAGTGTATAATTCCATATGACCCCCTTTTAAATATGTATTTCCTCCAGTAAAATGCGGACTATTAAGACATATTGCTGGGACGTTTTTAAATTTATAAGATTTGATTGAATACTAAGAGGACACGATATAAACATTTACTTGCGCTATAAGTAGAAAGTAGTGTAACATTTAATCGGTTACGCCTTTCTGTTGATAGTACCGATGTTATTTTGTTTTCGCAATTGCAATTAATTCATATTTCTATTGAATTAAGACAACCTTCGCAAGAAATGATATTTATTAAAATCACAACGGTGAGCATCTCAATCAGCCTAGAAGCAAGAAAATTAATCCATAATGTCTTTCGGTTTTTCTTAATAAACCGATAAAAACTGATCGATATTTTTCATTTTGGTATCGTGGCACTCGATATCGACTAATCAAAGAAACAACATCGCTGGATCTGTCCGTGTCTGTCGTATGGATAAAAATCTAAAGATATTGATTTGATTGAGGCAAAAATCAATACATTTTAGGTAAAGTTTCGTTTCCATCTCAACTATGCCCTACATAACAGTTTTGGAGTCAGTGCTTTATTCCGACCCGACTAAATAGCGATACGATATGCTTGAGACTTCCATTGGGCAAAAGTGAAAGTATGGCTGCTAATTGCAGCTTTTAATGAAGACGTAAACCCAATGAAGTTTATCTGACATAGAACTTAATTGTCGTTGTTGTTTTATCTCTAATTTGTTTTCTTGTGTACATATACATATTTATGTACATATATAATGCCCTGTTCAGATATGCACGTTAACAACTAAGGAAGGCTTGCAGGTATTTATATCTAATACGTGTTTGCATTTAAGCCGTAGCTGTGTCATCTAGCACAGCATTTGCAGAAGGCCGGCCGTCGTTATTATTTTGAAAGTCTTTGAATTGTATCTTTCTAGAATTTTGGTATTCAATTTGCTAGTTGTGCCTGATAACGTACCAACTGTCCACACCGGATCAAGAATTACTTTGTATATCCCTATTTTTTGGCATAGGTTTACAGTAACTTCGACAAGTATTCCTTATAACTAGCGTAATTTTAGGCTTCATTGAGGATTCTTGTTTTTAATGTGTGGTTTCCTTGTTAGTATTCCACCTAAGGGCACAACAAAATGTTCCCAGCCCATTTGTTCAGACTTTCTCAGATTAAATGTGATAAGTTTTGATTTTCCCGAATTTTCTTCACTGTTGCATCTGGCAATACACTTTTCCATACCGCATTCGAAATCGAGTACTTCGTCATCGATCTGAAATTAACATCGTGACCCATGTCGAAACGTATTTTCTCGAAATTGCACTCGATTTCCATATTGTGGCAACTTAAGTAGAAAATCATTTCTGGCGTTGTGCTGAAAGATGTCACTGGCCAAAAGTGTCGATATAGCGGCGACCTGCAATATGGGTAGTTTGAACGTCGACTCATGACGGATACAGTCGGAAATGTCTGTAAAATATGTGAACATTGAATCATTCACTTCCAAAAGCTCAACTTACATACTTCACGCAATGAAAAAGGATTGCTCTTGTCACAAATGTATCTGCTTATAATGACAATATTCATCCTCCGACTCCGGAGATGAGTAATAAATACCAAAAAAAAAAAAGAATAATGAGGACCCGCTTTAATTAAACCCTTAAAAACCAAGGCCATTTTTTTAATTAATTTATTTAATTATAGCTAAAATACATACAAAGAACATAAAAAAGTGAAAGAGTAAAAAAAAATTCAGGAACTATGTTTTAGAAGCTATTTTTTTTAAGGCGTGAAATATTTTAAAGCACTCCTTTTCTAAATAAAGTGCAACTTCACACTGTTCACACATCCATCTAATTCTCTTATGGCATTCGCGACATCGCAACTGGGTTTTTATTCTTTTAGGAAAGTGGTTTCCAGCAACAGTGGCTGCACCACGTGCCAGCAACCGTTTTAATGTTTGCAATCTCTGCGAATAGTTTCGAAGATAATAGCGAACAATATGACGCTGAAACTCGTAACAGGTCCATTTGTGATTTGTTTGCGGTTTTGCATAGTTTCCAAGCGTTGACCACAACGGAGCTCAACATTGTGGTAAAGAGCGGCCACACCATTTCTTTGCGCGGAATTTAATTCTATAATTGTTAAGAGCTTGGTCAGGAAGGTCCACCCATTCCCGGATTGTGTTCTGCGATCAGCTGAGGTTTGTTGACGCTAATTTTAGCTCTTTTGACTGAACACCATCGCATTGGCTCTATGCTTTAGCTTGCAACGCGTACAGACGAGTTTGCTGAATAACTAAATTGACCACTTTGTCATCGTCAAGTCATGAGTCATCATGTTTCGAGTGGAGTTTTTCCATTTACGAGTAGGGTCGAAATCATATTGTGTTTATTTTAAATAAAATGCCTGCTTCTATGCATTTCAATCTTCTCAGTCTTTCTGTCCATTTAGGGATTTTGTCGGTGTTAATGTTGTTAATGTTATTGTACGTTGCAATTGTGCAAGTGGTACATCGTCTTCGCTGTCACTGCCACAAAATACCGCTATTTCGCCTGGCACATCGTATGGTATACGGTCAACATCAATATTTTCGGCGACACCTTCTTCTTCGTCTGTATTATAATCCGGGTTTGGAGGTATAATAGCAATACCATATTCACGATGATCTTCCTCAGTTTCAATAAAACTCAGGGCACAGTTTAAATTACTGAAATGTCTGCCATAAAAACTTACAGTTTTGATGGCTGGAAAGTTTAATTTTGGTATGCCCAAAGATCTAAAAAAAAGTTCTTGTACTCGATTGGCTGCACCGATGTTTCTACGCACAAAGTTTTGTTTCAATGAGATTTATTTATTTAATTTTTTTATAATTTAAAAGCACATTTATTTTAGTATACAAATCTATATAAAAAAACACTTGGTCTAACAAAACAGGGCTTTCTCCACGCAGCTGAATGATCGCTGACTGACCCAGCTTATACTTGAAAAGTTGATGCAGAGGCATAAAAACTAAACAAAATACACAGTGTGGTTTTTAACATTTTGTTTTTATATTTTATTTCAATACATTTATTTAGTTTTCTTATTGTATAGTAGTAGGCAATATAAATTACAATCGAATACCATGGCCCAAAACCTTGAGTCATCGTAAAGATGACTACGTACATATGTATGCATGTATATACACTTCACCTCATATGAATAGGTGCAGTGTTTTAGCAACCCAATTAAACTTGCTGCTCTCAAGATAATTTACGGAGAAGATTATGCTTTACTGTTTTTTGGAAGGTTTGACTGTTGGGACAAAGTGTGTGGTTCTTTTTATACTTTGTGAGTAAAAATGTGAATTATTTTTGCTACACTTGAAAAGGTGCATATTGAAAAAAAAAATTGCATAAAAGTTTAAAAAACAGGAAAAGAATAGAATCTTGTTTATTAATTGTTAATAATTTGTACTTCATCAATGCCCAATATCTTTCAATTTGTCGAAGCTGTTGACAATTTGCTGGATTTGCTTCTTCTGCAACAAAATTAATATTATTTTTGTTATGCCGCTCAATTGTGGGTTCAGCTAATGACTGGTCGCTAAATCAGACTTTCGTGTTGTTCGATAAACTGTTTTTAAAACTCTTTAATAATTTCTCAATGTACTTTTTTTTAGTAAATTGATTGATTAGCACCACTTCGGTGCTGCGAGGTCCACAACCACATATCGCTTGCCGAATCACATATTTGTTGATATACTCACTAACCTTTTTTTTTCTTGCTACTGACACCTTCTCTTTTAAGAGCCGTATAAAACTATACCAAGCAATTGTATGTAAGTATTTATGTATGTCTCGTCCCTCGGTATACAATAATTTTTTTAAAACCAAGTGTATAATTTTGTGGCTCTCAAGTTGACTAACTTAAGCTTCTCAGCCGTTCGATCTGGGATTTTGATCGCGTTGTATATATGGGTTTAGGTTATACTGTTTTTTTAATTTATCAATATACGATTTTGATGTTCCAGTTTTCTGCCATATCACGAACCGTAGGTTTTTCCCCCAATGTTTTAATAATTTGGTTGCCATGTTTTATCAGTTGGTTCAAGCTCTCTTCCGGAGCCTGGTTTCCTCCACTTATTGTAGCGTTTACTTGCCGGGAAATTTATTTTAAATACAATTTTTTCTCCAATAATTTCTTATGCTGAAGGCATTTTATTTTGACCTTTTGACACGTGTTTTAACACCCCGATTTGGAAAACAAATTTTTTGACATTAATTTTGTATCGCTCAAACACAGGGTGGCTAAACAATTTTAACTCAAAAATGGATTTGTTTTCTCGTGGACAGACATTATTATTTACTACAAAATTAATCATTTTTCTTCTTATCATTTGTATACATACATACATTAAGTACTTATGTATGTACATGCATATGTATGTATGTGTTAAAAATCTATTAAAGTTCCCTAAAAATTACGATACGATACATATCGTATACGTGATTATGCAACAAATATCGAAATGTTAATTAAAGCTCAGATTATAAATTCTCTCGGGAATGGTGTCACCAACAATTAGCATTATAGGAGTGGAATTATTTTATTAAATTAAATTAATTCAATCATTATAGATAAAGAATACATTAAAGCTTGATTATAAAATATGCATACATATATTATGTCATGTACTGACTGCATATTTTCACCTAAAAATTATGTCGAAGCTTTAAAAAACCAACACTTTTTAAGTTCTGTTTCATAAACCTATTAGAACATTTTTTTTTGCTTTCGCTTGCCGCAGTAGAACCCTTTAATTCGCATTTCCTTTTAAAAAACCAAAACTTTCACTTTTTAATATATGTATGTAATCCTTTTTTCTGCCGTTTGCAATTTTAAGTAGATGTAAAATGCATATATACATTTTTAAAACAATAGTAATGAAGGTCAAAGAATTTTCTCATTTGTATTTGTCTAGACTTCAGATAGACACAGTGAACTTTTTTGCATGCACTTGATTCAATTCAAAATCCACAAGAGTATCATTGCGCTTGCTAACTTTTAACCTCATTACATGGCGAAATACATACATACAAACCCACAAATGTGTGTATGTATGTGTGTACATGCACGTGCATGCATAAGAATCAACAAATGTGCAGTTAAAATAATGTTTTTGTTTAAATACAAATGTATTTATGGCTGAGTTTTAATAATTAAAAGACTCTCCATATTTATGTACATATAGACGAGTGCTACACACATATGTAAATACACACATACATACAGACATACATATGTACATACATATGTATGTATGTATGTATGTGGGTTTGCAATTAATTTGCTATAAATACACTTGCCTACATAAATATATTGTACATTGTTACAAAAATGCGAAGAATAAGCGAAGGGTTGGTTGAACAAAAAACTGAAACTTTTCGAACTCATTAAAATCGTTTTAAAAATGCTTTGAAATCAAACAACAATAAAAATATGAAATGACTGGTTCCTCAGCATTTACTTCAATGTCAGGAAAGCCCATTCATTTGTTTTCAATAACAAAAATATCCAAGTACTTTGTTAAGGAAAGTTTCAAACTTTTAATACATACATACATAAATACACATGCACCAGCACACATGTATGTACATACTACTCCTCATAGTGTAAAAGTACAATTTTTCATACCCTTTTTTGCTTACATAAGTACATGCATACATACATACATACATAAATAGAATAACGTGGCTACAGATGCTCGTTCACAAGTGTTTGTGAATATCGTGCGATTATACATACATACATACATACATATATAAATATTCCTAAACTGACTGGGATCCATTGCTAAAAAAAAACAACCCAAAATAATCGCGTACACACAGCCCTGACTCCTGGATACAGGACTGTAGATGCGTACACACTTATGCATCCATGTACATACGTGTGTGTGGGTGTGTGTGTGTGTGTGTGTGTGTGTGTGTGTGTGTGTATTAACATGAAAACTTATGTACTTCTTAAAACATATCCTTTGATGTGTTTACACACATACATACTTGTGTATGTACGTGTATGAATGTGTGTGCGCATTGTAAGCTTCGGACTTGCGCGAACATAATGGAGGGTTGTTTATAATGGCGTTTACTTGGCAGTATAATTTTATTTTTATTTCCGTCTCTTTTGCACACAATGAATTATATTTCCAATAAAAGAATGCTTTCGAGCGAACACTTGAAACATGTTTAAACTTTAGATTTATTACTTTTTATCAAATAATACATAATAACAATTATAATGTTACTGTATACCGGGTGCAACATTCAAATTGAGAATTGGATTAATATTTAAGTCCACATGCATTCCATGCATCCTTTGCTTGTTCACCTGATTACATTTGAAGCCTAAGGCAAGTCTTTGGGTTTATAATCAAAAAATATCACGCAAACATATAACCCTGTTACACGGGTAGCGCCCTAAAATTTTTAGTCGAGCTTGAAAGAAAAACATATGTTAAAAATAAACTAATTTAATAGTTTAAAATATTTTCTTGTTGTGTCAACTATTACGATAAAAGATTATGCCAATAATTTAAAATATTTTGTTGTTCTATCAACTATTGCGATAAAAGATTATGCCAAATATTTTTAAAAATTTACGAAATGAAAACACAACTTCTTATATGGGATATATAATGACGATTTATTTGAAAAAAGTTTTTTTTTGTTTATTAATTGAGCACACAAAGGACATGACGTGAACATCAATATGATTCCGATCTGTGCAAATGCACAAAACCTCTTTTTTTCGGGTAGCAGCTAAGCACTTCACAAAGAAAATACGTAAACAGTGCGCTCGGAATAGCGTTAATACTCGACCTTGTCAGCATCCCAAAACGTAAAAAAAAATTTTTGATTGATTTTGTCCACTCAAAAGCGCCAATTAAACCACTAAACTGTGAAATTATTTTCATATTTGGGGCTTTCCCTTATAAGTCCTTATAAGTCAGGGGCCTCTATTAAACGGCAAGATATATACATATATGTATATACCTTCCCTTTCTTACGTCAATTTAATTTTTTGTTAAATTTAGTTTAATTTTGAAACTTGAGAAAAGAAAATGAATAAAGAACATGCAAAAACTACTCAAAACTGTTACTCTATTATCAGGAAAAATCGATTATTCGGAAAGGGCCTGGTTCCGACCACTATGAATAGTCGAGGCTTCACTGTATGTACATATGTATTATAGAAATTCAGTTTTTCTGCTTAGTTACTTTCTTCTCCTCTTTTTGTTTGGTTTTAATTAATTAATAATAAAAACTCTTTAAAATAATTTATCAATAATATTCTGATTTTAAAGTTGCGCGTTCGTGAACGTCAACAAACTGATAAACGCTACCCATCACGTTTTTAATTAGAGGCGACGCACAGTGGCGCCATTTGACTTTTTTCGTTGCAAAAATCATATCTTTTGAACCGAACAAGATAATCGAATAATTTAAATTGCATGTCATAGATAATTGTTCAACCTATAAAATGAGCGGTTGGAGTGGACGCTACACCTTATAGGTGCTTACTTATGGGTTTTCAAAGTTAAAATTTGTGAAAAAATCCAAGTTTTGGTAACAAAAAAATTTTTGTTAAGAATTTTATATTTTTTTGTAGTTCTTTTGTAAGCTTTTCATGTTTTAAGATATTACCTAAAAAATTACAACAAAAGAGTTTTTTTTTAAATGATTTTTTCAATTTTCTGTAAAATATTCATTTTCTTGGTAAGACAAAGTATGTCTAAAATACAAATCATTTCTAAACTCTAATTTTTTTCTAACTCATCTATTTTATGGTAACAAAATCAAATTATTTTTACCAATCTTATATTTCTTAGTTCTTTTGAAAGCTTTTTCTGTTTTAAAGTTATTAGCCAACAAATTAAACAAATTTTTTTTCAATTAATTTTTTGAATTTTCTGTAAAATATTCATCACAATTCGTAACAGAAGGTATATCTAAAAGACTAATCATTTCTAAAGTATAATTCCATTGTAGTTCTTTTCGTGTCTTCACATGCCGCAGGGAAGAAATAAGTGGATCGGAAGATGCTGCTAACATGTTGAAGAGGTCCTCATTTTGCCTCACCCTTGATGCTTTGAACGTGTTCTGCAATCTATATTTTTTGTAAAATTTGTTAAGAGACTCCTGCGCTTCTTCAGAAAGCTCTCCAATTGGCAAAGACTGGTACTCAATTATATCTTTGCCATGCGCCAATATTTTATGGACGGTCGGGGTCAACTTCTTCTGTGGATAAATTTTTGCTAAAAGAGATGCAGTTTCCGATGCATATTCTCCAAATTTTGTAGAATTAACACTTTCTTGGCAGTTTAAAACATTCAAGATCGTTCCCAATCTTTTGACGATTTCATTGTCAATTCCAGTGATTCTAGTTACTGCCTCATCATTTGCAAAAAATCTCCTTGAAGTGTTTCCATCGTTTGAGTTACCGTATCCACACTTGGGGCAGTCTACTTTTAGTCCAAGTTGTTTCCAAAAAGCATTCTTTATTTGCTTCTTTCTGATCTTTTCCTTATCCTTAATTGATGTATTTTCATCGATGTTTTCATCTTGTTGTGGTAGGGTATACGCCAGTTTTAGCAAGAACTCCATACACCTTATCCTTGCGTGCAATGGTGACATTCCATATTCGTAATTCTCCTCGTTTGTAGAATCGTTTAAATTACCGAAGTTCTTCTGACTCTTTTTGCAAATCGGGCATGTCAATGTTGAGGTTGTTCCTGTCAGTTCGTTTACGACTTTTCCGTCAACCATGGTCAGGTGGAACTCGTAACTACATTCAATATATTTTCCTTCTCCAATTTGCAATTTTGTATGCTTAATCTTGCTTATTTGTTCTTCAATGTCCTTCACCGTGGTCCTTATGAGTTCTGCCGATTCCTTTGCAAACTGAAACATTATTGGTCGGCAATAATGCACTGATGACGGTCGATGATTTTTCCAGTGTAGGGAAACATCAGATTTTAGCCGCAATGGAACAACAGATGCCATAAACATATTTCCGTCAGATATTGTAGTGTCATCGGAAGATATCCTTTGCTTATAAACGCTTTGTCCGGATGATCCATCGCAGCCCCATTTGCTGATCAATGTTAGTTTCTGAGGAAGAATTTCCACCTCATTTTCAGGAAGACTTTCCAACAACCGTTTTGCTGTATGGTCCATAAGATCCTGCAGATTGGCTTTCGCAGAGACTTCCGTAAACTCCGTACGCAATGGTCGTGAATTTATTTTGGCTTGCGTAATATGCTTGTATCCGGGGAAAAGGTCAGCCCCGTGTCGCATTAAAGATGCCCGTAGTATCTCATATTTCTCTTTGGAAAGTTCTAAGTCCAAAAACAGAGCCAAGGCTTCTTCGGAACTATACTTTTTAATATGTGCGTTTGTGGGAGTGGGAATGCTTTCCTTAATCCTTTTTAGTCGCAGTGGGCTTGCATCAGCAACAGATTTTGTAATCTGCGACCTAACTCGTTCACTATCCTTTATGTATTTAATAGACAGCGCATCCGATAAATCCTTCGTGGTCAAGTCATTGGTGGCATCGGCAAGTTTCCTCTTTCTTGTGAAAATTGAACACTCCTCCATACTTTTTTTTGGCCTTCCTTTTTCTCCTCTGGTTGATGTGGAGGGTTTATCTACTGCCAATATATCCAGGATGGTGTCTTCATTAAGCCAGTCCTCGTATTTGGAGTTGAAGATGTTAATGGTTCGATTGCATTTCACCCATTTTGTCTTAATTTTGGCATGTATCATACAAAGATTATTTTTTATACTTTTGCTTCTCTCAATATTTCCGTATAAGCTATCGAGTTCTTCTAAAGCAGCTTCCGCGAAACACGTTGGTGTAATTGACTTTCTAAACAGTTCAAATAGTTTTAAATTGTTCAACGCCATGTTTTCAATACTTGTTTCGCCAACTTTCAGTCGTAGACTAATGCAGGCATTAAGCTTGTTTTGCAATATATAGGCCTATGCTACCATGTCTACAAATGTACCTGTTACATGCATACATATGCATTTGGGCTGAATTATACAGTTTTGATATTATGCACGTAGCCAAATGAGATTTGTGCCTACCTGTACCATAAGTCAGTATTGTTCTTCACCATATGTACGCCAAAAATAATTTTTAAGTGAGGTGCGTACCTGCTTATTTCAATGAGTAGTTTTTTGTGCATCTTGTGTCTGTAACGGAATATTAGGACCAAATTTTTCGCCAGAGGCTCTCAGGTAGACAACTGACTCAAAATGCAATTTTCAAACTATTACATCAAAGTAACTGTCAGTCAAGGCATGTAAGGGATGCCCGCCATACAATTTCTGCAACCATGTCTTTTTAACGTTTTTTACCTGTAGAAGCCAAATAGGCACGTAAAGGCAGATAAAACCTTTTGAGTTATGTAAAAGACTAGTTAAAGAACATATTTTGAAAATATGGCGGAGGTAAAAAAAGGTAAATTTTTTTTATTTTCCGTCAAAGTTGAAGAATAGTGAAAAAATGGATAGTTTTTAAATACTGATTTACCTAGAGAAACACAAAGCAAACAGCACAATTTTTTTTATTGTTATACATTTAATAAGCACATCAATCACTAAAAACAAAAAAAAATACTATTCGTTGCCTAGTTTTCGTGATATTACACCTGAAATCGGATCAAACTACCTAAAAATTGTGTGTTTTTTTTAAATCCGAAAATTGGTTAACTTTGAACAGTTATGTCTTCTAAACTAAAAATCTGATATTGTTAAGAGTAGCATATTTGAGATCGTTGAAAAGTTTACTATAAGATGGATTCATTTAAAATTTCGCAGGCGCACATGAAAATTTTGATTTTTGCAACCTCGTTTGCTCTACGGGTGCCACTGTGCGACGACTACAACTTGTGTGCGAAATCTGGTACTTACAATTTAACGTTGCGAAATCTATAAAACCTGCACCTGGATGTTGCTACTTGGGCACACGTGTACTCCGGTTATGTATTTGCGTAGGAATTATTGTAGCTTTGAAAGTTCCTTACTGTGAAACCACTTCCAAAACTGATCAATAATATAGTACAACACAAAAGGACTTTAATTTCCTAGACCCGAAGTTTTATTACGCTATTAAGATTCGTTTAGCAGTTAAAAATGGATTATGAAAAACATTGAAATGAAATTGAGCTTTAAGGAATTTACTCGCATGAAATTCACAGCATTAAGTAGCTTCTCTTTCATTGCACCTGCTTAACAAATTGTATGCGAAAGTAATCGATAACTGGTAGAAACGTTTTCCATAAAAAGAGATTGCGGACAAAATAATCGTGATGTACCTATTTAATTTGTAAACTTTATTAGCAAAGGTTTGCGTTTCAAAACTTTTTTCAATAGAAACCATTCAGATAATACTATATTATCGATAACATATTAATAAGAAAGTAGTGGTACTTGGGATGCATGCAAGAGTGGTAACCAAACCTACATTTCGCGAGTAATCACGTCACGGTTTACTTGCCGCATACAATTGGAGTGATGCTACTTTTTCTTAACATTAATCGATTTTCAGCTTGAAAAGATATGAGAGATTAAAGTATTTCAATTTGAACGGTTCAAACTTTGAAATACGCGATATTTGCTCCCTATATTAACAGAAGAAAAAAAGGGTTCCGTGCTCGGCGAAAATATTTTTTCCGTATTAATTTTTTATCACAATTCTGGAGTCTATAAATTTGATTCCTCCTTCATTAAATGAGTTTCATGAATATTTATGAAGTTATTCCGAATGAAAGATGATTTTAAGCGTTAACGAAAAGTCAATAAATGTACAATATATAAATAGTTAAAATTTTGATATACATATATACCTGATAGGACCAAGTACAACAACGTCGGGCTTATCAATTCGCAACATTGCATTAATTAAGTTTAACTTAAGAAGTCGATGACAAACCGCTCCAGCTCAATATGATTGCAGTGAACATTATATGATGGGTAGCATATTACAGAAACAACTTCAAGTGACGAAAAAACTTTATTACGTCAGGATCGCTCAATTCTGTAGTCCATCTAACAGTTATAGGAGTAGGAATCACAAAAGTTTATTGACTAAATTAATCTAAGAGTAGCAACCAGAAAGTTCTCTACGCCCCTGGTCTCTCTAGGCTCTTGGTAGACGTATGCACCAGATTTGGTCCTGTTCCCAAGATTGGGTAGACCTATATAAGGGCGGCGTTTTGCAACGGTTGAGGGCATTAAAACTGAAACGCTGACAGAGCTAAAGGACATACCAAAATGGTCATATCAAGGAGGATTGGAGAAAACGATGGCTCACGTGTTTGATATCAGAGGTGACTACTTAAAATAGGAGAAAGAATAAATTGTGTTTATTTTTCAACTCGCTTTCTTTTAACAGACTTAATATTTCATAATATTTAAATAGAATAGAAATAATTTTGCCCATATTGTACAAATTTGCGTGCGCACCCGGTTTTTTTAGCATTATTCAGCCACAAATAAAGCAACCAAAGAAGCAACAAATATCAATTACGTGTGTACACACATACTAATATAAAAAGTGTTACCTTAGGCTACAGTAGTGGGCGAAATTTAAGCGTACTACATATTTGGACTTTTGTGCTCAAGAGATTATTTGTTTTTTTATGTTAAATGTAGCTTGAATGATAATAATTATTTAATTTTGTCGATTTGTTTTTATGAAGGGAAAAACACATAAAACATTGTCGAAAAACATCCCTTGCTACTTACTTCTACTTAATTAAAATACACCCAGTTGCTAAAACGCAAATATGTATAAATAATAATCAAATTTACAAACTCCTTCTGCATGCGAAAGTATGTATTTGAAAGTTGCCGCAAGAAGATGCGTCAGTATTGGTCGTTACTGTACAATAACAAACATGCGGCTGCATGTGCTCGTATGTATTTGTATTTGTGTTTGCAAACAAACTCTTCGTATCTATATGGAAACTTTGTGTCTCAGTTCTGACGTCGCTCATTTTGTATTGCAAGCCAGCAATTTCCTTGCGTCGTATCCTTTTTTCAGATTTAGTTTGACTTTTCAGCTTTGTGCAGCTTGTTGCTCATTGACATTGTGGTAAACTAGCTTTATGTCTACGGGTCCTATAGTTGTGACTGCTTGTCTCATTGTTTCACGTTGGTGTTGTCGTCATTAATAAAGAAAAATAAAAAAAATAAAAAAAACAACAACAACGGCAGCAACAGAACACGTACCAAAAAGCCATTGCATTTTGTTATATTCTTCAAAGGTTCCTTTTTAACACGTCACAGAAGAATTGTCACCATCGAGTGTCGTACGTAAAATTCAGTTGCTAGTTGTTTATATGCTTTTGTATTGTGGTGTGTGTTACGGTTACGGTTACGGTTTCGGATTTATTCGTATTCATTTCATTTGCAATTATCGTAAATATCATACAATCAATTCATCTTTTGTACTAATCGATAGAAGAAGACAATAACTCCCCTACAAATTAAAATTACCGGTGTTTACATAAAACAATAATAAGACATTCGAATACAAAAACAACTTCACAAACAGCAGTGCAATAAATCTGGCTAAAGAAACATCAAATTGACGACTGCGAGCATTTGGCAAATTAGGCAGGTAATTAATTGTAAGAGGCAGAAATATTATTCATATTAAAAAAAAAACTAAAGTAAAAAAAGCAAAAGCATTTCTCAAACATATTGTCAAAAAATTGCAGGTTGGATTTGAAATTATCGGAATCATTCGGTGATCATTATTGAATTGCGCAAATTGGATATAAATTCAGTTGCCGGAATAAAAAAAAATTCAAAATATATTCTATTTCTCTCATATTTTTTGAATTTCGTGTCAATTGGCACCAACAGTGATATTTTATTGGCTCTTGCTGCCATATCTAGTGCTTACAACCCGATTTATTCGCAGATCGTAATCAACCAGAATTAAAAAAAATTTTAATTCTTTTAGGGAAAGAACATTTAAACCGTTAATTACATCTTAATTAATTTTGTTCCTTTTTATTTTGTGAGAGGGTTATGCAAGATTTTTGTAATTACTGGAAGGTTTCTGAAGGTCCACTGAAATTTTTTGAGGTGTCGAATACCCGGAACGCGTCATTCGAAAGCGTTCGAATCGAAATTGGTTTAAAAGTGTAACAGATTTTTTTCTCATTTCAGTAAAAAGAAATTACATGGCGGGTGATCCGCCTTCTATTGTGTCATAAGATCCTTTTGCTTGCCATATTTTTCACTTGTATTTTTTCCGAACAAGTACGTAATTGTTTTTATATTACTATTAAAGATTTACATTTGTTACAATTTATTAACAAATAATTACTTATTGTCATATTTTATACACAATGCAAAGATTATTTTCATTTATAAAAACATACTATGAGTTTGTTTACGATCGATATCGAATAATATTTCGAAACAAGGCATTCGATCGACAACTCTCTTTCTGAGTTATTCGTTATAGGACGCCACGATCCCAAAAAGTACGATTTGGATCAAATTGTCGATCACGTATGCGACGATTTGGCTACTGCTTTTCATAATTATACGCAAAAGAAGATTTAGTGCTATAAATTCCAACAACGAATTGGATATTATGAACTAATCTATCTACTTTAAAACATTAAAGTCATTGGACATAAAAGTATTTGACTTAAATAAAAAAAAAAATATTTTGAGCAGAATAATAATAATTTTTTAACAACGAAGCCCTTAATTTTAAAGTTTATTTTTTATTAATAATTTAAATTTTAAATTTAAATGTAAATGTAGACGAGCACATACCAAAAAGCGCATATGAGACGTATTTCGAGAATCGGAAAAAACGCGCATGACATCTTAGGGACTACCTTAAAGGGGGCAAAATACGAATTGATAAGTAAATAAATATTTTTTGAGAAAATTTACATTGCACTTTTTTTGAAAAGGCCGGTGTGATGCGACAACAGCAAAAATGCAGGATGTGAAATTCACAGTTCTTTAAGACGAATATTTTTAAAGATAAGGAAATAATTACTTTTCATGTGGGTAAAAAAACAAAAAAAACTATTTTAATGCTGCAAAGCGAAACAAAAAACTTAATTATAAAAGTCGTGGCCAACTTTTTCCTGTAATTTTTCATCACAGACCTGAAGTTTTTCAAGTCAATTAAACGATCAAAACTTATGAAATTATTATTGAATACAACCAATCCATCTTATATTATATGTTGTTGAATCATGTTGTATATTATTTATTAGAAATTAAATTTTATATGAAACATGGACCCTTAAAAAACTATTTTCTTCTTGATTCAAGTGCTTCATTACTACTTTCAAAACGGATGCGGCCTTTTTTATTCAACGCCGCCTTTTCTTTTATTGATTTTGGTCCAATAAGTAGAATTAGGCTGCCACTTAATGCATTCGGTTTTATAACAGAAATAAACTATTTAATACAGGTAGAATTAAAAATAAATTATCTATAAATAAACTGATTATGAGAGTCAAGAATTTGGGAATTTATTTTCCAAAAATAATAGCAGTTAAATGTAAACTTTCGCCTTAATGGCGTAAGGCTTCAGGAACACTCACTTGGGCATCATTTAAGTGATGAAAGCTACGAGTACTGCAAACTCTTCTACGTACTACACTGGTCATTCCTTGAGAAACGCTCCATAGCGATTGAATTTCCAAAAGCAAGGCATTGGATCTGTAAATATGAGTCCGCTGTCACACTTATGTCACGTCAGCGGCGGAGGCTTCGTTTGTACTTATGATACTAGCTCGAGATGAATATTATGCAAGAGAGAAAATTTTATTATCAATCGGTCCACGATAGACCATTATGTACACCTCAAACTTGAGGAAATAGTCTATCATTTTGGCGAACAGGACGCGTTCTTTGGTAATAGATTTCTTCGATTTGTAGACGTTGCTCTGATTTAAGTCGATCGCATGGTCATTTGCCAAAGTACACTGGAAAAAACTCGAACAAATGTGATTAATATGACACCCGGCTTGAATCTTATCCCTATTAGATAATTTTAACCTTTAGAAAACACCTGATAAAACTATTTCTTCTAAAAACTTTTAAAACCACTCTTCAGCTAGAAAAAAAAATAATCTAAAATAGAATTTAGACGGATACTTCCATGTTCTGCAATATATATAAACAGTTTGCTTTCACAAATTTGAAAATTTATTTACTTGAAACCGTCAAAGTCGTTTGACTTAAACAAATGCGGATCGAAACGAATTGCGCAATGAGCTACATAAATATATAATGCCGACATACCTACATACATATGTATGTACATATATATACACATCATATAAGATAATATATCGACGTCTATGCCACCAATATTGCAGGCTGCCGCTATATTGAGGCCTTTGTCTAGTGGCAGCACAATAGCGGGAATGATTTTAATATGCACCAAGTTTTAGAAAACGTACGAAACGAATTACAAAAGAAATTGTGTTTCAATACGTTACTAAAATCTGTTGCACTTTGAAAAGAAACTTTAACATGTTACGATTTTAGTGGAAAATTTGAAATGAAAAATGTTGTTCGACTACAAAAAATGTTAATAACAAGAACAGTGGATTAATTACAATTTGAAATTGTTTTTATAAATAAATAAGTTTTATTATGACATAAATAAGTTTTTATTAATTGTTGCAGCTTAAGATCTCAACTTGGAAAAGTTGCAAACCGCTCGAAAATCGTGGCAATTTTAGAACATGCAGAAATTCGTATTTTTAATTTGATAGTTTTAGTTTAGACAGATTTGGAATTGATTTGTGTTAGCACTTCCTTGCGGCCTTATCTGATAGTGGACCTACTCTACATGAGTGAACTGGGCGACGGCTCACTAACGTAATGTGGCTTGTTAGGCTAATTCCCCTCCATCTTAGTTCCTTACATAAACAGAGTCTGTTGCAAGACAGCAGCACCTCTTAATGCGTTTTTACGTTTAAACCTCAGCCAGAAGGTTTCAGCCAAGGATGGGCTCCTCAATCTATGACCAGCAGCTGAATACCAGAAGGCATTCTGAGAGCTGTGTGGCCCCGTTCTTTGTTGAAGGCGGCAGAAGAATATGTTTAATCTAAATCATACATGAACTTCCTAGAGTTTTGGTTGCTGTGCCAACTGAGCGACCCCTATCCCTCTATATCACGAAAAGCAGAATGCTCTGACGTCCTAGTTCGCCAGCGCAAGACCTGTCCTCTGCGAGGGCCGGCTTGTAGACAGCTAGAAATCCCATAAAAAACAGCTACATATACATATATATTTTTTGTTATTAACATAAAATTCCTTGTTCGCCAGTGTTATTTGAATTAAACGTTGTATAAAAAAAACCTTGTTAGAAATTCCAGAGAACCATAAGAAACACCACAAGAGGAGCAAAGATTTGCTAAAAACTGTTTTTGGAATTTTCACTATAAAGTAATTCAGATGAAACGTTTTTTGTCCGATGAACATTTTTAAGTGGTGCAGTTTTACTTTATTTATTAAGTAAATATTAAAGGTAGTCGCGGCAGTCATTCAATTTTCGATTACATGATCGTTAACAAAACAAAACACTGCAAAAAAATACTATTCAACAAAAGAAAAGTTGAAAGAATTATGAAATATTGTATTATTAATGAAATTTTATACGATATTATTTGCTTGCCGACATTCAATCGAAAGGATCGCCAGACAGACACTCAAACAAATGGGCAAATGATGTTGTGCATACAAATAATTATTAATACGATGTTGAGATGATGCGGATTGTTTAATTTCTTTGTTAAGACTTTCTATACTTTCATGCTTCATGCGGAAAATATAATACGCGTTTATTTAATTTGTAGGTTATTAAAAAATAGTTTTATTCTTTAAGGGATGGATGTTGTTTTAGGATTATACAACCGTTTGTGTATTAGAGCGGTTTTTGTTAATATTTGTTTGTTTCACTTTCCCTATTTGTAGTTGGTATCGAATTTTTTTGAAAAGCAACGTTTTGATGTCTATTTTTAGTATTCAATTCCCATTACTTACCGCTCAAAAGGGCATCATTGGCATCATTATTACATACTTAACCAAGATGTGTTTAAATATTGACCAAATTTAGAAAAAAAAAACTATTAAAAAGGTTTTTTAATAGCGTCTTCCTAATTTAAAACTCGTCTCACCTATCGCATGGTATTATGTATGTATCTATAGACTACAACTTCCTACAAATGTTCACCACGTCTTGTCCGGCTGATCCCTCATCCAAAATGTTCAGTTCTCAACGAAGTTGGCACAAAAATCAGGCAGCATTTGTTTTTCGCTTTGATATGTGTCTTAACAGGGTGTCTGGTAGCAGATTTATAATTTACACAAAGTTTTATTAAGAGCATGAAACGATAGAATGGAAATGCGGATTTTATTTTTTAAAGAGAATATCATCCAGATGTCTTCCGTCGAGTTGAACACACTGTTCAAAACGGAGCCTTGTGTTCTGCGCTAAAGGCTGCTCTTTTCCTTATTGAAAGTCGCGGATTTTCACGTAAACTGCTTTCAACCAGTTCAATCTTTTCGGGTGTCCTTGAAGATATACTGGGCCCTGGGCGGTCCATCACGTATTCGCCGAATGCCGAACGTTGAACAAAATTGTCGACGAGCAATTAATTACTCTTAAAAAATGTCTCCACAGCGAACGCGCGATGCTCACTCGACCACTGCTACATCGTGACTGACAAATCCGCACAATCGATTATTCCAACGGTGCCAACCCTCCCTCCGCACTGTTTATTACTTTTTGAAATAATCGTATTTCAAAATATAAATTTGCCACCAGACACCCTGTTTCTTACGCGTTCAAATCGCACGTGATCTTGAATAGCTCCTGCTGTATGTTCTGTGGGGTGTGTGGATCGGAGAACCGTGTTCCTGTCGTCAGTGTCCCTAACATCTCATTAAAGTCAAAACAAAAAAAAAAATACTAATCACCCCTTGACAGTGATGACCTGTCGAATGTTCCCAAAAAAAAGTGCGTCGACGTTCGATGCTTTAAACATCCCGAAATGAGCCTTTTCGCTGAAAATGATTATATTTGAATAAAAATTAGAGTCAGTTTAAAACTGAACGAACCATGGTCCATTTATTCATTTTCTGGGCCAGCTGAATTTCGCACGTGTTCGGAGCAAAGTTTCGATCAAGTCATTATGAGTGACTCTTGGTCAGCGACGATATTTTCGCCAGATCTTGCAATTTGCCGACGTAGAAGTGTTGGTTCATTCTTTACTCGTACTAAACTAGTAGATTCATATTTACAACAGATATTTCTCTCAGTAGGGCGATTATGGTGATTGTAAAACGGTTATCCCACTGTTAATTTTCAGAACAGACTTAATAACTGACCGGCAAGTCGGCAGATGCAGCTTCAACAATATTCCCAGTGTTAACTGTCAAAGTTCGAAAGTCTATATTGGAATACGCGTTACAAGTTAGAGTTTTTGCAGCGCCACATAGAAACTATTGACAAATCTTCTTTTATCTACAGATTCTAATTTCTTTTCTTTTTAAAAAAATTGTTCAAATTTCAAATTGTCTAAACTTTATAAATTAACGTTAAGAAGCAAAGTTTCTAGAAAATTCCCAATTTTGGGGCTTGTCTATGAATGTTTTTATTATAAAGGGTGTCTTTTATAGAGGTGTAAAACTTTAAGTTGGCAACACGTTTTTAACTGGCGGCCATTTTATCAGCTGTTAAGTGATTTATGTTTAGTTTGGTTTGGCATTTCAACAAGAATGGACCGACGCCTGAACAACGCTTCCAAACTGTACAAATTTATTTTGAAACATTTTGAATTTTGAAGCGATAACGCTCACTTTTATTTGAATATATACATCAATAAAGAAAACTGCCGTATTTTAAGTGCAGATGATCCTCAACACCAGATCAAACAACATCCGAGCCAGCCGGGCGGTCATATGCCAGAAGTCATATTTAAATTATAATGCCAGAAGATGGTCTTGGGCATAACGTAAAATTTTATTCCATTTCACAGTTCTATACCTCTATAAAAACCACCCTTTATCATTTCTTTTACAGAAGAGAGCGTGTAATTTACAAAGAAAAAACTACTCTACTTATTTTAATGCAGTTGTTTCGAAAAAAGAAGAAAAAATCCAATGTTTTTGAATGCTGCAAAGCCAACAACAGCAACAGTCCACTTCAAGTGTTTTGTTTTAAGTTTCAAGAAATTAAAACTTTTTTGAAGGCGCAACAGTTGGCCTTTCTGTAAATAAGACTTTTTTAATCATAATTGTGTTCGTAGGTTTTGGTCTTTTACTTTTTCGAATGAAAAGCGCAAACTTCTTAAAAAGGGCCGGGAAAGTTGTTGGAAATATGCCTCCTCAAGCTGAACATTCTCTAAATTTACATACGAGTTTTAGCCAACAAACTTTAATTTCCAACAGTGACGTATAAATAAAAAACTTTTATTAACCTCTACAAATATGTATGTCACAATTAGTGAAGGAATTTGTGTGAACATTTTTAATTAAAACCCATTAGAAAATTGTTGTTTCCATGTCCAATTTAAATACTCTCAATAATTTATACAAATATTTATATTTTATTGTTTATATTTTTTATTCATAAAACACAACAATTCAGTGGAATGACCAATATTTTTGCTTTATTAATTAGAAATTTCATGGCATTTAATATTTAACAATAACTATCTGATGCCTCCCTGATGTTCCGCAAGCCAAGATCTTTGCTCCATTTTTCCAACTAGTAGACGGGCGGAGTGGTTGAAAACGGCGTCGAAGCGAATCCTCTGTAACACTCACATCTAATGCAGCTCTGGCTTCTTCTGACCTTAAACAAATGTCGGTAGGAGGTTTATATAGCCTCCGTTCCAAACCGAGGAGGATATCAAGTTAAAAATGACATGTAATCCAATCGGTACTCATTATGAGAATCTGTCATTTCTGCGGACATTAGTAGACGCACTGTATCCACCCTCACTGTGGGGTTAAGCCGTTATGGCAGTAGTCCACATTAATCTATAAGTTTGACGCACAGAGTGAGAGTGTTTGCCAAAGTAAACCGAAAAAAATTCGAAATAACTTCATTAGTATGACAGATTTCGAAATTGATTTGATGTCAGCACCTGCCTTGACGGCCTTTTCTGGCACTGAACCAACTAGCGCCCCCATGTGGCTTGCAAGGCTCAACAGGTGGCAATTTCTTATAATATGCTGCACGGTAGAAATCATAAACCCCTTGCTGAAGAGCTCGGGCTATCTAATCCCTTCTGTTTCACACAATTCCCCAGAAGGGGAGAAAAGACAAGGCTCCTTAATCCACAAGGCACATCAGGTCTTAACCAGACTCGCCTATACATGCCCGTCAATCTAGTTCCTTACATAAAAACATACCTGTTGCAAGGCAACAGCACCTCGAAGATTTGCTTCCTCCTGCTGGAGCCAAGGATAGGCTCCTCTACCAATGACTGACACAGCGGCGTGTCGGTCCGCGTTCTGCCAATTGACCGTTGGTGAAGTTTTCGGAAGAACATGAATAACCGTGTCGTGCATGAACTTCCTACAGTTTTGGTTTCCGTGGCAACCGAGAGCCCCCTTGCCCTCTATTCCCCTGAAAACAGTACACGTGTCCTGACAAATCATCAGTGCCTAATATGCCCCCGGGGGAATCATTATACCTCTACAACACACCTGATTTTATAACTTTTTATTTAATTCAACTAAATAGTAATTTACAATAAACAAAAATTTAAATTAACAACGAATTTTTATTTGGTTTTAGAAATTTTTTAATCCCATTTTGTTTTTGTGTACTTTTAATTGTAAGTATTAAACAGTTTCCGGTGTAGCGAGTGCGAGTGTAAACCTCTCTATATTAGTTCCAGAGAACCAGATATACGAGTACACATCGGGAGAGGTGCAACTGCATGCATAGAAACTATTCAATCTCTAGCTTTAGCCGTTCGGGCTGTTATTGAAGATGAGCCAGACAGGTGTGCCGTCATTAACGTCAACCTTATGCGTATATATATATATATTGTACCTACATATGTACATACATATGCACACAATCAATCGTACATTCGTATGCATGTGTAATATATATATGTATGTAGATAAAAGTTTGCTTTGAATTAACGAAATAATAAATTGTTTTCTAAGTTGTCTTTTGCTTTCATGTGCTCATCCCAACCGTTTTATAGTTTTTAATTTTAATAGGGTTTCTTTTAAGATTAAAATGCAATTTATTGGTAAAAGGCAAAGTCACTCAAAAGCGAACAAAAATTCAAAAGGTTCGTATGCATAAGAGCCATAGACTTTAATGTTCATATAAAATGCACTCAAGAGCCTTTTATATTTTATTACAGTGTAGAAAAAAAATGCAAATTCTTATACATATATTTTTTTTAGAATTACATCAAATATTTAAAAATTCCTGATAAATTCGAATTCACATTTAAAACATACATTTTTTATGTCTTTGCGTAAAAAGAATATGATATGAATTCTATTTCTAATGAAAAAAGCAAAGTGCTAGAGATATTCAACAATATACAATTTTTATAAAAAAAAATTTAGTTCTGAGTTACTCTGTGAAAGTGTTCATATTCTTCACAAGTGAATGGCTTTATAAAACATGTTAAAATGTAAAATCTTTATTTTGCGCATTTAATTTGCGATTTTCTTTGTTCTTTTAGTCATCCAAAATATGGAGCAGTATGCAAATGACATTTAGATTCCCTTTATTACTGCCATGATTTTATACATCCTCCATAGAACGGTCCCTTTGCCATCGCCTCCTTTCTGCCACCCAACAAACAAGCCAGCAGGCAGGCAAAATTTTACTGTTCATTGAATTCTTCAAAACGATTGCGCGTATGTTGATATTTTCGCTTACTCGTCATGTTTCACAAGTATTATTTCCTCGCACTTTGTCATTTACTTTGACTATTTGAACAGGCTTTTGTTCGTTTGTAGTTGCTTTCCTTTTCATATTTTTTGGTTTTGTAATAAAATATCCATCCACTCATGGCGTTAGAAGTTTACATACAGTGAAGCGAAAAAGAAAAAGTGCGAATTTTACGGTTTCGCTAAATTTTCTTTTATATTTTAATCAATGGGAATGTTAGGAGGCCATTTTTACCCTGCAAATAGGCATAAAGTAGTCTGTTTATCTCTGGTTTATCGACGCAGACAGGCAAATAATCCAATGGGGTTAGATCAAGCCATTGGTGGCTTGAATTTGACTATTGCGTGAAATTATTCTTTGACCAAAAGTTTCTGAGCTCCGGCCAGTTGGAACCATATGTCAGCTAATTGAGGTAAGAAAAAAATGTCTAATCATGTTCACTATTGCCAGTAACATTCTGACCATCATCGCTTTTAAGGACATATGGACCAGTGATTCCGCCAGCTCATAAAGGGCACCAAATGTGCATGTAATTGTGTTGCGCAAAGTCAAAATTCTTTCCTAAAATCATTCATAAAGTGGAGGGACACAGCCCCAGTTGTCATAGGCCCCCGCCCCGAATGAAGATTATGTATAAAAATTGGTTTCTGATAAGTTTACGCGTCATTTGAATTTAAAGTGAGCAAAGTACGAAATTTCATAAGGACATTTTTTCCAAAGGTTTAACGAAATTTAAAATAAGGTTGTTTGATTTTTTTTATAGAAAAATAAGAATAATTCTTGTTAGAATGAAGATTTTACCCAAATTTGAAAGATTTTTTGATCAGAACAAGAAATTACTACAAAATATTTTCCAAAAATAAGATTTTTTGGCTCGTCCAACTCAATCAGAAAACAACGCTTTGTTGAGAATTTCCATTTGCAAATTTATTAACTTTACATGAAGACGCAACTCCGCATTAAAGTGCTGTTTTATTAAATTTTTTGCTTTTATCCTTGTAGACATGTTCAGAACATTTTCAAAACCAAATATTTCTTATGTATAAAAACCATTGTAGAGTTGAAGTAGAACCGTTCAGGCTAAATGTGAATTGCAGCTGGCACCACATGTCGGTTATGTCCATATCGTTCTATTTGGGCGTGTTCGCCGTTGACGATGATGGCGCCCCAAAGTTTGGACTAACGATCACTCATTTTAAAAATAAATTTTTATCATTGGACGTGTAACTTGTCATGGTGTTTTAGTATCATTAACTGATTAATAAAAAAAACAGATTGAACAGACACCGCCAAAACAACATTATTTGTACAAGCCAGGACATCGATCCGCGCCAATTACAAAACTGGATGTTTGTTGTTGGTGATATTCAATTTGGAGGGTTGTATTGTCGATGCTGTTATCACTGTAATGTGAAGGCCACATTGCATTTAAACAAAAATACCAAACATTTTTATTGCCGTCGCCTTTTTTTATTCGACGTAACGCAACGACGGATTAGGTTCTCACATTGAATAATTTGTTAACGGATATAAAATCTTTACTTTTGAACAAAGATCAAAATCAAAACTAAGAAAAAATAACGGAAAGCTATCAAACTACCCAAATTTAATACTTTGCGTTAAAGGAGACGTACTTTATGTGGCAAAGATCATAACGCAGGCTTTGCATTTTAATATAGCTGTCAGTTGAGTCAGTTGCTGAGTACTAATACAAACATAAACGGTGTTTATTATGCAAATTTATTTTGAAAAATCATAGTTCTGTTCGAAATACGTATCACGCTCTACGGAACGCCTCCAAGATCGTGCGATTTAACGCCGCTAGACTATTTTCTAACCACTTTGAGAGCAAAATTCGTCGCATTATTGCCGCTAAACGGCCACAAATGTTGGAAAAAATCATCGAAAATTGGACCTCCAGATTAGACTACGTCCGAGCCAGCGGGTGGGTCATATGTCACAAGTCATATTTAAATTATAATGCCAGAAGATTATCTTTCGCTTAAACTAAATTTCATTTCAATTTAAAAATTTCATCTTTGTTTTATTCCATTTCAAAGTTCTATACCTGTATAAAAGACACCCTTTATAAACACAAAGTGTATGCAATTCAAAATAAACGATGCAAGATTTCGGGAATTAAGCAATTATTTGTGTTGTGTTCATTAACTTTGAAATGACTTTCAATTTACAAAGTTAATGTTTTGTATTCGAGGGAGTAGTTGACTTTAAAAACAAATCAAACTAATATCCTATTTCCTCTACTCGACCTAAAAAATCTATTTTTTCGACATATACACATACATAAGTAATTAAGTAGTTTGGCGAATATACTTACATATATAATTCTGTATGTATTCAACACTAGCAGAGACTACAAAATTTTACATGGCAGATCTACTTATTTTGAAAATTGTCAAGTGCTACTGCAGTCATTTTCTTTCTGTTTTATACAAGTTTTTATGTCACTGTACCAAAGAGATAAGTGCGCTGTAACGTGTAGAGTTGTTGTCTAGTAACGTTCCATTTTAGTTGCAGTTGTTCTGTTAAAATATACATACATATGTATGTAGATAAATATGTACTAGTATGTGTGTATGAAGTCTTTGCTAGAAAGTAAATGTTGTTCCTGTCATCATCGGCAAATTTTGTTTGTGTTCATTTCTCCGCTAGTGTATATGAGTAAAATGGCAGTAACATACACATCACACACATACATGCATACGTGTGTTTATACTGTACTTCCATAGATTTGGTTCTTTTGGTTTGTTGCCAGATTAATAACAGAGAAAAGAATCGTGCTCTGTGCGTCATCATCTAAACTACTGACAAAAAAAATACAAAAAGCAGGAGAAAAAAAATCAAACTCGTTGTTGTTCTATTCCCCATTTCTCTTAGGATGAGTTCAATGTGTTTTTTAATATGATATGTACATACATACATATGTATGTATGTGTGTAGGAATGTTTATTTTTTATTTTTCAATTTTGTACATAATGGCTGAATAATTGTCCTTCTTTTCCGTTGTACTCGTACTTGTATGCAAGTAAATCTTTGCCGCTTTTGTCTGATAATAGTACGTATGTATATCCCGAATATATTGTATTGGTCGATTTCATCCACCAATCAAAATTGCTTTCAAAATGGCCGCACATACCATATTTCTATACTTCATCCCTTTATCAATGAAGTTCTTTGTCGCAACTTGAAAGAAGTAATAAAGAATAGAAGTCATCGTAATTATACTGTATTTAATAATCTTCTTTTATAATATGAGTGATTACTTTCTCAAAAGCAAAATGTGCACTTCAAAGCCTTTGACAGCGGGACAAAACTTGAAGCTTTATTTACAAACATACATACATACTTATGTATGTGTGTGTATGTAGTACATACATACATATGTATGTCGTCATTGATAAAGGACAAGAGCATGCACATGCATAAATAAATTGATATGATTTATATGTACAATATTTAAATGAAAAAGGATTCTTTGACTCATCAATACGTGCATTTGTGCCAATTAAAATTTATTTGCTTACTGTTAAGAGAAATAAATCCTTTAGAAAACTTAAATGATTTATGAATGCCTAACACAGAAAAAACTATCTATATATGTATGTATGTATGTATGTTTGTCCGTTTTTCCTGGACTCCAATTACAATTTTTGGATTTGCCGCATTCTAAAATTTCAACAAATATTGTTTATAGAAACAACGGAAATGTTTCTTTCTGAAGACCTAAAACATTGCACGTTGGATCAGAAATGATGGAAAACAACGAGTTAAAATCACATGATATGTCAAATCATTTCGGTTGCCTATTTTCACTATCCTTTTTTTTTTTTTGTTACTTCAGTTGCGACAAAGAAGATTCTGCAAAGCCTGGTGTCGGAGATCATCGCAATCCCAGATCTTCTTCTGCATTAAACCACAGATGGGAATATAGCAATAAACATTGGATAAAATCAAGTTTGCAAAGAAATCAATTTTTCACCAAAAGCAATAACAAATTTATTGCGTTCCTTGATTAAGCAATCCCAATCACTCCACCACTCAATTATTGAAAATGTTGAAACAACAATCGATAATCAAATACACGAAAATGTGGAATTTAATTTTGAATAATAAAAATATGCATGTCGTCGTTAATTGATTGCAAAATTTCTATCTTCCAATCAAATGATTGCAGGAATAAAAGTTTCAATAAATTGAAGACTACATTTGTTTAATCCGTTAACATATTTTCATTGAAAAATTATTTAACTCAAAATCAGCAATTGTTAAATGGTTGCAAATTTTTAAATAATAAACTAAAATAACAAGAAAAATTAGTGTGATACTGTTTCAATATCAATCAACAAATAAAGAATAACGAATACATATTTCCAGCAAATTTTGCAATTCAGTGAACTATTTGCATGTAAATATGGGAAAAAAGTTTTTTTTTTGGGAAACTATAACTGAGACTCCTTTTATGCAATGATTTTTTAAGGCATGACTGTTCTATTTCCTTTTGAAAATGCTACTAAATTCCTTTTACATTCACATAATAATTTTGGAGCCGAGAATTTGTTTTTTGTTGTTCTAGAAAAACTTACATAATAAGAAAATTTCGAATCAGAGTAAACTGACTTGCGCTGTTTTGCCTACATGAACAAAAAGCATGTCTTAAAAACTGTCTTATAAATGCCACGTAAGATGCGCTTAATACGATGTTTCTTAAGATATTTTCTTTTTGTATTTTCTTTTAAAACCAGCAGCTCCTTTTTTGTTGTTTTGCTTATAATTCGTGATCTCTTTTGTTAGATCATTCTTATCCACGACGAATCCAAATAAACCATAAGAGAAAAGTTGGAAATATATGTATGTGAGTAAAGGGAAATTAGAAAATGAAGGTTTAAATTTGCCAACATATCAAAAACAAATGCAAATGCATCCCTTAAAAGTCAACGAAAAATCAAATAGCTTTCTTGGATTAACCGCCTCCAAGTGGTTCATGAATAATTTTATTATTACATTGCCATTATCTGCAATTTAATTATTCGGTTCAAGTATCAGTGAGCATTTTGTGTTCTAGGATCCATTATCATTAACACAAATTTAAGAATATAAACTGCTTCTGTAGGAGGAGGTACAGATACAAGAAGGTTCTGAAAAAATTTTACTAAATTAAAAAAAAATAATTAAACCATTTAAAACTATAACGTGGCCTTACACATTATTATCTTATTTCAATATCCCATTTAATATAAAAATAAGAATCTCTTATATGTACAAAATTTCTTTTATTTATTTTCAGGCCTTGTATTATTGCCTTCCGATTTGAAAATCTTCCATGTCCTAGTATTTAAAATATTAAGGGCTTTAGCGAATTGTAATTGTATGTAATGTCTTATTAATGACTTAAAATTATTAATTTAATTTATAAATAGTAACTACAACTACGTAAATATACAATAAACATACATTTAATAGTATTTAAACCTTCATGAAATTATTTAAATAAAATTATTAAACATCAGAAAAATAATAATAACTAAGAAGAATTACGATACTGGCGAAGCATAAAATCTTACGACACTTGCAGCAAAAAGAACTACCCTACTTACGGAACAAAATTAGAGGAACTTATTTTAATCTCATAAATTCATAAATTACAAAAAAAAACTAATTCGACTTAAAACAAAAATAAATATTTTTAAAAAGGCGACTTTTTAGTTCAATAAGGAGACTTCAAAAAACCAAAAACATTTCGTTTAGGTGGCATGAGCCATACATCGGGCTACCGAAAATATGAGGATAATGAGTGTAGTGGGCCAAGACCACCAGTACCCGGAGAAGAAAGTCGCGTTAGAAAGGTAGGTACTATTGGCTAAAAGTTTAGTATCTTAGTTGTAATTATTGTTGTTCTCGGCGCAAAAAGATGACCGAAGGGGTGGGCGAACACATGCGTAATTCACCACCATCCTATTTGAATTGGGCCCGTACACTCAATCATCTACTAGAAGATCGCGATGGTGTGGAATTGTTCAAAAAGTACGTGGAGGAGGAGGCGCCTGCTTACAATGATCATCTAAATTTTTACTTCGCCTGCGAGGGTTTGAAACAACAAACCGATCCCGAAAAAATCAAACAAATCATTCAGGCTATTTATAGGTAATTGACACAAAGAAACTTTTATCTGAAGTGTTTAGTGTTGGAGAAAAAAAAAGACGATTGAAATTTTATTTCTTTAAGGTTTTTGCGCAAAAGTACACTGTCTGTATCGGAGGATTTGAGACGCAACATTAAGGCTGGACTTAAAAATGAAATACCTCTTTGTCCAAATATATTCGATGAAATGCAAAAACATGTGGAAAACACTATACGGGATAATATTTATCCATCTTTCTTATGTTCGGAAATGTACATCCTATATATACAACAAATGTCGGCTGCCCATGAACGTTTTAGTAGTAGCGGCGGTCCCGCAACGGGCCTTGCCAGTTGTAGTACTGGTAGCAGCAGTAGTAGTGGTGCTAGTTGTGGCAGTAATAATGGCGGTGGCGGTGGCGTTGCAGCTGCATTGTCGGGGGGAGGTGGAGGAGCATGTGCGTTGCCATTTGCAGGCGCTTCCACGAGTAGCGGAAAAGTTAGCAGTTCATTGGGTCCAATTATAAATTTGCCTGCGAGTACTAGTGCCGCTATTGGTGCTTCAACTGCTGGTAGTTGCAGTGCTAGTGGCAGCGTGTATGGTCCCTCAACTTCAGCCAGCTCTAGCGGGTCCGTTAGTGCGACAGACACCCTACCTCGCAGTTCAACTTTGCCCACCCTACATGAGGACTCTGAACTATCATTGAGCGATGATTTCGAAAAGCTACGCGTTGAAGGAGGACGGGTATCGGCTGATATGCCCATGGGTATGCGTTTAACACGAGATTTATTATTGGCAACACAAAAGAGAAGACTGGAAATTCGACCACCTGGGTAAGCAATTTAAGCAAATTTTACAAACAAGCATTTTATTTTCACATGAATATGTACACGTGTATGTTTAGATATTCTACTACATACGTATTTGTTGCTTTGCTTTAAGTGTCAAAAAAAAGAGTAATAATTTTTGTATCTTTACTTTTGTTTTATCCGATGTAACTTAAAAATATAACATAAATATGTATATATATATCTATAGTATAGTGATTACACACAAATGTTGAAAAATATCTAAGAAATATGTACAGATCTTAAGTTTCGAAATTAATTGGTAATTTAGAATTAAAAACGAACAGTTTTGCTTCCGCCGTATATCTTTCATAGGCATTACGCTGAACATGTTTTGCTTACAGATCTGACAATGTGATGTCACACCAACAATATATTAACGAACGAAATTAATACGAGGATTTCAGGATTGTGTACTATACACATACAGTGTAATTTGTCATATAGAAAGTTCTTGTACATTTCGAAATCTCTTTATAAAAACTAATATTATTTTTATTATTAGATACATTTTTTGCTTGTGTACATATACATACATACATATATATTCTCGTACTCTGTATACTTATACATACATATGTAGATATGTAAAGCTTTAGGGTAAAAAATCAAACTTGATGATGAACGAAAAATTTAGCAAAAGTAAATATTATTCAAGTTGTTAGTGTCAAAGGAGTCTCATCACTTTATGACTTTCTGCCTCTCGTACGATGTGATTCAACTGATCTATTACAACCAGCTGGAAGGAGCGAGTGCTCAGCAGCTGTCAAAAAAGTTTGTGGAATATGCTTTACCATAGTGGGAAGCGTGGAAGGGGCACCCACTTAAAATAGATAAAGATAGAGAGCGCTTAATTATTAGAAACGTGAACCAAACCTCTAAGATTTCTTTAAGGCCGCTTACAAAGGAGCTTGTAAAACAGTGTAATGCTGTTATTTCTCAGGAAACTGTTCGGCAGGCACACAAATACTCCTCAATATCAGCCATTAATAAAATACTACTCCCCGCAGTAAATATGCAGAAGAGTTTTTCCTTCGCAGCCCGTGGGCTATTGGGACGAGGTGATATTCTGTGGTTAGACTAAAATAATATTGCACTAAAACAACGGGTCAGCCAGAGTGTGGCGAAAGCATTTAATAGCGTTAGAAAATCACAATATCATACCACCAGTCAAAGGAAAGGGAAAATGTCGAGGATGATTTAAGATTGAATCTCGAGTAAAGGCGTAGAAGATGTTGCTTTCGTAGACACAACAATAGATGCGACATAATATTTAACCGCTTAACAGATCAATTTGATCAGATGCAAGAAAATAAGCCACCATTAAAATCTTATCAATAATGATCCCAAACACAACTCGCATATGCTAAGAATGTAGGTACTCTATTGAAAATTTGTATGTCTGAAAAAAGGTTCACTAAACGTTAACCGACCAATAACCCAGTAATTTTGAAAGAATGGCAAAATATATCAGCCGAAAAAGGGAATAAAATGCGTGGTAGACCCAAAGGTTGGCCATACCAAGTACTAAAGCTGTAGTACTACAGTAAAGCCTTAAAATTGATGCAAAATGCACGGCTTTCATTATTTGTGAAAAGAGTTTCTCGACACTAATAAAATTAAGTAGTTATTTTATTTGTTACAATTTATTGCTTATTTTTCAATCAAATTAATTAGAATTAATTTTAAGCTTTTTCTTGCTTTTAAATTAGAGGAACCGGTTTTTCATAAAAGAAAGTGAAAACTTATTTTTCTTTCATGTGAAATCATTCTTGACACACTGTATTGATATTGTCAAATGTCTCGTCTTATGTGGAAAAAATACTTACAAATACGTACATATGTATGTACGCGTGTGTATGTTTATTCAAAAAGTGTTATTTCAAAAAATAATCGCATCCGTAATGAGTGAAAGTCCAACCACTCGCACTTTATGTAATTTTAATAAATTTTTTATAATCAATCTATTCATTCTTTTAAGAAAAAATAGCGTCAATCTGTATGTGTAATAACAGTGTCCGTCATCAACGGCGATGTGTGTCGAATTCTGCGATTGCACATACTTTTTATTTAAGAATTAATACTCATGACTTTGCGGCGATTCCCGGTGTGGCTCCGAAATTATTCAACGTCGTAACTTAGTAACTTACTTAATTTCTTTTTAATAAATGTACTCGTAGAATGCGGCTGAAGCACAACTGATCGACTTTTATATTTCTTTATTTATTATATTATATAGTAGAAGTTTTCACCCTTTAAGTTATATTTACAATTCAGTTACATGTATTACGAGTTTCTACATTCTTTGTTGAAATGTCACATTTTCAAATGCGCAATTGCAGTTTGAAATCAAATTTAAGAAAAAAGAATATTTTAAAAATTAATTAAGAGTAGTAGTTTTCTTTTATTAGTTTTTAGTTTGTATATACATACGTACATCTATATATATACATATATATAATTTTATAATTTTTGTATTAATTTGTATATATTTTTGTTTTTCTTTTATTTTCATTTTTTAAACTGCATCTGCACACGCCAAACCACAAATTCCATTGCCATTTACCACAACCTTCTACAATGCCACCGGCAAACAATGCACCTCCAAATACTTAATTAATAAAAATTATCAAAAACAATTTCAAAATAAACAAATGTCCGTAACGCCAACTGTAAACTGCGCTCAATTGTGTGCTTGTTCTAAAATAATCAATTATGTTATCGCAATGTATTGCTTAATTATTTTCCTTCATTTACTTTTAATTTATAAAAATTTATTTTCTTTTTTTTCTGTTTATTTTGTAAATTTTTTTAATGCATGGAATGAATAAAATACCTGACTCTGGTTGATTGTATGACACAAATTGTTGTTGAACGACATACAAAAACCAAAAACTATTTAAAAAAAAAAAAACAAATGCACAAATAAACTTTGCATGTGAGTGTAGTGCCATTGGTTATGTGTATACAGGAAAAACAAATACCTCCTATGTACCGAACTCCCGTGTTGATTCCGAAAGAGCCAGTGTCAGCTCGGGCGGTAGAACTGACTCTGATACAATGTCTCTTTCGAGCTGTTCAATGTAAGTAAATAATAAAAAAAAACCCTTTATGCCTTTAACATAAAATTTGAAAAGAATGAACCAAAAATGTCGAGTTACAACTGAACGTAGTGCTACTAACAAACAGTCTCTAAATATGTATGTACGTGTTTCCATTATGTTTTCCCAAAAATGGCCAATTTCAACTGCGATTTGAAGATATGGTGGCACGAAGTAACGTTCAGTTAAGAAAGTGCAATTGAAATTCTTACTTTCCTCCACGCTTGAAATAAAACAATGTCTCATCAATATTTTGTGAAATTTATAACTTAGGGCTAATTCAAAGCGGATAAAGACGCTAATTGAACACCAAAATGCGGTGAAATCCGAAATTTTCTCTTGTATCTATTAGTTTTGTTTTGTTGACATCCCCAAACTAAAATTTGAAAAAAGTAATCAGCTGTACCCGCAATTTCACCTGTTATCAGGTCGGACTCAATGAAGTACTACCCTAAGTACATATCGTCACCTGAAATCCAACCGAAGTTGTTTACAAGAGAAGCAAAGTACTTTATGACTTCCATATACATATGTATGAACGAGGTCGGCTCAAAAAAAATACGTTGAATTTTAGAAGTTCGCTCGCCTAGAACATGTGTTCATAGTTTCGGCCATTTAGCATATCAGTTTGTTTGTGAGAAGCATAAAAGTTAGAAGCGTCTTGCGTGTTCGGCGATCTTCTGTTGTTGAAGAAAATGGATCAAAGAATTTGCATAAAATTTTGTGGAGAAAAAATGGACTTAAGTGCTCAAAAGCACTTGAAATGTTAAGAGTGGCTTACGGTGATGCCGTTGAAGGTATGGAAGATGCGAATGGCGATGCTTGCCGTGGACGTTGACAAAGTGAAGCAAATTGTTATAGGGAGTTGTCGAATCACTATTAGGGAAGTACCTAAGAATGGCAGCATGGCTCATGTCATTGATTTTTTTCGGAAATTTTTGGTAATGAAGCGTGTGGCAGCGAACTTCCAAAACTGCTCTTCCACCACTGATAGCTTGTCATTTTTTACTAAAAACAATATTGTGATGATGTCTCAACTACTATATTCTACCTGCTACTTTTCTCTCTTCCCAAGATTGAGGGGTCTCCTCATGAAAGGATCGGGGTTGCGATGATTAAAGAGAAAAACACCTCCAGTAGATACCAAAAAGTGCATAAAAGAAGTACTTCGGGATTGGGAAAATACTCTGGCACAAGGAGGAGGACTACTTTGTAGGGGGCAAAATAAAAATTAACGAACAAATATATATTTTTTGAGAAAAATTACAACTAACCTTATTTTTTCAATTGACTTCGTAAACTTAACCTCATATTCACTGCGATGTAGAATCTTTAAACACAACCATTTTTAGAAAATTTTTTAAGAAATATGAAATAAAATGCACCACAAGCTCATTTTTCGAAATACGGTTCAAATTTTCTGAAAAGGTGGCAGCGTTGCCATAATTTAAAAAAAATCTGATTTCAAGTGAAAAAACTGCACATAAACAAAACACATGACTTTATGTTTTATATTTAAAAATCATAAAAATAGACTCAATGTAGAAAAACAGAACTTTTTGCATTGGATCAGTGTTGCAAAATAAAGATTTAATAAAAGCACTATTTTGCTACTGTTTAAAAAATAATATACATAAGACTTCAGAAATAACAAATTTCTGCCTAAAATATATAGACCAAAAACAGTAAAATCTGCACAATTTGCTTTAAAACTGATTTTCAAAACTGTTCAATGCTGCGAAAACCTGCAAACTGCAGATAAATCTGCACATTTGGCGACGCTGGAAGGTGGCTATTGATTCAATACATCATAATCAGTCCGAAAATCTGATTTAAATCTTTTGAAATTTTGTTGTTTTTCAATTGGGCGTTATACCAGTGAGCCTTATTTCGAGGCGCCTAAAATATATGCATGTATATCTTTGCATGCGACTAATTTAGGAATGCTTCTGACTATTTTTTAGTTCTTACTAGATTATATTGGTAAAAAAATAAAATAAAATGAATGCAAATTAAATAATGTCAGAGAGGATTTTTCACTTCTGAAAATGTGTTTTTGGATTTGTCCAGATCAAAATGGAAGAATATTTTAAAATAAAACAATTTAAATATGTCGTCAAGAAGGAAATTAAATGTAAAAGTTTTCTATCTCGAAAACGACTGATTTTAGAGTAACATTTCGTAGAAAGAATTTATTGCACTAAAATAATAATATATTGTTCAATTGAGGAAAACTTAATATTACTTTTAAAATTATTGATTGATCTAAAAAATTCAAATTTAATTAAAAACAATGTGCTGATAGCACAAATTTCGCATAATTTATTTAAAAATCAGAACACCAAAGTCGCAACAGCGAAAAAAACCAAATTAATTTCCTTCTATTTTCGGCTTTTTTATGAATTTTCGATTATTGTTGCTGTTGTTTTATACAGTATTTGAAAACAAACTTTAAAGTTTTTTCACAACAACTCACTCGCCACCATTTTCATGAGTGTCGTAAAGTAATGAAAATAATAGAATTTAATTTCTGCATTAATTTTGCTAAGTGTTGGATTTTCTCTAGATGTTCTTGTCTCCAAAAAAAAAGTGCACCTTGTTTCGGGTTTCTTTTCATTAAATCCAATCGACCTTATTTAGAAATTTGCCTGTTAAAGGCAAAGGTGTACCCCCTAATTTTCAAAACAACAACGTAACGCGCAAAATATTGAGAAAGACAAGAAGAAGAAAAAAATTGGAAAATATTTTTAAGTTTTCAACGCCACAAGGCTCAACGCAGAATGCGGTTATTGTATTAAAAATGATTGTACAGGATTAATTTAATGAAGTTTTATTATATTTGTCTTCTTTTAGGGATGGACGCCCATATATTCAACGAAGACATAGCTCTACTGAAACTAAAGCTATACGACAGAGTGCCTTGGCTAATAAGGAATCAAATTCCTTTCAGGTTTGCTTGCTAAGAAAAGCTTTCCTGGAATTTACGATCATCAGTTTTATTTTTTAACGTTTTCAGGTGATACCTCGCACTCAACGTCTTCATTCAAACGAACATCGTCCCCTTAAAGAAAATGAATTATTGGCGTTACTAATACCCAAATTGGAGGAGGTTAAACGCAAACAGGATCTTGAAGAAAGAGCCCGTTTAGAGGTATGTAGCTATCGAATATTTTACATAGAATTTACCTGTTTCCTGCATCTAAAATAATTTATGTAGCCAGTAGACGACCCAAGCGTGCGCATCAGAATTATATTTTATTTACTCATGTCGTCGCACAAATGTTACAAGCAGGAAAAATCCTTTTTCTAAAATATTGTTACAAATATTTTAGAGTACGTTCAGGCTAATGTGGTGTTCATATTTGATATGATAAACTTCCATTCGTATTTTACTTCAAGTAGGGACTTTAATAATTAAATTTCAAAGATATTTGTATGTAACAAGAATGAAACCCCTCATAAACCAGACCTCCAAAGAATTGGCGGGTAATGTGGTTTACTATCGCCTGCTAATATGGTTTTTTCCAGTGAGCCCCAAAATACCACCACATTTTCCTTAGAGCCAACGAGGGTTCGGTCCAGCACAACCTTTTGCAGCCGAAACACTAAATGACTTTGACGCCCTTCTCGCTGTTTTTAACTGCTTGGATAGATTTTGTTCATGTCTTCTGCTGCCCTCTTATCTCATCTCTTCAGAAAGTAAATTGTGTCACAGTTTCCCACTTTAGCCACCTTTGCCTATATCACATTAGCCGACCACTCCATATATTATATATATATATATTTTTTTTATTCATTTCATTCGTTAAAGCAAGTGTTTTTCCCAAAAAAAAGTCAAACACACGAAATGTAAATTCTAAATACAATCACGACCTTTTACCTCTCCTAGAGCACTGTACCGCCTCAGTTGAAACGTAATATAAAACGACATTACATTTCTTGTTGCCCGGAGTGTTGAGAAGGAGAGATTGTTCGGTTCAAACGGCCGCCAAAACCTTCACAGAAGGTTGATTTGCTGGAAATGCCAACATTGACTGAAACATTATTTTAAAGTTTGATTAAACCCAAAGACAGGTACTGATTATAGTGATCTCTATTACTGGCAGTAGGAATCGGAAAGTTCAAGGAAAGGTTTTGTGTCATGTGCCGCTTTCAGATATCACAAGAAGTTACTTAATAAGCCGTTGACAAGTTCACTAAACAGAATTGGTCATCTCTAATCTAATCGTTTGCCTTTTTGTCAACTTTATGAAATGGGTGTTATCTGGCAAATTGTGTTGCTCAGCCATTTAATCAAATAAAATTATTACAATAGCAAATAATATTAAATAAACTTTTTAGCATTTTCCTGAGGAATCTTTGCCGACCAATGAAAGAATTGCCAGTGATCGTGCGTTTGCTCAAGCCATTCGTGAAAAATTTGCAATAGATGAAGACAATGATCAAGACATACTTGATCAGCACGTTTCCCGCGTTTGGAATGATCAGACACCACATCGTTCTCCTGGTACAATGTCGCCCTGCCCACCTTTACCATCCAGAAGGCGTACAATAACGCATGACTCCGGCATGTTAAGCGATGGTGCCATGAGTATGAGTAAGTGTTCACGTCTTCCGTGAAATATTTTAAATCTGAACTAAAATTCAATCTGCTGTTAAAGGTGGCCACTCAATGAAGCATTCAAAATCAATGCCAGATCATAGTTCCTCAGCCAGGAAGCTAACAAATAAATGGCCTTCCATGAATACAGATAGTGGCATAAGCTTATTCTCAGCTGATACTCTTATGAAGTACAAAGACAATAGGTAAACAGATTGAATTGTACTTAAACCCGAACAAATATTATAACAAAAACCAAATCTAGTTCACGTTCTGGCGCGAGTACAGCCTCAAAATTAGAAGAGACAAAAAGAAGACTGGAAGATGAGACTAGACGATCTCGTCGATATACCCAACAACATATGCTGCCACCCTTGCAACAGCAACAGCAACAACAACCATCAGCCTCATTTAGTAATAGTAGCAGTGGCAGCAGTAGTCTACATCATCAATCGCTCCCGCCTCCGTTACCCGCTAAACCTCAAGAGACGACTACCGTTGTATTTTCATTTTGTGATGAAGAATATCCATACAGAACTAAAATTCCCGGTACCCAGCCTACACTCAAACAATTCAAAGACTATTTACCTAAAAAGGGTCACTTTAGGTAAAACAAAACACAAATATTTACCATCTTACTTTTACTGTATGTTTTGTTGCTTTTAAGGTTTTTCTTTAAAACACACTGCGAAGATCCTGACAGTCCAGTGATTCAAGAAGAAATTGTCAACGACAACGATGTCCTTCCCCTATTTGAGGGCAAAGTGATGGGTCTTGTGAAACCATCCGATTAATAATAGTGTAAGTATTAAGTTTTTATACATCATCAAAATGTAATAAAACGATCCAACAGAAACACGAAAACATAACTAGGAAAACAACTTAAATAATTTTTAAATTTTAAGTACTTTTATTCTATTTTTCTTTTTTGTTTGTTTATTGTAAAACGCTTACAAAATTAAAAACGAGACTTGTAAACTGTGTAAATACATTTGTTTGTTCTTTTAAGATTGGCTGACTGGAAATGATGTGTAATTTAGTAAATACTATCAAAAGCTTTGAAAATAAGAAAATATTTCTTTATAATTTTCCATTTTAATGGCTTTTTAGTTTCATATTGTATTATTAACTGTTTTTAAAACTGGTGGAACACTTAAAACCTCCCTCTGTTTGGCTCCCAACACAAAATTCCAGCCGCTAAATAAACTTACCAACAAACAGGATTGCAAATAAAGTACAATAAAAGTAATTGCTTTGAGTCATCGCAGTAAGAATAATTTGAATTATTTTGTCATCTTATCCAATTCATTAAAAATTCTACTCCCAAACTCATGTCGGAGCGGACACTATTGCAAAATGCAACAGCTGAAGAGTTTTAGAATTTGATTGGCTGACTTTGGGTCAAATTAGATTTACGTGATGTTTCATCAGTACAGACAAACGGTTCATGTTACAATTTAGTTTTCACCTAAAAGCCATTGATTTGTTTGAACAAGAGTGAACTACCAACAACCATAGGACGAACCCCCATTCATTAATATCAATGTAAGACATGAACACAACTCATATTGTCTGAAGAAAAATATTTTGTGGTGCTGACGAAAAATCGAGTTTAGGGGAAGAGAAGTGTTTATATTCGGCCACAGTCCCTGGCAATTCGATTTGTTCTCTCGTTCAATGACCAGAAACAGGACTGGGTCTGTACATAACCAGAATAATAAAAACAAAATTTCGTATTCTTGAATAAATTTCAGATCTGAGCATAAAAGTTGAAAAGAAAATAGAAGAAAATACAAGAATCGGCAGGATAAAGCAGTTACAACAAATTGTTGCAATTTATACAAACCATCGCTCTTTCGCCATTTTTTGTAATCATAATCATAAGTAATTGAATGATCTTTATTTAATAGGTGAAGTAATCAATTATATGGCTACGATTATAGAGAATCCAAAAACAATCGCGACTATTTTAAGTTATCGAAAAATATTCAAAATACAAATTGATTAATGACAGAGAGTAGTTTCGCTTTCTTTGGCTTATTTAGAGTATAATTTATTTTGTATTTCCATTTTGTATCATGCAAACTAAAAACTTTAAACGCGTTTTCCTCAGAACTATGGGCTTGTCAGACGCTGTCCAACGGGCAATAGGTGAAAATAATCCCTTTAAGGCGCTGGGCGTTGAAATCAATAACACCAACCTAAAATGATTCATCGTACTGCTAAAAGGCAGTTATTAGCGCAATTTATTGTTTTTATTGTATTAACCCATTTGGAGGAACAAATAGTTTAAATAACTTTGAACTTAAACATTGCAAACTTTGATAGAACTTCGGAAGCGTTTGAGAAAGTTGAAAACAAAGTGGCAGTTAAAGGAACAGGTGAATTTTTCACAATATGTTTTTATGAGCCGAAAAAACTGAAAAGGAAATTTTATTTTTAAAACGATTTTAAGACAAGCACGTGAATTACAATACATAAAGATATATGTATGTATGTGTGTGTATATTTAAATAAAAACTAGTTCCTATTTCAAATACATGTTATTTTCATTGTGTTGAAGAGCAAAAAGTTATACAATAATTTTTATTTAAACAGCAGAAATTATAAATAAATAAATGCGAAAGTTTTAAATTATTTTGTCGCACAGAACGATTGACAGGTGTTTTAAACACATTTGTAATAAATGCGAATCACAGGTGATTTCTGAAAGTAGTCGGACTATTTTTTGACTTCCCTATATTTTTTCGATAATTTTACTATTAATTCAAATAATCCCGATTGCCTTGAGATTTCTGTTTGCAGAGTTATACAATTCGAAATTTAAAAGCTGTGGCTCAAATAAAATTATGAAACAGACACCTCGCATAAGCGCGCAAACTTTGTAGAACCGCGATTTTCAACAGTTTTTTCATACAAAATGTATTCTCATAGCGGGGCACTCTAATAACCGGACACGGACACTAAATTTTAAAATATAAGGCTCTAAGTACCCTCCTTAGCGAACAGAAGCGTTTAAATCAAAGCGAATTTGTTTTTAAAATGAATTCACTTTGTTGACACTTACCAACAAGAGTTGTATTTAACTGGTACATTTTATCAACTCTGTTTCATGTTTGTGCTAATGCCATTCAAATTTGTGATTCCCCTGCTACGACCAGTTGATAGGATGGCGAAGAAATTAATAAATTGTTCATTCATTAGAGCCACAAAATGCCATCTAGAAAAATATATTATCAATTAAATAGAAATTATAAACGAATTTTAGAAGGAAAAGATTTCGGTGCGTGAAATTGGGAAGAGGTAAAGTTTTTTGTGTTCTGAGCAAAACAGTTTCTTGCATTTCCTTTATGTTTTAAGATTAAAGAAAAAATAAAGAAGCCATTCGTTAAATATGGGAATCGGTGTAAATGAAAGCAGCCAAATCTGAATCAATTTTTTCAACCGCAATAGACTAGTCTAGTATTGCTTTAACAAAATGTATCATTATAAAATAACCGGACAATAATGACGCGACGGTGAGTGTCCGCTTATCAGAGCTTTCACTGTATACACATTGACATGTGACAGGAAAGAAGTAAAATGTAATTTGACAAATAAACTTTTCATGTTTGAGGTTCTACAAAAGTAGTGGTTGTGTTGTTTATTTTATTTTATTCTAAATGAAATTCGAAGAAGTAACTTGTATTTTTATAAATGTATGTATTTTCTATTAGATTGTTCGTATATAAAATTACAAATTGTGATTTTTTGCATAAAAAGCGAACAATTCGTGAATAAATAAATATGAATGAGTGGGATGTTAGAATACACGACGACCTAATTGGGCAAGAGTTTCCTGTTGAATGGCCTTCCACCGGTCGCAATGGTTTCACTAATATTAGTTAATAATATGTGTGTCGTTTTTCTTGACACTAAAGCCTTCCAAGCTGTACAAACCAGTAATAAATTTGCCAGTCAATGAAGTGCTGTTCCTTGTACTGAAACGATGAAGCCAGATGCATACTTTGCTGGAAGACCATAACTTTTAATTCTTAGTTCTTTCGCCACTTTCTCCAATTTTACACGTTCTGCTATTGCAAATCCTTTTGCCAGGTCTGGATGGTTTCCCCTACATACATAAGTTTATATGCACATATATGATATATTTTAATTCGGGTGAAGTAGTTTCCAGAACAAAGCAGTCCGCTTCTAATTGATGTGCGGAAACAAAAAAGAAATCACGAAGTAAAATGCAGAACAAATTGAAGGGGTTACAAATTACTTTCACTTCAGACTAGAATCCACAACATACCAAAATATTCCACTATTCTTGAATATTTTTGAATTTAATTATTTAATTTTTTTCATTTAAATTTGTTGTTTGTTCAAGCTTTAAGCAACTAAAACATTTGTAGTGCGTTCCTTGGTGCGGCCTCCTTAAAAAAATTGTATAATTTTTAGATTTTAATTCAACAAACGTTTCTGAATGCGATTTCTTCCAATAATTTCTCGAAATATTCAGTTACCAGTAAAATTTAATAAATCGCACACTATAAGCTTTGGCGGAAGTTTTGCCAAGGAGGACCGTTGTTGACGATACTGGAACGAGTGTTTTACGGCAGTTTGGCGATAATGTAAAATCTGTTCCAAGAGAAAATCTGGAAAAGGAAACATTTTACATGCTTTTTGTGCTGTAATTTGTGATTTTTCCAATCTTGCAAACATTTCTAATGTTTTTGGTTGCCTCGAATTTTAAGATTAAGATGACTTTCTGGCAATTTCTTTAGGCCAATTTGCAAATACACGCCTCTATTCACACTTCTTGCTGGTATAGTTTTAGATTTGCTCATCCAAAGGCTTGTACTCAGTACCAAGTGGTAAAAGCCCTTCCAGGGCGGCTGTTCGGAAATCTGAACAGTTATTAAGTTGTTTAAGAGAAGAAAATCTTTGAGAGTGACCAAAGAGTGCTGATGGGCTCACAGTTTCTTAATGACGGCAGAATTCTTAATGTTTGTAATTAAGTTTTTAATGCCCAATTTGTTTTTGCTTTGATTCCTTATTTGAAATTTTCTTCAAGATTGAAAACCGCACAACTTGCAAATTTTTTCCAAAGGAAAAAAAAAAACAAAATTAGAAAAAATATTAAAAAAAAATCAAAAAGTTGAAGAAAACTGTAAATAATTATTGGGAAAAGTTTAACAAATTACCGCCCTTCTCTTCTTTACATTTTTTGATTTAACTCTGCGTAAAATTGTGTCTATTTCAAAGCAACTTTTACAGCAAAATCAGTGACTATTAACATCTGATCTGATCTGATCTGATCTGCAAAACTAACACCATTGACTACTCATTCCTAGATATCTTTTGATGTATAAACAAATGTATTTAGCCAGTTGAACAATATGTAAAATATATTTGTATGTATTGCAATTTTTTTACAAAAGTAAAAACGAAAATTTTTTATCAACGAAAGAACAAAAAAAGAGAAATGTAATTGATTGGTGTTTAGTAACTTTATTTTTAAAAGATGATAAACCGTTTTTATAATCAAAAGAACTAAGAATCTATTTATTTTAAGTCTTTTTTATTGTTGTTTGTAATTGTAATAAAACAATTAGTTTCAAAGCAGTTGAGTATTTTTCTATTATTAAATGAACAGTAATAATAACAATAATTTAAAGTGTTAACTTAAGGACTGCCTGCAATAAATACAAGAAAGTGTGATTTTTAATTTTTTTATATGTGTATGTTTTCCTAATTTTACTTATAAATATGCAGTTTTCTTAATTTTTGCAAAATACCACAAATAACAATAATTATAACAACAATTAACGTTTTTATTTGAACTATTTACTTACATATGATTTTAAAATATTTTTTTTATTGGTAGTAATTGTAAAATAGATATACATATATTTTTACTTACTATAGGACTAAATCCGACTACAATATTTTTTTAAGCAAATATATAAGTATAAACAAATAAAGTAAATTCTCATAACAAAAACAAAAAATAAAACAAATTATATGTACAATAAAGTCAATATTATTTTTGATGTACAACTTTGCTTTGGCTTGGCAGTTTGTTTTCCGATCCGATTTTTACACCAACTGGATCCAGTTCAAAAACAGTTATTTTGCACTACATCCTTCTTAAATCAAAACTAATCTCATGAACCGCTTAATATCGATCGTTTGTTTTTTTGTAAATTGTAACTCAAATAGCAAATTGTGTTGAAATGAGTTTTTTTAAATGAACTTGTGGATACGCCGGGTATCCGGTAAATCCGCTGAAAAATTAAGCACATTTTGTTCAGTTGTTGGAAGAAAAGGAAAATTATTTTATGTACTTAGTAGAGGGGATGGCTTCGATTATGGAGGCTCGTCCAACACCTTCACCAATAGCCAATTGGCCGAACGGAAACCAAAGTGGCGCTGTGTTGTCTTGACACATCCAGGTATTGGTCACAGCTTGAGCGGCCTGCCTACCTGGGCTGAAACGTTGTCTTGCAACCTCGTTGCTCGAGGACTTCGGTGTGCCATCTCGGGTGCCCCGTCTCTCTATTGCTGTCTAGGGAATGGCTGCTAGAAGGCACTAGTTATCTTCTGCAAGAGTTTGCTGCTATCTACCGCTTTCATATATTAAAAGAAGTTGCCAAGTTCATCAAGTGGTGTTGGTCCACCCTCAGCTTATCCCATCGTGACAGTTGCTGATGTAAATCAAGTCCACAATCGATGCATTCGATACAAAGTATTGAGTTTTGTCTACTTGTGCTACTGCTCTCGGTACATATTGTCCAGGATATATGCGAATCACTGGCCATTTGCTTTACCGTTTGCATATGCGAACACTTGCTTCTATTTTAACTTTTGGTTTTGTTTAGGCAATAGAGTTCATGGCAAACGCACTTTTACTGTAATGAACAAATTAGTTTCTTTCATACGCATTTTGAGAATTGAATCACAATACATTGAACAACTTGATGCTTTCATTCAAATCCAATCAAACTGCGTCAAGTTTTGAGCAGGATAACTTTGTTTATCGTTTTGAGATTTAGTGATGCGCAAAAGCCAACTTAATGGCATAAAAATATTGTTGCCCCTAGAGCAGATGTTAGTTTATTAGTAAAAGAAAAAAAGTTCTAACGAAACGAATCTTTTGCCCAACATCCGCAACATACAATTTTTCATATTTTCTGTCCATAACCGCTATCTGTGTCAGGGAAGTGCTCGTTTTCGTAATATGGCAACGCTCGTGTCCATTCTGTCAGTATTCTGTGGCTGTGACTATATTTATTTTAAATAAAACATAACTTTTATGTTTTAGCCACCTAAAACATTTACTGGAATTTTTGCATTAGAGTAATTTTCGGAGATTTGTAGATTTTGCTAGACGCGTTAGCGATTAGGAGAACTAAATATAGTAACGCTTATTCCACTAACTTATAATTATAATGTACGAGCAGTTTATTTGTCAGGTCCAGGATATGTCAAGTATCTATTAGGATTATTTAATTTATGTCAATGACAGGTGTAAAATCGAATATTTCCTTTTATAACGAGTCATGGAATAGGAATAAACTTTGATTCTTTGGAGGATATTTAACGTTTTGGTACCTGAGATAATTTCCGGCCTTAACTCACCCTTTTCAAAATTATGGGTTTATTTGCCTTGTCAACGCACCGTTTAACTTTTACTTTTAAAGTTATTCGATTCCAACACAAAATTCAATTTTCACCCTGATTTCAATAATATTTTGCTGAAATTAAAACTTTTGAGACTCCTGTGTTTGTATGAGAACGTCAAAATCTTCCGTTTGAGGTGCCGTTTAACGTTATTGCCGATAAAGTGTCAATTAGATTTTTTTTTGTTGATCTCGTGCGCTGGAAAGCCTCAAGCAAAGTTGTACATCCTCATCCAATATCTAATCATAATCACGACCCGACTAAGCAAAGCTGAATGCGTACGAACGAATTAAAGCAACCAGTTTCCTTCTTTGTTTACTCTACATTCGTACATATTTACATTTCACTGTGAGATTAAATAACTTTTGTATTAAACCGAAAAATTGTCCACTTAAACATTGAAATAAGAAAGAAAACCTCAGAAAAAAATACGGCAGAAACGAAATTTTTTTAATTTCTTTTAATTTTTTTGTAATTTTTCGTTTCTCCGATGCGTTATGAATTTCTTCCAAACTCCCTTATCGTGATTGGCGAATTACGAGTAAAAAGAAACGCATATGACGATTTAATGAAAGATAAAGGAATGCGTGAACTGATCTTTAGTCTAGTACAAAATTGTCGTTGGAGTTTTTTCACGTTTTCTTTTTAAATCGTCAGCCACGATAAGGGCCACTATAGAGCGGCTACTCTTCTTAAAACAAATAGAAAAACCTTTAAACTTCTTTCCAGTGCAAAAAACATTCTTCAACCGACGTTCATTAACTTGGTTTGTAGGTTATTGATTTTCAACTGCATAAACATTTTATTTTAACATGTGTAATAGTATGGCTTTGACGGTATAATCTTAACGCAAAACAAATGCCAATTCGAAATGCGTCTACAAAGAAAATTTAATCCATAATCGTGAATCTGGCGATGTCCTGGCTGACCTCATTATCTGCTTAGCAGAAAGTTGAAGGCATAAAATGAGGGTGCCAGCGAGAGCCGCTCATGGTCTAAAATTTAAACTAATTAAATTACAGCTTTTTGTTGCTAATTTTTCGAATTCTATTATTTATTTACGGATCTTAAATGAATATATAAATGATTTGTTCTAGACCGAGATTGACGTCAAGCTCAACTAATTTCAAATTATTAAATAATTAACTTAATTACTTTTATGCGAAAGGCTTTTAAATATTGATAATATTAAAAAAATTGTGCTTTTTATTCCTTAAAAAGAAAATTATAATTCAATCACGATTCAAGGATTAATTTTAATTTCTTCTCAGGCAAATTGCATTTTTGAAGAAGGTTTAATCGTTGCAAAGTTATAAAAAGCCGCAATATTGGATCTTACTGTTCATTCCGATCCGCGATGGCGAAAAACACTTTGTGCGTTTGTTTTACTTTTCCAATTACAAAGTTTTTCGCCACTCCATATGGTTTGCTGAAATGCATCACCACACAACTAATCAAGATGGAAAATCAATTGTTCGCTTGGCCATGAAGCATATCAACTATATACACGTCCGATTTTTATTCTCATATAGTAAAAATTGGACATTTTATAATCGAAAGTCGAAAGTGTGTAACTGCAAGTGCAAACCCCATCACATGTTATTATTCTGCTTCTGCTGTAAAACAGTAAAGCTGTTAGTTGCGTGGCCTTGCATTTCAGCTGACGATATAATTTACGACAGCTTTGTGAAGCGATTAACGTGGCTGCCTGCCAATACGGCCTAAACCCACAGTGATCTCATCACCGGGTGGATACAACGCTTCGATTGCATGCCATGTGGAACGTGCTGTCCACCCCGGTTAGGTTCGGAGCCCATCTAAAACTCCTTCCGTTCTATGGGTCACGCTCGTCGCACACAAACAAAGTTCCTGGGGATCCCGACTACCATGTTACCAGAAGTAGCCGCTGGTCAGACTTTGTAGCCCTGAAAGAACTACTACCAGTTTGGCTTCCAAGCAGCTCTAGGAACTGGTGACTCCACCCCAACAAGTAATGACAGCCCCAACTGCCAACAACAAAACTACGGCAACATGAAACACCGACAAAGGAGCACAGCATCACATAAAACAGCTACTGAGCACCAACACAGCATCATCACACCGAAGGTTGCGCCTAACTCTAACTACTACGGCACTCATCTTGTGCCTCACGTATGAGAGGTGAACCAAAACGTTTAGCCTCTCACTCAGCATTATTTTCGAGTGTTTGACTTCCGTTCCATACCGAAGACTAACCTACATACATATAACAGACAGAACGTATAAGTGCTGGGCTGGGCTATACGATTTCAAAGCAAGCGGAAGAAAAAGAAATCAAATTTCATGTAGGCAGTCAAGACACCTGACATCGGCGTTGCCAACTATTGTTGCCACGCGATTTATAATTGAAGGAATTTTTTTCTGGAGAAACCTTTGAGGATTTTTATGACTGGGCTCGTGCGTGAGAAAATCTTTGTCAGATTATTATTATAGATTCGGGGTGCAGGTGTTAAGTTTTCTTTCGGTCATCCTTTTATTCGATATCTATCTCAAACAACATGCGGGTTATACATCTTTTAAAGTTGTTAAGTTTTCAAGGTGTCCCTTAGAGAAAACTCTGCTTTCACTTGTGAGGATTTGCCGCATCAGGGATTTTTAACTCTGTTGCACATCGTGTGATTGGTATCCTGAAATTTTCTTTTAAGTTCCATTATGTTAATAATCGACATGTGTCGGTATTTCCAAAAGTCGTTCAAAGAAGACGCAGCTCTACTGGGACTAAAACCTAATTCCAATTAAGGTTAAACAAAATTTGACATTTCTGCATTACGAATTTGCCGCAAAACGTAAGAAGTAACCGAGATTTGTCTACCAGTAAAGCGATGCATAAGTTTATAAAGAATTCGAGCTTTTTTTAATTAACATGTTCATTGTTTTGAATCCTTTTCAGTTCAATTGATTCCTCAAGGCTATTTCGTCAAGGCAAGGGTTTTATACAGCGTTAAAATAAATATATTAGTTCAAACAATAGCAGCAAGAAAAGTTAAAACAAAGAAAAATAAAATTAAAAATTTATGTTTAAGTCTGTACAAAACAAATAGATACAAGTAACATTAAAAAAATAAAAATTTCTGAAAAACCAAGCTGAGCAAATTAATTAAATGAAAAAAAAAGAAACTTAAAACAAAAAGATTATGATAACGATAACAAGACAAAACATACTATAGGTGTGAAGCTTACAATTACTATTATTATTATTCTTATATTATTAAATTATTATTACTCTAATTATGTACTAAAATTTATTCTGATTATTTAGCATTATAATTGAAAGCAAATTATTAAACTTATGACAAAATATGTATAGTCGTACAGAAATTAATATTATTATTATTTATGATTTATATTATATTTACACATGCAACAACAACACAAAATATTTTTTACGTAATGATATTTTTTTAAGAGAATTTGCCATCTTAAAGTTTATAAAAAAAAAAAAACAAAAACAAAATAAGAACAACATTAAATTTACAAATTAAAAAATAATTTTATTTCAAATTAAACAAAAAAAAACAAATCAAAATAATTTAATAGAAAAAATAGATTAAAACCAAAAAGTTTGTTTTACTTGAAAGAAAAATTCCAAGGTTAGTATTTTTCAGGGACGAGAATGCGTCGGTGGCACAGGCAGAAGTTTTCCAGCAGTTTAAAAAAATATAACTAAAATGGTGAAAAAAATATCGAACTATAGTTTTCCGAAACTTTTACTGAACCAACAGATAGATTGTCTTCCCATATCGGTTGGTTTGTGCACATTTTTCTCTGCTTCTCAACGTTACATGAACTTTTCCATTCATAAAAAAAAAAAATTGCTTAAACTAAAGCGAATAGAAAAAAAATAAGTTTTTATTTCCTCCCCTAAAATGCAAAATAACGTAACACATACAACGTAACGTTTTCATAAATTTTTCGCAAATGGTTTAAATGAAACAAGAAATTAATTTTGAATAAAAAGTACCCTTCTTTCAGACTTAAGGGATCGTCTGTGTATCTTACGTTGTTTTGAGTTGTTATTTTCTGAAACAAAATCACTTTTTAACCTTTATGGAAAAACGAACGGTTGACACTTCTTGTTCTTCTTTATTTGTCTATTCGATATTCGAATGGGCTGAAGCACAAATTGTATTGATTTCATTTAAATAATTTCACGTAATAGCCCAATTAATTCGCCACCAAGATCGTGTGATTTAACCCCATGGGATTATTTTCTTTAGGGTTATGTTGTCACTTGTCTACGTCGATAAACCAGAAACAATTCGAAGAAATCAACATTCGAAGAGTTATCGGCGAAAAGTTGTTGCAAATTGGTGTTCCAGATTGCGCCTCCTACGCGCCAGATGTGGCGGCCACATGGCAGAAATCATATTTAAACATTAATTTCGTAAAACGTTCTTTCCAATAAAGCCCGTTTCATTGATATTAAAAATATATTTCCTTGTTCTATTAATATTTAAACTTGTGTCACTCTATAAAAAAAAAAAAACCTTTAAACGTGACTGGATTGATTGATTTCGATTTTTTAACCAAGACATCTCCTTTCTGCCTCCGGGGTACGTCTTCGTTATTGCTGACAGTAACTTATAGTTTTGATTTCTCGTAATGTTGGCAAGATATCCGTCCTTTCTTTTTCTTGGTGAGGGATATATGTAAGTTCTCGTTGTCGATTCATTCTTGTCAGTACCTGCATATAACAAAACTGACCAAATATATCATTCAATAAATCTCAATATTCATATTGTATCGTGACTGATCAGACTTTTTTTATATTTAGGAAAAGCATCTCTAGCCATTTCTATCCGGCTCCTTGTTTCTTTCGAGTAGTTCCACTGATCGTTAATTATAACCCCAATATATTTGAAATTTTGCACTCTTTCGACCTTGATGTTTTTAATTTTTTTACTTCCTTCATTCTATATGTTCTTACTGATTCGGCTTCGAAGTCCAGGCATACAATCAGCGAGTACATTGGTATCGCATATCAGCATATCTTATGTTGTTAACGTAGACGCCTTCTTTGATTTTTTAACAGATTCTTGGAATGTCCTCTCGCAGTATATTTAATATATAATAGAGGAGATAAAACACAGCCCTGTCTGACACCTCTCGATGTTGTCATTTCCTCCGTTAAATCACCGTTCACATTAATGGACTTCGCGTCATTTTTGAACTAGAACCTGAAGACAGAATAGTGCTTCTACTACTAGTCTTTTTTAGGAATTGTTTTAAACAATCTTGTGGATATTGTCCCGTATTGTACACTTATGTATGTATGTATATGGTTTAGTAAGTTCGTAAGAAGAAGAAGAAGCCAGCAGCGGTCCCTGAAAATGTACTGGTCAAGCTGACATAGTGCCTCCTCGTGGCGCCCTTGGATAGCCCCTACAGCACCCGCTTAGAGGTGAACCAAAGTGTGCAGCGAATCCCCTCTGTCCAGAGGTCTAAACTAGGATCCGGTCCTCCAGGTTTCGGGGGTTGTGCGTGGGGGTAACTTCCCTACCGTGTAAAAACACAAAAAGGAAATATAAATATGGATGACCCTATTGCTGACGACCATGGACAACGGAATAACGATAACGATTTTCGGTTCTGCACGTGGAATGTCAGGTCCCTGAACAGAGCACGTGCAGCCGATGAACTTGCGGAGGCCCTGGAAGCCTATAAGGCTGACATCACCGGCCGGGCAAAAATAAAGTGAGAAACTGCGACATCTATTACGGTGATTGCTACAAAGAGCGGCGACAGCGCCTGTTTGGATGCGGGTTTGTTGTTCGAGGCAGACTTAGGCAAAGAGTCTTAAGCTTTAAATACGTGAGCGAACGCCTCATTACAATCTGCATCAAGGCCAGACTCGCAACATTAGCCTAATCTGCGCCCACGCCCCTGCGGAGGATAAAGATGACGACAGCAAGGATGACTTTTATAATCTCCTAGAAAGAACATACGATCAATGCCCCAGCTACGACACCAAGATCGTCCTAGGAGATTTCAACGCAAAGCTGGGCAAGGAAGACATCTTCGCTAGAGTCATCGGGAAACACAGCCTGCATGACGACACATCCGATAACGGACTCAGGCTGCTAGATTTTGTGACGGGGCGAAATCTCACTGTACCACCCTCACCTCAACATTCACAAAGGGACCTGGCGGTCCCCTGATCAATCGACCGTCAACCAAATTGATCACATTGCGATCGACGGCAGACATTCCTCCAGTATTCTTGATGTCCGCACATTCCGAGGAGCCAACATTGACTCCAATCACTTCCTTGTTGTAGCCAAGGTAAGATCACGGATATCAGTAGCAAAACGGAGTAGAGCACGACCACAACAGTTTGACGTCGCAAAGCTACAATCGCAATCGACCACTGGGAAATTTGCCGATCTAGTCTCCCTTAAGCTCTCAGAGAGTCCAGCCCTGCCAGGCGAAACAACCGATGAGGAATGAAACCGTTGCCAAAACGCACTCAGAGAATCTGCCTCTGATGTATTGGGTTTTAAAATGCCACCCGGAAAAAACCCATGGTTTGACGACGAGTGCAGGCAGGCACATTCAGCGAAGTAATAAGCGTATAAGGCGACGTTGGAGAGAAGGACGAGAGCAGTTCGTGAGCTCTACGAACGGAAGAGAAGGGAAGAACACCGGCTTCTCAAAAAGAAGAAGAAAGAGCACGAGAAGCGCGCGATCGAGGAACTGGAGAGGTGTTACGGCAGAAATAATATCCGAAAGTTTTACCAACGGGTAAAACAACTATCCAATGGATATAAGCTTCGGACAGAAGCCTGTCGTGACGAAGAGGGACAAATCGTAGTAGAGCCGCAATCGATGCTGAGAATCTGGAAGGATCACTTCTGCAGACAGTTTAACGGCGAACAAAACACCGATTCCATCGCCAGGCAGAATATTCCACTACAGATAACGGACGATGATGGTAGAGAATTCCGTCCCCCCGACCTGAATGAAGTCAAGATGGCAATATCGAGATTGAAATCAAACAAAGCTGCAGGAGCGGACGCACTGTCCGCGGAACTATTTAAGGCAGCCGGAGATGACCTGGTTGGGCGCATGCACCAGCTCATCTGTAAGATATGGTCGGAGGAAAGCATGCCCGACGAGTGGAATCTCAGCATCGTTTGCCCGAACTACCGAGGAATAAGTCTCCTGAACATCGCCTACAAGATCTTCTCTGCCGTTTTGTGTGAGCGCCTGAAACCATTCGTGAACAGTCTGATAGGTCCTTATCAGTGTGGTTTCAGGCCGGGGTCCACCATCGACCAAATTTTCACACTACGGCAGATCCTGGAAAAGACACAAGAGATGCAAATCGACACCCACCACCTATTCGTCGATTTTAAGGCCGCATATGACAGTGTGTATAGGGACGAGCTATACGAAGCCATGTCTAGTTTTGACATTCCTACCAAACTCGTCAGGCTGTGTACGATGACGATGGAGAACTCTTGCTGCTCCATCAAGGTCGGTAACGAATTCACCGAGACCTTCAATGTCAGAAGGGGATTTAGACAAGGCGACGCACTGTCATGTGACTTTTTTAACATAATTCTTGAGAAGATCGTGCAAAACTCACACGCCAACAACAGAGGCACGATCTTCCAAAAGTCCGTGCAACTGCTGGCATACGCTGACGACATTGACGTGATTGGTCGACCACAGCGAGCCGTCACTGAAGCGTTTGCTGGTATTTCAAAGGAGGCGGCCAAAATGGGTCTAACGGTGAACGAGGGCAGAACGAAGTATATGCTGTCATCAAAAAAGGACGCGCAACACCGACGACTGGGCCAGAACGTTACCATAGGCAGGTATAACTTCGAGGTAGTGAAGGACTTCGTCTACCTTGGCTCCCAAGTCAACAGTATGAACAACATCAGTACCGAGATCAAACGCAGAATAACTCTTGCCAATCGCTGTTTCTTTGGGCTCAAGAGGCAATTGAGTAGTAAGGCCCTTTCTCGAAAAACCAAGTTGACACTATATACCACTTTGATAATCCCTGTACTTCTTTATGGCGCAGAAGCATGGACGGTGTCGAAGGCGGATGAGGAAGTCCTTGGTATTTTCGAGAGAAAAGTTCTGCGTTCAATCTTCGGCCCTGTTTGCGTTGATGGTTTCTGGAGAAGAAGATTCAATCATGAACTGTACGGGTTGTACAGCGACATGAGCCTAACCAGGCGCCTACGGATCCAACGGCTAAGATGGTTGGGCCATGTAGAGCGCATGGAGAATACTGCTCCGACCCGTAGAATCTTCGATTCCGAACCTGTGGGACAACGCAGTAGAGGACGCCCACGGAACCGATGGCACACACAAGTGGAGAGGGACCTCAACCAACTTGGTGTGCAAAATTGGAGGACGCTGGCTAAAGGCCATGCCAGCTGGAAAAGTTTGTTGGTTAAGGCCCAGGTTCAGCACAGACTGTAACGCCAAAAGAAGAAGAAGAAGAACCAAAAAATCACTCAGACGATAATACAAGTCGTACGATAAGTCAAATTTTTGAGTAGAAAATCGCGTCTAATCTTAATATGTAATAAAACCATACGAAAATACGGATGGAAATTTTACAGTCGCACGGCTCTCATCGTTTTTTAAAGTTTTTCAAATTCCTTCACACATGACTGAAAATATAAATAGTTTGCGGTGCAAATTTACGACTGGTGTAAACGTAAAAAAATCTGTGGTAAGATTTTTATTCTCATATTTAAAATACGGAGATAATTTCATAAGATGTTCTCTTTGGTTTTCGATACCGTCTAAATTCCCTTTTAAGAAAATCTAGACCATGAAAACAATTAATTTTTCTGGCCAAAAATTTATTTTTAATTACGTCAAATATGAGATACCGAAACTTATGCATTAAAGACGAACTAGAGGACCGTCATCTTGTATGAAAGCAATTTTTATTCTGATAATGATGTCTTATGGTTTTCGTTTTCTTTAATTCCCGGTAACCATAAACTGGACTCATTTTTATTCAAATAACTGCATATTCATTAAAAGAATTATTTTTATTTGTTATGTATTAAAATTATTTTTCAAGAATTATTGAAAAGATGCAAGAAAAAGTGTGTCTTTATGCAATTGTGTAAAAAACTTAAAGCAAGTTGACAGCACTTCAGACGTAATTATCGCCAAAGAATACATATTTTATAAAGGGTGTTTTTTATAGTGGTATAGAACTTAGAAATGGTATAAAACAAAAATTAATTTTTTAAATTGACATGAAATTTACGGTTGGTCAGTTGGCTCAGACGTAACCTAATCTGGAGGTCCAATTTTCGATGACTTTTTCCAACATTTGTGGCCGTATAGCGGGAATAGCGTGGGTTGTCCTCCAAGTGGCCAATCGTTTCGAGCTTATTGGCATTGACTAGCGACTTCACATATTCCCACAGAAAATAGTGTAGCGGCGTTAAATCACACGATATTGGAGGCCAATTCACGGGTCCCAAACGTGAACCTATGCGGTTAAAAGACGTTTCTTCCAATATTTCAACAGTGGTACGAGCAGTACGACATGGTGCGCCGTCTTGGTGAAACCACAGCACCTGCACATCATGGTTGTTCAATTGATGAACGGAAAAGTCAATAATCATGGCTCTATAGCGGTCACCACTGACTGTAACGTTCTGACCAGCATCGCTTTTAAAGAAGTACGGAGCAATGATTCCACCAGCCCATAAAGCACAAAAACAGTCAGTTTTTCAGTATTTAGCGGTGTCTCAACATACACTTGAGGATCATCATCACTCCAAATACGGCAGTATGACGTATCCATTTAAACAAAAGTGAGCTTCAACGCTAAACAAAATTCACTTATGAAAATCGGTTTCCAAATAAATTTGCTGAATTTCGGAGCGTCAGTCTAACCATTTTGGAATGCCAAACCAAACGAAACATAAATCGCCTGACAGCTGACAAAATGGTTAAAAACGTGCTGCCAACTTAAAGTTTTATATCTCTATAAAAAACTAACTTTATATATTTTGTTCTCCCGCAATCATTATGGAAATAGTGTCACGTATCGACCCAGATTGTGGCTTTGAAAAATCCGGAAGCACGAAATTCTTTATGCAAACCGTTGTTTCCGTAAAATTGTTAAGATAAACGCAGTATAAAATCTGTATTACATTTGGTGACTATTTCTTTTTTATACGACGCAGAAAAACGACTTCGCTTTTATTTATTTATCCGAATTCTGCTTGTTATCAACTTAGATACGGATTACATTTCCTCCTTTCAGTTGTAATTTAAATAGAAAATGGGCTTGAAGTACCCACCAACACTTTGAAGGGCTGTGTTATGTCTTAAAATGCTACAAGGAGTTAATGGAACTCTTCTTTTGTGATCAGTTGATGCAATCACTGAATAGGTTTATATGGATCGTAACATTTGCTCGAAAATATGTTTTCTTTCTTCCCGTATGGTTTTTGTAAAATATTGTAGTTTTGTATGTCTTCAATCTTTCTGGCATTCCAGATACGCTAATGATTTGTAGATTTTAAGATCAGAAGGAACAAATCCAATGTGATTTTGAAATACAGTAGGCTCAGGATGGATTTGAGGATGTGGCCATCTCAAATGGGTCGCAGAGATCGTGTGATTTTCCCATGCATACTATTTGATGTGGATTTTTCTTACGTCACTGGTCTATGCAGTAATTCACAACCAGAACGGTCCTGAAAAACAACAGGCTTAATACCTGCCGCCAAGTTTAACCTAACTTACACGCCAGAGTCCTTGAAAACTTGCCAATAAATAAAAATGGAAAGCGCTTAATGAAATATCAGTTAGTTGTTTCTCAATAACAATCTGCCTCATTCCAAAAGTCGTCACATCAAGTCGGCACCGATAACCATTCGTTGTATTGACGGGCTATTTCTGTTCTTTACCGTGTTAAGTATCTATCAAATATAATGAATTGTTATAGAAAACGAGGCCGCAGCAATTTTCAAATATCGATTTGTCAAAGCGACGGCGACTATTGAATTGTGGGATATATCTGGAAAGTCTAGCAGCATATTAGGGAACGTGGTTGAAAAAAGTAGCCTATAATTCACTCCAAAGTCCGAGTTAAATGTTGTGAAAATTTCAAGAAGATTGGTCAAGAGCTTTGGTCTCTTATAAGGTACAAACAAATACACATTCCGTTTTTTATATATTAATTCGTATTCGAAAATATACAAATTATATTTTATAAAATATTGTGTTGTAGATACGACTTCGTGTTTCAGAAAAAAAGAAGTCAAAACAGCGTATAACTCTTCAAATAAATAAAGAAAATTTTTGGTTTAAAAATACATTTTTCGGTGTGTTTAAGAGAAATTAGAAAAAACTTCGTTGAAAATTTTCATAGTTTTAATTTTACAAAGTTTTTTCCTTCTCCCGTAAAACTATTTTCTTTTTCTTCATTTCAGCTAACGATATACGTATTAAGATATAATATTAAAACAAAGTGAATTTAAAAAGGTAACAAAATGTAATTTGGTGCTTTTCGTAAAAATATTTAATTAAAGATATATGATATGAATGTGGTTCTGTTTCGCATCAAAGAATAAACGAAATTCAGGTACAAATCTCTATAAGTTAAAAAATAAAGTGGGTGTACATACATACATATGTCTGTATGTATGTAGTCGAATTTATATATTTTCCATAGCAGCTCCAAAAACATTAGACATTTTACTGGTTTCAAAATATTCAAACTCTCTTAATTATCAAAACCATTAAACTTGTAACACACACTAGGTGGGGTTTCTTATGCAGGGCCACATATGCATTTACATGTGCTGAAAAACGCAAAATTTATAAAACACTTATTTTTTCCAAAATTGCAAATCGATTTTGTTTGCTTCACGTGTTTTTGCTTATTATGCGCGTCTAATAGTCTGGCAGCATTTGCTTTTATTTTTGAACAGGAAGAAGAACAGCTGGCACTTTGAAACCGCTAATTTTTAGGCAAACAAGTGGAGCACAGCAATCGACTAAAAGGAAGATACATATTCTTAGATTGGCAAAATTCTTATTGAAATCGATCAAAATAATGCTTCTTTTTTAAGAAAATAAACACATTAAATTTCTTTTATATCTCCATTTCTTCTGTTTGAAAAGAAAGTTTTGTGTTTCATAGTTTGCTTGCGACTTTAACATTTTTTGTGATTGCGATTTCCAGTAGACACACCAATTTTGTGACTTCAAATCGTAATAGCATTTTCTTGCGAAGTACGAGTTTCAGCTTATGGCTAATTAATATCATAAGGTTTAAAAACAAAGAAAAATCTTCTCGTGCATCGGATAACTACACTGAGACCTCGATTATTTGTAATTTTCCCGGTTCATTGAGTAACAATTTGAGTAGTATTTTGGAATATTCTTTGTTTATGTTATTCATTTAGTCAATTTAAATGTTTAAATAACGTAAGAAAAAAATAATGTTGGACGAAAAACTGATAAATATTTTATTTCTTTAAAAAATCAAATAATGTATGTTTCTTCTTCTTACATTCTCATATTCTTGACAACCTTTTTATAAATACGATTCGTATTTATGAAAAACTAAACACGCGTGAACACATGCTTCTAAATCATCTAATTCCAACCAGTGCGTCTCCTTTTTTCGTATTAGTCACATTGCTTTTGATTTTTCAAAATCAATTGAAAAAAATTATGTTTATAACCCCGGGTAGTAAAGGCAATAACTGTTAATCGACGCTAAAGAAACTAAGTGGATGGAAAATAGAAAACATCTAAAAACTTTGTTTCTCGGTTAGTTAAATTACGGATAAGCGAGGCCCCACTTTATTGCACATGTATGTATGTATGTACATATGTATATAATTAATTTATTGTGTGTTTGACCTCAAGTGGAAATGAAAAGTGTTCGTTACGGCACTCAAAATCGCATTCCATTCCATTTCTAATTCAAATCAGTAAGTACGAGTATATATGTATGTATGTATGTACATAAACAGTTTTAATAACATTTTCCAACTTCTATATTATCCCATATAGTTCTGTTTATTCTATTAGAGTATTTCTGACAATATTTGAATTTTGTTTTAAACTTTATTTATTTTTCTATTTCTGACTATATTTTATTTCTGTTTTAAACTTTATTTATTTTCTATTTTATATTTGATTTCTATTTTAAACTATATTTTTAATTTGTTTTTCTCCTTTAATAATTTATATATTAATGTAGTGCCGAAATATATGTCCCAAATCTCTAAGCAATGCTGTAATATAAGTCTTGTTGTATTGTTTTTTTGACATGAATAAATAAATAAATGTATGTATGTGAGCTGGCGGAACATAAAAAATTATTAAAATTATGTTACTTGGCCTTGTACATAATATGTACATACAGATGTACATATGTATGTATGCGAACAATCTATTTGAACCCCCTTTTACACATATGTATGTATGTATGTATGCAAATTGAAAAACAGACAAAGTTTATTAGTGAGGGGAAGAAAATGTAGTTTATCAGACGTTTCAAGATAGTTTTTTGTTAATGTTTTCTGCTTTTCGCAGTGTTCATGTCTTTTATATTAAATTTTGTTTCGCAACCAAAATCAATATATTAGGAATTCAGTCTGGATTTTTTTAGAGGGCAGTTGTTTTAAATTATTAAATTCTGCATTTAATAACTGCTCTTTTAAATTTAGCAGTGCCTTGTGTAAAACTAACACACAGTTACTAAAAACCTAGTTACTACAACTACGGAAAAAGATCCAAAATACTGAAAAGACACACACTCACACCTAGACATTTATACAATATTAAAAAAAAAATACTCATTTACTGATCTACCCAGAGAAAAATTTATGTAGTTGGAATTAAAAGGATCGAGCTGGTGTAGCGATCCTAAATTAAAAGCCAAGAGAGGACTCTATCGTATAGTGAATATCAAACCTAACGGAACATGTGATGTGGATATTGCCAATACCGAAGGTCGGCTATATAAAGAATCCAATCAAGACGACTGGCAGGATAATCGAGATGTCGGACCAAATTAGCTATAGTTAGCAGCTCGTCATGTTCCTTACTGGACAAATATGCTGAGCCACACAATCTAAGCCCATATTATTATTTTAATATCTCTGATTGTGTTGCAAAAAATTATAGAGGAAAAATTTAAACAAACAAAATAAGTAAATTAAAAGTAACTTCTTTTAAATTCATTTTTGTAAAATTGCTTTGATAATTAGCAAATGCGAATGACAGAGAATTCGAAAAATTGTTCTAATGTACTCGTAAAAGGCTGAGGCAAGTTCAACAAAAAAAGTTAATGAGAAAAATGTTCCGCAGTCTAAAGCTGTGCAAGTTAAATATTTACTGTATTTACACAAGACACAGTTACGGATTAATAAAAAATATAAAAAAAATAAACAAGTGGTTTGCTCTTCTAAAAAATAATTGCGTTTTCATTTTTTAATTATTTGATTAAGTTGTAAGTCTTATTAATAACGAATGAAACTTAAAAGTATGTACGAGTAATAATAAGATTCTTAAAACAAATAATATATGAGGCTTGGTTTCTTCTTCAAAATTGTTTTATTGCTCAGTTCATTCGGTCTTCTTTACTTTTCTATAAAAAGTAACTTCTTTAATAATGAAAAAAATAAAGTCTAATTTTAATAATTTTATATGCCTATTAAGTTATTATTTAAAGGCCACGCCGTGAACTTGTTCTAAATGGTATTCCAAATTGTGGTGGGCACTAAATATTTGACCGCAAATATGGCAGGCCTTTCTCTCTTCATTTGTCACAACTTCATACTGAGAAAAGTTAGCAATTGTTAATGATTTTAAAATAACATCATGTTCCTTTTCCATATGTTTGTTTAGTAGGTCTTTTGTCGTAAAAGGTTGATCACATATTATGCAACTAAATTTTGGACTTGTTGTGGTAGTGCTTTGTACGTGGATTGGTTGAAGGTGGGACTGCATAAAGTCTTCTTGATTTTGATTTGTCGACGGAGTTTGTTCAGTGTCCATTTGATAAAGCTGATCTTGTGATTGTTTTTGTTGATATTGCGGGGCTGGATTAGATGCCTGTGCTCCTGCTTCTGGATGAGTACGTTTGTGTACTTTTAAGGTGTACTTTTCTGTGAAAGTTTTACCACAAAATTCACAGCTATAGCGCGGTCGATCAGCTCTATGTGTTACCATGTGATGACGAAATGTCCTTTTAGTTTTAAAAATCTGGTTGCATATATCACAACGCAGCGGCTTCTCTTCGGCCTCATGCTGCAGCTTGTGATTGTAAAGAACAGTTGTTTGCGAAAAGCATAAACCGCATTTGTCGCACTGATATTTTTTGGTGTCCATATGAACCTCCATATGACGGATTGTACTTATTTTAGTTGTGAATTCCTTGTTACAAAATCGGCACTGATTTTCGTTCTTGCCTTCATGCGTGTTCATATGCAGCATTACGTAGTCCTCATTACGATGGCTGAAGGAGCATACATCACAACTGAACTTTTTATGAGCCTGTACAACATGCTTCTGCAAACGATCCTTGTTTTTGAAGCGCATTGCACATAGATTGCATTGAATTGGTTTCGAAAAGTGTGATGGACTTCTGTTATAAACAGACAAATTTGATGTAAAATTCTTATGTTCTTTTTCCACTGGGTCTTGCTGCTGAGAAAGGTCGTCCCTTTTCGCACTCTTTTTCCCACCAATAACATCCAAAATTGTCTCTGAAATTTCTCGATCACTGATATCAGCATCATCAAAAAAACTGTCATCGTTAAATTCTGCCATACTGGACATTTCCTGAATACATTCTTCTTCTATATCGCTGTCAAAACTTGTAGCTGCTTTTTCCACCAGCACTGCAAGATCTTTCTGTTTGCGAGTCAAATTAACAAGAATCGAATCGTAATCTGCTATCTGGACGAAACACTTGCGGCATAACCATTCTCCATCGGATATATGTAATTCAAATTTTCCTATTCGTGCCAAATAAAAAAGTACCGTCTTTACACTTTTCTTGGAGACCGGGCAGAATGCTGTGTCCACGCTCTTGTGGAAGCTGTCAATGATATTCTTGCGACGGCACAAGAAGCATCGAACAATCTCTTGTACTGCAGCATTCGACATGATGTATGTATAACAATTGTTCACTTATTTGATACAAATATTTTATCATGCAGAATTTTTGTTTATAAATTTAAGAAAGAAAACAAAAATCAATTTTAACATCAGAGGAACAAATTGCTGTGAAGTGTCGGCGGCGTCTAAGTAATATTTTGTCGGCGGTATTTTAAACATATGCTCAAGCCGTCTGGCTAAATATTCGCCTCCAATGACTAGTAATAGTTTTTTTATAACGGCAGCTATATTTTGAAAGTAAACATACTTTTGAAATTAAAATCATTAGGCAAAAATAGTTATACGAATCTGATACGAGATAATTGTTTAACTATAAGTTCAAGGTACAAATTTATAAAATTAAAAAAATAGTTGTGATAATGATAAGTTTTGTGTTGTTTGTTAGGTACAAAACTATAAATGTTTTTAAATGCTTTTTCATTGATAGGGTTACAACACGTAATAAAACCGTCTTAGTAAAAACTGAAATAAGTTTAGTGCATAGTATGCATTATACAGTGAAACGTCTATAAAGTAAACTTTGGTTTACTTGTGTCCCTTGAAAAAATCCCTTTTATTGTAACGTTTTTCATACGAAAATTTTCAGCCATATAGCTCAAAAATTTATTCATTCTTGAGTCTTATGAATAATTTCCAGGGCAAAGGTGAATAGTCTGAGCAGCAGCTCCTGCGGCTATTGGATTTTGTGTTAATACAGTGTTATACGTTCATATACATACATACATACATATGTATATACATAATGTTCTTTATCGCTATATTTATAGCCTTAGAAGATGTAAGGTATTAATGTTTCTTGAAAATTTTTAAAAACTGGTGCATTGTTCAAGTGTTTTAATCTGTTGGACTGTAGTAAAGGGCAGTTATATCTGTGACGTAAAGACCTTTTCTTTTAATAGCAGATTGTGTGACCAAATCAAAGTCTGGGGAAATCTTTTATTTGATTTTTGTCCACGTCAGTTAGTTATTTGGGGCTGATATTGTGTTTGATTTTAATTTATTTTAATATTAACGAAGTCAGCGATACAACGTCATTAACGTATCTAGTGAGACCCAATGACCCAACGATATAAAAATCGCCATCGCTTTTGCGATATGAATCTCTAATTTATTATTGTATGCGTTTTATATTTATATACAGCTCATTAGAGCTTAAGATAAAAATTAGATAGCTTCGTCTGAGAACAAAACAGAAACTATTACAAGTTGTAAAATACTACGTTCTTTCCGAAATCATCAACTAGTGCATACTCAGTGAAATGCCAATCATTTAATTTTAGCTCAATTTGCTTTTTCGCTTTTACTTTCGAAAATGTTGCTTCCTCGTTTTATTTATTAAAAGTGGATTCTTGAACTTTAAGGATGGTGTGTTTATTGTATATTTGGTAAGTTTTGAGGGTAGTTTTACTTCGACCTGAGCTTTTAATATTACATTGACAACTAATAATATATAGGAGCTTCAAATTATATTTAATATCATATAATTTTTCCTTCCTCCACAACATATGGAACATGTCCACAATTAAATTCTGTTTTTAATAGTCAAAAGACTTGCGTGTATTTTTAAAAGCCGCAGTTTTAAGCCGTTAATCGGTCACGTTAATCACAGTTCACAAAACTTATTCACTTGTCTCGACTAAAATGTTGACAATTGGAGGCTATTGTGAATTGAAGACTGGATGAAACCAATAGCTGTTTAAAAGTTATTGTGCAATATCAACATACAGTTGTAACCTTGGCTTATTTTGTGGTCGAAAATGGCTTCTTAAAAAAAGAAATTATGGTAAAAGAAACAATAAATAATGAGTGACTACTAATTGTGTCTATTGTAAAATAGCACGACTTTTATCTTTAATTTTTTTTTACAGTTTTTGTTGTAGTGCAGAATCTTCTCTGTAATTGAATCAATCAACAATATGTTTTATTTCTTTATTTATTTATAACTTGCAAAGTAAATTTACAGTTTGTAATTGCACAGAATAGGCGGGTAACGAAGTCCATATGCCCGTGATGGCCTTCTTTTCTAAGTGCCTCTGTGTCCAACTTGTACGGCCCTTGTCTTCGCATGGCAAATAGCAGCGTAGCCGATATGAAACTCCTCAAATGAACCGTAAAACAATATAGTTATCCGAGGTAAATCAATCAACTAGGGCGATTGAGATGCAAAACTCTCGAAGCCAAACTACAAAAGCAGGCCTGACCGCACTTAAAAGATAATTACAATGACGTAAAAGCTGTTCTTCAGTAAAGTGCTGCTTTACGACTGTGATAATAAAATATTCCAGTATCTCAGTACTTGAAGTTTTAACTTGGTTACAACGTAACCAACAGTAATTTGATTTCGTTTTTATAATAGAGCGCTATCTATTATAAAGGGCTAGCAAAATTTAAATTTTTAACCATTCCGATGATTTGGCGCTTAATTAAACAATTTTTATAAAGCGATTTGTTCCTATTTATTGTACACACTTTTGCGCGTCTTAAGTTTTATTTGTGAATGCTTAAACAATATTATAAAAGTTATAAAAAAGAGTTACTTCAAAAAAACAGGAACAACTCTGTGTTCACACGTTGTTTGTATAAGTGAGGTACTTTAATAGGCTCATTGGGCTGGTAGATTCAAATACGGTCAATCTGTTCCGTTGGAGTCCAGCGCAATCATATAAAATGTATTTGACTGTGAAGATCGTTTCGCAATAATTACGGGTAGCAAAATAGTATCCCAAATTCTGACGCGGGAAAAAATTAATTTGTTGTTTGCTTATGTTGTGGAGTAAAAGGAAGATATTGAATATTTATCGGGTGAGAGCAAGCAGACGACAAATTGTATTAATTTTTACGAAGATATTTAATAATAAAGTTTAGGATGCCTTTTTTTTGGTTTACATTCCATAGTAATAAATTCAGTACATACAAACCTGGCAGCTTCGGGTAGAGTTGATTAAATAATATAACTTTCATTTGAATTGAACTGTTAGCCGTTAGTGTTGTTATACGAATTTCTATTATTACACCAAGTATCAGCTTTTAACTTATTAAAATGATATTTTTTTTTAAGTTCTATATAAATAAAATTGATGATTTTTCAGAACAAAAATACACACTTATGTACACAATACATAAATTCCCAATCTTTCGCAATGAACTTCAATTTCAAATCATTCACAATATGATTTTAGTTCTTACTTTTATTGTTGTGCAAAAATGTAAGCAAAACACACATCTACATACATATGTATGTATGTATGTATGAGCTTACGCTACTAAATAAATTTGCTAGTTTTGTACCAGACAGTAGCATGGGAAGTCTATAGTTCTAACAGAAATAACATTAAAATTCAATATTTGCCGACAGAAAATTGGTTCCTAACAATTTTTGCGAAAAAATAATTCTGTTTATCCAATGACAAACAGCTGTTCTGGGAAAATTTTCTATTATATTAAATGATGCTGCCATACTTACATAACATACTTAAATAACAACAATTATTTAGGACTACAAACAGGAACTCTAGTTAAAAATAATACAATTACAAATAATGTGCATGTTGGTTAAATAACGTCAAGAAACAGTCTGCCACTTAAACACACACACAGTGGCCCAATTTTTTATCTTTTCCCTTAAATAATTTTATGAGAAAATTTTTGCGCAAGTTACATACCAGCTTAACACCATTTTCAATATTAGAACTCTGTCTTCTGGTATCTCAGTAATATACTTGATTGTTCTGTCATATTTTTGTTTTCTCGCCGCTATATTTGATTTGTTGCTCATATATATTTTGGTAATATATTCTATTCCTCGGCCATGGATTCAATTTCTCTATCATACCTTGGATTTCTCGACAAAGTGAGTAGTGATTTATAATCAGCGATAATACAAGTGTTTAAGCCTTTTCATATATGTATCTCAATGCATTTGATTACGCAGACCGCAGACATGATCTAAAACGTTATGTTCCCAAACCATAAAACTACGAACACTATTCTCTTTCCACTATTTACAACGTATTAACCTTAAAGGGGTTATTTTCGACTTAACAATTAGAAAACAAACTTATAATACCTGTAACTAGAAGTGTCGAATGATTTGAAACAGAATAGACGGAAATCCGAAACGAAAATTGCTGTTAAGAACACATGGTCAGCACTTATGTATATGAATATTTGGCCAAATGTAAGTATATTGTTGAATAGGATTACGGCTAAGATATTATATGTATGTATATGCATATTAAGAAGGCGCATACATATGTATATAACATTACAAAATTTAGCAATATTACCATCAGCGTTGTGATCTTAAAAATTTCAAACGCATCAAAGTAATGCATTTTCGCACCAAGAATTTTAAAACGCACCGAGTTGACAACGCTGATTAGCATTTCTTACTTTGTGTCGCACTAAGACTTAGTATATGTACACTTTGTGTCGCAATAATAAAAAAAAAGCTACTAACCCCTTAAAGTTTTTAACTCGCCTCAAAAAATATTGTTCAAATAAAGGTACATATACATATGTATGTACATATCTACATTACTTTAGCGACAACGACAAAACCAGCTGACGATAACAGCCCTGCACTCACAATCTGCGGTTAAAACAATAATTAGATATTTAATATTGTTTTCTTTTTAGGGAACATCATTAAAAAAACATATTACTTTTTTAAATAATACTTAATTAAAAAAAAGGTGTTGCCCATTATTTAACGCTTTTTAAAGGTAAGATGACACGATTGCCACAAAGCTTAAATTTTTACAATCGATTACGATTACACAATTTAATGACTCATGCGCCAAATATTGGGATTATTGGGGTATGACAACTTGATGTGGAAACGTGCGGCAATTCAAGTTGCAAAAATAATTTAGTTTCTTGAATTCATATATTTTTATTTTACATTTCAGCTATATTTAATCCACAATTTTAACACATAGTTCGGTGAGCAATTCATGAGTTTATAGAAGCTTAGAGAGAGAGAGGGGAATAAAAAGGTAAAAATAATTGCTGGTACTCGGCTATTTCAGGCAATTTACTACTTTGCACACTACATATGTATGTAAAGCAATAAAAATGGTTAGATACAAGGAGTGCTAAAAATTTGATTTTATATCGTGTATGCGATAAAACACAAATTTCAAACTGTAAGAAAATGAAAGCCAAACAAAGCAGAAAAATTGCCTAAAAAAATTCTCGTGTGTGAAGCAAGTTTAAAAAAAAATTCAGAAAAAGTTGGACTTAGTTAGTCTTTGAATTTTCAGTTTCCAATTTTTTTTTTTAAGAAACAATTTTCAAGTACAGTGTAAATTCGATAATCCGGACTCCACTAATCTGGAATATTCGGTAATCCGGACAGTATTTTGCAGCTCATTGCGTATTCTATACTCTGGATTGATTGCAACTTTATAGTCCGGATTATATAAAACAAGTTTTCTTCCTTCAAATACGACAAGCCTTGTTCAACCCATGGATCAAAATCCAATTACACTTACCAATGTATTTTTAAAACTCGCTCTTGTGCGAAATGGTGAACTCTGAAGCAGAAGATTACACAAAGTTTTTAAAATCCTTTACAATTCAAAAATGATGTATTTGCTGAGAAATTCTTGGGGAAAAGTCAGTGATAGAGTGCTTAAATCCAGCTGGAATGAACTGTTTCCGGATAAATGGGACTCTGAAGATAATTTGCATTTGTCCATTTTGCAGGAAAGGCTAGATGACGATGAAAATAATATTACATTTTTATCAGACATGCTTCAAAATTCTTTTCAAATAAATTTCAATACCGAAGAAGTAGAAGAATGGATTAACGACAATAACTCAACGGTATCAGATATTCTCAGAAGATAAAGAGGATGCAAATTTACCCCTTTTACAAGTCGTAAAAGCCAAGGATGCTATACAAAGTTTGGATATCTCAATAAATTGGGCCGAGGAAAATAATATAGGAGTAGAAAAACTCTTAATTCTTCACGAATTGCGTGATCAAGCCTTAGAAAGAAGTTTAACAAGTTCGCGACAAACAACCGTATTAGATTACTTTGTCAAACAAAATTAATATTATTTATTGTTAAGTATGTATGTATGTAAATGTCGTTTTTTTATTTTAACTGAACTGTACAAATTAATATTTATGTTTTTATGTTTAATAATCCTATGAATTATTTTAATTTTTAATAAATACATACATGCGTAGTAATGCGAATAATTCGCTACTCCGGCTTGGGGTCAGCAATCAATTATCCGGATTATCGAATTTTTACTGTACTAACAAACAGAACAGCCAACACAGCTGATTCTTGTTGTTGTCGCTATCAATGGATTGATTGGACAGTGGCATTTATTGCAGTTTGTTTGATTATTATTATTGTATATCAATTGGTATATTTGCGACAAATGTGTCTTAAAATACTGTCACCAAATAAACGGGGTTGATCCCGATTAAACATTTTTTTGATTAATTTTTCGTGCGCTGAATTAATAGCAAAAGAGGAAGAGTCCAAATTCTGCACCTCCAAAACGAAAATCTTGAATAATAGATTGGGCACATAAGTATGTATGTATGTTGCTCCACCCATATTCAAGTAGTTCCATTTTTAAGAAAGCACAAATTTAAAGCTTAGTTTGCTTTGCTAATGTATATAAAACAGTAGATATGATTTGAAATTTGTAGAGATAAAAATAGTAATAAAATCATTTGCTGGGAAAGCACACAAATACAAATACGAAATCATTCGCACATAAAAATTAAAAGAAGAACCCAACACAGTAAAACTGTGTATATTTCACAAAATTTGTTTTGTGAGTGAGTTTCGAATAAAAATTACTTTAGAAATCAGTTCTTATTTGCCCTTCGTGCGGTTCGTGTGGTTTTAAATTGTGTCTTCAGAGGCAACCGTTTCGACGAGTGATTTTGAAGTATTTTTTATTTACTTACATATATATTTTTATTGAATAAAAAAATTACAGAAAAGGAATGAAATAAAGAAAATATTATTAAACAAATTTTGTTTAAATAAAGGTTTGTTTTAAATTAAATGGAAAAATTTTAAAATACATTGTATGTCGATTGTGAGTGCAATTTTCATTTTCACATTGATAAAACGTGTGTATGTAGACAGGCACTGTTAAACTACTTGCTTACATACGCACATATGTACATACATGAAAGCTGTTGATTCCTAACAAATGTTCCAGTATGTATTATGTTTTATTTATTTTTTTCCTATTCGTTTTAACAGTTTTTAGTTGCTGATTCTGTATGTTAACATGTGCATACATACATATACATAAATGTGTATACATGCATACATACGTAGTTTTCGGGTAGTTGGAATTTGGTGGCAGGCATACCACACACTAACGACTATCAAAACTGTTGTTGTGATGTGTAGTGGTTGTTGATGACGAAATTAAGTTTTAGCAAAAAAAAAATTATTTTAGTGCGAGAAATTAGAAAATGACAAACGACTTAGTCATAAAAATGCAAAACACCAGACAATAAAGAAATGCTAAAGTGCATACATACATACATATGTACATATTCATGTACATATGTATGTATGTTCCTTAATACAATTAACAAATTTATTGGAAAACGGTGTAAATATAATTTAAAATCAAACATAAATACATTAATTTAAAATCAAACATAAATACATTATACCTATGTATGTAGCTTATAGGTATATATGTATGTATGTGTGTATTTTTGCACGTGATTAGATAATAATATATTTTCAAAAACAACAACAAACATTACATTCCTAAAAAAATTCTCACGCGTAGTAATTACGATTGAACACACATGGCATTTGCAATTTTTAGCTTTTTGTATTTGTTCAACACGCTATTTGTTCTATACCGCTATAATCACAGCCGTTCTCCTTTTCTTGTTTGCCTTTTTGTTTTTACGAACTTCTATCACTCTCTCTTGCATTATTTACAGTATACATGGGTGCGAACAGCGTTGCCAAAAGAATGTTTAACGTCTAATTTGCACTAAAATATTGTTTGGGAAAATAAGCGAGAAGAATAACATTTTTTAAAATTTTTCGTGAGCGCAAATAGATTAGTATTTAGATAAAACAAGGTATGGACATTGACATGCTTAAATCACTTAAAGTGTGTTTACATCAAAGCGAAATATAGTTTGTACGAGATTTCGAGCCAAATCTAATAATTTTCAGCAGATTTGTCACACTGCTGTTGCATGATTCAGGCTGCAGCCACACTTTAAAATTTTTGTTTCAAATTGATAACTCAAACAGCTCGTCAAAACGCACTAATTTGACAGATATTAGCAACTTTATATCTAAAATGCTTTCGGTGAAGAAAGAGCTTTCCAAAATATTAGCTGCTACAAATAAAACATTCCAATGAAAAAGGAAGAAAAACATCCATACTTTTATTAATTTTCTTACCTTTGTTAATAAGGCACAACTTTTATTTCTTTGTAATTTCTGTCAGTTAGCTTTTCACTAGAACAATTTACATACTTTAAAAAGTGAAGCGCAAAAATCAATTTGTGTGCTAAAATTGACAGGCGAATGGAAATTACAATTGAAAGCAATCTAGAGGTCAATTTAAGAAGTGTGAGTGCGTTAGTAGAAAAATGTAGGTTATTGTGGATTGAAAGAGTATTTAAAGCCAAAAATTTAAAGTGTGGCACCGATGTAAGTTTTTATTTTAAGATTTTGTGGTTGTCAAAATTCACAGGAATTGAAATCTGTGACTGCACGTGACAATATGTTTTCAAGAAGACAAGAAGAAACCGGAAATGATTGACATGATTGTTGTAGCAAATAAATAAAGTAATGTACAACGTTATATGTAAACCGCAACAGATTATTGTACGTCTTATTTTTATTCACAACAGATATGTATGTATGTATGTACATACATACTACATACATCCACTTTTACTTTGCTTTATTCAACACTTTTTAATTTTTATGGAATTTTATATTGGTTATAATAAAAGAAATAATACGACACACAAAGAATTATGGCGGTAGAATATTTATAAAAGAAAACGAAGAGTTCATTAAAATTGTAATCAGCTGTTTTCTTGACTGAAAATTGAAACACATACATATGTATGTATGCATGTATGTACACATGAATGTACATACATAATTAAAAATAAGAAATTGAAAGCAAATTCGTTTTAATTTTCGAAAGTGTGGGTGTATTTATGTACGGACTAAAATACTTTGGTCTTTTAGTCAGCTACTTGCTCGAAATAAAATATTGATAAAAGACAGGAAATAGTGGTCTAAACTATAAATGTGCATATATGTATGTATGTACATACATATGTACATATATACAAATTAAAAGCCGGCGCATATAGCATCAATGTTGAGCAACATAAGTTGGTACTTCGATTTATGGCCCGATTATGGATAGCGACTGAACTACGCAAAAAAAAAAACATTCGTATTATGAATGGCAACTTTTGTCAGTTGGCAAGAAGTTATCGAAAATGGAATGTAAGCAATAATATACGTATTTCCTGTGGAAAACACAAAAGTTTAAAATTGAAAAGAAAATAATTAAAATGCTTTCATCAATTGAATTACTTTTGATGACAAAACAGAAAATATACAAAATGCAGCACCGATTAGAAAACAGTTAAGAGGCAGTTCTAATCTGCTCTAATTTAGGGTGTCAAATTGTTGCCTGGCTGTTATTTTAACTATTTTCAAATCTGAAAACAATAAATAATTAATTTCTAATGCTTAAAAGTAAATTAACTTTACTAAGTTTTTTATCTACCACCTAAAATTGCATTAAAAACTCACACGGCAGCCGCGAAATTCTACGTTGCCAAAATAACTTAGAAAAGCAACTGAGTTAGCAGTTTTAGCAGCCAGTTGCTATCTGTAATACCTTTTTGGCAACTGGCAACGCAACTGAAGTTCGGTTGCAATCGAAAATCGAGTAATTAGTTTTTCCTTTTTTTGATTTAGATTTTCTTTCAAATATAATGATTATACACATTAACGAAGTACTCATTGTGCCAACCTAATTCATCCTTGCGTTAACGTCAGTTAAAAAAGGTGACGGATGCTTCTGCAAACAAAATTGTGGACCACATGCAAAAAAAATTTTTAAATTTGTCCATAAATGACGAGGTTATGCTCGTTTATATTATAAAATCAGTGAAAAACTATGTGGAAGGAGTAACACATTTTAGAAACCAGAAGTCCGGTCTCCTATAAGGTACAAACAAACAGACATTCAGTTTTGTACATATACTTACATACATAGATACATATCCAGTGAAACCTTCCCATAACCGGACAAAATTTTTATAAAAGCGTGATTTTGAACAGTTTTTTCATACAAAATGTATTCCCATAGCGGGACACACTAATAACGGAAGGCGAACACTAAATTTTTAAATATAATGCTCTAAGTATCCCTGATTAGCGGACAGAAGCGTTGAAATCAAGGCGAATTGGTTTAAAAATGAATTCACTTGGTTGAAACTTACCAACAAAACTTGTATTTAATTGGTACATTTTTTCAACTCTGTTTTGTGTTTGTGCCAATTTATAGGATGGCAAAGAAATTAAGAAATTGCTGTTCATTAGAATAAGTTGTTTGCTAAGCTTGTGTTAAATGCTTTAGATCCACAAAATGCCATATAAAAATATATTATCAGTTAAATGGAAATTATAAACGACTTTTTACAAAGAAAACATTGGAAAGAGGTAAAGTTTTTTGTGTTTTCAGCAACACATTTAGTTGCATTTCTTTTATGTTTTAAGATTCAATATTGGTAACGCACAGGCCGCAGAGATCAATAAAAACAAAGAAGCCATTCGTTAAATGTGGGAACCGGTCCCGGTCTGATTTTGACCTTGCTATTATCCCAATATCACTATAAGATATGCCTTGTTTGTGACAAATTATTTGTTCTCTCCGAAACACTTTTGCTTGAATAATTAAATGAAACATTCCGAGATATATTTTATGAAGGGATACAAATGGGTACCATGAGTTGTACGAAGATCACTTTCAGTTACTTTTTTCAAGAAAAAAATTGCAAAGAAAAAAAATTTTATGATGCTTAGCACCAAGACTTTAGTGAAGCACTGTACCTATTCGCTTTGAGATTCATTCTGGTACCAAATCGAAGAGTGAAATGAAATAAAAAATTGTAATATTTCCTTGAGCATAGCGTAAAATAAACAATTTCATACTTACATATGTCAGACGAAATCATATCGAAATAAAGTTATTACCTCATTTTGTTCAATTTCATCAAAGTTGACTTGAAATTACAATAAGCAACAATGTAATGTTTCTTTTGTCAGCCACGTATTTCTTCTCAACCATGATACAAGTGTGTTTACATAAGAAACTCTTGTCTGAATTGATTTTCAGGTGTCGCAATATTCATTCAACGGAACTATTGCTCTATTATATAACCAAACCCGGTAAGGAATTTGCTAAAATACTAATAAATATGTGTACAGGGTGTCAGGTAGCCCCATAAAAAATTCATGGGAGTTAGATCGAACGAATTAAATGTACTCATCTCGTATTCGCCGAATACCGAACTTTAAACAAAATTGTCGACGAGCAATTACGTAAGAATCATTACTTTTAAAAAATGACTCCACAGCGAACGCGCGATGCTCACTCGACCACTGCGACATCGTGACTATGTGAAATCCGCACAATCGATAATTCCAATGGCGCAACCCTCCCTCCGCACCGTTTATTACTTTTTGAAATAATCGCATTTAAAAATATAAATTTGCCACCAGACACCCTGTATAAGTATATATCGGTAACTCTGTGAAAGTTTGAAAGAAACCACAGACGGTGTTTATAACTTAATGAATCTTATTTTTCGAATCGAAATTGCACAACAGTTAGGCTAATATTGGTTCATGAAACTCCTTAACCAAAGTGTAAGTTTTAATAAACGCTTTATTATAATCACATTTGTTAGTCAGCGTTAGTTTCTATATTTTTAAATTTTTAAGACCAATTTTTTATAAGCTAATAATAAGCGTTGAGTGCTGTTATATGTCATAATGATTAGAACATACTCGTTTAATGGGAGGCATGGGCCAGTACTACCTCACACGCCCTTATGATATCCCCTTTATAAAAGACAGGGGTAAATATATATGTATGTACATACATACTTATGTATACATACATACATATATTGTAAGTACACAGTCCATAGTTGAAATGAATAAACAATTAATGAATTTATTGAGGCAAACATTGATGTTTTTTTAAATTTTTTAGAGCCAAAGAAATATTAAAAATAAACTATGTGTGTACACATGTACGTATCTTTACATAAAACGCAAAAAGCTCTAACTAAATAAAATCCAAATCGATTTTTTTTACGTATTCCCAAGTTTTTTATCAAAGCAAATTACCATCAAACAAATCCGACTTCGCCGAACAAAAATAGAACTATTTGGCTAAAATAAGTACCCCTAAATACAATTCTGAATACCCCTAAATACAATTCTGAATTGAAAACGTTAATTTTCGATTGTGTACACAACATTGACACCGCTGACATTTAAAAAATAATATTTAAAATACTTTACATACACATACACATGTATGTATGTATATCCTGATATTTGGAAGGAATAAAATGAACAGATCGTAAGCCTGGAGAAAAGACATTTAAGTGGAAGTTTTGCGAGTAGACAACGTATTGCAGTTGAAAGATCAAAACGCTCTTCAACGAAGTACAATTTTTTATTTTTAAACTATTTGTTGGGACTATAAAGATAAAAAGGACATGTTTACATACATTCACTCACATGTATGTATGTACATACATATGTGTATGTGTGTATAAAAAATAGTCTTAAAAATTGCATACATATGTCCACTTCTCTAATTAAAAACTTAGACTTATTTGATGGTTTTACAATTTTAGACATACATATATACATGCATACGCTGGTAAGTAAGAAAGAGATGTTTAGTGGACAATAAGTGGGAATGGAAGGCGATGAACTTCTGGTCGCAAATATTTGTCGCCAAAAATAAATCACATTGGTGTTTATGACAGAGCGCACAGTCGTGGCCTTGGTCGAAATTCGTCATACTCGGCGAACGACGAACAAAACATTATCAGGTGGCCAGGTGTCTTATATAGAAACAAGTTTATTTTATGGAACAATGCTGTTCATTATTATATTATTCCATGTAGTAAGAAATTTATGAAAGCCTTCTCAAAATACATTAACCATCTCAAGCAATCTGTTGAAAAATATATCTTTCGAACGTGAATTTTGCTTGTATTTTTTTTTTTTTTTTGTAATCTGTTTTATTTGCAATCTATTTTACAAAAGTTTAAATAATAAGCAAATTTAATAATAATTAAAAACATAACATATCTAAAATAACAGCTCAGTAAACAAGAGTTGTCAACTGTTGCATTATTTACATAAATATATACATACATCCTAAATATTATTTTCTAAAAGGTAGGTCAAGTACATGTACCCTTTTTAACCTACATACATACGTACTTCGTTGCTATCGTCTAATAAATTGATGGCTAGCACATTGGAATGATGGCTAAGTCGGTTTAGATATCTGGTCCCTTTATTATTAATATAAATACATATATTATTTTTATTTGAATAGGACAACTCGAAGTTCTGAAGAAATCGACATAGACTATATTTTTGATTGCTCGTTACAATTTTGTATTTTTATGTAAATATTTTACTTTGTTTTGGTCTCTTACTAACGTAAAAAATCTGTTTTTTTTGTATCATTTTGAAAATATGCAGATAATTTCATAAGACTTTCTCTTTGGTTCTATGTACGACTTGTATTCCCGTCTAAATTCCCTTTAAACAGAAGTTGTTTATTCGTCGTTTTTGTGCTCCACACGAGGAATTTGTACACCGAATATTTACCGGCAAACTCATCGTGATGGGTGAAATTCGACATTCGTCAATTTACCTGAAACAAATTTTTGAATATAAAACAAAATTTTAAAACAGAACAATTACTTTTAATTACTAAATTTACAAATACAAACACGTAGTTGTTGGTAATTTTCATTTAAACGTATGTTTGATATCTTTTTCCATTTTCTGGAATTCCAAAATATGCCCGTTAGAAAAGTTTACTGTTTTTGCTTTTTTCAAAACTCAATTGTTCAAAATTAATTCTGAATACATACATATGTATATAGTTTTGAAATCTCCATTATCACACTTTTCCGCCATATATGTACACATGGAGATTCACAGGTCTTTATGAAGGTGTTTACGTATTTGAAAAATGTTCCAGTTTGAAAATTTTTATTTATTTCTTAAACACACATTTAGTTTACACTGTTTCTCTCTTTTGAATTCTTCTTCATAAAATCTACTTAAAATCTTAAATTATTCTGAAATGTCTTAAATACATACTTACATATGTATGTATGTATGTATGTGTGTATGTTCAATGCATATCACAGGGTTCTTTAAAACAGAGTTGACTGAGCTGAAGCAGCTTTATAACTGTATCTCCGTTATTAACATTGACATGTTTTTAACATTTTCCATTCAAATATATGCCACTGAAATTGAGTGTAAATGTGTTAATTAATTATAATAACAGCTCCTGCACAACAGGCTGTTAAGAAAATAGAGATGGTAAAAACGGAACTGAACGACTTATGTAGATAACGTAACACCCAGCACGCTTAAGGCCGGGGCACATAGAATCCGTCATACGTCATACTTTGTCTTTTTCAACTGACAGCTGAGTTAAAATAGACTGTTTGTTATGAGCATTGTCACATAGAGTACGTTGACCTCAACGCAACGTATCAAAGTTCAGCAACGTTCAACTTTTAACGTACGTTGAGTGCTTTGACAAGTGTCAGTTTCTTTTGTATTGATTTACGGTAAATTTTTTTTTGATTATTTGAGTGCAACGCCAAAAAAAAAAAACTTAAAAATATTTAATTGGAAACTAAATTATTGTAAAAAATGTTAAGCAAAATAATAATTGAAATAACTTCCAGAAATTCATCCATTCTCCATTGAAAATGTGGGTTTCTGTTGAGCACTTTGACAGTTAATGTTTGCTTTGTTTTTGTTTTAGATTTTTTTATGTACATACATATGTACATATATGTACGCTAACAACGTACTCATTGTGCCAACCTAATCCGTTGTTCCGTCAACGTCAGTTGGAAAAGACAAAGTACGACGTATGACGGATTCTATGTGCCCCGGCCTTTACGCTGAAAAAAACTTTGTTTTCTATCAAACACCTTTTCCAACAACTCGTGAAAAAGTACTATATGCTGCAACTCTGTGTCTTTAGTTTCATTTTATTCGAATGTGTTTTTGTAAAAGTTAAATATGTATTAAATAATACTATGTAAAAATGTAATGAATATACAATATATGTATATGAATGTCACTCCTTCGGTTTAACTCAAAAACTTTTTTTAGACACACTTGTTGAGTTTTTTTATACAGGGTCTTATTCAATTTTAAAGTAATTTCTTTTCGATATACTCGCACTTATTTTGAAGTAGAGTTTAGTCCCAAGAATTTATTTCTTATCTTAGTTTTATTTAAATTAATTTGCGAAACTACATATTTGCTCAACGTTTTCTAAATATTACGCATTGTTACAATAAAATGTACTAAGAAGAATAAACTGAGGGAAACATTGACTTAAGTAAAGTAATAATCGAAAAATAGTGAATTTTTACAGAATATAAGTATGTGGGTATAAATAATTTTAAAATAAATGCTTCAAAACTATTGTAAGTACGCATAACTCAAAAAACATAAAAAAATCTTAGTACTTATATGACAACGCTGCCGGCAGCTGTAATGAATTGCTTTAATCTCTCATTTGACTTTTTCTGTACTGTCTGCTTCCATTAGTTAATAAATGTGCATAAGTACAACAGTAAATACGTCGAACATTTCTCGAATTTAAAAAAATATGTATATAATTAAAAAAGATTATGACAATTCTTACATTCTACTTTGGGATCTTAGAGGATCTCAATTTACGTGCATTCCCCAACTATTAAGTTGTATTTAAATGAGAATAGTTTTGCTATAATAGAATTCTTCTTGGTAGAAATAGCCCAAACTTGTTCGTGAAATTTGGGGGAGTCATTCATTCATTCATCAATTTTTGTAATAGAATGAAGGGAGCAAATGTAGTTGCTGCATGTTTTTCTGGAAACAAAAAGAACTTGTTGTTGTATAGGGTGTTTTTTTTTACAGAGTGACACAAGTTTAAATCGTAGTAAAACAAGAAAATATATTTTTAATATCAATGAAACGGGATTTATTGGAAGGAAAATTTTATGAAATTAATGTTTAAATATGATTTCTGCCATGTTGTCGTCACGGTTGGCGCCTAGAAGGCACAATCTGGAACACCAATTTTGAACCACTTTCCGCAGCATTTACGGCCGTATGTAGATTTCCATGTGTTCAATTGCTTGCGGTTTATCAACGTAGACAAGTGACTTAACGTTACCCCAAAGAAAATAATCCAATGGGGTTAAATCATTGGATCTTGGTGGCCAATTAATTGGGCCATTAAGTGAAATAAATTTTTCATCAAAAGTTTCTTTGAGAAAAGCAATTGTAGCGCCCGCTGTGTGGCATGTGGCTCCGTCCTGTTGGAACCACATTTCAGCAAAATTAATGCCAAAAATTTCGAATCATGTTCCTATACCGTTCACCATTGACAGAAACATTCTGATCATCATCGTTTTTGAAGACATACATAAGTAAAGCAGAGATGCCAACTCAGAGTTGTGACACTCGAAAAAAAAACGCTTTACGTTATTGTTGTTGGTAATACAAACTTTTCAACAACCACGATCATGCGGATCATTTAAAGATTTCCAATGTCTTCGAATGTCAACAAGTTTTAATTTTCTATTCATGTTACACAGATAAATATGAACTTTCAATTTGTTGAAATTAATTGAAAAATGTTCAGCTTTAACAGCAATAACGTCAATTACAAGAATATGACTTATGCAAATAAATGTAGTTGCAGTTTTTGTAAATTCCAAAGTTTTCACCAAAATGCGGTTTTCAAAAAGCTATTGAGTGGCTAAAACACGTAAAATGATAAAAAAAACAGCAGCAAATTTTAAAATTGCTAATAATTATTAACATTTTTTCTTTGTAAACGTGGCCAATTTAAAAATGGCTTTTAGTTTTCATTTCGCCAACAAATTCGGTATTTGGGTGAAAAACTAATTGTGTCATGAAGTGCTGATTGCATAAAAATTAAATTAAACAACAACATCAAATTGGAATTATTAACATTTGTTGTTGCGGTTTCTTCTTCTTAAATGGCTTTATATTTTCAGAAATGAGTTCTAATCGATTTTTAATTAAAAGAGATTTTTTAATTCAATCATATTTTTTTTAATCAAAACAGGAAATATTTGCTAGTTTTAAATTTGACTTTATAAGTTGCAGATTTGTAAGTATATTGTAGACATATTGTTGGGTTAACTTAAAATACAATTGTTTTATTTTCGGAAACTTAGATGCTAAATGCTAACACTTGCACTTAAAAAAACATTGTAATTTATATTAACAAGTGAATAATTAGCGTGAAAAAAAGTAAATAACAATAAAGTCGAGAAATATGTGTCTTTTTGCTATTAATTTGCAGACAAATCTAAAAACAATAGACAAGGCAGGATCACATGAATGCCTCAATGTATCAATTTTCAATAGGTTGCACAATTGGGCTTAGATTGACCCTGGTGCAGCAATCACCTGACTACTTAATACGAGTATGCAAACGTGCGTCCATAAAAACGCCAAAAATATATATTTTTGTGCTCTCGTGTGGCATTTAGTGTCATCAATATAATTTCTTTTATGTTTTAGTACAAATTCGTTTAACATTTAATTACATTTACAAATTAGTTGTAGTTTTAAAGCGAAATTCGGTGAGAAACTTTGCGATTTTATAGATGATACCACCATGATAGTAAATTTAAAATCTATTTACAATCCAGAATAACTCTGTGTCCAGAAAGAAGGAAAAATACGAGATTTATCTCCGCGCCCTCTCTAGCCACTCTTTGACCCAAACATTTTTTTTGTGTGTGTTTGTTTCAATTTATTTAAAAAAAAAAAAAATTAAAATAAAGGCAACCGCCAGTTACTTTTTCTTTAAGAAAGTATTTTTCACTCCAAAAAAAACAGCTGTTTCTTAGTGTTGCCGCTCGTTAAAACAATAGGCAACTAAATTTTTAATTTGTAATTGGTTGGGTCAATTTTATTACGGTGTGGTAGGGTTCTCGTCCAGCCATGTTCCAGGCGGTTTAGCGACAAGCTGGAGTAGCTGTAACAACAAGTTTGTGTATCTTAAAATTCATTGGAACTGTTGGTTTTCTAATACACCTTTTAAAAGAAATTACTGGGCACATCGGCTATACACGTTCCTGTCAAACCTTGACCAAAAGTATGGTGCATGGTCGTAGTTTCGGGGTTCTAAACGTCGCGAGGTGCTGTTGCCTAACAATAGATTCGTGTTTTCGTAAAACACTGGATAGTGAGGAGTCTCTGGTTGTTCTTACTTTGAGGTATCGCGCTACCGGCTCAGGTGACTTTCTCTGCCATGCAGGGAATTACTGGCAAAAGGGAGTAGATAGCCCCAGCACTCAAGTAGTTAGAGGTTTGTTTTATGTGCCGGGTTTTACATATCACCAGAAGTTGCCACCAATGTACACCTCACAAGTAGTTAAATTTAATATAAAACAATATTATTTCAATTTCAACTCCATATGTATGTCAACTTGCTATTTGTAACTAAATAAACCTGAACCAGTTAATGTTATTGAAGGAATTGTGTATACTTTAAAATTAATAGGGATTCATGTCAATTCAACATACAGCCATGCAGATCATAGATAGTACGTACATTTTGGTATATTAAAATATTGGTTGTAAATACAAATGTGAAATATTTATTTTTTACTTAAATATACTCAAATAGTAGTTCAACTTTGTCAAAAAGACATTAAATGAAATTCAAAGCAAAGACAATATTTTGTTACCGCTTTCACCTCTAACCCTGCCCTAAATCCATAGAAAACACCAGTATTTTAGTTTTTTTCTGGGGTTATTTGGCTCCACTAGAGCGTACGTTGTAAAGCAGCCATTCCTCCACAGTAACCGAAGCGCGTTTTGGATCATTTGCTTGCTGGAAGTACCAAGTACCACTGACACTCAATTTGCTTGCTAAGTTTTTTAAATTATCTACTTTTCAGAATGTCCAAATATTGCAATTTTCCATTTCCATTCGCCGACATACAGGTGCACACCCTAATCGAACCACCGCCATGCTTTTTGAGATTTTTCCGATTGCAAACTCTTCGTTTCATTTACACTACAGATTTTCTTTTGCACTGCCGAATAAATTGAACTTCTGTCTGTTATATTAACCTTTTTAAAATCCGGGGATTTGCTCAAATGCTATAGTGCGAATTCCGGAAACTCCTATTTGTTGGTGTCGCTAATAAACAAATTTTTCTCGACTTTCGGCTTTATGGAATCCGCTTTTTCGCAAAACACTTATTTCCGTTGCGAAGTACATGATGGTAATTGTTGCCATTTTCCAATCTATGTACATATGTTTTTTCCAGGTGTACAAGTTTTATTCGATTTAATGTTAATAATAAAAGCAAATATTTTGTCAAAACCGCTCCTATTTTTTTCTATTGTTTGTGTATCATTCATATACATACATACATACATACATACATACAATATGTATGTATGTACAAAAGTACCACAGAAAGTTCAACAAATGAAGAAACACAAATCCGAGTATTAAGTATAGAAGATAAATTGATCAAACTCTAAATAGGGAATGCCAGTAGTAAGATATAGACATATGTATGTACCCACGTACATACATATATACATACATACATATGTAAGTGTGTATATATGTAGGTATGAATTTAAAAAACGTCAAATTTCTTTTGAACATCATGCCATAAATTATCTCTGCTCTTCTGGAGACTATTGAAATATATATGCAAATATGTACATATTTATACATAATTAAATTTGCAAGCTTGATCTTATAAGTACATACATACATACATGTATTCATGTTTGTGTCTGTAGGTTTTGTATTTATTTGCCTTATGACAACACAATGCCGAATACAGAACAGTTGATTGACCTTTTATATAAAAGCGCAGACTTCTGAAGAGGTAAAATGCGATAACAATATGATGAAATATGTGTTTTCAACATCGCAAAATCGCAGTGACTTTAAGATTATTTCCATATGCTGTAATGCAATTTAACTTGTTGCTTATTAGTTTTGACACAATTTCTTAAATCCATCTACAAAGAAGAGTGGGTGTGGCCGGGAGCTGCGTAACTCGTGCACGAGCGTATTCAATTGAACGGATCCCCAAAGAAGTGCAAGAATTGAATCGGTCCTTTAATTGAATGCTTTTCGTTTACAGGCGTAGCGTTTGTATCGTGCTTTATATCTAAGATCGATTGCAACATATGTACATACATATGTATGTATGTACTGACAATGTTTTTTTCTTTCTGCGACAAAAATGTTTATTTCAAGTTTCGCAGAAGCTGACTTAAAAATACATTGAATCCCACTATAACCGGGCATTCATCATGTGTACATACATACATACATACATATGGATGTACATACATACATACATATGTCCATATGTGTATTTTAAACATACTTAGAATGACACAATTGGACATGTTGTGTGTCATTTTACGACATATGCCAAGCAAACGGGGCTTGTTCACATAAACAGCAATTTCTTTGCCGCCGTTAATACATTTGCGTTAACTGGGCAAGCACCAACATCATTCACATTAATGCACATGGAAATTGGAGTTACAAAGAAAGAAGAACTACTATTTAAATGCAACTCTTATTGCAGTGTTTCAAATCCGTTTAGAGATAGTTTGAAAAAAATTTGTTCCGCCGCTCGGTTAGTGCCGGTTCACACGCATAAACTTTTGTGTGTAATAGGGATATTTACCAATTGCAAAGAGTTCAGATATATGAAGAAAAATAACAAACGGTCAAAAATTTACTAAAGTTATCGATAAGAAATTCAGTTCTGTCAACAAAAATGTAAAGGTTTTCAAATTAAAATTGACATTTCCAGCTTGAAGAATGAAAAGTGTTGACTAATGCGCGATTAATGGCCAAATTAAGCGATTGACTGCTTTTCTTTTTATTGTTTCTTTCTACCAATTAATGACAGAAGGGCTTTGGCGAAAACTTCAGCTGGTGGATTTCCAGAAGATTTGTGTATATGTATGAAAATAAACTTTTAGTGCCAGTTTCTGACGACTTCTACGTATGTACATAAATAGAACCTGACCTTTGGTGGAAACGATGTATGTAAATGAATGTCGGTAATACTAAAAACTAAAGATGGAACAGGACAAATATACAAAAACCCCATTATTATTTGGGCTTATTTCTGGTTTTATGGCCAAATAGAAATAAACAAAAAGTAAAATATTGTAAATCCAAAAACAAAAAAACACCTTTTTGATTTGGAAAATGTAATTTTGAAGTTAATTATTGCATTCAACATTTTTCATGAATTAATTTTTAGGCCAAATTTCGATGCTTTTCGTAAAAAAGCATCGACCACCCTTGAACTGAACTTAAAGCCAACTTCTTAAAGATTATTTATATTGTCTCAATTGCAAATGAAGATGGCTTGATACATTAAATGCTTCAGACATGACGAATGTTGTCAAGAGTAAAACCAGATTGAATGAATCCGACTTGAAAAGATAACATTGTCTTAAAAACAACAAACAACTTATTGTTTATGAATGAATTTAGTTGAGTGTTAGTGCTGCTTAAATGAACAGCATTTACTAGTCCTCTAGATGTTCTTAAACAACAAATAAGATGGGAATACAAAAATAGTTAATGTAAGAACTAATGTGTTTTTGTGGGCACTAAATTTTTGTATTTCAGCCTTGAAAAATGTAGCCATAGAAATATAACTAATGTTTATATTTTTATACATTTGTATGTACATACGTATGTACATATTTATATGTATCCATTGGAGTGCTACATTCAGAAAGGCAGACTTTTTGAAGAATGTAAGAACGTAAAACAATTATCTAGAAAATCGTACGGGTTCTCGCCGCTGACTAGGAAACTCAAGGTTGGTACTCGTAGACTTACAATATTTATACCCACTGCGATATCTGACAAAGAAACTTAGAATTACTTTTTATGAAAATGAGATCTTCAAAGAATTTAATAGATAGAAATTACTTAAAATATAATTTAAAAAACCCCCATTAAATAATTCAAATACTTGAATGTCAGAATTTAACCTATACTATTCTGACTGCTCAGTGCCGAGTTTGCATACCTTCGACAATGCACAGTCGAACGTCAATTGACCCAACAATGCGTTTTTTGTTCTATGTTGTATTTTTATGGATTTGTTTATTGGGTTATTGAGTGTAGTCTTATGCGTAGTTATTTACTTTTTTCTTTTTTTTACCAGAGTTTTTGGTAAGAATCGAACTTACGACGTCTGGATTGTTGGTCGAATACTCCAGCAACTCATACCTCGAGCCACTCACTCATTATGTTATACCAAAGGATTTGGAAATATATATTTGCCGAACTTGTCTGCTCCAAGTCATAAATGTTGCTTCAAGATGTCAATAAAATTCAGTTGACGCCACCCACCAGCTGCGTGTCTTACAGTTGGTACAATTGGATTTCCTTTCAATTCTAAATTTGGCTAAATACCAAACCTTCCCTTCAGAACCTATTATATTTGCTTTCGTCAGCAAATATTACATCTATATATCTAGTTACTGATATGCCCAAGTATTCTTCAGTATTTCTGGTTGAAATGGAGGCGTTAGTTTTGGAATGTTTAACACTTCCTGCATGGTTCGTCGCTTATACTACGAGGCCGCCCATTTCTGGCCGTGTTTATTAAGGTATTTGCAGTTCTACGTTGTAATTGAATTGATGTAATGGATTGTAGTTCTGGATTGTTGAACAATTTCTGCTGTAGCAAATTCTGTCTTTCTTAATTTAAAATGTTTAATTATTAAATTTCTTATACTAATTAAGGCTTCTTGCGTTCACTACTGTTCTTATCATTAAATTTTATCTTGACCATAATGTTGTAAAATCTGTATTTAGTTTTACATCTTTTAACTGTAAATTAAAAAAACATATAATAATAATAATAATTGTATAATAATTAAGATATAGGAATATAAATTTTATTGTCGAATAGTCTTTTAGACCGGCGTTCTATTATTTGGTTATTCATTTTAGGAAAATGTTTGCTGGGTTAATAACATACCGTCGAGCAGTCAAGTGGGCCAACCATATGATATTAATGTGACATTTATACAGAATCAAAACATATCAATGAAAAATATTATTCAATAAATCTGTTAACAAAACACCTTCTTTGCATTCAAGCAGGCGAAATTAAGCAGAAATGCAAAGAAACCAACCCAAACAGATGTTTTACGCATCACATTTCAATGCCAGGAAAGTTCGTGTGCAAAATTATAAAAATTATAAATAAAAAATGTGGCGGATAAAGCAAAAACTTAATAATTATTTAAACTCACCATTCAACATGAAATTGGTTAGTTTTCCTTATCGGCTGATATTATGGAATTAACAAAGAAGTGATAATGATTTCTACATAAACAGGTTTCAAAAATATTTATTCATTTGTCCCCCTCAAATATGTAAAATACTCCTGCCTCAGATTTTGTTCCACCCCTTGCACTGTCGCAGCGATTTAGTTTTTATCTCCTCAATCAGCAAAACGCTGTTCTTTCGTGGGTCTCTCAATTTTGGGAAGGGGAAAAAATTTCAGATATCCAAATCTGGATCGCCCTTGCCGTCAATCAACAATTGCCGAGCGATGCGCATGCGAGGCACGCGAACATTCTAAGCAATTTCCGTAATAATGACTTAGAAGATTCTTCATGACCATATTCTTCACTTTCTTCAACATTTTCATCGGTTGTTGATGTGCTGGGGAGTCCAAGGCGAGCGTCCCCATTCACATCTTCTCAATCCTCTTTGAAAAGCTTTTTTTGTGGCACCAACCACAATCACCGTAAGCTACTGCTAATATTTCGAGCACTATTTCCATTTGTTAATCCATTTTTTTCGACAGCCAAAGTCACCGAACGCGCAAAATAAGCGTATCGAAAAAACAAAAATGAATATTTTTAGCGTTTTAATAAAAAAAAGCCTTTTCTAAACAAAATAATCGTGTTATCAAAATATTTTTTTTTTAGCAAAATAAACAAAATTTCCAGGCAGCAAGAAAAAATGAAATAAATATCGTCACCTAAAATTCAAAAGGCCGTATTGACACCTCTTAGTTTTAGATCTGAACACTTTATACATATTGGTATATTCCTCAATGTCTAACTTATTTTATAACAAATTAAATCATCAATTTCGGAGTCGGACAGTATTTTGTGCATCAATATTTCGAAATCCTTTTCCTTTTTGAATGGATTTTTGTGCGGTGTGCTCACAAGGGGCTTACTTGCAGTTCCATCATAAAAAGTGCCAGTTTACCGATATCGAATCTCTTCGTTCGTTCGATTAATTGCATTTAAAACAAGAACAACGTTCAACATTCTTTTCTTGTTTTAAATTTATTTAAATTCTTGTTTTAAATTTATGAATAATTATGCGAACGAATGATCAGTTTCGAAATTCGTGACCTGAAGAACTATTTTATACGCTTTTCCGAAAAGTATTGATAACAGTATTCGTATCACCCCTGCAATTGCGGTGAAAGTTTCAAGAAATATATTTCGTTTCAAAGTATACAGAAGGTTCCGATAGTTTGTTTTTAATATCGGTCCATTATTGACTAAATTTTTTGTCTTGCGGTTTTCTTTAGGTAAATTTTTCTGTTGCTGCTATTTTTTTTCAGTTTCTTGCATTGCAACGCAAAATAATGGCTCCATTAGGGTTGGCAACCGCACTACAACTGTGTTAGCAAGTACTTTCAGCCAGCTTTTCAAATTTAATTCCGCCAGGCTTAATATTTCAATCGGGTTTGAACTTTGAAAATGCTATTTAAATTGTTAAAAGTTAAGATATATAGTAGTACCGAAAATATTTGTGAATGCCTTGTATAGTGATGGAAACTCCCATCACAATCTATGTATATTAAAGAAATATGTGTAATTATGAAAAACTGTAGTATTGTAAAGTAGTTCGTGTTTTCAATATTTCCTCTTGGTATTGCATAAATTGGAGTATTCTTTAAATAAAAATAAAATTAATAATTCAGTGTAACTCTTTTTCTCTCAAATTTCTGGGAATTGAGATTCAGAAGTTTTTCAAAATTAAGACCTTTAGATAATATAATATATAAAAACTAGTTATTTTAAGGTTTCAACCGTCGTTGGAAGCCGTGGCCGTGACACAATGTTACATCAACGAACTATTTTGTACTTAATTTGTTTCATGTAATGAATTACAGGGTGAGAGGGAGGAGGTTTGATTGATAAATTTGGTTCTCTTCTTCCCTTCAAGAGTTTAATACATTTAGGAACCGGACCTTTAATGTGTGTATTAGCGTAAAGTAGTCTGTATCTGCTGTGGCCCAGTGCACTGTAGGTGGTAATCACGGCAGAACCTATAAGTCTCTATGTTAGAAACCCCTTTTTGGGGTAGATGTCTGTCATCTATTTATCTCTGTGGTCTGCACGTTCTGCAATCCAAAACATACCTATAGTTTATAGTTCAACAAAAATTATTTTTATTAAACTACTGAATAACTTATAATTAAAGAAATTAATTCCATATAAAAAGCTCACAAGGAGGAAAACTACTAGGAACTGCTGTCCAAAAATATTCTAAAGGGTCTGCGAATCTCGACGGATGAGTTGGTAGAGTATTCGACCACCTCTGGTGAAAAAAATAACCAAAATTCTTTACATTTAACGAAAAACAATAAAATAAAAAAATACACGCAGTACACAATGTGATATATAAAGGGTGGTTAAATTGTATGGGCCTATGTTGAATGTGAACCACACCTAAACGCCAAGTTTTTTTCCGAATTTTATTTGACATTTCTCTGTTTCAGACTTACTCAATTTGAACCATGGAGAGATACACAATCCAACAACGTGTTAAAGTTATCCAGACTTATTATGAAAATGGGAGTTCAAATCAAAATGCATATCGTGCACTTCGTAATTTTTTTGGTCAATTTCATCGTCCAAATGTGCGTACAATCGCAAAAATCGTGGAAAAATTCGAGCAAACCGGGTCTGTAGAAGATGTGAGAACACCAGTGCATGCTCGTACAGCTCGTACTGCAGAAAATATTGCTGCTGTTCGCGATAGTGTGGCTGAAGAGCCGTCCACTTCAACTCGTCGTCGTTCCCAACAATTGCCCCTCTCACGCTCGTCGTTGATGAACATTATGCATAAAGACTTGCATTTACACGCTTACAAGGTGCAATTGGCTCAAGAACTAAAGCCTCTTGACCATTCCAAACGTCGTGAATGGGCAGAATGGTGGCAAGAAATGGCAACAGTGGATGATCAATTTTCGAAGAAAATCATCTTCAGTGATGAGGCACATTTTCACCTCAGTGGATTCGTCAATAAACAGAATTGCCGCATTTGGGCGAATGAGAATCCAAGAGTGATTGTCGAAAAACCAATGCACCCACAAAGAGTGACTGTTTGGTGCGGTTTATGGGCTGGCGGCATCATCGGGCCGTATTTTTTCCAAAATGAGGCCGGTCAGGCATTTACTGTGAATGGTGTTCGCTATCGTGAGATGATAACGAACTTTTTATGGCCCGAATTGGAAGATATGGATGTGGACGATATGTGGTTTCAGCAGGACGGTGCCACTTGCCACACAGCTAACGAAACAATGGCTCTTTTGCGCAACAAATTCAATGGCCGTGTTATCTCACGTAACGGCGATGTCAATTGGCCGCCAAGATCATGTGATTTGACACCGTTGGACTTTTTTCTTTGGGGTTATTTGAAAGAAAAGGTGTACGTCGATAAGCCAGCAACAATTCAAGACCTAAAAAATCAGATAATTCGGCACATTAACGGCATAGAACCTCCATTATGCCTCAGCGTCATCGAAAATTTGGACCATCGGATGGAGGTGTGCCGCCGAGGTCGCGGCGCCCATTTGGCCGATATTTTGTTCCATACATAATTGAATAATACCAATACATCATAATAAAATAAAATTACAATAATTTCCTAAATAGTTTGTGTTTTATTCAAAATCAACATCGGCCCTTGAAATTTAACCACCCTTTATGTAGATAAATATAAGCACTCAATAATGCAATAACCAAAGCCACGTTGAGAATGTTGGGTCAATTGTGCTTTGTGGAAGGTATATTCAGTTAAATTCTGACATTCATCTGACATTTTTCTAAAATCTTGTCTAAATAAGAGTACAAACTGTGATAGAACGCTGCAATTGTACCAACTTAAACAACCCTGATAAATTATTTTTAATAAATTATTACCGTAATTTCCGCTTAACTGAGTTTCTAAGAATGCAAGATTTCTGGAGTGATACTCTTTTAATTGATCCATTGACTCAATTCCCTTGATTAAGCAGCGTAATCAGGGTAGATATGGATAGGTAGTGGTGTGTTGATATACAAGTTAATTTATTTGGTTGGTCCTGTTTTAAGATATTTTTTATTTACTTATTTATTTAAATTCGGCTTTGCCACGGGCCCGCTTGTTAGGCTGGGTATGGCTTAAAGGGGATTTAGACAGTAACACAAGTCGTACGATAAGTCAAATTTTTGAGTAGAAGAGCACGGATGGTATCGTCTAAACTTAATATGTAATAAAACCATTCGACATAGGGAGAAAATACGGATGAATATTTTGTAGTCGTACGGCTCTTATTTAGATCACTTTATTAGATCAGGGATGTATTTTTATGTAAACATTTTACTTTGTTTTGGTCTTTTACACCAATGGTGTAAACGTAAAAAAATCTGCCGTAAGATTTTTATTCTCATTTTTAAAATACAGAGATAATTTCATAAGATTTTCTCTTTGGTTTTACGTACGACTTTTATTACGGTCTAAATCCCCTTTTAGCTGTTAAGAATTAGAACTGAACAATCATGTTTTTCGAGATTATTCTATGACGCCACCAATTGGCGAACGAACAATGGGAACAAAGATTTGAATTAAGATCGACCGAGATTGCATTTAGGTCTTTTAGGAATAAAAATGTTTTGAAATAAATATTGGAATGGTTTTGTTTATATCTTTTGTTTATGCAATACAAGCAGAAAACCAAGTACGCATTTTTATACAATAATTAAATACTTACGAATTTATTAGTTTATTATTAAATTTGTTTTATTTATTTACAAAACCCAAAAGTTGATCAAAACTTAAAAATCGAACTTCTGTTTTTGGGAATTTTTGAAATGACACTTAAGCGTCACTTTTCTATGTGATTTGTTAGAATTTGTTTGATTTTAAAATGTAATTAGCATTTTATCGGTAATTTGTTCACTAATTTTTATTGAAATTGTTCATTTAATATATGTTGGCAGCACAATTAACCCGAAATTACAGTACCATATAAAATTAAACACAACACACGATGCGCGAATAAATTTCTGTCACTGTATTTAAATGCAAATTGATTATTTGGCAAACCCTTATTTTGAGATATAAGAATGTCTCTACTATTGAAGTTGATAAATGTGTCATTTTTTAATTCAAGTTCTTACAATTTCCATAAGGGGCTTTGATAACGATTTATTTATGTATTTAATGTGTAATAAAGAAAACACTAACGAAAATGTTTTCACATTTTTTCACTGTAAAGTAGAACATTTGAATATTTACTGTTCGCAACAATAAGAAAGACATACATAATTGAAATGGAAAAACTAAACTAAGAGTGAAAGAAAACCATTATCATAAGAGTAAAAAATCCTTGATATGCCTCAATCATTAGTTAAGTTTGTGTCGCTGATAAATATCATGCACATACATCCACACAAGTTTATGAACGTGTGTTTGTATGTACATACATACATATACATATGTAGATGTGGGTGGTTCTCATTTTGTAAATAAATTTTATATTCTTCAGAATCATATGAAAAATCCAACAGCTTTCAAAAACGCATAAAGGAATAATCCGAGTTCTCCGTTTTTAACTCAAGAATCGCATATTTTGAATTGCCACAAAATGAGTTATTCGGTGTCATGAAAACAAGTCGGTTTTGTTATCTTCGAATGCAAATAAAACCGATATTCGAATCAGCTGTTTTCTGTTTTTGCTCTTTTGTTTACAATTTTAAGTGTATTTTTTTACCAAATTTTACAAATTGCTAAATAAAAACAAAGAAAAGAAATGAAAAGTGACTACCTTTAATAAATAAATAAAATGATTAAAGATGTAAATCACAAGGGTGTTCCAATTGATTAAAGATTAATAAAGTAAAATTAAAATTTTCCTACAAACTTTACAAAATATATATTTTTTGATAACTTTTTTATTTACTTACATTCTTGCAAATTATCCAACAAGAAGAAGTAAAAGCAATAGTCCGCCAATTAATTCCGTCAGCTGTCAACTTCTTGTTTTATTTTCAATAAAAAAAACCAAGAACATTGGATTCTATGACACCTAAAACCGATAAAAATTCTAATTCGAACACAAAACCGATAACTTGGGTTTTATGACACCAAAGTGATTTTTTTTTATCGATTTTAAATCCAATTCCAATATGATTGGATTCTATAACAACTGCGATTATTGGCAATTAAAATGTTATTTATACACATTTTTACGAAATATAGTGCCTTTTGTTTTACTGCAAATAAAATTAATTTGTTTGTAATAATTTTTTTTTGTCGAACAGTGTACCTTAATCGTACTCCATGAAAATTACTATAATTGAGTTTATTAAAATGTCGATTCTTTTATTCTATTCAAAACTTAACTGGTGAATAGTGAATCGGAAATAAAACCAATTCATAAAAATCGCGTGATTTTAATTTTAAAAGTCCATAAAATCTAAAGATTTAACCGGTTCTCATCAGAATAAAGTAAGATTGACTTTGGTTTGTATGAAAAAAATATTAGAAAAATTTCAACGAATAAGTTGACAAGCTTTTTTAGACCCCGAAAAAAAATATGATTAACTCTTATGGTAAATAATTATAAACTCGTGTTGCCCTACTAAAAATGATTTCTCAAAGACAAAGTTTGAAATTCTAGGTATTCGTATTTGGAGACTTCTCGTTGAGTGGCTAAAAGCCAATTTGCGAAATAATGAAAATGTTTTCGCTGTTGTTAAAGTTTTGTAAGAAATTCTAACTGAAAAACATGCTCAAGCTGAAGCTTTTTAAACCATTTTTCTGAAGCCAGTTGCTTTTATGACAGCAACCAAGTTCCAAGACATATGGATAATAGTATAATACCCGAAATTCGTTATCAGTTCGTTTTAATACATTAAAAGTATTGGTAGAAAAGAAACTAAGTATTAAGTTCCTTCTCTGGCAGCTCAATTTTAACTCTGTCGGCCTATTAAAGTTACCCACAGACGGCATGCTGAGTAACTGCAGGTCGTGTGTGACTTCAAAAACTGCTTCTGTAAAAAACATGACCAATGGCATCTGAAAAAAGTTCAATTAGAGAATGCTCTAGAGTCTGTCCTTGAAACATCTGACACCAGATGTCTATACAAATCGCAAACATTCGTCGGCGTTTGATTTTGTGCAGTTCATTAGCCGACTGAAACAAGAATTTTGCAAGAGCTATTAGTTATTGTGTTTTTAATCCAGCTTTATCCGAATTAATTATATAAAAATAATTAATTATATAAAAAACAAGAGAATTTATAAATTGTCTTTTGATAAAAGTTCACGATCTTGTAGCAGATCTTTAGCTGCGCCGACAAAAATATTTTCAGCGGCTACTAGCCATTTTTTAAAGGATCGACGTGGATGTTTATGTACATACATAGTAAGCAAGAAGAAGATAAAGAGGAAGAATACGTTTAAACTAAAAAGGGAAAAAAGTATTTTCAGGGGTGTCATAGAAACCAATATTATTGGAATTGGTTTCGAAAACGACAAGAAAAATAACTTGGTGTCATGATAATGACATTCCAATGTTATCGGTTTTGTGTTCGAACTAGAATTAGTGTTGGTTTTAGGTGTCATAGAAATTGGTTTCTATTATCGGTTTTTCTCCTGAGAAAAACCAAGCAGCTAACAGCTGCCAGATTTCATTTGTGCACTTTTATTTTTGTCTGCCAATTTGATATTTTGTATAAATGTAAGTAAATTTTATATTAAAAAGGAAATATATTCTTATGGATCCTAACATTTGTTTACGTTTGTAGGGGAAAACATAAAAATAAAACTCAAATCTCCATAATCGTGGAGTTTATGGGCAAATATACAGACCTTGCGAGAGGCCTTACAAAGAGAGGTAAACCACCCGTAGACTCTCTTTGGGAACAACTGGTTGCCACTGTGACACTCCTACCCAGGCGTTTCCCACAACTCTTTATTAAGACCCTTCATATAAAAATCGTAACGAAGCTGCAAGTTGTAGCATTGGCGGAATCTTAGAACGGGAAAGATGTTCTATTATTGCGTCTAGGACCATTCGAAAAGCTTCTTTGTTTAGTCGCTAGTATCCTATGAACCTACTTACGCTGTCTCCGGCAGCGCAAGCGCATTGCTACAATCTCGAAAGGTTTTCTCATCTTCATTGCTCATTTTCCTTCTTTTTCTTCTTAAAATAAAATTTTTGATATTTTCAATGAACACACTTTAATATATTATACAAATGTAAACAACAGCTGATTCGAATATTGGTTTTGTTTGCATTCGAACATAACAAAACCGACTTGGTTTTGTTACACCAAATGAAAGCAAAATTGGTTTTCAAAACCGAGAAACATCAAAACCGACTTGGTTTCTATAACATGCCTGTTTAATAGGGGACAAATTTATAAAATTAGCTTTCCACAATTACTTTTAACAAAAATAAATTCTCAGCTGTTGTAATAAACGCGACTGATAAGTTGGTAAATTAACCAACTTTGACAGACACAAACAAAAACGTGTCACCGGTGGGTATCTTAAGCTGTACTAAAAAAGGCAAAAACTTTAATATTGATGAGGAGTTTTTTCTGACGTACAAATACCCTGATTATCCGAGCTAAATATTTTGCATTACAATACTTATTAATGCAACTATTTTCAAAAACGAATCGCATAATTTTTTTACTCATCATTAATCCAAGCGCTTTATAGATGCATATAATGGCCCACAGAAAAGGACATTGGCTACGAAAAACTGAGTGCTGTCCAAGACATAAAGGAGATTGCATTACAAACAAAATTTAAAAAAGCTAAAGTTCAAACGAACATTTCAAATGGCTTTAGCTTTAAACCGATAGCGTAATACATAATAGATATGGCTAAAAGCCTATTGCTCTGCAATTATAAGTTACATAATAAATATGTTTTTGCCACTGAGCAACATCTTGACATCTTTCATCAATTTGTAAAAAATAAAACTCAACATATTTCAAAATCTTTGAAAGATGATCCTTTCTCATTTTGTTCCATCTTACTCTTGCGCGATTTAAGGTGGCATCACTAAAAAATGTTCCACAGCGATTCGTAAAATATAGATATACATACATATGTGCATGGATATTATGTGTATGTAGATAATTTCAATTTATTGTCCATATTTTGACTTACAAACATCCAAATCTTTCGAGAAACGTTCATGCTCATGTCCACCAAAAATTCTGCACCATCATCTTCTTCAAGAATGGCCTTCATTATTTCGCTGCACTGCATTAAAATTTGATATTGTTCTTGCAAAGTAACAACTAATCCAATTATTAATTTGTTTTCAAAATTCATTTTTCACTTTTGCGTTTTTTCTTTAAATGTGTTTTTGACTGCAGAATAAATGACAGATGAAAGGTGTTGACAATGAATGTAAACTGTTGTCTCACATTTTCAACATCTTCCACGCGTTTCACGAAAACGTGGTCCCTGTAAAAATGCCATAAGTAAATACATATGTATGTATGTGTATATAAATATATGTGCACATCTGTGGATATTGACAAAAAATCAACAACTTTTCGGTAGATCGAAAAAGCTGTTAAAGTGACCGACAGAAGTTATTGTTAGAAAATGAAAGAAATATTATATTTGGATATTGTACACAGATACTAAATGAACATTTTGCGATCTCTTTTTTTGCTTCTGACAAAAATAATCCGATTTTTTTGCCAAATGGATTTAAAACAAGAAAACCATTTGTTGCAGAGAAGGCTGATCAGCTGATTAATAAGTCAATTTTGTTTCAGACAAGTGGTAAGTTTTTCAAACGACTTCTTAAGTTATTAGTTTTTTGTTTGAATTTTCAAATTATGTCCACTCTTTGAAAGAAGTCGTTTTGTCAAACTCGTCGGTCGTTAAAAACACCGGAATTAGAGCAAAATAGCGCATAAAAACGTTATATTTACTATCAAAATTTCGGAAAATTCTCTTATCTCCTTTTTGTTAAGTGCACAGATATGCAGCACATTTGTATTTTTTTATTTTTAACCAGAAAGACTGCTGTGGAAGTTAGTGGCTGGTACTGATATTGATTCCGCACGGAACGAAACATTTAGCGGAAAAAAATTTACCTGCGATATAAATTTTCAGCAAAGTAAATTTAACAGCTGATTTTTTTTGGTGAAAAAGACATTTAAAGAAAAGTTTATATTAGTAAAAAGACTGGTTTCTTGTGCCGTTACCGCAGAAACGGAATAAATAATTCAAAATTATTCTGCAGCACCAAAAATGCTTTCCTCAATCGCCAAACGGAATGAATAATTAGACCCAGTTTTTTTTTTGTATTAATAATGAGGTAATTTCAAGTAACTTGCAACTTTTCGGTAATTACAAGAGTTAAAACTTTTTCAAGTTGCTGAAATCGAGCTCGCACTGTAATGTGCTGCTTAAAATCTTTAGTAATTTATGTACATAAAATTACACAAATATTTTCCAGCTTCCCATCAATTGCACAGTTTTTTAAGATCTTTACTGCCAGTTTAAATTGTTTGCGTGTCACCCAACTCATAATAATATGGATATTATATGAAAGTGTTGAGAACTACCCGCATGAAATTATGCTTGTTTATACCATAATATGGTTAATAGTGTGGTGCAGAAAAACAGATTAGGGTATTTTTGACTTGGAAATTTATTTGCGGTTCGTCTTTGCCTTTGTTTGGTGGCTTCTAGAGCACACAAAATGTTCGTAGTAACTTTTCAGAATAAACCTTAAGTTCACATTACACAATCATTATACAGTGGGGAGCAAAACCGTCAATATGTTTGCCGATATTACTTAAATATTTATATATTTTCTGTTCAACCATCGATATTAGAAACATTTATACACCAAAATAAAGATATATGTGTGGATCTATATTGGAAAGCGAAGGTATTTTATTCGATTCAAGAAACAATTAATTCTTCTCAGGAGTCATTTTGACAGCTTTGCTTAAAAAAAAAATTTCTTTTATGACTATTAATACTTTGCCCACAATCCCTTATTTTTTATAACACTTTTTACACGTCTGGGCATACCTTCCACTAAATTTTCAATAACTGTTCCCAGTGCCACAATTTGTCCATGTTAGTAGGTGGACTTCTGTACTTTCCCACTGATGTTTCATGTATGCCCACAAATTTTCTATAGGGTTAAGGTCAGGACTGTAGCGCTGGCTACATACAAGTGTGAAAAGTTTGATTTCGAAGCCAGGTCTGGACAATTTGGCAGTATGCTTCGGGCCTCCGTCCTGCTGGAAAATAATTTCTTCGACCGTATAAGCACATTTGTCCACAATATCAGGCAATTGTGTATTTGAAATATGGAGATATAACTCCTTATTTATTATTTGATTTGTTCTATACAGTGGATCAACATTCCACCATGTGAAGCAACCCAAACCATTAAACTACCACCACCATGTTCAACAGTTTGCTTTACTTGTCCACGCTATATTTTATCGATTGATATCGATTAATTTTGGTCTCATCAGACCGTGTAACTCATATCCAGTGCTCTATCTTCCAATTCTGGCGTTCTTTGCAAAATTTCAGACGAGCTTTAGCTTTTCTCGCAGACAAAGTAGGCTTCTTCTGCTTAACGTAAGCGACCATACATCTTTTTTTTAAAGGAACGTCGTAGCTGAACAGCGGCTTCCCGAGCATTCCCCATCTGAAAGTTTACTTTTTCTATCAAAACAACAACTTCGTCTTCGATGTCGCGAAGCAACTTCCGCATTTTTAAAATTTTTTAACATGAATATTCCAATTATAGCTGAAAATGTAACGGGAATGTCAAAATAGTATGGAAGCAAATTTTTACCTATTTACCTTAAGGGAAGGAATAAAACCAAAAAGTTTAGCAATTTATGCAAAAGGGATGTCAACCTTTTTATTGGGGTAAAAATGTTTCTGATATTGTTAATAAAACAGAATATTTAACAACATTGAAGTAATTTCGGCAAACATTTTGGCAGTTTTGCTCCCCACTGTATTTATGTATACATTTCTACCCATTTACATAAGAATATGTAAACTTGCGAGTGCTTCGGTGTTGCACAAATTTCTGTCATACATAAATACGTTCTTCCCTAAGACTACATACATTTCCTCCTCGTATACGAGTATATTAAATATTTACACAAACATTAAAAAAGTTATTACACTATAAATAATGACATGTGTTATTCTGCTTGAATTTTCTTATTATTATTTTCTAACTTTTCAATTTGAAAGTGATTCATTCGCCATCAATTACAAATAATTACAAACAGCAACTAAAAATATTTTTTTTTTTAAACGAAAAAAAAACTCAGCAATTTTCGCTAAATAATAATTGAAATTCAACTTAAATGTGTGTACAAATACATACATTTTAATTCTGACTATAGTTAACATTTCTTTGTTAGAGACTTTTAGAATGATAATAATTTCTTAATTAAATTATTTTACAACTACTCAGTTAATAAAATTGAACAGAAAACAATGGATGGCCTTCGCAGCTGCTGGCTGGCATTTGTTGATTATCTGATAGGAAAATCGGTGGAAACTACAAAAAGGTTTTTAGGCAAAGCAGGTGTTTAAAGCTGCAAAGATCTTGCTGCGTTCAAGCGTGCCAGGAGTTGCACGCTTAAATTGATGTGATGTGCATGCGGTACGCAGTTCCAACGCTTCTCAAGCGGGCTTGATGGAAAACCTGGATGGAAATATACAGAAACCCCATTATTATTTGGGCTTATTTCTGGTTTTATGGCCAAATAGAAATAAACAAAAAGTAAAATATTGTAAATCCAAAAACAAAAAAACACCTTTTTGATTTGGAAAATGTAATTTTGAAGTTAATTATTGCATTCAACATTTTTCATGAATTAATTTTTAGGCCAAATTTCGATGCTTTTCGTAAAAAAGCATCGACCACCCTTGAACTGAACTTAAAGCCAACTTCTTAAAGATTATTTATATTTTCTCAATTGCAAATGAAGATGGCTTGATACATTAAATGCTTCAGACATGACGAATGTTGTCAAGAGTAAAACCAGATTGAATGAATCCGACTTGAAAAGATAACATTGTCTTAAAAACAACAAACAACTTATTGTTTATGAATGAATTTAGTTGAGTGTTAGTGCTGCTTAAATGAACAGCATTTACTAGTCCTCTAGATGTTCTTAAACAACAAATAAGATGGGAATACAAAAATAGTTAATGTAAGAACTAATGTGTTTTTGTGGGCACTAAATTTATGTATTTCAGCCTTGAAAAATGTAGCCATAGAAATATAACTAATGTTTATATTTTTATACATACGTATGTACATATTTATATGTATCCATTGGAGTGCTACATTCAGAAAGGCAGACTTTTTGAAGAATGTAAGAACGTAAAACAATTATCTAGAAAATCGTACGGGTTCTCGCCGCTGACTAGGAAACTCAAGGTTGGTACTCGTACACTTATATATATATACACAATATTTATACCCACTGCGATATCTGACAAAGAAACTTAGAATTCCTTCTAATGAAAATGAGATCTTCAAAGAATTTAATAGATAGAAATTACTTAAAATATAATTTAAAAAACCCCCATTAAATAATTCAAATACTTGAATGTCAGAATTTAACCTATACTATTCTGACTGCTCAGTGCCGAGTTTGCATACCTTCGACAATGCACAGTCGAACGTCAATTGACCCAACAATGCGTTTTTTGTTCTATGTTGTATTTTTATGGATTTGTTTATTGGGTTATTGAGTGTAGTCTTATGCGTAGTTATTTACTTTTTTCTTTTTTTTACCAGAGTTTTTGGTAAGAATCGAACTTACGACGTCTGGATTGTTGGTCGAATACTCCAGCAACTCATCCCTCGAGCCACTCACTCATTATGTTAAACCAAAGGATTTGGAAATATATATTTGCCGAACTTGTCTGCTCCAAGTCATAAATGTTGCTTCAAGATGTCAATAAAATTCAGTTGACGCCACCCACCAGCTGCGTGTCTTACAGTTGGTACAATTGGATCTCCTTTCAATTCTAAATTTGGCTTAGGATATACCAAACCTTCCCTTCAGAACCTATTATATTTGCTTTCGTCAGCAAATATTACATCTATATATCTAGTTACTGATATGCCCAAGTATTCTTCAGTATTTCTGTTTGAAATGGAGGCGTTAGTTTTGGAATGTTTAACACTTCCTGCATGGTTCGTCGCTCATACTACGAGGCCGCCCCTTTCTGGCCGTGTTTATTAAGGTATTTGCAGTTCTACGTTGTAATTGAATTGATGTAATGGATTGTAGTTCTGGATTGTTGAACAAATTCTGCTGTAGCAAATTCTGTCTTTCTTAATTTAAAATGTTTAATTATTAAATTTCTTATACTAATTAAGGCTTCTTGCGTCCCATCTTCGCTACTGTTCTTATCATTAAATTTCATCTTGACCATAATGTTGTAAAATCTGCATTTAGTTTTACATCTTTTAACTGTAAATTAAAAAAACATATAATAATAATAATAATTGTATAATAATTAAGATATAAGAATATAAATTTTATTGTCGAATAGTCTTTTAGACCGGCGTTGTATTATTTGGTTATTCACATAAATATGTGTTTGTAATAAAATCTTGTAAAGAACCTGAAGGTTATTGCAAGTATTTTAAATGCTACTCAACGTAATAATTATGAAAATGTTTGCTGGGTTAATAACATACCGTCGAGCAGTCAAGTGGGCCAACCATATGATATTAATGTGACATTTATACAGAATCAAAACATATCAATGAAAAATATTATTCAATAAATCTGTTAACAAAACACCTTTTTTGAATTCAAGCAGGCGAAATTAAGCAGAAATGCAAAGAAACCAACCCAAACAGATGTTTTACGCATCACATTTCAATGCCAGGAAAGTTCGTGTGCAAAATTTTCGCGCGAGAAGTTTTTGTTTGAGGTGTTGAAAATGGTCGTAAATAAAAAATGTGGCGGATAAAGCAAAAATTTAATAATTATTTAAACTCACTATTCAACATGAAATTGGTTAGTTTTCCTTATCGGCTGATATTATGGAACTAACAAAGAAGTGATAATGATTTCTACATAAACAGGTTTCAAAAATATTTATTCATTTGTCCCCCTCAAATATGTAAAATACTCCTGCCTCAGATTTTGTTCCACCCCTTGCACTATCGCAGCGATTTAGTTTTTATCTCCTCAATCATAGCAAAACGCTGTTCTTCCGTGGGTCTCTCAATTTTGGGAAGGGGAAAAAATTTCAGATATCCAAATCTGGATCGCCCTTGCCGTCAATCAACAATTGCCGAGCGATGCGCATGCGAGGCACGCGAACATTCTGAGCAATTTCCGTAATAGTGATTAAGAAGATTCTTCATGACCATATTCTTCACTTTCTTCAACATTTTCATCGGTTGTTGATGTGCTGGGGAGTCCAAGGCGAGCGTACTCATTCACATCTTCTCAATCCTCTTTGAAAAGCTTTTTGTGTGGCACCAACCACAATCACCGTAAGCTACTGCTAATATTTCGAGCACTATTTCCATTTGTTAATCCATTTTTTTCGACAGCCAAAGCCACCGAACGCGCAAAATAACCGAAAAAACAAAAATGAATATTTTTAACGTTTTAATAAAAAAAAAGCCCTTTCTAAACAAAATAATCGTATTATCAAAATATTTTTTTTTAGCAAAATAAACAAAATTTCCAGGCAGCAAGAAGAAATGAAATAAATATCGTCACCTAAAATTCAAAAGGCCGTATTGACACCTCTTAGTTTTAGATCTGAACACTTTATACATATTGGTATATTCCTCAATGTCTAACTTATTTTATAACAAATTAAATCATCAATTTCGGAGTCGGACAGTATTTTGTGCATCAATATTTCGAAATCCTTTTCCTTTTTGAATGGATTTTTGTGCAGTGTGCTCACAAGGGGCTTACTTGCAGTTCCATCATAAAAAGTGCCAGTTTACCGATATCGAATCTCTTCGTTCGTTCGATTAATTGCATTTAAAACAAGAACAACGTTCAACATTCTTTTCTTGTTTTAAATTTATTTAAATTCTTGTTTTAAATTTATGAATAATTATGCGAACGAATGATCAGTTTCGAAATTCGTGACCTGAAGAACTATTTTATACGCTTTTCCGAAAAGTATTGATAATAGTATTCGTATCACCCCTGCAATTGCGGTGAAAGTTTCAAGAAATATATTTCGTTTCAAAGTATACAGAAGGTTCCGATAGTTTGTTTTTAATATCGGTCCATTATTGACTAAATTTTTTGTCTTGCGGTTTTCTTTAGGTAAATTTTTCTGTTGCTGCTATTTTTTTCAGTTTCTTGCATTGCAACGCAAAATAATGGCTCCATTAGGGTTGGCAACCGCACTACAACTGTGTTAGCAAGTACTTTCAGACAGGTTTTCAAATTTAATTCCGCCAGGCTTAATATTTCAATCGGGTTTGAACTTTGAAAATGCTATTTAAATTGTTAAAAGTTAAGATCTATAGTAGTACCGAAAATATTTGTGAATGCCTTGTATAGTGATGGAAACTCCCATCACAATCTATGTATATTAAAGAAATATGTGTAATTATGAAAAACTGTAGTATTGTAAAGTAGTTCGTGTTTTCAATATTTCCTCTTGGTATTGCATAAATTGGAGTATTCTTTAAATAAAAATAAAATTAATAATTCAGTGTAACTCTTTTTCTCTCAAATTTTTGAGAATTGAGATTCAGGCGTTTTTCAAAATTAAGACCTTTAGATAATATAATATATAAAAACTACTCTTTTTACGGTTACAACCGTCGTTGGAAGCCGTGGCCGTGACACAATGTTACATCAACGAACTATTTTGTACTTAATTTGTTTCATGTAATGAATTACAGGGTGAGAGGGAGGAGGAGGTTTGATTGATAAATTTGGTGCTCTTCTTCCCTTCAAGAGTTTAATACATTTAGGAACCGGACCTTTAATGTGTGTATTAGCGTAAAGTAGTCTGTATCTGCTGTGGCCCTGCTGTGCTGTGCTGTGGTACTGTAGGTGGTAATCACGAACCTATAAGTCTCTATGTTAGACCGCTTTTTGGGGTAGATGTCTGTCATCTATTTATCTCTGTAGTCTGCACGTTCTGCAATCCAAAACATACCTATAGTTTATAGTTCAACAAAAATTATTTTTATTAAACTACTGAATAACTTATAATTAAAGAAATTAATTCCATATAAAAAGCTCACAAGGAGGAAAACTACTAGGAACTGCTGTCCAAAAATATTCTAAAGGGTCTGCGAATCTCGACGGATGAGTTGGTAGAGTATTCGACCACCTCTGGTGAAAAAAATAACCAAAATTCTTTACATATAACGAAAAACAATAAAGTAAAAAAATACACGCAGTACACAATGTGATATATATGTAGATAAAGATAAGCACTCAATAATGCAATAACCAAAGCCACGTTGAGAATGTTGGGTCAATTGTGCTTTGTGGAAGGTATATTCAGTTAAATTCTGACATTCATCTGACATTTTTCTAAAATCTTGTCTAAATAAGAGTACAAACTGTGATAGAACGCTGCAATTGTACCAACTTAAACAACCCTGATAAATTATTTTTAATAAATTATTACCGTAATTTCCGCTTAACTGAGTTTCTAAGAATGCAAGATTTCTGGAGTGATACTCTTTTAATTGATCCATTGACTCAATTCCCTTGATTAAGCAGCGTAATCAGGGTAGATATGGATAGGTAGTGGTGTGTTGATATACAAGTTAATTTATTTGGTTGGTCCTGTTTTAAGATATTTTTTATTTACTTATTTATTTAAATTCGGCTTTGCCACGGGCCCGCTTGTTAGGCTGGGTATGGCTTAAAGGGGATTTAGACAGTAACACAAGTCGTACGATAAGTCAAATTTTTGAGTAGAAGAGCACGGATGGTATCGTCTAAACTTAATATGTAATAAAACCATTCGACATAGGGAGAAAATACGGATGAATATTTTGTAGTCGTACGGCTCTTATTTAGATCACTTTATTAGATCAGGGATGTATTTTTATGTAAACATTTTACTTTGTTTTGGTCTTTTACACCAATGGTGTAAACGTAAAAAAATCTGCCGTAAGATTTTTATTCTCATTTTTAAAATACAGAGATAATTTCATAAGATTTTCTCTTTGGTTTTACGTACGACTTTTATTACGGTCTAAATCCCCTTTTAGCTGTTAAGAATTAGAACTGAACAATCATGTTTTTCGAGATTATTCTATGACGCCACCAATTGGCGAACGAACAATGGGAACAAAGATTTGAATTAAGATCGACCGAGATTGCATTTAGGTCTTTTAGGAATAAAAATGTTTTGAAATAAATATTGGAATGGTTTTGTTTATATCTTTTGTTTATGCAATACAAGCAGAAAACCAAGTACGCATTTTTATACAATAATTAAATACTTACGAATTTATTAGTTTATTATTAAATTTGTTTTATTTATTTACAAAACCCAAAAGTTGATCAAAACTTAAAAATCGAACTTCTGTTTTTGGGAATTTTTGAAATGACACTTAAGCGTCACTTTTCTATGTGATTTGTTAGAATTTGTTTGATTTTAAAATGTAATTAGCATTTTATCGGTAATTTGTTCACTAATTTTTATTGAAATTGTTCATTTAATATATGTTGGCAGCACAATTAACCTGAAATTACAGTACCATATAAAATTAAACGCAACACACGATGCGCGAATAAATTTCTGTCACTGTATTTAAATGCAAATTGATTATTTGGCAAACCCTTATTTTGAGATATAAGAATGTCTCTACTATTGAAGTTGATCAATGTGTCATTTTTTAATTCAAGTTCTTACAATTTCCATAAGGGGCTTTGATAACGATTTATTTATGTATTTAATGTGTAATAAAGAAAACACTAACGAAAATGTTTTCACATTTTTTCACTGTAAAGTAGAACATTTGAATATTTACTGTTCGCAACAATAAGAAAGACATACATAATTGAAATGGAAAAACTAAACTAAGAGTGAAAGAAAACCATTATCATAAGAGTAAAAAATCCTTGATATGCCTCAATCATTAGTTAAGTTTGTGTCGCTGATAAATATCATGCACATACATCCACACAAGTTTATGAACGTGTGTTTGTATGTACATACATACATATACATATGTAGATATGGGTGGTTCTCATTTTGTAAATAAATTTTATATTCTTCAGAATCATATGAAAAATCCAACAGCTTTCAAAAACGCATAAAGGAATAATCCGAGTTCTCCGTTTTTAACTCAAGAATCGCATATTTTGAATTGCCACAAAATGAGTTATTCGGTGTCATGAAAACAAGTCGGTTTTGTTATCTTCGAATGCAAATAAAACCGATATTCGAATCAGCTGTTTTCTGTTTTTGCTCTTTTGTTTACAATTTTAAGTGTATTTTTTTACCAAATTTTGCAATTGCTAAATAAAAACAAAGAAAAGAAATGAAAAGTGACTACCTTTAATAAATAAATAAAATGATTAAAGATGTAAATCACAAGGGTGTTCCAATTGATTAAAGATTAATAAAGTAAAATTAAAATTTTCCTACAAACTTTACAAAATATATATTTTTTGATAACTTTTTTATTTACTTACATTCTTGCAAATTATCCAACAAGAAGAAGTAAAAGCAATAGTCCGCCAATTAATTCCGTCAGCTGTCAACTTCTTGTTTTATTTTCAATAAAAAAAACCAAGAACATTGGATTCTATGACACCTAAAACCGATAAAAATTCTAATTCGAACACAAAACCGATAACTTGGGTTTCATGACACCAAAGTGATTTTTTTTTATCGATTTTAAATCCAATTCCAATATGATTGGATTCTATAACAACTGCGATTATTGGCAATTAAAATGTTATTTATACACATTTTTACGAAATATAGTGCCTTTTGTTTTACTGCAAATAAAATTAATTTGTTTGTAATAATTTTTTTTTGTCGAACAGTGTACCTTAATCGTACTCCATGAAAATTACTATAATTGAGTTTATTAAAATGTCGATTCTTTTATTCTATTCAAAACTTAACTGGTGAATAGTGAATCGGAAATAAAACCAATTCATAAAAATCGCGTGATTTTAATTTTAAAAGTCCATAAAATCTAAAGATTTAACCGGTTCTCATCAGAATAAAGTAAGATTGACTTTGGTTTGTATGAAAAAAATATTAGAAAAATTTCAACGAATAAGTTGACAAGCTTTTTTAGACCCCGAAAAAAAATATGATTAACTCTTATGGTAAATAATTATAAACTCGTGTTGCCCTACTAAAAATGATTTCTCAAAGACAAAGTTTGAAATTCTAGGTATTCGTATTTGGAGACTTCTCGTTGAGTGGCTAAAAGCCAATTTGCGAAATAATGAAAATGTTTTCGCTGTTGTTAAAGTTTTGTAAGAAATTCTAACTGAAAAACATGCTCAAGCTGAAGCTTTTTAAACCATTTTTCTGAAGCCAGTTGCTTTTATGACAGCAACCAAGTTCCAAGACATATGGATAATAGTATAATACCCGAAATTCGTTATCAGTTCGTTTTAATACATTAAAAGTATTGGTAGAAAAGAAACTAAGTATTAAGTTCCTTCTCTGGCAGCTCAATTTTAACTCTGTCGGCCTATTAAAGTTACCCACAGACGGCATGCTGAGTAACTGCAGGTCGTGTGTGACTTCAAAAACTGCTTCTGTAAAAAACATGACCAATGGCATCTGAAAAAAGTTCAATTAGAGAATGCTCTAGAGTCTGTCCTTGAAACATCTGACACCAGATGTCTATACAAATCGCAAACATTCGTCGGCGTTTGATTTTGTGCAGTTCATTAGCCGACTGAAACAAGAATTTTGCAAGAGCTATTAGTTATTGTGTTTTTAATCCAGCTTTATCCGAATTAATTATATAAAAATAATTAATTATATAAAAAACAAGAGAATTTATAAATTGTCTTTTGATAAAAGTTCACGATCTTGTAGCAGATCTTTAGCTGCGCCGACAAAAATATTTTCAGCGGCTACTAGCCATTTTTTAAAGAATCGACGTGGATGTTTATGTACATACATAGTAAGCAAGAAGAAGATAAAGAGGAAGAATACGTTTAAACTAAAAAGGGAAAAAAGTATTTTCAGGGGTGTCATAGAAACCAATATTATTGGAATTGGTTTCGAAAACGACAAGAAAAATAACTTGGAGTCATGATAATGACATTCCAATGTTATCGGTTTTGTGTTCGAACTAGAATTAGTGTTGGTTTTAGGTGTCATAGAAATTGGTTTCTATTATCGGTTTTTCTCCTGAGAAAAACCAAGCAGCTAACAGCTGACAGATTTCATTTGTGCACTTTTATTTTTGTCTGCCAATTTGATATTTTGTATAAATGTAAGTAAATTTTATATTAAAAAGGAAATATATTCTTATGGATCCTAACATTTGTTTACGTTTGTAGGGGAAAACATAAAAATAAAACTCAAATCTCCATAATCGTGGAGTTTATGGGCAAATATACAGACCTTGCGAGAGGCCTTACAAAGAGAGGTAAACCACCCGTAGACTCTCTTTGGGAACAACTGGTTGCCACTGTGACACTCCTACCCAGGCGTTTCCCACAACTCTTTATTAAGACCCTTCATATAAAAATCGTAACGAAGCTGCAAGTTGTAGCATTGGCGGAATCTTAGAACGGGAAAGATGTTCTATTATTGCGTCTAGGACCATTCGAAAAGCTTCTTTGTTTAGTCGCTAGTATCCTATGAACCTACTTACGCTGTCTCCGGCAGCGCAAGCGCATTGCTACAATCTCGAAAGGTTTTCTCATCTTCATTGCTCATTTTCCTTCTTTTTCTTCTTAAAATAAAATTTTTGATATTTTCAATGAACACACTTTAAAATATTATACAAATGTAAACAACAGCTGATTCGAATATTGGTTTTGTTTGCATTCGAACATAACAAAACCGACTTGGTTTTGTTACACCAAATGAAAGCAAAATTGGTTTTCAAAACCGAGAAACATCAAAACCGACTTGGTTTCTATAACATGCCTGTTTAATAGGGGACAAATTTATAAAATTAGCTTTCCACAATTACTTTTAACAAAAATAAATTCTCAGCTGTTGTAATAAACGCGACTGATAAGTTGGTAAATTAACCAACTTTGACAGACACAAACAAAAACGTGTCACCGGTGGGTATCTTAAGCTGTACTAAAAAAGGCAAAAACTTTAATATTGATGAGGAGTTTTTTCTGACGTACAAATACCCTGATTATCCGAGCTAAATATTTTGCATTACAATACTTATTAATGCAACTATTTTCAAAAACGAATCGCATAATTTTTTTACTCATCATTAATCCAAGCGCTTTATAGATGCATATAATGGCCCACAGAAAAGGACATTGGCTACGAAAAACTGAGTGCTGTCCAAGACATAAAGGAGATTGCATTACAAACAAAATTTAAAAAAGCTAAAGTTCAAACGAACATTTCAAATGGCTTTAGCTTTAAACCGATAGCGTAATACATAATAGATATAGCTAAAAGCCTATTGCTCTGCAATTATAAGTTACATAATAAATATGTGTTTGCCACTGAGCAACATCTTGACATCTTTCATCAATTTGTAAAAAAAAAAAAACTCAACATATTTCAAAATCTTTGAAAGATGATCCTTTCTCATTTTGTTCCATCTTACTCTTGCGCGATTTAAGGTGGCATCACTAAAAAATGTTCCACAGCGATTCGTAAAATATAGATATGTGTGCATGGATATTATGTGTATGTACATAATTTCAATTTATTGTCCATATTTTGACTTACAAACATCCAAATCTTTCGAGAAACGTTCATGCTCATGTCCACCAAAAATTCTGCATCATCATCTTCTTCAAGAATGGCCTTCATTATTTCCCTGCACTGCATTAAAATTTGATATTGTTCTTGCAAAGTAACAACTAATCCAATTATTAATTTGTTTTCAAAATTCATTTTTCACTTTTGCGTTTTTTCTTTAAATGTGTTTTTGACTGCAGAATAAATGACAGATGAAAGATGTTGACAATGAATGTAAACTGTTGTCTCACATTTTCAACATCTTCCACGCGTTTCACGAAAACGTGGTCCCTGTAAAAATGCCATAAGTAAATACATATGAATGTATGTGTATATAAATATATGTGCACATCTGTGGATATTGACAAAAAATCAACAACTTTTCGGTAGATCGAAAAAGCTGTTAAAGTGACCGACAGAAGTTATTGTTAGAAAATGAAAGAAATCTTATATTTGGATATTGTACACAGATACTAAATGAACATTTTGCGATCTCTTTTTTTGCTTCTGACAAAAAAAAATCCGATTTTTTTGTCAAATGGATTTAAAACAAGAAAACCATTTGTTGCAGAGAAGGCTGATCAGCTGATTAATAAGTCAATTTTGTTTCAGACAAGTGGTAAGTTTTTCAAACGACTTCTTAAGTTATTAGTTTTTTGTTTGAATTTTCAAATTATGTCCAACTCTTTAAAAGAAGTCGTTTTGTCAAACTCGTCGGTCGTTAAAAACACCGGAATTAGAGCAAAATAGCGCATAAAATCGTTATATTTACTATCAAAATTTCGGAAAATTCTCTTATCTCCTTTTTGTTAAGTGTCCACAGATATGCAGCACATTTTTATTTTTTTATTTTCAACCAGAACTGCTGTGGAAGTTAGTGGCTGGTACTGATATTGATTCCGCACGGAACGAAACATTTAGCGGAAAAAAATTTACCTGCGATATAAATTTTCAGCAAAGTAAATTTAACAGCTGATTTTTTTTGGTGAAAAAGACATTTAAAGAAAAGTTTATATTAGTAAAAAGACTGGTTTCTTGTGCCGTTACCGCAGAAACGGAATAAATAATTCAAAATTATTCTGCAGCACCAAAAATGCTTTCCTCAATCGCCAAACGGAATGAATAATTAGACCCAGTTTTTTTTTTGTATTAATAATGAGGTAATTTCAAGTAACTTGCAACTTTTCGGTAATTACAAGAGTTAAAACTTTTTCAAGTTGCTGAAATCGAGCTCGCACTGTAATGTGCTGCTTAAAATCTTTAGTAATTTATGTACATAAAATTACACAAATATTTTCCAGCTTCCCATCAATTGCACAGTTTTTTAAGATCTTTACTGCCAGTTTAAATTGTTTGCGTGTCACCCAACTCATAATAATATGGATATTATATGAAAGTGTTGAGAACTACCCGCATGAAATTATGCTTGTTTATACCATAATATGGTTAATAGTGTGGTGCAGAAAAACAGATTAGGGTATTTTTGACTTGGAAATTTATTTGCGGTTCGTCTTTGCCTTTGTTTGGTGGCTTCTAGAGCACACAAAATGTTCGTAGTAACTTTTCAGAATAAACCTTAAGTTCACATTACACAATCATTATACAGTGGGGAGCAAAACCGTCAATATGTTTGCCGATATTACTTAAATATTTATATATTTTCTGTTCAACCATCGATATTAGAAACATTTATACACCAAAATAAAGATATATGTGTGGATCTATATTGGAAAGCGAAGGTATTTTATTCGATTCAAGAAACAATTAATTCTTCTCAGGAGTCATTTTGACAGCTTTGCTTAAAAAAAAAATTTCTTTTATGACTATTAATACTTTGCCCACAATCCCTTATTTTTTATAACACTTTTTACACGTCTGGGCATACCTTCCACTAAATTTTCAATAACTGTTCCCAGTGCCACAATTTGTCCATGTTAGTAGGTGGACTTCTGTACTTTCCCACTGATGTTTCATGTATGCCCACAAATTTTCTATAGGGTTAAGGTCAGGACTGTAGCGCTGGCTACATACAAGTGTGAAAAGTTTGATTTCGAAGCCAGGTCTGGACAATTTGGCAGTATGCTTCGGGCCTCCGTCCTGCTGGAAAATAATTTCTTCGACCGTATAAGCACATTTGTCCACAATATCAGGCAATTGTGTATTTGAAATATGGAGATATAACTCCTTATTTATTATTTGATTTGTTCTATACAGTGGATCAACATTCCACCATGTGAAGCAACCCAAACCATTAAACTACCACCACCATGTTCAACAGTTTGCTTTACTTGTCCACGCTATATTTTATCGATTGATATCGATTAATTTTGGTCTCATCAGACCGTGTAACTCATATCCAGTGCTCTATCTTCCAATTCTGGCGTTCTTTGCAAAATTTCAGACGAGCTTTAGCTTTTCTCGCAGACAAAGTAGGCTTCTTCTGCTTAACGTAAGCGACCATACATCTTTTTTTTAAAGGAACGTCGTAGCTGAACAGCGGCTTCCCGAGCATTCCCCATCTGAAAGTTTACTTTTTCTATCAAAACAACAACTTCGTCTTCGATGTCGCGAAGCAACTTCCGCATTTTTAAAATTTTTTAACATGAATATTCCAATTATAGCTGAAAATGTAACGGGAATGTCAAAATAGTATGGAAGCAAATTTTTACCTATTTACCTTAAGGGAAGGAATAAAACCAAAAAGTTTAGCAATTTATGCAAAAGGGATGTCAACCTTTTTATTGGGGTAAAAATGTTTCTGATATTGTTAATAAAACAGAATATTTAACAACATTGAAGTAATTTCGGCAAACATTTTGGCAGTTTTGCTCCCCACTGTATTTATGTATACATTTCTACCCATTTACATAAGAATATGTAAACTTGCGAGTGCTTCGGTGTTGCACAAATTTCTGTCATACATAAATACGTTCTTCCCTAAGACTACATACATTTCCTCCTCGTATACGAGTATATTAAATATTTACACAAACATTAAAAAAGTTATTACACTATAAATAATGACATGTGTTATTCTGCTTGAATTTTCTTATTATTATTTTCTAACTTTTCAATTTGAAAGTGATTCATTCGCCATCAATTACAAATAATTACAAACAGCAACTAAAAATATTTTTTTTTTTAAACGAAAAAAAAACTCAGCAATTTTCGCTAAATAATAATTGAAATTCAACTTAAATGTGTGTACAAATACATACATTTTAATTCTGACTATAGTTAACATTTCTTTGTTAGAGACTTTTAGAATGATAATAATTTCTTAATTAAATTATTTTACAACTACTCAGTTAATAAAATTGAACAGAAAACAATGGATGGCCTTCGCAGCTGCTGGCTGGCATTTGTTGATTATCTGATAGGAAAATCGGTGGAAACTACAAAAAGGTTTTTAGGCAAAGCAGGTGTTTAAAGCTGCAAAGATCTTGCTGCGTTCAAGCGTGCCAGGAGTTGCACGCTTAAATTGATGTGATGTGCATGCGGTACGCAGTTCCAACGCTTCTCAAGCGGGCTTGATGGAAAACCTGGGAAACCGTGCGGAACAGACACTTCAGTTTTATTGAAAGAAATTCAGCCAATAAGAATTTATTAAAATAAATTCAATTATAAGGAAGTTATATAATTTATGCATCGAGGAAATAGTTATAGGGACTCAAACAACTGTTCCACTGTTTATGAGCTACTAGCAAATATGAGTACAACAATAACCCTATTGCCTCAATAGTACGATATTTGCTGTGTTTGATTATTGCACTTTCCTTTACTTGTAGTTGTAAAGGAATAAATTCGTTTTTAAAAAATAGCAAATTTACTTTATTTTAATGCCGTTTTATGAGTTAAGAATTTCGTATTTCTATAAGGCGCGGCACACTCTTCACTGAATTTCTATTTGGTTTCTATTTTTAATTTTCATCGACGTCATTTCACGCAGCTTGTGCATCTGCCCACAATTCGTTCAAACTTTCCGGTACCCCAATAACACCTCTTTTCAGGCCTGTCCGCAGGTGTTCGATGGGTTTAATATCGGGCGATTGGGGCGGCCAATCAAGAATGTAGTAGCCGTTGTCATTAAGTCATTTTTGTGTACGTTTTGAAAGACGATATCCGATGTCTCAATTTCGAACCTTTCTGCATTGGCAGAACATTGGCAGAACATTGCGCAAACGCAAGACAACGCATTTATCGTACCAACTATTCTGTGGATATTTGCAGCTCCTCTTCCCATTATGCACGGATTAAGCACCAAACTTTTGACGTCTTCTGGCTGTAAAGTTCCTCCCAGCTTTCGCCACCCAAGACGATTGATGTTCATACCATCTGACCATTTTGCCTGTGCCCAGTCCTCTGCGGTCCAACAGACATACGTTTTTGCAAAGCTTAAGCGCAATTTTTGATATATTTACGTGAGCTGCTGATGACTGCAGAGTTGTTCTTAGTGTTTCAGCGGAAACATGAATATTTTCCCTTACAGGAACCTGTTTTTGAATTTGCGCTGCATTTTCAAACCTTTTTGCGGCCTCACACAAGTGTTTCTTCTGCCTCCCAAATATGCAAAGCGGTAAATTTTAAGAATTGTAGAAATGCTCAAAAATAGCGAAATTTCAAGCAGTAAAAACTTGCGAATTCGGTTAATTTTTGATGATGACAGTGGAGGCATCATATTCAACTTAAAAGAAAAACGTTTAAACGTGCATTTCAAAGCACAAGATCAAATCGAAATCAGTCTTACTTTTACAAAAATGTTAAACAGCCAAGAAAAAGAGACTTTCGAAAACTTGTGCAATATTTTTCTTCTGATAAAACACGTTTAGCGTCCACCAGTAACTGAACTCAAAAAGCCGTGCCGATAAGACATTGAAAGCAAAATTGCTAATTTCTAATAACGATAACTATTACAACAGGTTTGTTGTGCTGTAGTTATAAAGAAAAGTGCAATAATCAAACAGAGCCAATATCGGATTGATTGTTATAATAGGGTTGTTGTCGTAATCATATTTGTTGTTTTGACTCGCTTTATGTAACTTTGAGACCGCAAGACTTTCCAGTATAACTTCTGGTGGCGAACTCAGAAAGAGACTTAAAAAAATACCAAAGTTGTTAATTGGGCGGAATCAGCCGATCATAATGATCGGTTTCGGACACCGAGGTGTAGTACTTGGGAAAAACCTTAATTTTCTATGTAATACGAGGTCTGTTGAGAAAATAAGTTGAATTTGAGTTTTTCTCCAGAACGCGCAAATAGAGAACAATAATCGAAAGTGTGTAGCCCGCGAAAACTCACTTTGGTTTTTGAACAGACCTCGTAGATAAAACGAGACCTCGATTATCTGTAATGGTCGGGACCAGAAGCATTCTGAATAATCGATTTTTCCCGGGTTAGTGATAACAACTTTGAGTTGTGCTTTTAAACAAAACAAGTGAGAAATTATGTTAAAAGCTAGTATTTTGCGTATTTTTAATAAAACGTTTGTGTTTTCAAAAAGCTGTATCGTTTTACAATTTTGCAAAAGATGAAGCTCGAAGGAAGTTATGGGTAATATTTTGCAAAAGAGTGAATCCTGTAAATGTGGATAAAGAACAAATTTGTGCTTTACATTTCAAGCAAGAGGATTTTGAAAGATACTGAAGACATGCTATTCACTACTTTGTATGATATTGAAACAGCAAATATGAATTCTGGAAAGTTAATTAGTTTTAAGTTTATTTTCAAGTTAAAAACAAGCGTTGAAATTATGTTTTGTCTTTTAATTCTATCCATCTCTGTAAAAAATTTTCTTTTTGAAAACTATATTTTATTTGCAACAATAGTGAAATATTGTAATAAAAGTAATGAAAATCTATATATGGAATTCTTATAAGGAATTTGTTTGCTTTCAAAAAATTTAGTTAGAAAAATAACAATTTGTCCCACTGTCATGTTTTTACACAAACATAATAGTTATACAGCTGAATTTTATTAGCCAATGAGAACGCAGCTTGAGTGACGTCAGAGTTCCAACATGCGCAGAAATGTGTTTTTTATGGCTGCGTGATGGCCTAATCTTTATTTAATCATTCTTGATAGGAACTGCACCATGTTTCAAATAAAGTTGTTTCTTAGAATTTCGTCGTAGAATTAAGAAGTTTCTAAAATAACTGATAACTTACCAATATCGAATTTTAATTATTTTCAAAATCATCTGCTTTGAAATGTTCCTTGCAGATGCGAGCAGCCTTCGTGATTATATATTTGTCACAATAAAATTTTGTTCACTGTTTTAATAAATTAGGGGCAGATGGAAAATCAAAAAAAAAAAACTTATTTTAATCGGTTTTTTGTTTATTTTACCACAATTTTTCGCTGCCCAATTCATTTTGATTTTTAACTTATTTTAATATTTATTTTGTTCACAATTTGTTGCTTCTTCGTTCACTTTTAATATTAAAAGCAACATGCAAATGGCACCTTTTCCGTCACACCACCAGCTGATTGAGGTAAACAACATAACGGACCTGCGCAATGCGTAATCTAATTATTTGATTTATTTTTTTATGTAGCAGTCGTGGTCTGAGTAGTGTTCCAAAAAAATAAAAATGTGTGTAGCTTCGAAGTTTGCGAGATTTAAAAATTTGACGTTTAAGAACGTGATATTATTTTGAAATTAAATTATATATGTATGTATGTACATGGAATAAAGTTTGCATTTTAAGCTAAAAGCCGAAACAAATATTGAAAGAAAACATTTTTGTACCGAATTTTCCAAAGTTATCGAAATAAAGCCAGTGACAAATCAAAATAGACGGAATTAAAAGAATAATTAGGAAATGTTTTCTTATTTTAAATATTATATATAGAAATATTATTTAAATGTACATCTGCATTATGACATTAAGTATAAATTAAATTTTTTTCTTTCATACTAAATTTTTTTCAAACTATTTTTATCGTTTCAGTTGATATAGCAAAACCTTCCCACCATGCAATCGATAAAACCAAATGATTTGCCACGAAATCCATATGAACGTGTGAACATATTTTCCCGATTATGTTTCTGGTATGAATCGTTCGTTCAGTGTTTGAAGTAAAAATGCTATCTGCAAAAGAGCAAATGCAAAAAAGTATCGGCGTTGCCTTAACGTTCAATAGTACCAAATTTTTGATTTTCTCTGTTGCAACTTCATGCCGCTAAATATATTAAATATTGTAGTAAATTTACCAAAATTTATTTCCTTCAGGTACACGTTACCAATATTTTTCAAAGGCCGTAAAAAAATTTTGGATGCTAAGGATCTGTATCGGGCATTAGATGAGCACAAATCAGGTAATTATAGTTCATTACTGTTGCTGTAATAAGCCAAAGTTATTCTTGGTAGAATATAATATATGTATGTATGTATGTACAAGTCAATTCTAACAGTGAATTACATGTTTCCTACCAGCTGTACTTTAAAACAGCTGTGCCAGCAAATTTTTTTTCTTCCCTCTAAAAAATGTTCAAAACCTCACAAATTTAAATTATTTTGAAAAAATTAACTTGACTCAGTTTCAATCAAATTAGCCAAATAAAGCAAAAATCGTAAAATTTTTTTCATTTCACTTTTTACAAAAATACTTTTTTTTATAACTTTTGAATATTTTTTTAATAAAATATATAATATAACAATTAATACACAGTTAAAAAAATACTGTTACACATGTAAATGTACAAATTATAATTATATGTGTATGTATCTGACCAAACTAGAGCTACTAGAAATGGGCTTCTTTTATATGTATTGGAATCGGGTTTCTTGAAAAATAATATCACTTCAAAAAGCTTTAGTTTGTAAATAGTTTTTTAAATTCTACGAAACATAATATGGCACTTTTGGTTATTATATTCAAAGATGGTAATTTAGCTTTTTTCGTGAAATCTAGCGATTTTCAACCACGTAAAGCGGAAATCTACCGATTTTTGCTCTAACAAACACAAACTGTAAAATATAGTTTTACTTAGTTGTTGTACAGACAAGCGAATATTGAAATCTCCTAAAACCCCTTAATGTAAGTGTATGCCACCAAAGTTTCCCACTAAGTATTTATACCCCTAAATGAAATAAACCCCCCTAAATCGGGGTAAAACCCTTAAGCTGGCAACTCTGTTTCAAATCATGAGGAGGTTAACAGCTTTTCCACATAGACACTACGTATTTGAGTCTTAAGCTAAATGTTGAGCAACATTATTTTTTCCATATGGAAAACTAGACGTGTATTCTAATGGTGCCCATCCCACAAATTGCATATGCATTTCTATAGTTTTACCCATTTACTCTTCTAAACAAAACGCTATTTGAGTGTATGACACGTATGTTCAGCAATCAGCTGTTATTGAAAGTTGGAGGTGAAATAATCAGAGTAATAAATTTTTCATGAAAATTGTATTAAACTTTGAACAGAATTCGAGCTTTTATTTTATAAATTTTTGAAATCAACCATTTCTGCAACAACAACAAATAACCTGAGTTTTCATTTTTCTCAAAAATTATTTATTTATTCATCAATTTCCAATTTGTTCCCTTCAAAATAGTTCGCCTCAGTTATGCACTACGGTGGCCAGCACGAGGGTCGACGTTCCCATAAAGGACTTGTTCCACTTGTACTGCAATCACCGCTGCCACCGTTAACATTTCAAGTGGTTCTGACCCCTTAATTCTCTCTCCGCCCTATCACAAACACTAATCATACTAAACAGCTAAAACTGTGAACACATGTTCGAGACGAGTGTACCAGTATAGAAACAAATCTATAATTGAATGTGCATAGACCGGGAAATTTTAAAATTTGCTTTATGCGATAAAAACACCATCGTAAAAAGCTCGTCTTTAGTTTTACCTCAGACCGCTTTAGAAGACCTTAAATGTAGAGGCAGTAAATGTAGTCGAAGCTGCTGATCGTTACTGTCACATGCGAAGCTATGGAAACGGTTACCTGACTGAAATGTCACTCAAACGTAACGCTCTGATCAGTCAAAAATACACTTTCATTACGAGAAGTTGGCGGTTTCTTCTTAAATCGAAAATCGATATTGATTTAAATACTAATTTTTATTGTGGGATCATTGGTGGTGTGATCCAGTTCCTCAGAATTCGATTGTTGCTGCAGTCCAAATGTTCTAGAATTTTGAATCAGAATTCCATTGCCGGGACTGGGCAAAAACAATTTATTTAGAGAAAGTAAAGGAAAAGTGACTAGTGAACACTTTTGTTTTTGTGGGCAAGATTTTTTTGTTTACAGGGTCTAAACATTTGTGGTGGCAACACCTACAAAAATATATCTCTTCAAAATAATAAATATAGTAGTAATAACAGTAATAACAAAAACATAAGTATTTTTATATGTATGTAAAGTGTTCTTGAATAGCACTGCGGTTACATGATCAAGTTTTGCTTTCAAATTCTTCACACATACTGATTGCCAAAGTTCACAAAAATTGAAAGCTGTGACGTAGGCTGCACCCAAATTTGAAGCAATTTGTTTTCAAGATGTCGTCAAGAAAAAAACTTAAAATGGTTGCTGCATTGAGAGTTTTCGAGGAAATAAATAAAATAATAGAAAAACTTCCACTGAACTTCATGGCTTCTGTATATATTTATTCAATACTTTTTTTTTTAATTTTCACCAAATATTATATTTATAATAAAAGAAACAATACAACAACAAAAAGAATAGGGCGGCAAACTCTAAACAACAACGAAAGATTTGCTCATTAAAGTTGTAATCAGCTGTTTTCTTGGCTGCAAATTGAGAAATTGAAAGCAAGAGAAATTAAACGCAAACTCTTCAATTTTTAAAAGGGTTAGTGGATTAGTAGAAAAGTGCAAATATCTTAAAACTTGAAAAGCAAATCTTGATCGTGTAACCCCCAAGTAAGGGCGGTCAGACGTTAAAATAAAATAAAACGGGTTTAATCAGATAAATATAGAATTTAGTTATAAATTTGTTGCTGACATCAAAGATTAAAGCAATCGCGAATGATTGTTTGTGGAGTAGGTAGACCGGCCGCTGGTAAATCACCATAGGTCGTTTAGGTCAATTGGGTTTGTGATAAGAGTGTTATTAAGCAACTGATAATATACCAAAAGTAATTTTCCAAAAACATAATATTTTTTACAATCAAAAATGTTTACATTGATTGAATAGAGCTTCGCTCCGCAGGCATCTTGTGACAGACCTAATTTTTGGTAACAGCGTTAGGATCACGTTAGTGTTCCTCTACCTTGAACAAGAGCCAATTCTGTCAAAACAAAAAGAAATATTGTCATATCGTGTAACGCAGTATAAAATACATAAACTCATAATAATGGTAGGCAATTTTCATTGAGCTTTTTGAACCAGCCTGTGTAAAACGAAATGACCAACTCATTTTATATGCTTTCAAATTTGCTCTCTGGCCCTAATTAGCCATCTTCAAAACCGTTTTATATATATAGAGGGGGCCTCAAAATGTCTTCTAACAAATTGGCAAATCGACAGCGAAGTTCTCTTATGGTTTTTGTATATATCATTTTGCAATCGTGCCAGTAATCCAAAAGTTTCTATTTATAAGAGTTAAATTAAAGTGTTGAATTTTGTATTGCATACTCTTGGGCAGGTAATATGAAATGATTGTGTTGCAAACTTTCCGGAAAAACTCCGCACATTTTTTACGTTTTTATTGCTCCACAAGGCTTTCAGTAAAACATCAAACAGTTAAAAGCATTTTTATCTTATAAATACATATGTATAGATTTTTCCTAAATGGAATAAGAGAAAACAATTGTTGCTTAACAATTAAAATAAATTTTATGTCGCAGTATTTTTTTAGCCGTTCTGAAACTTTTATAGATACATACGTACATACGTATGTCTGTTTTCAAATGCATTTGCTTTTTTGACTTGAATTTTTTTATTTTATTTTTCTGTGGAAGAATATTGTTGGTAAAGCTCTAACGAAGTCAACATCAATTTGCGTATGACGTGCATTTCAAAAATTATTTATCAGACTGAATCGAATATCCAATCTAAATCAATTGATATTTAACGATTTTGTAAAATGGCAGATGTGTGTGTATTTCAGTTTTTATGAGTGCATAATCAGTCACAACAATTAATTGAAATCAATTAAAAAGATAATTAATTCTCTGATTTTTTTAACTTCATTTTAAATGATTTTTTTTTTAATTTCTATTTAAAAGTTTCGTTCTGAAATTTGTTAACAAGTTCTTAAGACTAAAAATAAATTTTAATGAAAGTGATGCATAAAAAACAACTGCGTTATTTGCAAAAAGAATCCAACTTTAGGGAAGGGATTTTTTTATAGAAGACTCCATTCAAATTTCGAAATAAATGAGTCATTAGTTAAATTTTATGAAAAAACCCCTGTTATAAGTTCTCTGCAGCTAAATTTCCATGCGAGTGAACTTATGCCACTTTCAGCCGATCAAATGTCAAATAAATTAATAGTGTTGCCTTGTAAACATCGATGGATTGTTTGGTAGAGTATTCGACCAACAGTCCAGAGGTCGAAGGTTCGATTCCTAGCAAAGGCAAAAACAATAGCTAAAAATTGTTATCAAATAAAAACAATAACAAAAAAAAAAAAACAAATACATATAGCACCAAAACACGCAATGTTGGATTAACTGATGTTTGACTGTGCATTGTCGAAGGTATTTGGGCTCTGAACAGTCAAAACAGCATCAGTTATGTAAGTTCTGACTCATCATCCCTGCAATATAGAATCAAAACAAAATAAAACGAAACACTACTCCTTCTTTCCTCCTCCCCAAAAGTCGACCATTGACAACTGGTTCAAAAAACAAAACAACGGATCTTTTCAAAGTCAAGCTTAAGTTTTAGTTTGTTTTATATTAAAATATCAGTTGGTTTATAAAATTAATACAAAAAAGTAAATGTTTTACTTATGTAGCATTAATATCAATAAAAAAATTGAATGACAATTTTTCCCCTTAAAACGCGACCATGTGCTGAACTTGATTGGTCTTGAAAACATTTTATTTTTCTAATTTTATCGAGCAGCACAAACCAAAGCTCTGTCGTACAACTAATAATAATATCTCCCTACATACGCATTGCATTCTATCAGCACTAGATTATGGGAAGGAGGAAAGAGATGGGGATGCCCGGATTTAATTGTGTTTCTCGATGGATGAGTTGGTAGAGTTTCCGATTAATAGTCCAGAGTTCAGTAGGTTCGATTCCTACCACAGATTCTGCTGAAAAATCAATCACCAAAATTCTTTATATTCAACTAAACAACAACAACAAAACACACATAATACGCAGTGATACATACATACATGAACACCATCACTCAACAACCCAATAAACAAAATCCATATTGATATAACATGGACCAAAAAACGCAATTACACTTTAAGCAATAGAAATCTTACAATTCCTCGGATCAATGCATCATGCCTCACGCTTCTGGAATAACCTTCAGAAAAATTTTATTTAATGCAACCTTTTACTAGTGTTTATTTTGTACACTTTAAATTATTATTGTACCAAGAGGGGCACACATTGGAAGATGCTATAACTTTTTCACGGTGGACGTCAGTTCTGTGCATTTTTTCTGTGTTGCTCGCGTCGAGTAACTTATTGAAAGAATAACGATGTAAATTAAAACATAAAGCAGAGTTTCCGAAAGAACTGTTTCTCTATGTTTGTAATGCCATTCAAATTATTTTCCAAGAATTATTAAAAAGATGCAAGAAAAAGTGTCTATGCAATTGTGTGAAAAGCTTAAAACAAGTTGACAGCACTTCAGACGTAATTATCGCCAAAGAATACATTTCATATGTATAAAGGTTGCTTTTTATAGAGGCATAGAACTTTGAAATAGAATAAAACAAAGATGAATTTTTTAAATTGACATGAAACTTCACTTTATTCGAGAGATAATCTTCTGGCATTACGCCCTTACGCTGGCTCGGACGTAATCTAATCGGGATGTCTAATTTTCGATCAATTTTTCCAACATTTGTGGCCGTATAGCGGCTATAACGCGCCGACTGTTGTCCTGCAAGTGGCCAATCGTTTCGAGCTTATTGGCATTGACTAGCGACTTCACATATCCCCACAGAAAATTGTGTAGCGGCGTTAAGTCGCACGATATTGGAGGCCAATTCACGGGTCCCAAACTTGAACCTATGCGGTTAAAAGACGTTTCTTTCAATATTTCAACTGTGGTACGAGCAGTACGACATGGTGCGCCGTCTTGGTGAAACCACAGCACCTGCACATCATGGTTGTTCAATTGGTGAACGGAAAAGTTAATAATCATGGCTCTATAGCGGTCGCCATTGACCGTAACGTTCTGGCCAGCATCGTTTTTAAAGAAGTACGGACCAATGATTCCACCAGCCCATAAAGAACACCAAACAGTCAGTGTTTCTAGATCTAACGGTGTCTCAACATACGCCTGAGGATCATCATCACTCCAAATACAGCAGTTTTGTTTATTAACGTATCCAAGCCAAAATGAGTGAGAGTTTATGTAAATCGGGATCAACAGCAATCTTGTTTTTGGCCCAATCACCGAATCTACGCCTTGTTGGTCTATTCATGTTAAAACGCCAAACCAAACTAAACTTAAACCACCTGACAGCTGATAAAATGGCCGCCAGATAAAAACGTGTTGTCAACTTAAAGTCTTACACCCTTTACATATAAATATTTTTAACCTGTGCTCATTTAAAGTATTTTCACAATTAACTTGCATTTTGTTGTCTGCCAATTTCTTTCTCATTTTGACGATTCCTTTTTATTTGCGCCAGTCTGTACTTACAACGTTATACCATCCAGACCTACCAAATATCAGATGCAATCTTAGACTTAAAACATGTATGGATGTGTGTGAACGATTCTGCTTTCAGCCGTTTAATTCCCGCCGCTGAGCGAAAACTTACTGATCACAGCAAGAGCAAAAACTTATGAGTTTAATCAAAGTTCTTCAAAGGTGTACTTTATCGTCATCAAAACAAACGTGATGTGCACAAAGACCCATTAAAAATTATTATTTTTTGTTATCGGTCCAGCTATATACTATTGTATATAAATAAATATTATTAAAATTGTGTTTTAAATGGATTTAAACAAAATGATTAATTAAAATTATCAGTAAAAACACATGTACTTTTTTTTAAGTATTTATCACTGTTTACAAAATATAAACAGAAGACAATTAAAACTTGCATTAAAAGTTGTTGAACTTTTTGCCTACACTCACATACAGGAGTGTCAACAATTTTTTTTCGAATAGTAGAAAAAGAAATTTCGATGGCTCCCTTTGTTATCGCGAAAAATTTGGTGCTAGTTCGGTCCAATAAGAGAGAGAGAGAGCGAGAGTAAAACCACAATGACGCTGGCAAAAATGCCGCCATCAAAAAGATTATAATAATTTCAATAGTGCTGACACACACACAAACTTAAGTAGGGACTTTAGCCCCCAAACAGATGATCTACCAACAAGCAAAAATTTTCGTTACCGCCAACAATACAAAAGGCAAACAGGAAAGAAGAAGCAACTGCAAATGTATTTACATGGGCATATTTGATTAACTTTATTAGAAATGTGTTCCACGCTCTTCTCTAAATTACTGAGCTTTGACCCCAGCTTCTGTATGAGTTTAAACCAAAAACAGCGGATAGTTTTATTTTTGAAGGTAGAGAAAACCGCCATAATACGTTATCAATGGTGTAAAAAGTTACATCTCCCACCCGCACAATTCTTGTCATCTGCAGCGATTTAACCTCACTTCGATCAGCATCTGGAGAAGAACTATTCTACTTGTGATTTGCGAACACTTTTAGGCTAGATTTGGTAAGAGTTTTGGCCCAGGGATCAGCTCAGTCTTGAAAATCCTTTTGACATGAGACTGCCGAATAAACTTGCTTTCACTACTTTGTCACTTCTACTTTTAATCTTTATTTTAGGTTTTTGTTTGAAAACATCACAATGCCAAAATCGCCAACGGCAAAGAAAACGTAAAATTTTCTTATAAAAAACCAAACACGTGTTGCCAGTCATTCATAAACGACGCTAAAAGACAGAGTTGTCTTGTGTTGGCAACGTAGAATAAAGATGCATGTGAATACTTGTTCAGTTGGTTGCAGGTATTTATTGGTGGCGTTGAATGTTGCAGGGATGTTCTTTGTAAATTCTATGTTCGAGTGTCTCCCATAAAAAAAAAGCCAGACTTTTTTTTTTTTTGGCAAATTTTGTATCTTGAATACAAATTTCGAAACGAAAATTAATTGAACAAGAGTGTGATTTTTTTGAGAAATAAAAACATTCAGCCGTGTGCGGAAACTTCCACTTCGCAAAAAATGCGATTAACATTTGAAGTCACTTGTGAATATTACAAAAACTTCGCTTCAAACGGTAGAAATGGAAGCAAACAAATAAAATCCTTTAAAAAACTACATTATTTCGATCGATTTTAATAAAACTGTTCAAATCTAACAATATTATTAGATATTAGATTGCTGGGCTTCATTTTGTTTACTCAAAAATTAGCAACTCCATAGTGAGTTGCGGTTTTGAGCAAATGCGTGATTATTTAATTCACAAGTTCGCATTAACTAACGTGAGATCTTACTATACGATTGTATGTTTTGAAACCCGTATTCAGGCCACAGCTGGAAATTTTCTATTGATTTGGTAAATGTTTAAAAATAGTTTTAGTAAGTGATAACGATACAGTCTGAAATTTAATTATTCTAAATGAAATTCAATTCAAAATATAGTTTTTACCATTTTGGCTTAAATTAAAGTTTCCATGCCTGGCAATTTCCATTTTTGGCACATGCGGCAGAAATATTTTGAAAATCGTTCACAAATGATGAAATTATTGCAAATTACAACAAAAAACCCAAAAATAAAATTCCATTTGCCTAAAAAATTTTGAAAATTTTCGGAATTATGCTCGTATATATAAAAAAAATTTTAAAACTATTTGGAAGGAATAATTAATTTAAAAAAGTGTGAAGGGGCTGGAGAAAAGTAGCCTATAATTCATTTTAGGGTGCCAGTTAAATGCTGTGAAAATTTCAGAAGGATCGTTCCAGAGCTCTGGTCTCCCATACGGTGCAAATAAACAAGCCCGTTTTATTTAAATAAATAAATTCCGTTTTATATACATCATATACACTCATATATATGTATATGTACATACCTATACACGGTATACTATTATATATACATGCACATATATTTTTAATTAGTTTGTATTAATAAATTAAAATCAAAAAAGCCCCAGAACAATGAAATCATTGAATTGTTGAAAATTGTAAATTTTTCATATGAACGATGAGTCGAATTACTTTTTGCGTACAAAATTGATGAGAGATTTACATACATACATAAGTAGCATTTGCAGGCTATAGAAGCAGGAAAGTGTCACGATTCTATTATGTTTTCCAAAAATCTTAAAAAATACAGAAGGAGAAAAATTGAGTCTAAAGGTCGCTTTACGAAATCCGTCGACTTGTTTTTAATAATCGAGCGAAGTACGTGTCTTATATATATAGAAAAATTGGGATACACTATTATTGTGTTGTTGTGTTGAACGATACTTATTTATTGATCAATTTCTATTTTGTCCACTTGAGAGTAGCCCCCCTCAGATAATACAGCGTTTTTTCCAATCCTCGAAGCAATTCCGGTATACATTTTGATATGTCATTGAGGTCGCTCAGCGATTCGGATTTTGTCTCCTCAAAACACCGTCCTTACATGTGAAACAGGAAAAATTCCCAGTTTTCCATTGCTGAGGCATTCCCAATGGCTGAGGCATGATTACGATGTTGTTTTAGGCAAAGAAAAAAATAACTGTTGCCACACACTTCAAATTTCGGAAAAAATTGCATGGCATGAGCCCACCGATATACCGACACCGATAAACTTCTCGAATAGCAATTCGTCTATTATACTACATAACAATTTTCTTCACTATCTCAACATTTGCATCGGTTGTTGATGTGCTGGGGCATCCGGAGTGACCGTCGTCGAGTGCTTTGAAAAACTTGAATCAGCTGTTAGAATTTGTGTGACTCCGAGCACAATCTACGGCGTATGCTATTGTTGGCCTATGAAGTGCTTCTCCACTTTAAAAAAAATGTTATGCAATTTCTTTTTTTTAACACAGGAAATCCCCGGATTGGTTTCTTCCGTTGCACCTATTTTTTTTTCTCAAAACTTCACAATAACATTTAAATCATGGTCTTCAGCTTTATATGGATTCTTTTAAAACGAACAAAAGGGATTATTGTATTATAAATTTAAGATTTTAGCAACTCCTATTGTAAGTCCACATTTAAATTCTAGCGGAATGTGTTTTATCTGCAGCTGCCACATTTTCTTATGTAGAAGAAGAGAGAGGGCTTTGTTGTATTAGATGGACATTCACATACGTAATATTTATTTGCAGCTTAAAATGTTCTACATGTTCTATTTCTTTTTTAAATGTCCGCTTATTAGAATGTTTTGACTAAAAAAATGTCCGCCGCTGGCTATGGGAGCGTCCGTTTTAGAGAATGTATTTTGTTCGTGCTTATGGTATCGGTTGTAAAGATTTAGGAATTGTCCGCTTATAAGGGCTGTCCGCTAAGGGAGCTTTTACTGTATATGTATATGTATGTACATAAATACATATTTTGTCTTTAAATTGTATAGATTCAGAGCGATTAAATAAACTCACTTGTTATTTTCGTAATTTCAGAAACTCTCGGAAACCAAATGTGTGAATCATGGAGAAAGGAAGTGGAAAAGAAGACAATCAATTCCAAAAAGCAGCCCAGCTTATTGCGTGCCTCAATGCGTGTTTTTGGTTTGCGTTTTGCCTTGTTGGGGCTTATTTTATTCCTGCTTGAGTTGGGTTTGAAGTAAGAAAATTAAATTTTGTCTGAAAACCCAAAAAATTTTTTTTGGAATTTTTCGTAAGAAAATTCCTGATGTCATTTTGCTCAAATAGTTCAACTATTATTTTTGAAAAATGAACGATTTCATGTCTATATGCATGTCTTTGCCCAGGATTTATTCATGTATCTGGATTCCTTTTCATCAGGTGTTGCTTAAAACAAGTTTTCATCCCTATGAAGTATAATTTTCATTTAATTATATTTTGGAACACTTAATTTTTTAAATGAAAAAAAAAGATTCCAAAAACGAAAACAAAGAAATGTGACGCCCAAAATTTGCGGTTTTGTCTTCTAAGTAAAGTGTTTGAGGCCAGGAGATCCCTTCATTGGCTCCATTTCTCGTGGCGTGATCAATCTCCACTCTTGGGAGTATGTAGACATTGGCTCTGCTGACTTTGTAGGCATACGTAGATAACGGAACCACTAACTTACTGTGTATACACTTTTCAGTTTTTTGGGAGCATGTCTTTTTTGCCTTGGTGTATTCCGAGGGGAAGGGGTACCTCGCTTGACGTGGCAAGCAAAACTCTAGGAAGCTCCTGTATCGCTGCGGTTGTGCTGGTTCTTTCAAATTCTTCACCAAACATTAATCGTCAGAAGGGGGTCCAACATACCCTGGGATGCCTTGAAAGAGAGATCCTGGTGTTGATCGCGGGTTGAGGTCCCTAACTTGCCTAAAACGTTTTGGTTATGGTGTGACCTTTAAGACGCAGGCAGAAAGAACGGTTTGTGGTCTATTTTCGGTGACCAAATCAAATTTGAGGTGCTGTTGTCTTGCAACAGATTCCAGTTTTTCGTAAGAACTAGATGGTGCGAAACTTTCAGGCAAGTCTGGTTAAGATCCGATGTTGCTTTGGCACTTGGGGCTACCGACTCAAGTACTGACTATCTAGGGAAATACTGGCTGAAGGGAGTTTGTGTTATGTGCCGCTTTCACATATCCCATATCCAAATAAGTTTTCACCTACATATGTATATGTGCCTGGGCAAGCGAACATTACCAAGTGGAGTTGGTCCCCTATCAGTTTGCGCCATAACGGCAGGTATTTATGCAAATCAAGTTCATAATCTGTAGCCTTTATAAGGTTCGTGCTGTAGACATTTACAACACCGTGTCCTTGACTATTCACTGGTACAATTAGTACTACTGACTAGATACTTCACTGGGCGTCACCTGCACAGTTCGATTAGTATATTTTTATCATTTTTGCCGCATTTAAAGTGTTTACATTAACATTCTGTTATAATCACTGAAACTTTTTTATTTGCGGCGGCAAAGTAAACAGCGTAATACTTGTGTTGACAATGTTGGCAAAAAAGGCACCCATATACGGAACAAAAGAGGTGGCTTGCAGACACTTGTCGCCAGGTTTCCTTCAGGTTTAGCTAAGTGAAAAATTTTACTCGTTTGGATGTAAACACATGCATACATAGACACGTGGTGGTGGTCAGGTGGTCACACATTACTTGCATAAATTTGGGAAAATCTTGAATAGAAAATGTTTTAAAACATATGATTATAGTGCAAAGAATATTTGTTTTTCACGATTGCTTTTCCACAGAACGTTGCAACCGCTGTTTCTTTTGGGATTGATTGCATTTTATGCAAACGACGAAGGCAACATAACAATGGCTTATCTTTATGCGGCGGGTGTTATACTGTGCTCAGCTTTAAATGTGATCATAATGCATCCATATATGCTGGGCACAATGCATACGGGCATGAAGATACGTGTTGCCATGTGTAGCATGATTTATCGCAAGGCCTTGCGTCTAAGTAAAAAGGCTCTGGGCAACACCACTGCCGGACACGTGGTTAATTTGATTTCGAACGATGTGGGACGCTTAGACTTGGCCATGATATTCATACACTACTTGTGGGTGGGTCCGCTGGAGACGGTACTCATAACGTACTTAATGTACAGAGAAGTATGCCTGCTCGAATGTGTTCAACAACTTTGCAATTTAAATGTCTCATGTGTTCTGAATTCTAGATTGGCGTTTCTGCTACATTTGGTGTGGCATTTATGTTGCTGTTTATTCCACTTCAGGGTTGGCTGGGCAAGAAGACGTCAGTGCTACGTTTGCGCACAGCTGTACGCACCGATGAACGTGTGCGCATGATGAACGAGATAATATCTGGCATACAGGTTATAAAAATGTACGCCTGGGAAATACCTTTTGGCACAATGGTTGCATATGCACGTAAGAAAGAGATCAATACTATAAGACAAGTGTCCTACATACGTGGTATACTGTTGTCGTTCATAATGTTCCTAACGCGAGTCTCGATCTTCCTGAGTTTGGTGGGCTATGTGGTTCTTAGTCACTTTCTAACACCGGAAAAAGCCTTTGTTATAACAGCCTACTATAACATCCTACGAACTACCATGACAGTATTTTTCCCGCAGGGTAAGAATTTGTCGTCGCAAACGAAATAGAAAATTAATATAAAAATGGTCGTTTTCAGGCATTTCACAACTGGCCGAATCTTTGGTTTCCATTAAACGTATACAAAATTACATGCTGTACGAGGAAACCGATGTGGTGGATAATTCGGCGGTCGATCTTGTGGCTAATTATGACAGTAGCAATCAGTCGACTGTTAAAGATGGTGACAAGGACTTGGATGGAAATTTGGACAATGAAGATGCTGAAAAGGAGCCGTTAATTTCAAATGGCCATGCAACTCTGTCAGAGGCCGGCATTATCATAAGCAACGTGAAGACAAAATGGGATTCAACTTCTTCCGAATACACTTTAGATGACGTCAATTTGCGTGTCCAACCCGGAACTTTAGTGGCAATAATTGGTCCTGTGGGAGCTGGAAAATCGAGGTAAAAAAGTAGAATGTAGTTTGTGAAGTAAGAAAAAGATCGTAACCTTTCAAATATTTGCTCTGTAGTCTTATACAAAGTATTTTAGGTGAACTGCGTCCCGAATCGGGTACTATTAAGACAAATGGTACAGTTTCTTATGCTTCACAAGAACCATGGCTATTTACTGGTACGGTGCGACAAAATATACTCTTTGGACAGCCCATGGATAAGAAACGTTACAATCAAGTCGTTAAGAAATGCGCTCTGGAGCGGGACTTTGAACTTTTGCCTTTCAGTGACAAGACTGTGGTGGGTGAAAGAGGCGCATCTCTGTCTGGAGGACAAAAGGCGCGCATAAGCTTAGCCAGAGCTGTTTACCGCAAAACGTCCATTTATTTACTTGACGATCCTTTAAGTGCTGTTGACACTCATGTTGGCCGTCATTTGTTTGACCAGTGCATGCGGGGATTTCTGCGTGATCATATTGTGGTTCTGGTGACGCATCAATTGCAATTCCTACAAGCCGCCGATCAGATAGTTATAATGGACAAGGGTCGTGTCAGCGCAGTGGGTTCCTATGAATCGTTGCGAGAAACTGGCTTGGATTTCGCCCAAATGCTGGCGGATCCTGAAAAAGATGAGTCCGTGGAAATTAAATCTCGGTCTCGTTCGGGAAGTCGTTTGTTTGATCGCCAAAACAGTGAAGCTTCCATCAATTCAGCCACAGATTCAGTGTTGGAGGATAATGTTATGGAAGTGCAGGAGAGTCAAGAAGAAGGCCGAATTGGTTTGGATTTGTATAAAAAATATTTCAATGCTGGTGGTGGATTCTTTATGTTTATTGTAATGCTGGTATTTTGCATATTGTCACAAGTTTTGGCTTCGTGCGGAGATTATTTCTTGTCGTATTGGTAAGTACTGGAATTATTATTTCACTAAAGATATGAATAAATTCAAATTTGTTTTTAGGGTTAACAAAAAAGGATCGATTGAGGCCCAGCGTATTGAACAAGCGGCCAAACATGTCAATGATACTTCATACCACCACACTGGTGCGATTACAAAGCCAGACTCATCGCATAAACTTGAGTCCCAACTTTCCATGTTTTTAAATCAATATGACATTCATATAGATCCCGATATGCTTGATATTTATATATTCACAATCATAACCGTGGCCACAATAATTATAACGGTGTCAAGAAGTTTCCTCTTTTTCAACGTGGCCATGAAAGCATCACAACATCTGCACAATGCCATGTTCAGGGGCATTACACGAGCTTCCATGTACTTCTTCAATACAAATCCATCGGGTCGTATATTAAATCGTTTTTCAAAAGACATGGGCCAAATAGACGAAATTCTACCAGCTGTCATGATAGATGTAATACAAATCTTCCTCTCCCTGTTCGGTATAGTTATTGTGATCGCCGTCATTAATCCATTGTACCTGGTGCCAACTCTCATATTAACTATTATTTTCTATTATTTGAGAACATTTTATTTGAAGACATCGAGAAACGTGAAGCGACTGGAAGCGATAAGTAAGTTGTCCGAACCGTGTCTTTTTTATCTTTATATGTAAACTGGAATTTTACTCTAACCTCTGGAACACCAAAAGCAAACCGATCGTTTTGGAATACATATATGTACATATTACTTTGTGAAGATGGGATGAGAAAGTATCGCCTGTCTTTCGAGAACCGCACTATTGTATGAAGAACAATCGGAATTAAATTAGTGATCGGCAAATTATTTTAATTTTTAAATATTTTCAAAATGTATAACAAACGCTAAACTGTTTACTTTGCCATTTAAGTTATTGGAATTTACAGCTCTTGTATATTTACTACGAATTTTACTTAAAATACATACAAATGTATGGTTGAACATGTGAATAGTACGTAACTAAGAAGACAAGAAGATGCGCGATAGTCCATTATTACTTTCGTTGTACAAAAAATGCACATGTTCGGTTACACATATAGAAACATGAGAAATAGGAAAATAACTTATTTCAATGAAAACATAAACATCTTAGAGAAATCGAAAAGCCGGCAGTGCCAAATTTTTTTCAAATTTCGAACTCACGGACAGTGTGAGGGTAAGAGAAAAATATTTGTTGTATGATTACAAAAGATAGCGTGCAATCTGGCGGAAACTTCCAGAAGAAGATCTTCAAAGTTTCTTCAAGTTTTCGAATCATCCAAAAACAAACATCCCTCTAAAACTTCTTCGTATTGGATCTTCTTGTTAACGTTGAATTAAAATATTTTATGTAATATATTCCTGTTTAAGATCGAAGAAACCTAATTAAATTAGATAAACTAAAAGCTTATTTATAACGAAGGGGCACTGTATCGTTCGTTGTAGTCCACGATTTTGGGACATTATTGGATAAGCAAATGCAAAAGAATGTGTTTATGAGTATTTTATTTCTTCTTTTTTCAGCACGTTCGCCGATTTATTCACATATGGCTGCCTCGTTAAGCGGCATATCCACCATTCGAGCCTTCGGCGCACAACGGGTCTTAATAACCGAATTCGATAATCATCAAGATCTCCACAGTTCTGCATTCTTCATGTTCATTTGCACGTCGCGAGCCTTTGGCTATTGGCTGGATTGCTTTTGTGTCATATTTATTGCCATTATAACTTTGAGTTTCTTTGTATTTGCTCCGGAAAATGGTGGCGATGTTGGTTTAGCCATAACACAGGCCATGGGTATGACGGGAATGGTGCAGTGGGGAATGCGGCAGTCGGCAGAATTGGAAAATACAATGACTGCAGTGGAACGTGTTGTGGAGTACGATGACATAGAGCCTGAGGGAGAACTTGAATCGAAAGAGGACAAGAAACCGCCAAAGTCGTGGCCAGAAGAGGGTAAAATAACGTTTGATGAGCTGAGCTTGCGTTATATCCCTGATCCTAAATCGGAATATGTACTGAAATCCTTAAACTTTGTGATAAGACCATGCGAAAAAGTGGGAATTGTAGGGCGTACAGGTGCTGGAAAGTCCTCGCTAATTAATGCCCTCTTTCGATTGTCTTACAATAGCGGCAGCATTGTGATAGATGCCCGAAACACAAGCGAAATGGGCCTGCATGATTTGCGTAGTAAAATATCTATTATTCCTCAAGAACCCGTGTTGTTTTCGGGGACAATGCGTTACAATTTGGATCCATTTGATGAATATTCAGATGCTAAATTGTGGGAGGCCCTGGAAGAGGTAAATTTGTATAACTTTCTGGGAAAATATTAAATGAAAACAATTCAATTCAATTTTTAAAAAAGGTTAAACTAAAAGAAGTTGTGTCCGAATTGCCAAATGGTTTGCAGAGCAAAATCTCAGAAGGTGGCACGAACTTCAGTGTAGGCCAGAGACAACTTGTCTGCTTGGCTCGAGCTATTTTACGGGAAAATCGCATTCTGGTTATGGACGAAGCGACGGCCAACGTTGATCCGCAAACTGATGCCTTAATACAAACCACAATACGCAATAAATTCGAAAACTGCACAGTACTGACCATTGCCCATCGCTTGCATACTGTAATGGACTCAGACAAAGTCCTGGTAATGGATGCCGGGCAATGTGTAGAATTTGGTTCTCCTTTTGAGTTGTTAACTGAAAGCGAGAGGGGTATATTCCAAAGTATGGTACAACAAACAGGAAAGTCAACGTATGACACCCTATTCAAAGTTGCACAAAAGGTAAGATTAATGAGATCAATCAAATTGCGCACATATTGCTGCATCTCGGCTTCTTTCCAGGCCCATGAATACGCTTTGAAGCATAAAATGGACTAGTTTTTCGTAGAATGTGAAATTGTTGGGGGATGAAACGAATTTTCCTTTTTACAACACTTGCGATTACTTAAATCATGCCAACACGAAAAGACTAAAAGTACTCTACAGGCCTTTTTTTTATAGTGCAATTATCGATAAGAATATACTTACATATTTATACACGTAGTTTTTGTTATAGTTTCTGATTTTTGTAAAGGTGTACAAAATGTGGTTTATTTTATATAAGATTTGTAAAACAAATATGTTGTCCACAAATTTATTAGGCTATTTGTTTGTTTAGCTTTCTGTAAATAACCGCAACACATTTAATTAAATTTTGTGAACAAATGAATTTCTAAGTTAATATAAGACTTAAATTTAATTTAAATACTAAACATGTACTTTTACGTGCCTTTATACATACATGAATACATATATTATTGTTAAACGTGAAAATAAATGTTCAATATACACTAAATAGGATTAAACAAATAAAACGTCCAAAGTTATTCAAATGGTATTATTTGTAACGGACTCTATTCCAATTGGATTGAACACACCTCTGCTAATTATTTTCCCAGCAGGTCTGGCAACTGTGTGTCGCTCTGTTCGAAGAGTTTAATTTTGCTCGTTTTCTGTGGTTTTGTTTTGATTCCCTTTTCGGTTTAGTTTATTCAAGTACATAATTTTCATTTCAACGTTTTTATTTCGAGCACCTGAAAAATCTAGTTTTGCACCGTTTTTAAAAATACAAAAAAATCTAAATTAAAACATAATTATTGTTTAAACCAAATAATCTGCAAATCATATGGAGTTTAATTATTAAAATAGTTAATTATTGAATCCAAAAAATAAAAATAACTCAAAGAAAAAAATCATTGAAGTTTTCCTCAACGGGTTGTTGTTGGCTGTAGCATTATTTATGTAGGAAAATACATACATATGTACATACATGTTAGAAAAATGTGATTCCGCAGAAGAAAACGTAAGAGCTTTAAACATGTGTGCTGGTGTCAGTGTGTGCGTTGTGTCGAGCAGATGGTGCAAAAGAAAAATGTAATTAAATTTTGTGTGCGTGTTGGAAATTTTCAGCACTTTTGTTTACAGTTAAACGCGACTAAATAAATGAAACTAATCCTTAAAGGTATTCTAAATGAAAATGAACAGATTTCAATACCAACAAGACTTGAGTTTTGAGGATAAACAACAACAACAACAATTGCAACAAAACTAAGTTCGTCATTCATTACAACGATAAAAACAAGAAACAAAAAAAATTAAATTGCATTTCCTTTTGCGTTCATTTTTATTATGTCAATGTTTTGTTGTTGTTTCTCTTTCTTGTGCTTTCGAAATAAACGGAAATAGTTGACTTAGCGGAAAATTGGCAAACGGAAACAACTGGTGAATTAAACGTTTGCACAGTGGTTTCATGTCAGAAAATACATGTGTAGTTTTATGCGATAAATTTTTTATACTTTTGCATTACCACCACCCTATTTTTCGGTGAAATGACATTTTCATATGGCTCACAATCACATTTAAAGAATTTGACTAAATTTTAACTATAGTTGTCACAAAATAATTTCTAATTCTGAGTGAAATACCAAAAAATCAAATTTTCAAACAAAAGGAGGTATTTGTGGTTTTTAACAAAATCACCGTGTTTGAATTAATTATTTCGATTACATTTTTTACCTAGCATTTTAATAATATTCCTAGGAAACCGAATATAGAATCAAAGCTCAGAGAAAAATAGGAGTAGTATTTGAATAAAATGGTCTAAGGGAATTTTTAAAGTGGCAAAAAGATTTGTAGAGTAAAAATCTACTTTTAAAACCATGAAAATGCAATCTTTATTTCTCGCGCAGGGAGTTCACAATTTCACGATTTACATACATACTTACATATATTCTTATTGAAGTAATCTTTATTTCATATTTCCTCTTGCGATCTCGCCGCCTGGAACGAGCGACAGGGAGCCTAATAGACATGAAATGAAAACGTTTTCAGAATCACATCAATTTGGCTTTACACAGTATTCAACTGTAATGCAGCGGAAAATAGTTACTGCCTGAATTATTTATAATGGATATGGTCGAAAATGCACCCACTTACAATATATAATAATTTTGTTGACTGTTTAGATCTTTGATTAAAATACCGAAAGTACATTATTTCTGCACTGTGATCTATGATTTCTAAGAATTTTTTTAATGGCCCTCAACAATCATGTCAGACAAAAACACATTTTAACATCGGGTGTTTTTTTAACTTCATGAAACTATAGATATCAATAACTACGGTTGTACAGCTGAGAGTGTCAAACGGTGTTGACGCATTTGTTTAGTTGGGTTTGCAATGTCGTCACGAATTGTTTAATGTGGGAACAACGCTACCAAATTGTGAAAACTTACCTTTCTGTTCGTGAAGTTCATAAATTGGTTTATGTGTCTATAAAACACATCTGATGCAGCTCCTTTGTTTGCGTCACATTTTTACCTATTTTTTGTTGTTGTTGAAGGTCAAGCAAAACTGCCGTATTTGGAGCGAAGAAACTCGTCAACGAATTTTTAGGGTGGCTTGATTGATTTTGTTCGAGCAATTCTGTATAAAAAATATGACAAGAATATCGAAAATTGTATCGTGTAGTGGTCAATACTGCATTTTTGGCATCTAAAATCAACTTAACGAAGATACATCCTCATATTTCTATTGTACGTTTCATTTTGATAGAATTTCCTAAATAGAGGACACATTATTCATTGATGTTTCCTGCTTCAAATCTTTGTGAGGCTTCAAAGAATACGTAAGAGATTATGCGATTGCAAATAACTTTGTTTTTGCTTTGCATATCACATACGTATATGTTTCGATGTCCCATGCAACATTTGATGTCAACATTTGTTGAGAAATAGGCATAAAAAAATGCTACAAAGTAAGTTTAAATTAATAAGATTTGCGTCTATGAAACTTTTTATATAAAGTTCATATTTTTGTACTAAAATCCATATGTATGTAGTATGTAGGTGTGTGTATATGTGATGCAAATGTATGTATTTATTAAAAAGTTAGTTTTACCTCAGTCACGGCTATGAAATATTTTCTCCCAAAAATTTTTTTTAGATATGGAATTTCCGATAGGTACAACTGTCAAATTAGCTGTCACACTAATGAAATGTTTTTTTTTTTTTTTTTGACAAATCATGAAAATTTATTTCCAAAATTCACGCGAACCAGCTGGAAGTTGAACCACTCATATGCGGTGATGAGGCTCATTGCCGGCTTGACAAGTATTTAAATACACAGAAATGTGATTTTTGGAGGAGACTCCATTACATCCCGAAAAAATAATTTCCCATTTGTCTTTAAATCCGAAAATGCTTCCAACGCCACCATGAATGGCGACCGCTACTGACAGTCGATTCGGGATTTTTTTTTTTATTTCCCATGACATGAGGAGAACTGATTTCAACAAATTTCTGGTCTACGCTGATAAGCATTTCGAATCCAACATTCCATATTGACCGGCTATTCTCGAAATGCTAGCACAAAATTGCACCAACATTTTGGCGTTCATAAGGCGCAGTCGCGAAGGTCATATCCTAGAAATTATTATTAAACATTCACTGCTACGAATTTTTTTAAGCTATTAAAGCCAAAAATTGTAGTTATTCCATTGATTTTGCTGTGTTTTATTTACGAAAAAATATCTGCGCCTCAGAAAAAGCAAATCTCATTAAAAAAGTTAAGTAGGGTTGATCCATCCGTAGTTGATTGGCAAGTGAATCGCACTTGAGAAAGAATTTAATGTTTGGACCTACTGCTTGCAGAGGTCTATCCGCAAGAACTAGTCTTTCTTTCGTTCTGCTCCCCATAGTTTTTGTTTTTGTTAAATGTTTGCAAAATGTGAAAAAATTTAAATTTTACTCTTGAACTATTGACATCCAAAGAGGACTAATAATCAGCTGCCCTCTCATTTTCACTTATTATAAGATTGTCTTGTCCCCGCTTTAGTTTTCATTTTGGACAGTTTAGAAATACGATGCAACAAATTTCCTTGTGCAGAAGTACGGCGACCGAACGAAAGAGCTGAAACTGAGAGCTCAGCTGATTACTTTTTGCGTTTTAGTCTCCCTTGCATATCCACAATTAACAATGGAAAATTTTTCTCTTTTACATTTGACAAACGTTTAACAAAAACAAAGTAGATACTCGTGAGTTTGCCGAGTTTTATTTTTTTGCTACGAACTCGCCTTGCCCACAAGCCTATAAACAAATATTTAAGCGACAAACTATACGATTTACTTTCCAAATTGAACAAATATAACGGGATATACTAAACATTCGATTAATATACTAGTATTGGGGGGAGTAAATCTATATTGAAAACGATAATAGGCTGCTTGGAGCAACAAAACGTCTTTCTGTAACAAACATAATATTGTTATTGTTGTGTTTCTCTTTCTCAACTGAACAACGGGCTGTTCCTATTGGCAGCGTGTTTATCGGCCACTTCGATATCGGTGTGTAAATTGAGCAACAATTCAAAATGAGCAAATTATTCTCCACGAATGTTATCGCAAAAATCAACTTGTTCACTACAGGCACGAGTTATTGGTGTTTTGCTGACAACCCCACGAACATTTTTGCTGGCGTCAAACCTAAAAAATCTCTGAAATTAGAGAGAACTCTTTTCTATAATTTTATGCAAGTGCTGAAAAAAGAGAACTTGTTCAATAAATGTTTATTTTATTTATATTTCAGATGAAAATAATAAAATTTTAGAAAATACAGCATTTAATTTGGCCCAAACGAGAGAACGTCTGATGCAATTTTCAGCCGGATAGTTGTTGATTCGCGCCAACGTGTGTCTCGCTGCTTTTCGAGTGCTTTGAAAGAAACGAAATTGTTAAGAGCAGAACATTAGACAGTGTCAAGTTAACACTACAAGTGTTTAGTTGTTAACCCGGTTGTTTGGATTGTATTGTACGGAGTTCTTTTTAATATATAATTAATTCTTCTTCTGTGTGTTTTGTCAAATTGTGCGTAAAATATGCGGATCATAAATTAAGTTGATAAAAGTGTTGATTTTTTTGGATTTCATGCTGGAGCATCAGAAACCAAACAACAACAGAAAACGATAAATTGTTAAACAAATAAGTCTAGAAATTAACTAAAGCATGATAAAGCAAAAAAAAAAAAAAGATCTGAAAACGTTTATCTGAATGTGAATAAGCAGATTGTTGTGCAAAGTGCAATTAAAAGATATTATTAAGAAATTAAGTTTCAAAACCATATAAATTCCAGAGTGCTGTTCAACACTTTCAGATTGCAGAACCACAATAATGAAATAATATATTAAATTATACTCGTAAAGTTGTTAATCAGAGATAACGCGAGTTCTGGCACAGTTTCTCAATCTCGCAAACGATAAGCACTTTATTAACTGCATTTTCGCTTAAAACCTTATGTACATACTTACATGACATCCTGTGAAAGATAATATTTGCTATTCTGTGACAACCGATGCTTCTTATCACTTTTAACGTCTCCAGCTTAAGTAAAATGTCAAGATTAACTTGACGTTGATTTAAAGTTATTTATTCCACCCAATATTTTCGCTATAGAGCGCAAAAGAGTTACAAAATATGAGCTCAACATGTGCAAAAGCTTGGGATACCGCAGGGGATGCGATTAGAAATTGGTTGCGCAGAGTCGCCATTTTTGGCATCGAAGTTGAAACGAGTAACACAAAATGTTAACTTGAAATCCTAGTTTCCGAAATGAAAAATTGCTGAAGGGCTTCTGAAAGGGACAAGATACCAAAATGTCGATGGTTTCTGGTAATTCACATTTTCCCAAGAATAAAATCTTTCTATTCTAAGCAGTGTTTGGTAAGGGAATGACAAGGGAGACGGAATTCGTACTATTCGAAGTCAGCTGTTTGGTTGCAGCTGTTTTATTTGGTCTTCAAATCTGTAAATAAATCAAAAGAAAACAAAATATTGTATTTAAGTGGCGCTCTTTCACTGATTCCAGCATTTATTTTTTGTTTAAGTCTCCTCTGCAAGAACGTCGTAATTTATTTTTGTACTTGAGGGCTTTGGGGGCTGCATCTGTGTCACTGTGGTGTACACTATCTTCAATCAGCACATCATCTGTGATCAGCACTTCAATTAAAGAATTATATGAAAACCCTAAACCGAATTTTTTTAGCAGTTACACTTCCCGCAGACTTCTTCACAGAAATTAAAATATAAATAGCGTTTGCCGAAAGCTTTGGCACATACTTTTTCTGATCGCACCACCTCAGATATATTTTTCACTTTTATTTTTGTGGCTGTTGTAAAGGACAATTTTACTGTTCATATTGGTCCCGCAGAGTTCAACTCCGTCGTCAAATGCTTCCCATGCACCATCTACGTGCAATATCTGGATATGGTTGCATTGTGCTTAAGAGAATCTCTAGTTGCTTCTGAAAGTAAAAAATAAATAACTACATATTTGTTTTTATAATATATTTCATAAAAATACTAAATATCTGCATTTTTTGGCTCATATCTGTTTCAGTTTTTTGGCGGAATTATTTGCAACCATTTTGAATACATTCAATTCTCCCTTTTAAATGACATTCTCAATATCTGTGTTTTTTGCTTATTTAATATAAGGGAACAAAGAGAGGCAGGAAAGCAAGGGATTGCCAAAAGATTCCCAAGAAATTATAATTCTGTTACGTTTCGCTGTGATTTAATTTTAAATAAATTGAAATCATCTACGCCGCTCATTCCATAACTTGAAAATGTTCAAATGGTTTGATAATGCGCTGAGAAGGTCATACGTCATGACAGATTGCATGGTTGCGTTTAGGAATACGTGACCTACACAAAATTTTCTCTAATTTTTAGACAGAAATGTACAGAAGTACGGCAACACTAAAAATCAAATTCCTATACCAAAATAAAAAGAACAACGCCAAAATGCTTTGATACTTTAGTAAAACAACAAAAAAGCATTTAGCACAGAAACAAAAGCTTTTAAAATTTTAAGGATTAAATGTTCTTTGTCATCAGACAGACAGATGTCATCTGTAATGCGTTGAGCGATCATTTGAGGTTATTATTTTCCATATAAAAACCACTTATTTTCTTTGAAAAAGATCGATAACTTTTGAACTGTAATAGGTAGACACTTCACTTCAAATACGCACAATTGGTGCGCTACCATGTACCAAAAGAGTAAAAAGTCAAAAACAGTACAGCACCGGGCGCCATACAAGACACAGTTTTTTTTTTTTGAAGTTTTGGAGAATGCCTTGAACGCCATGATATCACTGCTCACACTCGCAAGATTTGAAATCGCCAGGCGACTTCAAAGCCCTGAACTCAGTTTTAGGTGTTGTGAAACTAGTGCCCTCTGCTGGCGATTTGCCATTTTTCGGTTTCATTCATGATTTTTGTAATAAGTTTGGAGAGGTTTTTGTAGCTGCTGCAGCACATTTTAGATGTTTGTTCAAATCGCCAGGTTAAAGTAAGTTTTTTTTTATAACTTCGGACCAGCAAGGGATGACCCCATTCAAGTGGCGAGTGTCGCAGTGTGCCCGAACTGGAAAATAGGTTTTGAGGAGGGGGCAGGAGGGCGTAGTGTTTGTGTACATTCGATTTGAACTTTCCCACTTTAAGAGTGTCGGGGAAAGAATTTTCCGTGTAATGCACGGAAGTGCGTAAAAATGCGCGGGTTTCGGAAATAAGTTCCCTGATCGCAAATCAAATCCATTGTGGTACCGATAGAACAGAGGAACGCACCCCACACTGCGGCGACGGATGCCCTACTGTCTCCGATGACCTTCCTGGGCCCTCTCCTGTACAAGGTCTAGAATATCTAAAATAGACTTTGAAGCGCCATGCTAAATATGACAGTTGCATTCCATTTTTGGACGGATGTAGGTGGTATAAAAAGTAAGGAAGTCAGATGGGGTGAAGTAAGTCTTCATTTGCGCTTAGTCAGCTTAAAACATCAAACGAAAGATGTTGCGACATGCGTTGGCAGTTGTAAACGTTTTGGGTTCTTGAGATTATGCCTCATAATACATTCTTTTTCTGACTTTGAAAGGAAAATTCAAACTTCTGCTACATATTTCCACATTTTCTTTGGTTTATCTTATTAAGATTGTTGTTATTCAAATTGATGTGCTTAGAATTCCGTATTTATGTTTTTGAAACAGCTGATTGCTGGGCAACTTTAAGAATCTGCAAAAGAAAAAATTAGTGATTTTTGGTGCAACACACAACTTCTTGCACCTTGAGTACGAGAGCAGTGTTTTTTTTGGAAAAATGGCGTTCCCCGCGCTTTTTTAAAAGTTAATTAATATTAAACCTGATGTTGATTAAATACAACCTCATGTTAAAATCGAATAACTTTTTATTTACTTTTTTCAAATTTAAATTTCTATAACCAACATTTTGTGCCACACTTTAATACTGAAGTAATTCCTTAATACTTTTCCTTGTCCTGACGCACGCCATCATATCGTTGGCGAAAATATTGAAAGTATCAAATATTTTTTTTATAAAAAACAATCTCTAAACTTGTCACAATTTACTGAGTAAGTTTTATCAAAACTTGTTTTACATAAAATAGAACGTAAATGTTCTTAAAACGCATTCAATTAATGGCAGTGGAAAAAGAGAACAATAAAATTTTCAATTGATAACAAAATCTGAAAAGCATTAAGACTTTTTGTTGCTGTTTTGCATTCAAACAAAAAGAAGGAAATGCACAACAACTGTTTATGCTGTATGAGAAACAATAGCAGAATGTTGCAATTTTTTAATATATTTTGGTTTGGTTCTCCATGAGTGGTTTCACCTCACAACGAGTGTTTCAGAATAGCCACCATTAATTTACTAAGAATTCAATTTGAAATGTGTTTGTACTTCAGTATTGTATATTTATTTAATAATACAATGTTAGCACAATTATGCAAAAGTTGAGTTTTTCCTAAGCCCGGCTCCATGGCATAGTTTAACTTTTGGTCCCTTGACTTCGCTTCAATCTCTCCATGTCAAACTAAGATATTATTGGATATTATTTTGCGCTAAAATTGTATTTCTTTAGGTAGAATTGCGTTAAAAAATTCAGCGAATATGAACTTCGGCTTCTAAAAAACGTGCAAACATTTCAAAAAAGCAGGAAAATTAATTTATTAAATTCAAGATATTCAAAAGTTTGTTACGGCCATCGAGCTGTTCTGCCAGCATTGCACCACTAGGACTGCAACTATCTCCCCTTTTCTCTCTGTCTCTCTCTCTCGAGGAACCCCGAAATACCACATCTACTGCACCCGCTGTAATTACCACAAGTCCTCTGCAGAAGCCCATCCCAAACTGGTTGCAACTACTTTCCTACTTACCATTCCTTTCCGATTTCTCCTTCTGCAACTTCAAACTTCGAAGGAAACCGATACAAAACAGAAAACGTTAATGTTTAATTTTTCCGCCACAAAGAACGAGTATTTAAAAACGGGGGCCAAACAGATAGGCTACACTATTTAACGAAATCATTATATATATTAATCATTTTAATTACGGAATTTTTCGTATTTCTAAAAAAAAAATCTGTCGTAAGATTTTTATGCTAATTTTTAAAATACGGAGATAATTTCATATGATTTTTCCGTCTAAATCCCCTTTTAGAGCGAACTTATTTCATGCAAAAATCCACACGGCATAAGCCAGCAAATAATTTAAACCAATGACACGGCCGGAGCAGAATCGCAGCGTTTGCGACGGCCGTCAAATACCCTCCTATTGCGTCAAGTTGTGCACATTGTTTTTCTACTGTTTAGGCCATAGAGGTTGACTGACAACGTCCCCTATTTAAACAGAAATAAGGAACTAAATAAGGCGAAACAAACTCAAACTATTTTCATTTTCTCTATGGAATTCTGCTAACAAATATTGAGTTATTAAAAGAAATCTACTTAAATAAACAATAAGATAAAGAATAAAAGCACTAAAAGATAAGCCGGAATGATAAATATTTTTATTACTTCCTATTAATGCAGTCAAACTTTTTTGATTCTATTTTACAAAAAATTAAATAAAAATGTAAGGAATACTCCGATTTTGTCATTTAGCTCCTTAACTCTTAAAAAACTTTCTTAAAAGATGTTCTGCTTTAATACTTAATTAATTGTTTATTTTACTTGCTCCTGGGTATTTTCTATATATTCCGCCACCCTCGAGAAGTTCGAACTTAAACCTCATTTAGGTATTCAGTTTAAAACAAATAATTTTCTAAAAACCTTTCATTAACAATAAAAGGAAAATTACACTTATTTACCATAAAATCAACAAAGTTTTATTTAAACGATTAGAAAAAGAAAAAATAGAAATAAAAGTAAAAGTAAAACAAAATAATTCTTGTTTTCTTTAAATTGATTTGTATACCGGGGACTAGCACTAATCCTCCACCACTTAAATGATGTGTGTTACGTCAGCAGCAGTCACGTCAAGGGCACACCACCACCCCCATGCGTCATTTGCTACACGCAAATTCTTGTAAAATGTTACAAACCCCTTGCTCGGGAGCTGCTGCTATCGAATCCCTAAACAGTCGATGAAATCAAACCACCTGAGCTTAATCAGACTTGTCCGAGATTCCCTACCATTCAGTTAAAACAGGTTCGTGTTGAAAGGCAACAACACCTGGGGCGCAGTTGGACTCCCATAGCGCCCTCTTAGACATAGCACGGGCACGTTGTTCTCCCTTTTCTCAATTTACCTTACGTAAAGGCTTCGCAAAGCCTTACATACCCAGCCAACAGTTCTGGCCAGAACTAAGAGCCTCTATGCCTCAGAAGCCAGAGAGACCAAGTTAGGCAAAAGGTGCTTCGCGCGGGATCTCGTACTTACACTTAAACACTGGCTAAATTCTTGCAAATGTTATTTTTGGTACAAGTAATAGTATAATTGCAAATAATGTTATTAAAGTTTTTTTATTTGCATTGTGTACATGCACGTAATTCATACGTAAAAAAGCCTCTTTTGTGTTATCGTTTACAAAACCCGCTTGACAGTGAACTGACTACTGTTCAATACACAATCGCTTTATGTGCTAAATCACTCGTATAAGCACTTCACATTGTCTACAGTGTGTAATTCATCAATAATATTGTGTTTATTTCTATTTCATTCGTACTATCAAGCCCTCACCAAAATTCTCTAATAACTACTTTAATAAATAACAGTTCGTGATAAAGATGAAACAAATCATGTACGTTTTTAGATAAGGGGCCACTCAACTGTTCCTCTGTTTTAACAGTACATCGATGTAACTGTGGGCCGAATGAAAAATATTCACATATTGTGAGTCGGCACAATATTTTTCTTGAAACGACGAAGAGCAAATGCTCGACCAACATTCCACAGGTCGTAAATCGGTTCGATTACTACCAAAGTCTTGTTTTGTGTGTTCTGCATCACCCTCATACGTCAAAAGTATTGAATTTTTTGTGCAGTGGCACAGCAGCTACGCAGCCAGTGTGACCACGCAACAAAAATTTTTACACCTAAATCGGGCTAAAAATAATGCCGAAACAAAAATTTCAAAATGTTAAACATTTCAAACAATAAATTCTTCTTTCTTTGGTGCTACTACAGTCCGCGCTGAACCTGGGTCTCAACCGACAAACTTTTCCAGCTGGCACGATCTTTAGCCAGCAGCCTCCAATTTTTCACACCAAGTTGGTTGAGGTCCCTCTCCACTTGCGTGCGTCATCGGTTCCGTGGGCGTCCTCTAATGCGTTGTCCCACAGGTTCGGAATCGAAGATTCTACGGGTCGGAGCAGTATTCTCCATGCGCTCTACATGGCCCAACCACCTTAGCCGTTGGATCCGTAGACGCCTGGTTAGGCTCGTGTCGCTGTACAACCCGTACAGTTCGTAATTGAATCTTCTTCTCCAGAAACCATCAACTTTTCTCTCGAAAATACCAACGACTTCCTCATCTGCCTTCGATACTGTCCATGCTTCCGCGCCAAAGAGAAGGACAGGGATGATGAAAGCTGTATATAGTGTCAGCTTGGTCTACTCAATGGCAAACAATCGAAAAACAAAGTTATCATATATGAAGTACATGTAGATGTGTGTAAAAAGATATACATATGTATTTGAAATTGAAGGTAGTGCTACCAGATGGCCTTAGTTTTGGCGTCACATGCATGTTTATGATGATTTTAATATATATGAAAACTTTAAATGTATTTTATTACTTAAAAAATAATTAATAAAATGTATTTGAATTCCTTTATTGTTTTTTTATAGTGCGTGTACACTGAAGCAAAATCTAGTAGATTTCATTTAAAATCCAACTCGAGATCTATGTCGCTTGTCTGACATTTATCAAGAGTTCATTTCATAACGAAATCAGCTGATTAGAATTTATATTTATAGTTATTTAGGTATATGTGTATAATTTGTGGCCCTCTTATTTAAATTTTCATCCAGTTTTCTTCTCTCTCTCTTTCTCTCTTATAAATAAATTAACTCAATAAATACAATAAACTTCAAGCCCGCGCTTCTGACTTTTCGGTCAAGCTGTCAAGTTCTGTTTGCGAAGTGCTGTATTTTTTAGCCCATAAAGAAGGAAATTTCAGCTGCATCTCCTGATACAAAATAGATTTGAGTGGGTTTTGCCAAAATCTAATCACGAAATAGATTTTATTTTGTCTGTGAAATCTCTTCGGAATCGTACCTCTAGATTTCGCTTTGGAGTAAATGCACTATTATTGAAGCCTGGCCTTTTAATGAAAATGGCGCAACTCAGTTCAACTTTAGCTGAAAAGTTTAAATAATTGTTAACGGAAGACTGTGTTTTCTGAAAAAAATTAGAAATTTAAATTAAATTAAATCCAATATTATTGCTTTTCAATTCTCATACGTTAAAACACCCCTAAAAACATTTCAGCCAGACAAAACCTTTTTTGCATAGTGTAAGTTTGGAAGCGTTGCTTGCAGAAAATTTTGGGCAGTTCAGGTCACGAGCTTGTATTGAAATGAACTGGCGACTTTTGCTTTCAAATTCTTCACAAATACTGATTCACAAAAATTGATAGTTGTGACGTAGGACGCACGCAATTTTCAACAATTGGTTTTCAAAATGTCGTCAAGAAAAAACTTAAAATGGTTGCTGCATTGAGAGTTTTAGAGGAAATAAATAAAATAATAGAAAAACTTCCACTGAACTTCATGGCTTCTGTATAACTCATATAATAAATATATTTATTCAATACTTTTTTTCATTTTCACCGAATATTAGATTTATAATAAAAGAAACAATACAACAACAAAAATAATAGGGCGCCAAAATGTTTCTAAATAACAACAAAAAATTTGCTCATTAAAATTGTAATCAGCTGTTTTCTTGACTGCAAATCGAAAGAGAAATTGAAAGCCCGTTTGTTTCAATTCTTAAAAGTGTGAGTGTATTGAAACTTGAAAGGCAAAGCTTGATCGTGTAACCCCCAAATTAAAGCCATTTTCACACTAACATATTTTTGATACAAAATTCTAATATATGTATTCGCCGAATATAAATTTTTGAATATAATCTACAATTTCTTGTTTTTCTGATGTTGCAGTCCCAGTTCAAATTTTCGGCAGCTGTGACACAGGCTGCATTCAAATAGACAGACGTCAATTTCATTACAAAAAATGCCTTCGACGAGCAAAGATTTAAAACTGTTGGCTTTTCTCAATCAAGCTTTTATTAATTTTATTCATTTTTTAATACGAAATAATCAACAGAATTTTTATAAACTCAATTTTATTGAATAAGACCCAACTTTTATTTTTTTTTGCAAATGTTTTACAACCACAATTTAATGTTTAGTGACGCCCAAAAATTTTTCTGTGATCAGCTGTTAAAATTGAATCAAAAATTGCCATAGAAAGGTAAAATGGAAAGCAATCTTGTAGTCAATTTAAAAAGTCTGAATGTATTGCAAATATTGGCAATCATTTAATCTGTGGCCGCCGTGCGAGTGACACTGAACAGCTGATTCGAATGCATGTCTTTGTTGGCAGCCAAACACAAGTCAGGGTTAATTTGGGAACAGGCTGCTGACTTTTTGAAATTCCCCAAAACTCCTTTGCTTTTTTTTAAAATTTTTTTAACCGTTTAACTGCTATTTAAGATTTTTTACTTTTTTACTTTAATTTTTTCCGCACAAGAAACGAAATGTTTCCAGTTTTTTCCTTGCCTTGAAGTGTCCGAAGTAAATTTAGTCTTTTAGTGTTCGTGGCTGACAGCTCTAAGATTTTAGCATTTAAGTGACGTAAAAAAATTTTAAACAAACAAAATTGACAAATAAATGTAAGTTGCGTGTTTTTTTTAAACGTTATCATTTATTGAAATGGATTTTCGTGTTGTTTCTGAAGAGGCCAAAACTGTTGATAAATCAAACTTCTTCCTAATAAAAGTATAAATTAAAAAAAATGGGTTCTATTATCTTTCACTGGTTGGACTTTTCAAGTTTTCGATAAGATCTCCTCCAGCAAATCAACAATATTTCAATACTGATGAATAAATAAAAAGTTGTTAAAATTTAGTTCAGTTTTCATAAATTTCTCGATTTTGAAGATTTATTTGTGAATTTGTTTTAAATTACAAGCGATTAATTAATTGAATACAGACAGAAAGTAAAGAAAAAAATTAATTAAATTAAAACGATAAAAAGTTGTAATGCTGCAGCGTGAAACTAATAACTTTCGCCCGGTTCAAGCCCACATTTTTCTTTTTAGTTTCGTTAATGAAAAAATTAAAACTAATCTTTAAAAACCGATCAATATTATTAATAATTATGTGAGAATCAATGATATTGGCTGAGTACGTAAATGGGCAAAATGAAATGTTTTTAATTTCTATTTAAAATTTATGAGGTTTTATTATTAAATCATAAGTGTAAACATTTGGAATATAAAACGAAGGAAAATTTATCAAGTGGAAAGATTTGATAAATACAAAATAGTCAAAACTTTATCTACAGGGTGTTTTTTAAGAGGTATAGAACTTCGAATTGAAATAAAACACAAGAAAATCGTTTTAATGTCCATCAATTTGGCTTTATTGGAAGGATAATTTTATGCCATTAATGTTTAAATATGATTTCGGGCATGTGGCCGCCGCGGCTGGCTCGAATAAAGCCAATTCTACAGGTCCAATTTTCAACCACTTTTTCGAGCATATGGGGCCGTATGTTGGCAATAACACGAATGTTGGCTTCCAAGTCCCCTAACGTTTCTGGTTTGTTGGCGTAGACGAGCGACTTCACATATCCCCAAAGAAAATAATCCAATGGTGTCAAATCACACGATCTTGGTGGCCAATTGACAGGTCCATTCCGCGAAATTATGCGCTCATCGAATGTTTCCTTCAATAAATCGATTCGAACTTCGCGAACTGAACCATTATTTTCAAAATAAATTTGCACGATTTGCAAGCGTTGTTCTTTTGTCAACCTGTTCATGATGAAATGGCAAACCAAACTAAATATTAATCACTTGACAGCTGACAAAATGGCCGCCAGTTAAAAAAGTGATGCCAACTTAAAGTTCTATACCTCAATAAAAAACACCCTATATAAAAACTTAAGTTACCAGAAAAACTTTAAAAACTTTATTCTACATAAAATTGACACTTGAGACTTGAAATTTTGAAATCAGCCATTTATGCGGCATTTTCATCAATTAAGAACCATATTTGGTTAATCACTAACGAAAATATTCCATGCTTATAAGTTCCACACATCAACACACATCAATATCAATCAACACATAACAACGATCACACCCTCCAACCCTTTCACCCCTTTTTGGGGCCGAAATATTCCATGCTTATAAGTTCCACACAAACGATCACACCCTCCAACCCTTTCACCCCTTTTTGGGGTGACTTCCAGAAAGGAAATCGTACTATATTTCTCCCAGGACCTGAAAACATAAATTTTATGAAAATAAATTCAATGGTTTAGGCGTGAAGAAGTAACAACCACACAGATGGACACAATCGCACAAGTCAAAGATATTTATGCAATAAAAGCGCTAAATTTTGGAAAATTTTTAGAATAAAACTTTTTGTTTTGGGGTTAAGATTTAAAAAATAATCATTAAACCAGAATTATGAAAAATTTCCTGTACTTGGCAATTAGTGGTTTTCATTAAACCTAAAAAAAAGTTTAAACAGAAAAGATACTGGGATCTTATCGCCGTATACGATATCGAATAACATTACGATATATGTCGAATATGCATATCATGACGTAAGTACGTACGTCCCGAATCGTAACATATGTAGACAATACCAAACGTTACGTCAGAAGCCAGTAACCACACACAACTTCGCAACCTATACATTTCAAAACGTAGAACCAACGCATTTCAAGGACATGAGGACAACACCATCGTAGGCAACACTACAGAACCAAACAATAATGTTTCCGCAAAGCGGAATGTTCGCAATGTGAAAACTATTTACTTTTGACTGTACTAGTAGCAAACAAGTTTTACAAGGACAATAGACATCTCAAGGATATTGGTGATGGGTACAAGACAAGGCGTGGAGCAGAATTTGGAATGTTCCAAGTTAAGAACTTTCTTAACGAATACGCCAGAAATGAGCTGAGTGTTACGTTATCAACAGTGTTGCCAAATGTGCAGATTTATCGGCATTGTGTAGTTTTTCGAAGTTTTTGAAGTTTTTTATTTTAAAAATCAGTTTGTAAGAAATTTTTGCAGCTTTTTACCTAAATTGTTTTTCGAATAAATTCTCTGCTTACAACTTTTTATTTCTGTGGTCTTAATATTATCCCAATACTGCCATTTCCGGTTAATTATTACCTGCCTAAATGCTCCCTAAAAAAGTCATATGAATATGTTCAACATTTTTGTCCTTTTATTTATTGTTCTGCTCAATTAAGGGAGTTTTTTTTTTGTAATTGAGTCAATGGATCAATTAAAAGAGCATCGGGCATGCATTTTTAGAAGTAATTTTTAGAGATAATGTTTTTAATACATCCTGTTTTGCAACACCGATTAAATGTAGAATTATGTTTTTCTACATTAAGTTTAATTTTCTGCTTTGAAATATAAATCATTAAGTACTTTCCTTTTCAGCCGACGCGTCGGGCAGCTATTCTTTGCTTCGTTTACTTTTATATGTATGTAGATATTTATACGTATATTTATAATTCTAAATTTAGCTTTAATTAGTCTTTATTTATGTGCAGTTTTTGCACCTGAAAAGCGGACTTGTTATTTCAAATTTGCAGATTTAAAAAAAAATCACCACAATCTTTAAATAAATACCAATATTTTGTTATTTATAATGACAATAATGAATTTTAAAGAAAAACATTAGTAGTAGTAGTAGTTTTTAAATGTTGGCAATGAATTGTATATTTTATACGTTTAAGTAAATTTTTTCATCCGGCTGAGAAGCCCATGGCTTAGCGGGTTCAAACATCAGAAATATAAAATTTGTTTCATTCTGTTATATGTCGATAGTAGGATTATCGGGAGATAAAACATGTGAATACAGGTCAATAAGTCAAGAAATCAGTGCCGCAATTAAGCCGATTGCATGCTTTGCCATATCAGCTGATAAGGGGAACTTTGTATGGATTCGCGGCATTTGCTGATGCGGTTTTTCATGAAGCGATAGACAGTTCCTTCATAGCGAGTTTCGTTCTGAAGAATCGTATCTTCAAAGTTTGTTTTTCATAATATTGGGACATTTATTTCAAGTGATCTGTAATTTCTTTAATTTCATATTTGCCCTTATCACGCTCTTAAAAATTAGATTAGATAAATTAAAAACTGAACGTTCATTGCGGGCTACAGATCTGCTATAGTTTTGGATGACTCTTTACATATTTCTGCGATATGTTTTGCATAGTTAAGTTTTTTATCGCGACAAGCTCCAAGGTTTCGAACATCATTGTTAACTACTCGGCTTTCGTTTCGAAAATTTAATTCACTGTTTGGAATCGGTTAGGGAGATTTGTTGCAGGGGAATATAAGTTATCATCCGCAGAGTATGCGACTTTCCTGAACGAGGTGGCAGAGAAAGCGGATGTACATTTGGAATACAGCAATAGTGATAGTATCGAACTTTGCGGTAGTTCTGTCTTTGAGAAAATCTGCATCGAGCCTGCACAAGTACTTTGCCATATATGTTAGTTTGGAGCATTTTATAGATTTGTCGGTTGTGCCAGACCGCCTCCAATGCTTTTTCTATTAAAGCGGTAAATCGCATATTACATTTATTAGATCTTACTATACACATGTCTGTATGTAGTCCTGCATGAGTAAACGCACCTGGTGTGTCAAAACAAGGTTTACAGTAAAACGCAATTTAAGAGTTCCCCTTTGTGTTGCCTTTTCATACTGTGCGCATCACTTCTTACAGAAACGAAGTATAGAAAACGTACTGTTCGAACCTGTTCTTGTGGCTCTAGCATTTTGAAGCCATAAACCCATCCAACTCCGAAGAACCTCATTAAAAACATTTTTTTCTTTCATTCATTATTTGCAATCTATTTATAAATGTTTACGATATTTGTTTTAATCCCCAGAAAGACCCGAACACAAAATATACATACATATAGAAAAATATACATACATGGATGTGAATATAATTTAATATCTAATAATAATTGAAAGCAATATTCACATATTTATCAAAAATCAGTATTTTCTGAAAGACAAATCCAAAACATGAACCCTTTTTAACCTCACAATTTCCTCACTGTCATTTAACAAGGCAGTGGCCAAGACGTTAGTATGATTACTGAACCTATCGACGTGCGTATCTTTTGCTGGACCTATTAATTGCGTCCTTGATTTTTCATTAATTTCAACTTTTTTTTATAATTGCATTTTTATATTAAATTTTAAGTTTTTACATACAAATGCAAAAAAGTGAATTCATGAAACTTGACACATTAGGTGGGCTTTCTTATGCAGGGCCACATATTTGTTATACGATTTATTTGATGAATTGTGGACGTATTTTCAATAACAAAAATAGACGATTTTGAATGATTTTTTTCTATGATTTATCAGTAAACTAGTAGACCGATAACTTTGTGTGCCGCTTTTTGGCGGCTAATTTGGCTTAGAAAAAGCAATAACTTTCCCTTTTCAAAGTGTTTCGGAAAATAGTTTAGTTTTTAACAGTTGCCGAATGCTCATCGTCCTTATCAAAATATTGCAGATTTCTTAAAAACCAGGCGATTTTAGTGATATAAGATTAGAAATCGATTCGTTTAAATGTATTTGTGAAATAACGTTGTATGAAAAGCGTTTATGGAAATCAAACGTAAACAAATGCAAAAAAAATTAAGTTTAAGCAGGAATTGTGCGCAAAGAAGTTTAAAAATAATATTTTTTGGACCAGTAGTCAGGGGTCGTCGCCTACTTATGCAGTGCATTGCACCAGAACTGTGTTGTGGGGCACGAAAGGAATAGTGTTTCGTTTTACTTCAGAGATTTTGTGTTTTAAATGAATCCTGCAGCACTGTTTTACTTATCCCTATCATCAGAATACAAAATAAAATGTGTGATTCACAAGAAAAGAAATAAGAGATCTAAGTGATGTTTTTCTTGGTCTTTGCCGGCAGTCGCGTTATTTCCTAATTTAGATTTAGAACTAGATGCAGACTAACAAAGAAGACGCTCCATGTCAGTTAAAGTTTACTTATCATTTACTGATCTCACAACTTATTCAACACACTATGGCTTTGGGCATAATTTGGTAAAACGTTTCTGGCCAGTTGCGCAGGAGCAGACATAAAATCTGCTGTAATTTCTTGTTGGTACCTTCCACTTATTTTGCTCGCATTTGTCCTATAAAGCCCTAATGATCAGCCTGTTTTTTTAATTGAAACAAATAGAAGTTGCATAAAACTTACATAAATGGAAGTAAAAGATATTCTTAATAAACTTTTTTAGAGACCAACCTTTTAATTTATAAAATTTAAATTTGTTGCGAGCTAAAACGTACATTTATCTGCTGGCTATATCAGCTCATCAATATATACAATATGTACGTACACATCTTAAAAAAAGTTGGTCGAAGGCGAACTGATGAGCTGATATAACCATCAGCGAAATGCAGACATGGGAACTAGTTTGTAATATGCAGCAGTTAGAACCTTTTAACAAATTTTTGGTTAAAATCCATATAATTTTTAATATAATAATCATTTTTATTTCGATCTAATTTTAAGTTCTTTTTTAGTTTTGCCCTGTACGGTCTTAATTTTTCTTCCTTTAATCTTTACATCGTTCGACTACAACTTTCTAATTCAGAAAGTGGTCGCCTCAGATCGTTATATACAATAATTCGGCCTGAACCTTCAGTTGCTTTCGAGAAGATTGTGATTTCTGATCCTTTTTTTGGCGCTCAAATTGATCGTTTTTCTTTTCTTTTACGACAGACTCCGACGTATGACAGCTTGGGGGATATAATATTTTTTAAAAAGTCGATATCTCAACGTGTGCCCAAAAAGTTAATTTTCCTCGATATCATATTAAGGACTTTCTATTGGCAAGTCATCATCTGTCGCTCGCTGATCACTTTTTTCTTACTCTGTGTGCTGATGTTGGCGTTCGACATCGTAACACAGGCCTTTAAACATCATAAGTCAGTTTTGATTTTAACAAAGGCGAGTTTGGTTGCGCCAAACTAATGAGAAGGTTCTCATTTATCAAAGAGATTTTGAATTAACTCTTATGGTTACACAGTTTTTTAAATTGAAAAATATCCCGACTGACGCAAATGAAGCAAAAACCAAAACCAAAACCAAAAGCAAAAGCAAATGTGCAGTGAAGTCGATTTTAATAAGTTCTTAATTCAAACTTTGCTCTACTTGCTGTTTCTTTAACTACCAGTTCTTTTTCAGTTTGACACTTTTTGTTTAATGCATTTACATTAAAAAAGAAAAACGAAAAAAACCAACTCAATTCAACGACTACGAAGCAAAACTGCCAAATAAACTGCCAAAATGCAGTCTTCTAAAGCGGACGAATTGCCGGAAAATCCGCGGGAGACCGCTAATCCACTATCAACACTCATGTTTTGGTAAGTATGTAAATACGCACATACATATTCGTTTAATTTCCATAATATAGTTTGCAGACGTACATATATTTATGTACATTTTAAGTATAAGTTCACTTTTTACGATCATACAGTGTGACAATATTTAAGCATTACAAACATTCCAATAACTGGTTTCTGCTGCAGAGAATAGTAAAATTAAGTTTTGACTTTACAAATAACTGCATTCCTGGTAACCCACTTAAATAAATAAACGGACAAACAAAAAAATTAGTTAAAACATTTCAAAAACAGCTCTAAAGGAATAAACATTTTATAGGTTTTCAATTGAGCAGAGTCTGCAAAGAATGGAAATAAATAAGAAAAAAGGAATACCTGATAATTTTAATATACATACAGATGTCCATATATTTTTTATTAAATACCCGAAAAGTTTCAATTTTGATTAATTTGAGTTCTTCAAATCACATTCTCTTGTCGGCTAAACAAACAGGTCATTTCAAATCCCTCGTGTTAGACGCAGAAAACATATGTTTTTGTTTATTTCGAGAACGGAATTCGCTGAATCAAATAATAAATTATTTGAAGAATTGAATGTATATATCGTGTAGTTCTAACCTACAAAACTTTTTCGTGTAAGGTATCCTGAAGTCGGGGTTTGTTCCTCAACCGACTGACGGTTATTGCTCAAACTCAACTGAATCTGAGCGGCAGAGTCATCAAGTGGATCAAATCAAATAATGAATTACATATTTGAAGAAGTTTGCGGACTCATGCTACAATTTTGCACAACGTTGTCGTCACCTAAAACGCAAAACCATTTAACTAACACTTTTACTAGTTTACAGTAGAAGCAAAATAATGACTAATTACACTTGCAGTTACGACCACAAGACTATAAGCGCAAATCTTGTCCAATTTTTATTATATTCTTTCATAATCAATAAAAAAAAGTCTCGTTACCTTTTTCTTACAGAAACGTAAACTTGCTTTTAAATCGAATTTATTTATATATATCTTTTTGCCTTGTTTTTCTCTCTTTTTTAGTTTTGCAATGCCGACATTTCTGAAAGGTCGAAAAAAAGTATTAGATGAAAATGATCTTTATAGAGCCCTAAAAGAACATAAATCAGGTAAGTGTGACTTTAATTCACCAGCAAATAATAGAAATTTAAATTTGCAAAAAATTTTGTTTATCCTGGGAAACAGGAGAAAAATTAGCTGGCAAATTTTGCATTTAATTCAAACTGTTCACTGAAGGGGGATGTGCAATTGATCGATAGCTCGAAATTTGTGGTTATTTAATTAATTGTTTGGAATTTGTCTTACTCAAACTCCTGATAATTCAGACTCAATTGAATCTATTTATGGAGAGCGGAAAACGCTGACGGAGTTTGAATAGGCTGATCTATGGCAAATGAAAAATATCTACAATGTATTTCAATTCACAAGCCCCCTAAAAGAGTCATAAGCGTTGTCTAATCGACCACTTATAGAGTACATGCTGTATTTATGTACCTCTAGAAGGTGGCAACACTGCGACAGCGGACAAATTTTTGTTTATTTATCTTCAATATATTTTGTTGTGTTTTGTTTTAGTTTTCTTGTTGGTAAACAAAAGTGCGTTCTTATTATTTTGAATTGTATATATTTTAGAGATTTTTTTTGTTTACACCAGCCGAGGAATTTTTTTTTTTTTTTTGGTTGCTGCGTTTGATTAGTAACTAATAATTGACGCTAGACATTTAATTTTTCCGATTTAGACAATTAATTTCAGATTAATTTCTACACTGATTTAATTAAATTTGATTAGAATGAAAAATTTACTACCTTTTCGAGAAAAACTAAAACTCTCATGTCTAGTTTATTCGACTAAATGGAATCCATTTTTAGCCACTGTGTGGCACGTCTTATGTACTTCTTTCTCGTTCGTTTTCGTTATCAATATCTACTTTCATTATCTTTTGTTCATTTCACTTTTAAAATAACGCGCTGTAGGACGTTTAAGGTTTCGTTCACTCCTGCGTTTGCCTGCCGTTTGAACTAGAAGCTTCTTTCAAAATACGGCGGTTATTAGCATTAAATAACACATTTTGTGTATGGCCTTTCACACTTTTTCCATATATGGAATCATTGGACAAACACCAATCGTGTAATTTTAACCTACTAAACTTTTTCTTGTCAGGCATCCTGAAGTCGGGGTTTGTACCTCAACCGACTGATGCTGTTGAAATTAACATGTAAGAGGTTATTGCCCAAAACTCAACTGAATCTGAGCGGCAGATTGATTGAAAATCGTATCACTAGGATGCGTGTCACTGTTAGAAGCCACAGCTGTCGTATTCCCCACATAATGGGCATGCGCGGATCTTTCACACATATGCAGCCTGTTTTATTCCAAAATTTAAGATCCACCCGGCCTTATTGACAGCTCCTTTACATATTTGAATATTGTTAGGACAACTCACATGAGAAATCGCAACAGTTTTGCTGGTCCGCCGCCTACACTAATGTACTATATACAGTATCGGATAGAACTACAGCACGGACTCCTGCTTATCGATAAACTTTACAATAAAATTAAAACGAATTTCTATTTTATAGAAAATATTATTATATTTAAAAGAATTTACTCTTTATTTATATTTACAAAAATAATAAATTTGATGCTTGTAGTTTAAACAAAAAAAAATGTTTATCCAAGAACGTTCCAGAATGCAGCGACAAAACTATTGCACGTAACCTTGAATAATTGTTGTTACTTTTAGTAATAAAAAATTACTTACAAAAAATGCCGTTATTTTTTCAAAGATCAGATTAAGAGCATATAGAGAATATTCACATTAATTTACCAGTTGTTCCCGCGGCCTCAAACTTGTTTTGGAGGGTTTTCGTAACTATTTTCGTATTCTATTAAAACACAAATATTTAGTGCATTTAAAAGAAGAAATAAAAGCTGATTTTACTAACGGTCAATCCGTAACCTCAATTATTGAAGATTGATATTCATAACACGGTTATATCTGGAACTATAAACCATTTTCATTGTTCTGGTACTCTGACTACAGGTGGACGTTCACGAAAAGCAACAACAACTTTGATAGAAAAAAGATCCATTCATGTCATCAAGAACCATTGTCACACAATTGTCATTAAACTTTACTCCCAGAACAATCCAAAGGCGGCCTAAAAGCTTACAAAAGTGCAAAAGTGTACTCGTATCACCAAAAAACATAGACTGGCCAGGTTTGAATTCGCAAGGAAACACATTAATTGGGACCACCACACTGTGTTTTACTGTTCTTTTCTCTGATGAATCAAACTTTAATTTGAATGGCTCCGATGGAAAGCAACGGGAGTCTGAGGATGTTTTTCAGACTTTGGTATCGGTCCAATTCATAAAATAAATGGAATAATGTATCTCTTTGTTTTGGATATTATAGTGCCACATGCAAAGGAGGAAATGCGCACTCAGTGGGTATATCCACAACAAGATAACGACCCTAAACACACATCTAAATGTGTGAAAGAGTGGTTCGTTAACAATGAAATTAACATTTTGAAACGGCCAGCACAATGGCCACAATCTATCCCATAGAAAATCTATGGACAATTGTAGATCGAAAAATAGTCCGCAATAACTGCAAAAACTTAGACGAGCTTGTGGAAAATGCTTGGAATGGAATTTCTTCCATGCAACGAAGATGTGCAGATGTTTTAAAAAATATCGGATAGGACACAAAATATTAAGTTTTTTTAAGCCTTCATTATGTTTAATTCAACATGCGCTTTAGTTTTGTCGCTTTCCAATACTTCCTTTTGTCCTTTTTATTGCATTTTGATGGTGTTAAATGAAGAATTTATGTTGCTTTTGTTTTTTTTTTAAATATTATATAATTATATGGACAACTGAATGAGACTAAATGTTATTTAAAGCAATTTTATTTGGCTGCTTAACGATTTATTAATAAGACGGATTTCGTGCTTTAGTTTTGCCCACTACTGTACGTGTACACATTAATATTCAATTTAGATGCCTGAACAATTAATATCATTTTCATTTGAAAAGCCCCAAAAATTGGCTGGGTTGTTAAATTTTTGCCAAAAAAGTACTACTTATTTGTTTTTATTGAAAAATAATATTTATGTATCTGCTAAAATGAGTGTTTAATTCTTGGTAATAATTTACATTCGAGTGTGTCTTATTGTTTGTTCATTCCATGTGCCCGAACGTGAAAACGTTTCAAATCCAAGTATCATAATGTGTCAATCGTGGCCGCAAACTGCAATTAAATATTCTGCTCGTATCACATTTCTTCTTTCCAATTAACAAAAAGCACTTGTCATAAAAGCAATACTGTGAAGTCGCGCACATTCATTCGATTTTATTCATAATTCTGTGCTGACAGTGTGATGCAAATTCTGTGCCCGTGTAGAGATTGCCCTAAAATTGGCACTAAAGATTCAGACCACCACAACGGCCCCAAGTAATTTAAATATATTGCAAAAATCAGAGTTCTGCGGTACAGATTTTTCGCAGCCCTCGAGGTATATATGGTGAACATAATGGCTACTCCAAGCTACCTAAACGATTAGATCACTTTGTGAGCAGAACTGTGATGCTAAAGCGGAGACTGCGGATGAATTTCGCAACCGCTCGTTAATTGATTGAATTTGTCAAAAGAAAATTACAACTCACAAATTTTGAATTTTAATTAATAAAAAACTATAATCTCGATACTTAATATCAAGACGGTGTCAAAGCTGTGCAAAATGAGATTTTGGACGGTTAACCCTGTGTTTACACTCGGCAATTCTGGCATAAAAATTAAGACGCAGATAATTTGCTTCGTACCGTAGGAGTCCAGACAATAATGATGACAACTCATTTTGGTCCAAATGTCGAATTTGAGTGCTAACGCAAAGCTAGAGAATAAAGTAAAAAAAAAAACTCCCGGAGAGCAACGAAAGGTTTTACATTTAATAACAAAAATATTTGACCATCCCATATTAAAATCCGCTTGTAAGCTCTTCCTTTTTGATTTTTTCTTCTTTAAAAGTTTTTGAATACGTCAAATAACTGTTGCATTTACTGTCAACAAAATGCCTCAGACAGTCGTGTATACAAGTGAACAAATTTACATTTACATACATAAGTATTATAATGATCATCAACATTATATATATGTATGTACAAAATTATACTGTTATTGATATAACAGCCTTGTCAGTTGTAAACCCAGCGTAAATCGGGCATCTTGTCGGCCATTGCTAATGAGCAAAACAAGAGATGCTGCTCTCAGAACTTTGATTGTGGTCGATTATGGTCCAGTCCAGTCCCCATCCGTCCAGTTGAAGTAGAATAACCACAAGTTTTTTGGATCGCGACGTTTTCGCAAAAATAACGTAACTTAACTTTGAGGTTATATAAGAGCTATTTGTATGGTATACGAGGATATTCGGTGCGCCAAAAGGGCTAATTTTGCCTATTCTCGGATCTACAGCAATGGACATGGGCAGCGTTGCTTTTCGAAATGCTTATTGATGTGTGCGAGTATTTTGTATATATTTGCAAATGTCTGAACAGAACTGACATTTGCCGCCACTTGTAAAAATTATGGCGAGAACTTGTGGAATCCAAATGATTAAAATAAATCTTAGTCTTAAATTTAACTCTTTCCAACTTATTCAATAATTAGTTGTATAGGATATATGTACATATGTATGTATGTGTGTGTCACTTATTTTCTGTCACACTTTCTTTCTTTATAATTTGAATCAATTACAAAAATACAAATATGTATATTTACATACATACATACATGTGTATGTATACATGCATACACATGTACATAAATGTTTTTAATTATTTGATTATGTTTAATTATTGTGTGACTCTTGGAATCAATTGAAATTTTTTACATTAAATTGTTTTGCCTTGTGCGGTGGCAACTTCTGTAAACAAAACAAATGCGGGCATTAATCCATTTTGGGAAAAGTATTCAATTAAATTTTCAATACTGGTTTGTGTGAATGTATGTATGTATTTATGTAATTGCGTGCTCATAATTAAAATTGCTTAAAGATTTTTTTACATATAAAATGGCTAACAGTGGTATTCATAAAAAATCCTTACTAAACATATCAAGCACAAACTAGTTACTAAACAGTTTCGGTTTATTAAGCGTTTAGTAAAAAGGCGTATTCATAAACAGTTTAGTAACTAATAAATACTTCATCGAGTTTTTAGACAAAAGAGTGCCAGCATCTAAATTTTCATTTGTTATTCAACTTTTAATGCTGTATTTATGCCGATTACCCATGTCTATCATATTACTTTATGTTATTTTGCTTGTATTAAGAAAAAATATATATTTAGCAAACAGATAATACTAAATAAATATTTTTACTTCTTTTAGAATAGCACAAAAATGAATAACGTTAACGTTAAATTCACATTTTTTAACGAGTGAAGTAAAAGTATTTGAATAACGAGTTATGTTTTGTTTGTTTCCATATCACTAGAATATTTCTCATAATTTTTTTAGATTTGTATTGCAAAAATAAATAAAGATAAATTATTCGGTAGAGAAAATGGATCGAACTTCCTTCTATACATTTTTGCTTTTCGTTTTTTCTGGCAAATATTTCTTATATCTTCTTTTTAATAAGAATCAAAATTATAAAAGTTTTTTGTTTAATAAACTTTGATGTACTTGCCCGTTCTTTTTATTAAATTTAATGCTTCCATTTTTGCATATTTCCTATAAAATTTGAAAAACTTGAAAATACAAAATGTAAACACAGAAAAATGTAAAAATTCTCCGATAATAAGAGCTTAATTGATGGTCGAGCCAATATTAAAATTTGTAGGGCTTAATAACCGCTTACTAAACATTTAGTAAGTTAATAATCGTTTATGAATACAGATTTTTCAAATTAAGACTAATAGCTGCTTGTAAGCATGTATTAAGTTTTTATGAATACCACTGTAAGACTTGTGTAACACAGTAAACACTGGGTAACTATAATTTTCAAATATAAAAAATTTAAAATTCAGTAATGCGTTTCCATATGTGATTCTGAATACGAAAATCCACCTAGTGTGTCAAATTCCATGAATTCACTTGTTTTGTAGGAAGCCTTCAATTTTCATATGAAACCGTTGCCAAATCTCAAAAAAATCGGAAACTAATGTAAAAATGCTTATATATATAAATTATATACATATATTATTAGGCAGGGTCACATATACGCCTTTAGTACTTGTAACTATAAACTTTTTGCCCCTTACATTTACCTGTTTTGCATTAAAACACTTCGCAAATTTTCTGTGCAACACTGTTTTTACTCGATTGTGCATCCATTTAAAGTGATTGACAAATTTTAAGGAAGGAACGCAAACTGAAAGGATTTAGTAATTCTTTCAGAACATTTAAAAATTTTAAAAAATTGGTGTTTTAATCTTAAATGACAATTACAACAAATATGTGTTAATGGGAAAATATTGGCTGACCAAGTCGAAGTCTGGAGAAAGTGTTTATTGGATATTTTCGACGTATGTACACATACATATATGTATGTATTTACATCTGGGGGGTAGTTATTATAGTTGAGTTGGGAAAGATGAAGAAGTGTGTAAAAAATAGGAAAAGCAGACTGGATGAATTTACATTATACAGGGTGTCTGGTAGCAGATGTATATTTTCAAACTTAAATAAAAAACGATAGAATGGAAATGCGGATTTTAGTTTTTAAAGAGTATGTAATCCAGATGTCTTTCGTCGAGTTGAACACACTGTTCTGCGCCATGCGCTGCAGTAAACTTGGTTCAATTGAGCTGATTTCTCGACGAATATATTCCTTTAAAGGCTCCTTTGAGGTAGCCCCATAAGAAAAAATCCATGGCAGTTAGATCAGGCGAACTCGGTGGCCATGGGATGTGGCCCAAAGCGACTGATCAGTTTTTAGGGGAAATTTTCCCGAAGCAATTTCATCGAAGCTCTGGCTGTGTGTGCAGTCGCCCCATCCTGTTGAAACCACGTGTGTGAAGAGTACGATAGATGAGCTCGCAGGTTTGGCAAAAAGAAGTCCGTAATCATGCGTCGATAGTTTTCACCGTTGACATTTGTCGCCTGGCCTCGAGAATTTTCGAAAAAAATTATTTTCACGTAAACTGCTTTCAACCACTTCAATGTTTTCGGGAGTCCTTGAAGATCGACTGGGCACTGGCCGCGCGGTATTCATAGCCGAAGCAGTTGCGCGGAAGCTCTGCACCCACGAACGAATTAAATTTACACTCGGTCCATCACAAAATTGTCGACGAGCAATTACGTAACAATCATTACCCTTAAAAAATGTATCCACAGCGAACGCGCGATGCGCTGCGACTCGACCACTGCCACATCGTGACTGACAAATCCGCACAATCGACAATGCCAACGGCGCTACCCTCCCCCCTCACCGTTTATTACTTTTTATAATAATCGTATTTATGTTTAAATAAATTTGCCACCAGACACCCTGTACTTGTAGCGGAGATATTTCCTTTGTTGTCGTCATCACACGTGTGAAATTTTAGTAAAAAATCAAAAGAATTATCCACACATATATTTAATTTTTTTTCATAAGAAGTAACGCGACAGAGCAAAATATAAATCTAACTAATTTCGAAAACTCGAAATGAAGACCACTTCATACCATAAGGGAAACACTTACGCATGATTTGCTTAAAACATCTGTTTTTCTTTTCTGACGGAAACTGGTTGTAGTCCTCAAAAATTAGCAATAAAATGCGAAATTATGAGCTTATTTTGGATTGTGCAATAATTTTTATTAATTTTAAACACAGAGTGGTTGATGTTTTTTCATAGTTTCTTGTTCTTTTCATATTTTAACCTCTTATTAAAAAAGTGTGACGACTTCTTGTAAAAAAGTTTATAGTTTTCGAGAATAGAAAGGCCCCAATCATATTTTTGGCTGTTTTAGTTTCTTTTACTATTTATCAATTTCATTAGTACAAAAACTACTCAGTTTAAAAATGGAAAAGATTAAGATTAGAAATCGTATGAAATTTTGTTAACACGAGTATAAAGAATGATGAGCACTGACGATATTTTGAAATGCGACCATGTGTGCCAAAATTATGCTGGCTGTGGGTAATCAAAGCGAACATCGCTGGCCCGATAATTTGAACACTCTTTTGCACAATGTCAATGTCGAGCAATTGTAAAGTATGCCCCGATCTTCATTGGTCACTGGTGCGCCCATGACAGTCGCTAGTGGATTACTACTCAATGTAACGGCGCTGACTTAATCGTAGAAAAAAAAAACACATTTTTCTGTTATTCGTATATTAAACGATTATACAAGTGGTTTTAACCAAAAATTGCAGTTGTACCGATTTTGCCATTCAGGGTTTAAGAACATCGGCCACAACAGTTTCTCGGTGTTGAGAGTAGCCCGCTCAGAAAGTAAAGCTCCGTCTGCCAGCAAGCAAATGAGCAAAAACACAACATTTAATTCGCCCAATAAAAGGCGATAGTGTGATCCCGGTAATACAAATGTTGTTTTGTATTATATGAGTATTGAAAAAAATTTATATTCTATGTGTTGGTTTGGATCTAACACCAGTTTTAAATATTAAATAATTTCTTGAAATCCAATCGCTAATTTTTTAAAATTAATGTGACTTTAAGATTTAATATGTTCATCAAAATATACTACCTCCAGATGACCTTGAATCCTATAGCGAAGAACAAATCGAATGGTTTCAACAGGAACTAAGAATTGTGTGAAAGTGGTATCAAGACCGATGCAACGTGATCTTCCTCCTGCACATTATTCGCAAAAGTTGCGAGAAAGCGCTCCATATATCTGCACAAATCAGAAACTCTGGAAAACTATAAACTATATAGTCCGTATTTTTGGCCCATTTTGTAATCAATATTCTGTGTATGCCCCTCAGTTTGTTGGCACCAACACAAGTGTCGTGTTGACTTTTTTCCGGTATGAACCGGAATAATTGTCAGAGCGTGTGGCGATAACGAAAATACTGAAAAAAAAGTTGCCCGATGTTTTCAAACGGGTAACGATACGGTACGATAAGAATCGTAGCCGACTGTTAGATTTGCGCCGATAGTGGGGTCTTACCTGAAGAAGTAACACTTGATGTTATTTCAAAATACAACTGCGGATATTGAGAGAAATATTCGCGGAACACAAACAGTTCCTTTTCGGTGCGGTAGAGTGTGTGTGTGACTGTTAGTAGTATACAGTTATTTTCTTTCGGTTTTCTCTCCCACTTTCCGTATTTTTCATGTTCCTGCACATAGTTTTTCCCGCTTTATATTTATGGAAAGTAAGCAAATTAAATGCAAAATGTCTGTCTTTTTGTTAATTTCCCAAGTGTGAAACGAGGAAAGAGAATTAAAGAAAATACCTGCCTTTTAATTTATAAAGTGTGAAAGGGCACAAAAGAAATATGTACATATATAAAATAGTGAAAACGATTTCTTTCTATTCTTCAGTTTTTAGGAGTTAAATATTTTTTAGTGTAATTCCAATTGCTGTTTATATATATCGTAAACAAACTGTATACGAAATAGTATATAAATGAGTCGTAATGATGAAGTCATATCTTCTGAAAACGATCAAAACGATCGATCGCCATTACATACTTGAAATTTTTAGTTCAAGAGGTTACATTTATGAAATACGAAATATTTTTTTTCTCGGTGTGTCATTTTCACTATTAGTCGGCTGGTGGACATGGAACGCTGTTCGTCGACTACAGAATTCCATATAAAACAAGAGCTAAATCTTAAATGCTGCTGTTATGCAGAAAGGACAACATATTGCAATCTTTATCTTTTATTAATCAGACTTCATTGATCGACCATCCAGATGTCCTAGATTAAAATATTTAGAATCATCACAAAAGGAAATCACTAATGGATACGGCGATCATTCGTTCTTTTTTTTAAGAGAAAAGTCCGTTTTTAATTGAATTCCTTTTTCTTTAAACTTAAAATTAAGTTCTTAAATTTTTAATTTAATGCTATAGGAATTCTACTACTCCAACACTGGAGGCTGCTCTTATTTTTAAGGACTTAACTTGAACTGATTGTTAAAAATAATCTACTCATAGTAGACTTCGCAGAACTAGTCACTAGTTTTTATGACATCTGTATTGGGTATTTAAATCAATTTCCCATTAAGGACTGGGCTTAGAAACATTGAACATTTTGATTGGGTCGTTTTGAGTAGAATTCCGTACAGGCAGTCCATTGAAGTGCAGAAAATATAATACATCAATGAATCAAAAATGGGGGAAATGTTTGATTATTTCAGTTAAAAAAAAAAAATATTGGATGTAAAAATATAATGAAGCTTTTAGAATTTCGTTTGTGCCTACCAGCTTCTTTCTAATGCGTCTATATAAACAAATATAAATATTTTCTATAGCAAAGAATTTTTACGCATCGGAAAAGTCCCAAACAAAATTAATGACTTTGGAATCACTTTTAGCAACAAAGTGGTCTGTACAGAATTTGAATTGTTTTTTCTAACAACAAATATATTCTGCAGAAAATATCAATAATTGGTTTAATTGCTTTTAGTTATTTTTAACTATAATATTAAATTTTGCAAACTGATTATAATAAACATTTATTTAAAATGTAATTATTCAAAAAAGTTAACAAATTCGCTTCAAATTAAATTTCAAGAAATGGCGTGCAAGTTAAAAATATACGAAAGTATTTAATTATATATATAAATGTCAGAAACCAGTGGTGGTCACGATATAGATTTGTGTTATTGAAATTCACCATATATCGCTTTGCTTTACATGCACTATAGAAGTTGTTTATGTGACCAGCAAATATTTTGTACTTAGATTGGTTTTTGGTCCATAATTTCTTAATTGCTTGACTAAATTCGGTTTAAAGACATACTGAATGAGAAATGAAACGTTGAAAGTACAATTATGAATCATATATGGAGGACTCATTTGTCTGCACTGCGTTGATGTAAAAGCAAAACTTGTAAAGCCAAGAAAGACGAGTAAATTAAACACATTAAATAATACACCAGATAAAGTTATAGCCCAGCCTGTTATTGGTAAAGCTCCTGAAGGTCCTAAAGGATTTTCAGCAAACACACTTTTTAGTGTTGTTGGTGTTAGTTTTGAAACTAAACGAATAGTAACTGTCCGCATTCGAAATCAAGTACTTCTATCTACTTGTATCGCTTTCAAACACAATTCGTGTTTTATTTCGTCTTTTACGTTTCTCACAACTTTGCAAACAGTATTTTCTGCCAACTCAAGTAAAAAATCATTCCCGGTTTTATTCTGAACGCTTTAACTGGTCACAGGGTAAATGTAGGGGCAAGCTGCAACATCGGTATGGCTGGTATGGAATTCGACTTATGGTATGGAATTATACTTATTTCGGATAGAACACATTTAAAAGCTGCCTTCCACAGGCGGATGCCAAAATATTAAACTCGGGTCACGCATATTTATACTCATATGAGAACATTCTATTCATTCTCTGACTGCGGAGCTGAGGAGGAAACTAAAAAAGCATTAAAATGGATGATTTTCATTAAAAGTTCTATGATTTTTATTACAACTTATTAATAAATAATTCGTTTTGTTTTCCTCTTTGGTTTTGTTTTTTTACTGTCCCATTGTAACACCAATGCAAAAAATAGTAGTAACTAATATAAATTACGATCAAATAGTATGATTCAGAAAATTGTGTCTGCACGAACGTTCACTCGATTTCGATTAAGGGGATTTTCTCCCAGAATCGCATACAAATATATATATTTATATAAATATATGTATATATTTTTTGTTCAGAAGTTGTTTGTTTTCATAATTTATGTTATTAAAAATAAAACTTTCATAGTCCAGCTGTCTGTGCTTGACTTGATGTGAAATAATAAAAATAATTTATAAATTTCTGGCTTAATTACAGATCTGCTTGGTCAAAAACTGAGCACAGCGTGGGAGGAAGAGTGCTATAAGAAACAAATGAAGCACAGGGAACCCAGTCTTCTGAGAGCTGTTTTGCGAGTGTTTGGATTGCGTTTCGCTACGTTGGGCCTTGTGCTCTTTATATTAGAAATAGGTCTTCGGTACGTATTTACAAGCATGTATGTATTCATGTGCATATGTCTACTTTTTATTATTTAACTGGTGCATCTCGGTTATTTGTATTTAACGTTGATATGAATATCAAAGTGAGCAATTTTTGTGCGTAAAATACAAAATAAGTAGTTACATATATTAATTTCACTTAATTTTAAAGACATACATACACCCAGGTTCTGTAAATCACTTTTTGTCCAAAAATCGCCAAAAGTGTAATTTTCATCTATTTTGTGTTTTAGAAATCGCTTAAATGGTTTATAAAACTAAATTTCATTTTCAAATTGTTTCTGCCGTTTTTTCCGTTATAGTTTTATGTTCTGTAAATGAATTTTGCTACAAAAAAACGTATTTAAAACAGTTGGCCTTTGAGAGCACGAAAAAAAATACTTTTTGAATAAATATATTAAATAGTTTGTTGTAAATAATTTAAATAAGTTAAAAAACGAAATGTAATTAGTAAATAATACGTCAAACATGTTGGCCAGAATTTTGGACACGGTACTCCTTTCCAAGATTACAATCATTTCCAATCATTTGGTGTGCGCTCCCCTTTCCGAAGTAACGAAGTGCCGTAGCTAATTGTAAAATCACTGGAATGCTTGCTTCGGCCATTTTGGTTGATATTTCATTTAACAGCATCAAAAGGCCTTCTTCATTTAATCTAAAATAGTCTATAAATCTTTTTCTTTGTTCAAGATAATTTTCACTACAATTTTAATGGTAATTTCCGATTTCTCTGGTATGACCTACCAGAGGATTGGAACGATCCCGAAGTCTTCTCCTCTGCATTCGTTCTTTTTCTCTTTCCAACAAGTAAATAGAAATAACCGCAGATTGGTTCATATTAGTCGTTTAAAACACGTTAAAGTTACTAAAAATAATTTTGCACAGAAGTTTAAAATTTAGTTTGTTCATTTTTTTAATTGTCAAATTAAAATGCTAATGAAATTCATTCACAGTACAACAAAATTTTGTTTTTTCTTAACTTGTTTCAAATAACTGATCAAGACAAAAAACCGCACTATAAAACTGTTTCATACGATTTTCAGAACACAACAAAATCGGTTATGTGGAATTGAAATCAATTTCACTTTCATTTCGTGGTGATATGCAGAACCTGGCTGATATATTAAAAAAAAATACTCATTTACGCGCGGTACATATTGAGTACATATTATGAATATCCTACGAGCTTAGCTTTGCGCCTAGACGATCTGCGATTTTGTTTCAGCATTTGTCAAACTTGGTAAACGAAAGTATCTGAAAACTGTTAGTGCTATTTTCTAATGTGGACTTGGTTCTTAAAACTATTCGACTGCTCGTCCAGACGCTGAATAATGTTTTATACTTTTTTTGGCTGTCTGTGATCTCAGTAAAAACGCTGACTTGGCAGTTCTGCATATATGCAGCCGATCAGTTTCATCAGTGCCGAAGTCTAAGCACAAGATTGAACCCACTTTTTTGAAATTTCGTGTTTTGGATTTTACATTTTGAGTATCCGGGGCGCCAGGTTTTGAATCAAATCTGGTTCATCATCCAACTCAAATGTGAGTTTCAGATTTTTTTAAACTTTAAGAAGTTTTAATTCATACTGAGTCCATGTATTCCTGTTAAAGTATATATCTATAGATTTAAGATATATAAGTGCTTTTTGCTAGACAAAATGATTGTTTTTGAAGACTTTTCGTTGCTTGTAAAATTAGCGAATCATGGCGCTTCGTTCCATTCCCAAAACTACAAACAATCGAGGTGCTTAGAATACTCATGTAATATATATACATACATATATGTTTGTAAAGGGTAGCCCAGTACCTTAAGTAGAAAATGGAAGAGCTAAAGCTCTTCAACATAAAAACATAATTAATTTTTTTTTATAAATTTCATTCAAACTCTGGTTTTACCCATTTTATTGCCATTCGCCTGTCCAACCATTTTTCAAATAATTTTTAGGCTCAGTTGGACTTTCGGAGCTGTATTAGTTCCGGGTATATATAATTTTAGTCATTTAGCGACAATTTTCTTACATATTTACGAATTAAATTTAAGAATAAAGAAATAAAGTTCGAAAATTTAATTAAAATCGACTTCATGAATGAAACGAATGTAAATAAATTATAAATCTTGCTATTATTATCTTATCTAATGTAATCGATTATAGTTACGAATTATTTTCAATTAAACATACATTTAGATTAAGAGAGAGGTTTCAAGCGTAGGCGATCAAATGAAGCATCAAACACCTGGATGTGCGTTAGTGTTGTTTATCCGAGGCTCTTTCTGACGCGTACAAAAAAAATCGTCAATCATCCTTTGCATACATCCCTACACATGTTGCGTTTTCAAAGCGTTCGTTTCTAAATATACGGTCTTTGGCTGATCCACATCCGTCCAGTTCTTTATGAAGTCAAGCACAAGTCAATAATTAGACGTCAAATAAAACCTCACAACTTATTGATTTTCATCAACGGATACAGAAGTGTAGCCGAAAAAACCCCAACTAAGTGATTGATGTGATTATCCTGATCCCAACCCGTTTCATATACTCGTCACATGATATTTTACTAATCAATTGTCCTCTTACATATTAATATTAATGAAATATTTGTCTTTTTTTGCAGTGTCACTCAGCCTTTATTTCTGGGCGGTTTAGTTTCGTACTATTCAAAGCCCGGAAACAGTTTGACTGGTGATCACACCACTGCGTACTTGTACGCATTGGGTTTGATCTTGTGCAGCGCAGTAAACGTTTTCTTTATGCATCCTTACATGTTAGGCATACTGCATACGGGCATGAAAATACGAGTGGCCTTGTGCAGCATGATATATCGTAAGGCACTGCGTTTAAGCAAAACAGCGCTGGGTAATACGACGTCCGGTCAGGTGGTGAATTTGATATCAAACGATGTCGGTCGCTTAGACACCTCCATAATACACATGCACTATTTGTGGCTGGGACCAGTTGAAATCTTCATTATCACCTTTTTAATGTACAGAGAGGTAAGTTGCTGATTCTTTTCTAAATTAAAAAGGAACTTAGTAAGAAAGTGTTCTCCAGAAAAAAGTCTATATCCAAATAAGACCCTTATACGCCCCTTTAATCATTTCTTACATACATATAATTCCAAACGCATTTTAAACTTTGCGAATTTTGTCCAAATATTAAATAAATTGGAACCTATTGCAAATATTTTGCTAAAATACCTTTCAAATAGGAAAAAACATACATATTGTTTCAAAAAGACTAGAATCTGTCAAATAACAAATACGAAAGTTGTATTGTTTTGAATTATTCATATGCCAGGATCCATACTTTAAGGTCTAATATGGGTGCGCCCCATCAAAGCCTGTGAAATCTACGCGAAATACTTATTAAACTTTATTCTACCATTTGATGCTTGACGGGGCTATATTATGCCCCGATGATTTGGCAAGAGAAGACTGAGTAAATAACAGTACATTTAACAGATGGTGAAATTGATTTACAACTATGGAAAAGTTGTAAAATTTTAGTGTCTGAAAGCCTGAACTTAGGGCAGCCTCGTTTAGGTTCTGTTGCACACTCGCAGAAGCAGCAGATCGCATGAATTTTGTTTGCTTCACTCTATTTTGAACCATTTCAGTCAAATTTATTCCTCTCACTACGAGAGTCTAACGCCAATGCAAAAAAATGCATCAAAAATTAACAAATTTTATCTCCGGAATTTCGCAAAGAGTGCCAAAACGTATTTCACACTTTCTGAAAAGAAGTCCCAAGCAAATTAGGTAATTTTTTTTAACAAACTTATCAAAACTCGGAATACGCTTAACAAAAAATTACCCGTTTGAATTTATGTTCCATCTAAAGTAGTTCTGGAGATGAAGGATAATCGATTGTTCATGTAGTCCCACTTTAACATTTAAATTTTCAAGAATCTCTTCTTATCGGATAACTTCGACTGGAAGTTGATTATTAGGCACTCAGTGATGATACTCTTTCATATGTATGTACATATATATGTTCATGTAATCCTCGATTTATACGATCTGAAGAACCAAAACGGATGGCACACCAAGTCGCATTTTAATTAACTGTCCGTCTTCTTTGGTGGCACTATTATATATGAGTATTATTTCGTTAGAGTATGAACATTTGCGTCAAAAATGGAAACAACGCCTGGAAACCAGCCAAAAGTGGGTTATTATAGAGATATCGTCAAATCAAGATGTACCTAAATTTCTTGGAAAACATATGACCGATTTTCTCAAGCATCAAGTTTCGTCATTTCTTTCATCCCTTCAATATGGATTTCGCAAAGGTTTATCAGCTACGGCCAAAATACTTCACTTCACCAGAGTTATCTTTAGAGGCTTTACTTAAGGTCAATATTTTCGTACCAATATTGCTTTTACTGATTTGAGCAAAATAAGCCATAAGCGCGATAAAACAGGTTTCAACTGCAACTACTTGAACCAGTTGAACTCAAATTTAAGCCTCGGAAAAAATTTTTGATAGATTTGGATGGTGCGATGGGCACTCATATGAGTAGTTAAAAAAATAGTAAAATTAGAACCAAGACGATTTCATGGCAGGCGAAATCGAGAGCTCATGTGTAAGTCCCCTCGACTGTCAACAGTTCATAAGTAAAAAAATTTCAATTTGTCATTTAATGAACATTTAACAAATACAAAAATACATACATACATATTTTGGAATTCGCCCTGTTTTGTTTTTGTACTCGTGAGTTCGCCCTGAATGAAACAGATCTCATTGTTTGTAGAAATTTTAAAATCATCTGGTCTAATAACAATTAATTGCAGATTGGCTTGTCTTGTCTGTTTGGGGTGGCCTTTATGCTGCTTTTCCTGCCTCTTCAAGCCTTTCTGGGCAAAAAGACTTCAGTGTTACGCCTGCGCACCGCTTTGCGTACAGACGAGCGTGTGCGCATGATGAATGAAATCATCTCCGGCATACAAGTTATTAAAATGTATGCCTGGGAAAAGCCTTTCGGTAAAATGATTGAATACGCCAGGATGAAGGAAATGAATGCCATCCGATATTGCAACTATATACGCGGAATTTTACAATCGTTTATAATGTTCTTGACCCGCATGTCGGTTTTCGCCAGCTTGGTGGGCTTCGTACTCTTAAGCAATTTGTTAACAGCCGAAAAAGCATTTGTCATCGCAGCATATTACAATATCTTACGTAACACAATGACCATCTACTTCCCCATGGGCATTTCACAATTCGCCGAAACTATGGTTTCCTTTAAGAGAATTCAGAAGTTTATGATGCTTGAAGAGACAAAGGTTCGTGACAAGTCGGAAGATGTTGATTGCGAAAACAATAAACTGCAGCCCACTGCCATCATAGAAGAGAATGGTAAGGCGATAATTATGAATGGCATCTTGAAACCGATGAAGAATCACCACGTTCAGCATTTAGGAGCTGGTGTAGTGATAAGCAAACTTAAGGCCAAATGGGATCCGCAGTCTGCCGAGCACACTTTAGATGGCATCGACTTGAAAATAAAACCGCGTACTCTGGTTGCAGTTATTGGTCCAGTGGGCTCGGGAAAAACAAGGTAATTGTCATAGTATTTGTAAGCTTATTTCTTGCGGAATATTATAAAATGTTAACCAAGAAACTCAGTTCACTGCCAGATATATAGATATTTTTTCCCTTCAAACTTCCCTTCACTGACAAAAACTAACATTATCATGAGACAAACGAATAGTTTAAGGATATGGAAGTGATTGCAACCGATAACGTTATATAGAAATAGCATACAAGGCCTCTGAGTTTAGCTCATTTTGTAAGATTCAATATTTTTATTAAAGTTTCTTTGCGTGTGTGGCACGTAGTGCCGTTTTGTTGAACAGTTACTGCAGCCCAATTTTCGAAAAGGCAAGAACCACTAACCCTGTAATACAATACTAAAACCCATATCGTTGAGGATGAAGAGGCTTTTCGCTAATGATTCTTAAACTCAAGATAATTTTTTTGTGAAATTCCGAATGAAGGACCGGCAAAGACGCCACATAGTTGATGAACGATTTCGATGCGATTTGCGTGTTAATCTGAACTTTAAAAGTTCTAAATACTTCTTCAAAACTTGTGGAATATCCAACTCCACAGACCAAAGAGAAATCTGAGATTTTCTCAACACTATGGGCTACAACAGCAATATTATGGGTTGTTGTTGAGTGACCGGCGTCCACGAGTTTGATCTTTCATTCACATCGCTAACTTGCCCACACCGTTGAAATCTGTCTACCAGTTTCACAATTGCTGGTTATGAAAGTGATTCTCGACAAACTCGTGTTTTAGTTCTGTGACTTATGACGGCCAGATTTTCGCCATTTAAGTAGTAAGTTTTAATAATTTGTATGTGGGTCCACTTTTAATAATGGCTTAGTTTTTACTTGTTATCCGTCAAGTGAAATAAAAATCTACTCAAAACCTTAATTCGAACTTTCAATTATTATTGTTATCAAATTTTGTAATCCTTTGAACACTTTTGAAATTATTTAGAAGAGAAACCCGATTATAAAAATATTAAGTATGTACTTTATGTCCTTAACACCTGTTTCATATCGTTTGAAGTTATTTCGCCGGTATTATTATTATATTAAGAAATTATTTCACAATGCAAAAGCGAATGTTGCTGTGACTCTGTTTTCCAAAACCTCAGTTCTCGACTAGAATATTTAAGAATTGAAATCAGGCTTGATATCAAGTGCTTTCTTTCAATTGCGCTGCAGTCACATTTTCAATTTCTTGGTTTCACATTGACAACACAAAAACTGCTTGTCAAAACTCACTTAAGTTGACAGCTGTGATACAGGCTGATTTACATTGACATTCGTCAATTTCATTAGAAAAAATGCCTTCAACGAGGAAAGGTTTAAAAATTTTGGCTTTTCTTAATCAATTTTTTTTTTTTTATAATCAAAAGAATTTTTATAAACCCAATTTTACTGAATGAGAGCCAACTTTTACTTTTTTTTGGCGATTATTACAATTTAATGTTTTCTCTGTGATCGGCTGTTAAAATTGAACCAAAATTGCCATGGAAAGGTAAAATGGAAAGCATTCTATGGCCACTTTAAGAAGTGTGAGTGGGTTAATGAAAAAATGTGAGTGTATTGCAAATTAAACGAGTACTGAAGGGCAAAAATTTAAAGTGTGGCCTCCCTGTTACCACAGACTAATCCGTTCGTTTCATCATTCACTTTGAATTGAAAGCAGGCCAACATTTTTGTAATGAATCGAATCGATGTAACGAAAAAGGTTTTACCTTTTTTCATAAAATTTAACTGAATTTTGTTTTGCTTATAGTTATAGACCAGCTATTCTGCAAATCTTCCAATAAAAATGTATCAATTTAAAAGTTTTTGTTTGCTTTTTGAACTGTTTTTAATTAAAACTGACACGACTGACATCTCAAAATTTATATTAAATATGTACGTAAATGTTCTGGTGTGACCACCTTAAGCATGCGGAACACCTCCGTCGTGGGCGATCAGTATTATAAAAGCAACGGTTAACACGATTTCGCTTTTACTACGGAAGATCTTGGACTCATTAGTCTGCCCTTAATTTCCAAGGTATTTTCTTTGTAAAGGAGCGCAGTCTAAAGTAACTACAGCGAGACGAAAAAAGTATCTGCTATGAAAAATTCTTAAAATATTTTACGAAAAATCCAACAACAACACAGGATTATCAGCCTTAATTCTGACCACTATCCAGATGTTGAGAAAACTTCCATTTAATATATTATTGTAACTATTTATATTCACGAGTGTTTTTCTCAAAAAAAAGAATAATTAAATCCAAGGCTGTTTTCGTTTTCGAATATCTTTTATATTAGAAAATTTTAACGCAAAATAATTATTCTCAAAAAAACTCAAAATGTGTTAAACAAAAGAATATCGCTTTTATGGAAATGGACTTGCAAAATATCAGACTTCAGCAACCAGTCAAGTCCTCCAATTAACAGACACAAAACGAAGGACGAGCTGCGTAAAATCAAATGCAACATTTTACGAATATGTGAGTTTTAAAAATCGACCCACAAATATCCAAGACTAGGAAATCAATCACTTGCTTTCGCTTTCCACTCTTTTTTTGGCAAATTGCAAATGAACTTCTTAAAAATCCAAAATAAGTTCTAAATTTGGTGCTCATTTGTGGGACAGTGTTGTAAGATTATCAATTTTTGGGGGCAAATATTTCTGGCCAAAATAAATAACTTGGACCAAACAGCAAAGAAACTCTTTTAAATGTAAAAAAGGTGCCCACAACTGGCAGACCAAATTAATAAAACAATTCAATTGACGAGCATTTTCTACGAAATATCCACCTGGATTTCAATTTAAGTTTTCGTAATTGGGGGAGTTTCGCGCTCCTCGAATTCCAATTATGAAAAATTATCTACATTTTGGCAAATTTTAAAGTTCTCTTTTCTTATTAGCGAAAGTTCACTTTCACCATAATTTGATCAGAAATCAATTTTTGAAAATAGATTTAAAAAAAACTTCTGAAGAATCGGGGGCTTGGTGTTGTAATTAATTAATTGAAACAACTTTCTATATATTTTCAAGTCTTATTCAAGCCATACTTGGTGAGTTACCCGTCGAGTCTGGTTCAGTAATGGTTAGCGGAACTTTATCATATGCCTCTCAGGAGCCCTGGCTATTCACAGGTACGGTGCGCCAGAACATTTTATTTGGGTTGCCAATGGATAAGCAGCGCTATCGCACAGTTGTCAAAAAGTGTGCGCTGGAACGTGACTTTGAACTATTGCCCTACGGCGATAAGACAATTGTAGGCGAACGCGGCGCTTCACTGTCTGGTGGTCAGAAAGCTCGTATAAGTCTAGCCAGGGCTGTGTATCGCAAAACTGATGTTTACCTGCTCGATGACCCCTTAAGCGCTGTCGATACTCATGTGGGTCGCCATTTATTCGATCAGTGCATGCGTGGCTTTTTACGCGACGATATTGTGTTACTCGTTACTCACCAACTGCAGTTTATGGAACAAGCCGATCTTATTGTTATTATGGATAAGGGACGCATTAGTGCGCTGGGAACATTTGAATCAATGCGCAAAAGTGGCTTAGATTTTGCTAAACTCTTGATGAAAGCCGACCAACAGGAAGAACCGAATGGCAAAGCAGCTGCTGGCGATGTCTTGGACAACAATAACAAAATGGTTTTATCTCGACAAAATAGCAAGATCCGTTCTCGTCAAAATAGTGTGTCTTCGATGAGTTCCGTGGCAGATTCTGCTCCCGGCGATTCACCTATGCAAGTTCAGGAAAATCGGAAAGCTGGCAAAATTGGTCTCAAGCTGTATCAAAAATATTTCAGCGCCAGTGGCGGCTACTTTCAATTCGCTCTCATGGTGTTTTTCTGCGTCGGCGCCCAGGTGCTGGCTTCCGGTGGTGATTATTTTCTGTCGTATTGGTGAGTTGATAGTGACAATGTGTTTCAGAACTTTCGCTCAAATCTTATCCTTCTACATACATACATATATTTTTTTGTTCATTTACAGGGTCAATAAGAATGGTAAATCCCAGAGTAAAATAACGGATGCATACCGGCGGCCAGAAGCTCGCCTGGAAAGCTATACCGATTCCACCGATCTGTACATCTTCACGGCGATAAATATATCAATTATATTTTTTGCTTTATTCAGATCTTTGCTCTTTTTCAATTTGGCCAAGAGATCTTCCATCAATTTGCACAACACAATGTTCCGTGGTGTGACCAGAGCTTCGATGTACTTCTTCAATATCAATCCGTCGGGCCGCATACTAAATCGTTTCTCGAAAGACTTGGGTCAAGTGGATGAAATTTTACCTGGCGTCATGATGGATGTAACGCAAATTTTTTTGGCTCTTCTCGGTATAGTCGTAGTACTGTGTATAGTTAATCCGTGGTATTTATTAGCCACTGCTTTCCTGGGTGTGATATTCTACTTTATGAGATCGTTTTATTTGAACACCTCCAGAGATGTGAAACGCCTGGAGGCTATAAGTGAGTATATAAACTTTTATAGATAGATTGTCTGATTAAACTGATTTGGAACTTAATGTTCTGAAGCTCGTTCTCCGATATACTCACACATGGGGGCTTCTTTGAATGGCCTTGCAACTATACGTGCCTTTGGAGCCCAAAAAGTACTGATAGGCGAGTTCGATAACTATCAGGATATGCACAGTTCGGGATACTTCATGTTTTTGGCTACCAGCCGCGCTTTCGGTTATTGGCTGGATTGCTTCTGTGTCCTCTTTATTGCTGTTATCACTTTAAGTTTCTTTCTGTTTGCACCTAAAAATGGCGGTGATGTTGGTCTTGCGATTACTCAGGCTATGGGTATGACCGGCATGGTACAGTGGGGCATGCGCCAGTCAGCAGAGCTGGAGAACACTATGACTTGTGTTGAACGTGTTGTGGAGTATGAGGGCTTAGAGCCTGAAGGGGAATTGGACTCACCACCGAATAAAAAACCACCAAAGTCTTGGCCTGAAGACGGTCAAATTATTTTCCATCATTTAAGTTTACGTTATTTTCCAGATCCCAAAGCGGACAATGTTTTGAAGTCCCTAAATTTATCCATTAAAGCAAAAGAAAAAGTTGGTATAGTTGGTCGCACCGGTGCCGGAAAATCCTCCTTGATCAATGCACTCTTCAGACTTTCCTATAATGACGGTGCGGTGATTATTGATAAACGCGATACTAATGACATGGGACTCCATGATCTCCGTAGCAAGATTTCGATAATACCCCAAGAGCCGGTACTCTTTTCGGGTACAATGCGCTACAATCTCGATCCATTTGATGAATATTCTGATGCTAAACTATGGGAATCTTTGGCTGAAGTAAGTTGTCAGAAAATATTTCGATTTCCACCTTTCCGTTTTATTATGTACGCAGGTAAAACTTAAGGAGGTTGTTTCGGAGCTGCCATGCGGCTTGCAGAGCAAAATATCTGAAGGTGGCACGAATTTCTCGGTGGGTCAAAGACAGCTGGTATGCTTAGCCCGTGCCATATTACGAGAAAATCGCATTCTCGTCATGGATGAAGCAACGGCCAATGTTGATCCTCAAACGGATCTCTTAATTCAGACCACCATTCGCAATAAATTCCGTCAATGTACAGTCTTAACAATAGCCCATCGTCTGCACACCGTCATGGATTCCGACAAGGTGTTAGTGATGGATGCAGGCCGAGCCGTGGAGTTCGGCTCACCTTTTGAGTTGCTGACACAGAGTAAAACAAACATTTTCTATGGAATGGTAAAACAAACGGGCAATACAACGTTCGACAGTTTATTAAAAGTAGCACAAAAGGTAAGTGGCCATATAATTGGGTTCTCTATATAGTCTCTATACACTGCATTTTTTTTTATTTAAAAATTGTGACAATGACATTGAATGCCAGTGGAATAACCAAATAACCTCCCAGTATCAAATACAACGAAAGATGTCAAAATCATCCAAAATACTGAAATTATTTATTAAAGTCTTGTGTTTTAAGATGCAATGAAACTTAATTACTTGATATTAAAAATAAGCTTTTAATGTTCTGTCGTAACTGAGTTGAACTTCAACTAGAAATTTGTATTTTTCTTTCTACCAAAACATGTGTCCCTTCTGTTCAAAATATGGTCCTTCTAATACCACCGAAATGTGGGCAAACATGAATTTGAATATGTAATAATTTTTTGTCGATTTACAAATAAAGTTTAAAAAGTACAAATTAAACAGCAATTATTAGATCAGATTTTAATATTCTTGGGCCCAAGTGGCCAATGGGTTTATAACCTGTGTTCGGTTATAGTTTCGAGAATGTTTCTTGTGTCTTGTAGCCCTTCGGCTGCAGAAGACTTCAACTTTTGGAAGCATCGCAATAAGAATGAGTTTCCTGCCGTGTAAATTAGAAACGTTTAATTCGAAATTAGGATGGGACAATTTCCAATTTTTCCGATTTTCAGGAATAGCATTAAAGAAATTCTGTTCCATATTTCTCCAAGCCCTTCAGTCTGAAGTTTTCCAAAACCTGCACGTATGTTTTTTATTAGCACAATTGGAAGCACATTATTACGTGCGAATACATATTTAATTTCAATTCACTGAAGCATCAAATTTCATTCCGCCGCTTGCAGCAAAATTTACGATTAATACTTTCTTACCACACCAGAAACAGTTACTTATGCACTGAGAACAACCAACAAATATACGTTTAAAGGGGACTTAGACGGTAATACAAGTCGTACGTAAAACCAAAGAGAAAATCATATGAAATTATGTCCGTATTTTAAACGTATAACGTATTTTTACGTTAACACGTTCAAATGTTTCATATAAAAATACATCCCTGACCTAATTTAGTGTGAAGGAATTTGAAAAAATTTAAAAAACGATGAGAGCCGACTGTAAAATTTCCGTCCGTATTTTCTCTCCATGTCGTATAGTTTCATTAGATATTAAGTTTTGACGATAACATCTGGTATCACGTGGATGCGTGTGAACCGGCACTAACTGAATAATAAACAATAAGATGGCGGTAGCAGGCCGCCAGCATCTAACCGCGTCAATGCAATCCCCCTTTATATGAAATATTTGTTTTGCAAACACTAAAAATGCTAAAACAAAAACTTGAAAGTGCTAAAAATTTTAATAATTATATCGTTATAGTGTAATTATTTTGCATAATCTGCCAGTATATTTACCTGCACGACGTTTGAATAAAGCAAAGTTGATTCAAAAATAACAAAATCTATATAAATTTATTGCACAAAAAGCTAATTAGGAACATAAGACTAGAGTAGTAGACTAAAAAGATATGTATTACAAAACATACATATTTGATTTGAGTCTTAATTTACATTAATTAATTACATATGTACACGAAACTCTAATCAAAGTAACAATAAAATTCCATATCGAGATCCAACACACATATACACTTATTGTTATATTACAATATTAATTATAAAACAATTAAAAAACAACAAAAACGTTCGTTTCCATTCAACAGCAAATCTGATTAGATACTAAAACCATCATCATATGAATATTCCCCCACAACTTCAGAAGAGTCACTTACAATATCATTGGATCTGTTTCTGTCACACGTGTATTTTTATGAGATCACTAGTGATTTCAAAGTCTTGGCAACATATATTTTGCCTTTTTCATCCACATCTGATGTAAAACAATGAATTCAGAGTATTTAATGTCATCCTATTTCTAATTTTGGTTTCTATCAGATTCACACGACTAAAAATCCTTTCAACTTCAGCGTTACTAAATAGTAAAACCAAACATTTTTATCACAAATGAAGCTAAAGGATATTCATTTAAAGCGTTTTTATACTCATGTACGCCTATCCAAAATTCAGAAGTGGTTTTTTTGTTTCTCAACTCGGACGAATTCAGCTTTTTCCATTGCTGTTCCAATGACGTAATTTCTTCTGTCGTCAAATCTACCATTTCGCCTTTAAAACATTCTATTAATTTACATTTATGAGGTTTTAGGCTGTTTTTTGCAGAAAAAAAATTGATTGGCAATCTTTGTCTAAGTTGATACAATATATTAATTGTGCAATAAAATTGTTTCCCATTCCTGAATCGATAATGTCTTTTTTGTGTTCAAAATCTTTTAACTATTGTGAAATAGATGTCTTTAAGAAGGACGTACAGCTCTGATAATAGCAAATTTGGGTCAGCATCATCGCTTTCAGGCTTTTTTTTTAGTTAATTCGCCTTGACTTACTATTCCTATAGGAGGGTGAAATGATTTGTATAATTATTTGAATGGCAAAAAAATATGGGAAACAAACAGATTCTTTTTTTAAATAAAATGTGTGGAAACGTTAACACTAAAATGTGCTAAATCCTACTAAAAGTGTCACGCTGCGTGGGAATATTCTCAGAGCATTGAAAAGGGCAAAAGAACAACATCAATTAGTCCGGCTGTGTCAACCATACGGGGAGGTTGTGTAGTCGCCTGAGCTATTGGACCAGTCTGACCATATAGAACATAACATATAAAATGTTTAATAAAGAAGATTAAATTGGAATATAAATCCTTTCGCATTAGTGGTCGTGTTTCTTTAGTACCCCAGTGCATTTTAATGCAACTGCAGCAAATTTTAAAGTTCCAAGTCAAACTGGTGGGACAAAGGAACAAAAACGAACAACCAAGACATTAGAATGTAGAGGGGTGTGGGGACACCTGCCTTGCACCTCTTTAAATGAATATATTTTGTCAACTTTTAATCCACAATTTATTTACATTTCTTTTCAGGCTCATGAGGACAATTTAAAGGCGAAGAAGGATTCTTGACATTTTGTTACAGTACCGAAAGTATTCAAAGATTATATATTAAAAATACTGGAACCAATAACGAATCATCCAGCAAACGCAAGAATACAGAAAACATTATTTTTTGACAACAACACAATATCGACGACCACATCATCTATAACAACAATAACAAAACCAAAATTTCTGGGCTAACATTATCTGTTTTTAATAAATAAATAAAATTAAGAATAGAAATTCGGCTGGGCCGAATTATTTCCACAGATGTCTGCAGGTGTGTAAATGTAATATGTACGAATATCTCCATAACGAATTTTGAAAGAATTCCTTATTCGTGCGATGCTATAAAAAAAAAAAAAAGTAAAAAGAAATCATCAACATCAACATCAACCTCATAAAACAGGGACCTTAAAAACACAGTACGGATGCGAATGTTCCCAGCTCATTGCAGATATCAAATATAATAAAATAATTTAGTGTCACGTAATAATTCGTATGAGGGATTAGTGTAGTGGTGTGCGCTACACAACCGGTGTGACCATATAAGGCTTTTCTTCTTCTTCTTCTTCTTCTTTTGGCGCTACAGTCCGTGGTGAACCTGGGCCTCAACCAACAAAGTTTTCCAGCTGGCACGGTCTTTAGCCAGCGTTCTCCAATTTTGCACACCAAGTTGGTTGAGGTCCCTCTCCACTTGTGTGCGCCATCGGTTCCGTGGGCGTCCTCTACTGCGTTGTCCCACAGGTTCGGAATCGAAGATTCTACGGGTCGGAGCAGTATTCTCCATGCGCTCTACATGGCCCAACCATCTTAGCCGTTGGATCCGTAGGCGCCTGGTTAGGCTCATGTCGCTGTACAACCCGTACAGTTCATGATTGAATCTTCTTCTCCAGAAACCATCAACGCAAACAGGGCCGAAGATTGAACGCAGAACTTTTCTCTCGAAAATACCAAGGACTTCCTCATCCGCCTTCGACACCGTCCATGCTTCTGCGCCATAAAGAAGTACAGGGATTATCAAAGTGGTATATAGTGTCAACTTGGTTTTTCGAGAAAGGGCCTTACTACTCAATTGCCTCTTGAGCCCAAAGAAACAGCGATTGGCAAGAGTTATTCTGCGTTTGATCTCGGTACTGATGTTGTTCGTACTGTTGACTTGGGAGCCAAGGTAGACGAAGTCCTTCACTACCTCGAAGTTATAGCTGCCTATGGTGATGTTCGGGCCCAGTCGTCGGTGTTGCGCGTCCTTTTTTGATGACAGCATATACTTCGTTTTGCCCTCGTTCACCGCTAGACCCATTTTGGCCGCCTCCGTTGAAATACAGGCAAACGCTTCAGTGACGGCTCGCTGTGTTCGACCAATCACGTCAATGTCGTCAGCGTATGCTAGCAGTTGCACGGACTTTTGGAAGATCGTGCCTCTGTTGTTGGCGTGTGAGTTTTGCACGATCTTCTCAAGAATTATGTTAAAAAAGTCACATGACAGTGCGTCGCCTTGTCTAAATCCCCTTCTGACATTGAAGGTCTCGGTGAATTCGTTACCGACCTTGATGGAGCAGCGAGAGTTCTCCATCGTCATCCTACACAGCCTGACGAGTTTAGTAGGAATTTCAAAACTAGACATGGCTTCGTATAGCTCGTCCCTATACACACTGTCATATGCGGCCTTAAAATCAACGAATAGGTGGTGGGTGTCGATTTGCATTTCTTGGGTCTTTTCCAGGATCTGCCGTAGTGTGAAAATTTGGTCGATGGTGGACCCCGGCCTGAAACCACACTGATAAGGACCTATCAGACTGTTCACGAATGGTTTCAGGCGCTCACACAAAACGGCAGAGAAGATCTTGTAGGCGATGTTCAGGAGACTTATTCCTCGGTAGTTGGCGCAGTTGAAGGGGTCTCCTTTTTTGTGGATCGGGCAAACGATGCTGAGATTCCACTCGTCGGGCATGCTTTCCTCCGACCATATCTTACAGATGAGCTGGTGCATGCGCCCAACCAGGTCATCTCCGGCTGCCTTAAATAGTTCCGCGGACAGTGCGTCCGCTCCTGCAGCTTTGTTTGACTTCAATCTCGATATTGCTATCTTGACTTCATTCAGGTCGGGGGGACGGAATTCTCTACCATCATCGTCCGTTATCTGTAGTGGAATATTCTGCCTGGCGATGGAATCGGTGTTTTGTTCGCCGTTAAACTGTCTGCAGAAGTGATCCTTCCAGATTCTCAGCATCGATTGCGGTTCTACTACGATTTGTCCCTCTTCGTCACGACAGGCTTCTGTCCGAAGCTTATATCCATTGGATAGTTGTTTTACCCGTTGGTAAAACTTTCGGATATTATTCCTGCCGTAACACCTCTCCAGTTCCTCGATCGCGCGCTTCTCGTGCTCTTTCTTCTTCTTTTTGAGAAGCCGGTGTTCTTCCCTTCTCTTCCGTTCGTAGAGCTCACGAGCTGCTCTCGTCCTTCTCTCCAACGTCGCCTTATAATAAGGCTTTTAAAATATTCAATGCAGAAGATACAATTTTTGCATTGTTCTTTTCTTTAAAATTGTTACTTTGATTTTCGGAGTTGCACATTTTACTGTTGCAAATATGGTCACTCTGGTGCCACGGAAAAACATTAATTACGCTGAAACACCAGCATCACATAAAAATCTGTGCCTATTAGTTTAAGTCAGTGTGAGACAAACATTTTTACATGCATATTTACTGATAAATATAACTCGCTCAGTAACAAAGAGCCGATAATCGGCCTTGGGCCACGCTATTCTTTTTAAATCCTAAAACATTAACATCTCAAGCAAGACAAACGAAACTAGAGATTTCTTCTTCCTTACAACTGCAACAGAGTTGAATAGTCATAGTTTTTTTAGTTCAATAGTTCAGTGGTCTCGACTCTGATCTGATATGATCTCAGCTCTGTGCCAGATGTATAACGAAACAGACCGAACCTGCACTTAAGTGTTCCAGCTAACAATTCTTTTGTGCAATTTTGAGGGTACTAACATTTCTTTGGTTAAGTTCGAACATGAGTGAAATAATCAGCTGTTTTTTTATTTATTATTTATATGGTGCTGAAAAAGTAATCAGAAAAGATCGCTGTTTTAAATGGATTAAGTAGAAAAATATAAAGATTCGTTAAAGCCACCAGAACGCTTTTTTTTAATTTTCACAGCTGTTGCCAATGATGCAAATTTTTTGTTTTTAAGATTTACGTTACGTTTCAAATGCCTACAATCACTAAAATAAATTTTGAACTGAAAAGTACGCAGCACAAGAATTCCAAAATGCGACATAGTGGGTTTTGGACAAGTTTAGCAAACTTAGAGTTTAACTTTCTGTTCACTCTCATTAAACAAAAAATGCTAAATTTTGCGCCTGATATTTTTGCACAAAAAGAATAGAGGCGGCGAAGACCCCAAGGGAATGCACGGGTTATTATTTTTTTTTCCTTCTCCTGCACAGTATGAATTTTAGGTTAACAAATAACAAACCAGATAATGACAATGTAAAGAAACCTGAGCTACGGAACTAAAAGAATTCGCTAAATTGAGCGTCCTATAGACTGGGTCAGTTGCAGGATACACAACTCAGGCTACAGTTGAATATACTTTTTTTAGTTTTTTACACAACGGAGAATTCAAATCACACACACCATCATACTCGTACAGCTGCATGGGCACACTGGCATTCGGAACCATGTACATACATATCTCGGCAAATTAAGGCAACAAATCGATATCAAAATTTGTAATATCAAAATAAATACATAAATACATACACACATACATATTTATGTATGTTTATGTATGTCTGTATGTAGGTGTGTGTAAGTATAACTAAAAACACAGGAAACTTTATGTACAACCGGAATAAATATAAAACACTGATATTGTATGAAAAGAAGACTTTAATATTAGAATTAGAATTTTTGTGAAAAGAAAAACTCTATGAACAAAATGCTTTAAACTAAAAACAAAACAACTTTTTTAAGACAATAAATTATTACAAAAGAGGAAGAGAAACATTGTAAATACATAAATAAATAAATAAATAAATACTTCAATGTGAGTTAAACATTTTATGACATTTATGTTTATATTAATATTAAGCTCTTGATTTTTACCAATCATATACACGCCTTTACATACGATATATTAAAAGAATGTGTATAAAATGTTAGTCAATGGTTTAAGGTCTTGTGAGTGTATGTATGTATGTATGTATGTAAGTCTGTAGTGAACGGCTTAAAATAAAATTAAATAAAAGGTACCACATACTAAAGAGCTGCACGCACATTCACATATAAAAATAATTTTATAATTTAAACAAATATTGAATGATAGGACAATTGAACAGTGCCACAATGCACATCGTCAGCTGAAATGTAAAACCATATAACCAAAATTTTTCCTATTTTATGACAAAAACAAAATAGTGATTTTCGCTTATAAAATTTCTCATTTTTATTAAACATATAAGAAGGAAAATTGGAGAAGCCGTCAATGCTGTTGATGTGCACCATAACCATTAAAAAAGTCGGATTTGTTAGTTGCGTGCTGTTGGATTTCTGTTAAAGACATATTGCTTGATAATCATTAGCAACGACGTGATGGGAGCCGAAGCGCTTACAAATGAAATCGTAGACTCAAAAGCTTTAAAATAGTTTCGTTTTCCAAAGCTGTTTTATTCTAAAAGGGTTGCAAAAGAAATCAACTCTGTTTTCTTTTCGATATGTGCTATAGACTTTCTTATGTGTTTTTGTAAGTAATAAAAATATACGACACATATTCAATTATTTTACATTTCAATTATTCGGTGAAAAATTTTGTGGTGTCCTAGAAAAGTTTACATCGAAACAAAAAAGGGAAAAGGCCAGATGTTATTTCACAGTAGACCCATGACCTTTCTTTGTCACTCCCCTACTTACTAGTACTTTTATTTTTCATTATGTTTTTCTGTGTGCAGTCGTCCATTTCTTGCTTTTCAGAAACATTTTCGACCACTAAAAAACGAAATAGAACAAAATTCCTGATGTTGCCGCCAGTTAGAAGAATCCTGTAGCCGGAGTGTGACAAAACAGTTTTTTTTGCAAACTTGCGTCCATCAAATTTCTAGAAAATGGGGCAATCATGTGAGTGTGGAGTAGTCAGTAGTTTAAAAAAATTGGGTCAGATCGGTGGCGTGATCCCAGCTTAACGAAAATCGTCGGACTACTGTAGCCTGTTCTATATTGAAAATGTTTTACTTGTAACAATCGGTTTTTGACTACATGTTTTTTTACCACAATTTTATACAACAAAATGGAAAATGAAGTTGACTTCGATTTAGAGCAAAACCCGAAACGAAAACACAATAAAAGGGTTCATCACTTCTTTTAACGTTTTTCCATCGAAAAGTTTTAAGATTTCGGAATTAATTTTTTCACATTGACATTTTGCAGCGAAGGATTTTGTAAGAGGAAGTCCAAATGTCATCGAGTTGTAACATTCGGCTAGACGTTATGATTCAAAACCACCTGATATCGAATAATTAATTAAATATTTTTTATAACAAGGAATTAAAGAGTCGCCAGTTTAAAGAATGGCGTGTGCGGCTCTTTAGTTACGTCATGCAAATGTACATACATACATTTAACATGTGCATATGTGTGTGTGTGTGATTTTATTTGCTGGAAGAGAGCATGTGTTCCATTAAAGATGACAATATTGTGCATACATACATACACAATTTAAGGTTAAGAAAAGAACGAAAATTTAAGAAAAAAGCAAAAAAATTCACATTTATTAACAAGACAATATTATGATTATATGGAGATATTTTTAAAGTTATTTAATTACACGTGCGTTTTGTTAGAACCTTTTATTATTTATTAATTGTTTAACTTATACACAGGAAATACGTGCCTGTAACCGTGACTTTCCCGTTGAAAAAATGTTTAAATTTTCAACTTTAAATCGATGTTTGAAGTTTGAAGTCGTCAAAACTTTGTCAACAAAAACTCAAGTTCTATTAAGAGAAAAACTGGAAAAGAACAGTTAACATTTCAATCCAAAAATTTTGTAAGTCTTGACCACTCAGCGGTTTATACGCAACTTTAATCAATTGAAAAAAAAAAAAAAATAATGAAAACCGGAGCGATTTTGTAGTCGTAGTTGGTTCAAAAAACATACCGATTTCGCATTAATAATCTGTGTTATTTACAAGTGGTTACAAAAAAAAATATTTTTTTATATATCGACCTTAGAGAGGAGTTAAAGCCAATAAAGGTAAAGCCAATAGAGGTGGCTGCAGTTTAAAGTGACCATTCACGACGACTGCAAATCGAAAGTCATCGGAACGTGTTGAATGGCATATTGCAATTTAAGTGACCGATCATTTTCGTTCAATTATCAGAGACTGATCCGTTCGTTCATTTCGGCCAATCGGTCTCTTTGAACCAACAGTACTATTAAGTACGGCAACTCTTATGATATTTGTATTCTTGCTATTTGCTGAAAACAGCTGATGAAAACATCAATGAAAGTGAAAACAACTTCAGCTCGTTTAATCGCTTGTTCTGAAAATTATTTATTTTGGATAAAAGAAGAACATTTTATAAGAGGCAGAACATGAACGGAAGCGCAGAATACAACGAAAGTTTGGCTGCCGCACAATGCATTTTTGAACGAAAATCGGCCAGTTAAATGACCGGCCGGCCCACTCCGTTCATTTGAATGGTCCGTTCAATTTAACTCGGTCGTTCGCGAACGACACAGCTCCAGCATATTGTTCTTGTTTTATACTGATAACATTTTGATTTCATTATTAAATGATTAGCGACGACCTGGTTTTTCGTTATTAGCTATAGAGAGAAGTTGGAATCAATAGTGTTGAGGCCGGTGCCGAAATTCTTTGGATTGCAGTCTGCTGAGGCCGGTATTGGGCCTTGAAATACACAGGGGTGTCATAGAAACCAATTTTATTGGAATTGGTTTTGAAAAGGACTAAAAAAATTATTTGGTGTCCTGAATTCCAATGTTATTGGTTTTATGTTCGAAACAGAATTAGTGTTGGTTTTAGGTGTCACAGAAACCAATATTTCGGTTTTACTTCTGATAAAAACCAAGCAGCTGAGATTTCATTTGTGCGCTTTTATTTTTGTCTTGCAATTTGATATTTTGTATAGATGTAAGTTAATTTTATATTAAAAAAGGAAATATGTATGTATCTTCTTATGGATTCATTCGAAAAGCTTCTTTGTCTAGTCGCTTGTATCCTATGAACCTGCAAAGCAGCTTTAATTGTGAACGCACATTATAAACTTTATAAAAAATATTCTTACGCTGTCTGCGCCAGCGCAAGAGAATTGCTACAATCTCACAATGTTTTCCTTCTTAACTTTTCCGAGCGCTCTTCCTCCAATTGCTCATTTTCTTCCTTTTTTTATTGAAAACCCTGAAATTTTTGCTATTTTCAATGAACACACTTTAAAATATTATACAAACAACAGCTGATTTGAATATTGGTTTTGTTTGCATTCGAACATAACAAAACCGACTTGGTTTCTATGACACCCCTGAATATCTTCTATCAGTTTCAATCATGTCCTCAGCTAGTGGAACTAAGATGCTTATCATATCAGATTTCTTATGATATACTTCTGTGGTGCACTATCCAAGCATTTACTACTGCTCCAATCATTTTGTATCCTTGGCACTTTGTTGTAGCTCATGATCAGACATAATTTCATTCTCATCAGTTTTTTTCGATTTTAATTTTTTTTTTTTCTAACATATGCAGTCTCTTGTTTGTATTTTCTGCAATAAATATTAATAAGGACTTCGGGAAAAAATTGAATGTATCTAATTCTGTTGAAGAACGATTAGCATCAATTAATATTATGAGTTCTTTTACTTCTGGAATCTGCAATCTGGGACGAAAGTCAAAAAGTGGTCTTGACCACAAATATGGACTTACAACATTATCATTTGAGCTGTCTTCAACCCCTGATTCGTTGTCTATGTGTTCTATGTCACCTAATTCTGATCACTCGTTTTCTGACTCTGAGTCACTGGATTCACTAAAATCAGAAAAGTCGGCATCTAAAAGCTCTTGAAGTTCTGGACGTTATTTCCTAAAAATAACACGAATGGAACATATAAACCCAATAAAAACCCCGAATGGGACAATATATCCCATATCTGAAAATATGCTAAAAAAGGAAGCTGTACTTACCAAACTAAAAAAAAAATTTACATTCAAGTCATAATAAGTATCGTCAACTAAACAATTTTGCAAATTTTTATTACGCCGCAATTATCAATAATATGTATGTTTTTTCACGTAAATTATCAACTGATGTTTTCTTCTCGAAAGCTGCTCATCGACTAAAATGCTCAAATTTCATTAAAAACATACTCAGATTTAGGTACCGTTATTGCAGCTGTAAATAAACTCTCTAAAGTACTGCTGGGATATTGTAAAGTATAATTTTCTTCATTGGAAGAATAAATAGGATTGTTCGAACTTTCTCTGGGACGTATTATCCCAATAGGACCGAAAGGGTTAAAGCGTTTCATAAAAAAAAATGATTTCACGTAATAGTCCAATATGCTGTGCTGGACGCTAAGATCGCCTGATTTAACCCCATTTGATTATTTTCTTTGGGTTATAAAAGGTCACTTGTCTACATTCAACTTTCGAAAAGTTATTGGGGGAAGCCGGTCCCAACAGCTGCAAAAATTTTATGAAAATTGCTTTTCCAGATTGCGCCTTGACCGAACACATTTTTAAACATTAATTTCATAAAATTTTCTATCCAAGAAAGTCTGTTTCATTGATAATAAAAACACATTTCTTTGTTTTATTAAGACTTAAACTTGTGTAACTCCAAAAAAAAAATTACCCTGTACAAACTCTGTTTCCACCACATAATTTTTCTCACATTTAGTATATGTTTAAGCATAAACATTTTACATGTGACGACTTATGCGTTCGTCTAGGCTGTTGGCCTGTTAGACGTTAGTTATTGAGATGCTTCATTATAATTTTCGTGAAAACAGTTGATATCGATATCCCTGGTGATCTGCCTAAATCACAATAGAAACTATAACCTTTACCTCTCTCCAAAAACTCTCAATAACATTTTTGATTGCATATTGTGATATATGTACGTATGTATGTAAAATAAAAAGCTCTCTACTTTCTTTGGATTTTCATTAAGAACACAGTGTTGAATAACAAGACATTAAACAGATTATACATAAGAAATTAAGTGCAATATAAAGGATCGTATTAAAATCAGTTTTTATTTAAAGATTTAAACTACATGCATAAGTATGTATTTAAGGAAATAATTCTTTTACAAAAAAAAAAAAAAAAAAGTTTTAAAAAAACATGAACTCTTATAAAATAGTTATGAATGATGTTGTGCAGAAATGCTTCAACTTTCTCACAACCTAAAAGGGGCGGTGTGAATTTAATGCCAACGATTTTCGTCGTTCGTTGAATCTGCTAGAGAAGAAAATGAAGAAGTCCGTCGTGAGGGGTTTTGCAGTTACGACAAACTTGCATCATAGAAATTGGCTATACAACTATTTTATAAATAGACAATAAAATGAAATATGTATGTGTTTGTTTGTATATTAGAAAATTAATGAACTCCAGGCGGCAATTAAACATAAGCCACCACAGGCGGCGATTGCTGTCAGAGACTTGTCGCCACTCAAGGCACGATAATACAATGGGCCACAGAATAAAATGCAGCCAGATACAATTAATGATCCGGTCTATAAAGAAAACAAAAACAAAATACAGTTTTACTCACGAGTATATAAAATTTGGATTAGTTTGAAAAAGTAAGCAGCTTTTACGCAATAAAATACCTTAAGTAGAATAACATAACAATACATACATATACATATATGTATGTACATACATAGATATAATATTAATAGATTTTAAATCAAAAAACTTGGCCATAAGTTTTCTTCCCTTGCAAAAAAACAAAACCAAAAACAAAAAGAACATAATTGTATCGTAGTAAGACTATTTTTAATTTTTAATATATGTATGTATGTGCATGTAAGTCACGTGCTTGTACGCGATACGATATACAGATGTATGTATGTATGTATCAGAAGTGAAACAAAACAAAACAAAACAAAAGAAAAATGCATTTAATGTTGTAACAAAATTCTAAAGGAAACGAAATTTATAAATTAAGTAATCGCCTCTCTCTACCTTTGCCCCACTTCCCCACTTCCCCAGTTCATTTGTCAACAGAATAGCAAATATCTATGAACTTAAATTAAAACAAAGAACAAATTCATTTATACTCAATCTAGTGGTTGTTATCAGCAAACTAAAACAAAATTTATAACTTTAGTACTAAATGTACTTACATACATATGTAAGTATTTGTATGTAAGCAGAGTTTATTTACACACACAAGCAAAACTAGATAAAATATTCTCCATGGCTTTATGAAACATAAAAATTAAAAAGTCAATTATAACAGTTAAATAACGATTATGATTATTTGTAATGAAAACATTCACAGAAACAAATTAAAAATAAAACTTTATTACGGGCTTATTAAACGAATTTTGTATGAAAATTTGACTTAATTGACTTTGATAAATACAAAAAAAAAAAACAAAAAACAAAAATATTTTTTATAAATATACGAAAATATTTATAAGATCGTAAGTAATTATTTGTCATTTAGGGAGTAGCGAGTAGTTTGGAACATAAAAACTAAACAAGTTCAAGTCCCTCATTTCAAATCACAATGCAACGCCAGAAATTGCATTTAAAGCAAAACCAAATTTAAAAATTTTGTGTTGGTGGACGAACAAGGCTGCAAAGCGACAACAAGTACAGCAAAACAAAACCGAAACAGGCGCTGTGTTGTTGTAAATGTTTTTCTTTCGAAAAACTAGACTATCCAGCTGTCGAAAAAGTAAAGCAAAAAAAAATAAGGCGCAGACAAAAAGAAATCCATCATTAAATTAGAAAGTGTTTGGCTTAAAATTATCGTAATCGTAAATGCACTTTTCTCAAACTTGAACTTAAATAGCCAAAGAATTGCATAAGTGCAATAACGAAAAACGCTCTTAGAGATGTCAGTCGGGCAATTTATTACACGTTTGCAACAAGCAAAACTGCAACACGCTTGATATCCATGAAGCAAGTGGACCACCTCCGTATATTAGTTGTTATTTTTGACAAACGACTCACAATTCCACGAACACAGAACTACGAAAAAATTTTGTCGCGATTAAATATTATAAAATATCTTACGTCAGAAAACATCATTATTTAATAGAATGCTGGACATAACTCGGTCTCTCTTGGTGCTCTCTGAAATTGACTATGATCTTCCCATCTATGGTTGGTGGCCACCTTCTCATGCCCTAGCATGCGGCAATACGGCGTAGCATTGGTGCCTTTCGTACAAGCCCAATCACCAATATCTAATAAATCTTTATGCGGCGTAATAAAATCCTAAAGATTTTATATACTTGACTCTGTTGTTGATAGATGTGTAAACTTTTCTAGCGATTTAAATATTACAACCAAATGGATCCACCCCGGTCTATCTATGATTCAACTTCCTTAATCAACTGCTCCACCTTTAGTCCATATGCAAACATTCAGTAGTATTGTAGAACCATATGTAAACGACTACTGGAACTTGTTATTCACTGACGGTTCTAAGTCTCACGACTCCACAACGTTCGCCATAGTACAAGCAGATAATCAACTTATAAAAACTGGATATAGATCTAACCACTGTTCCAATTTTACCGTTTACCGCAGCGGCATATGGCATATTTCTCGCGGTGGCGTTCGCTGCTCTGAGCTTTGAGAAGTACATTATCTGTACAGATAGTCTATCCTCCATAAACGCCATACAAAGCCCAAAATACGATTCTCCACTAATAAACGACATTCGAGGCAAATCCTCAAATAGTGCAAAACTGAAATATGCAGATATTGCGGCTTCTGAAGCCAAAATTAGACCATTACATAAATTCCAGACATGGGAAAGTCCTGATATATCGAACGCAATTCTATCGCACTTCAACTCCTTACATCAAAAAAGGGCCGACTACCCGTTCAATTCACAGTACGGCAGCAATTATTATTAGGTGTCTTTTTTAGACTACTTTGGTTTCCCGCGTGATTTCAATCAATAGAAATCAAACGGTCCACAATTAAAAGAAAAGCTGCGGGTCACATCGTTTGCGAAATAAGGCGCTACATGCACTCGATTATGTTTTTTTTCTGTTGGTACACTCGCTTCGCACATATATTCACAGTTTCAGCCATTTAACATGTTTAAATTGTTGGTGAGAGCGTGTTCGGCGATTTTCTGAAGGCGAAAAACTGGATCAGGGAATTTGCATAAGCTTTTTTTTTAATGGACTTAAATGCTCCCAGCCAGTTGATTGCACTTCGAGCCAGAAAAATATTTGCAAGTGGTACCAGCTCTTCAAAGAAGGTCGAGAAGATGTGAAAGTGAAAAAAAGGACATATCAGAATTGCTTCGAGAATAGGAAAAACCCTGGTACAAGTGAATTTTTTCTAAGGAAGACTACTTTGAAGGAGACAAAATAGATATTCATACCAAAAATTCAAATTCAACATATTGATTGAGCAGAGTTCGTACTGTACGGTACAGTTTAATTGTTCCTTTTTTATGTTATTTGGAATATGTTAAAAATGACATCCCGAATGGCAAAATCTCAAAACTGAGATTTAAGATGGGGATCCTTTCAAATTCACGGTGGACATAACAAAAATTGTATTAACACGGTAACATATAATTTTTTTGCAAACTTATAACAAAAATGCACTTTGCCAAGGGAGCTCGTGTTCCCTCAAATTGAAGTTAGGCCAGCTTGAATATAGACTCCCGATATACACGGCTTGAAACTTCCAGTAAGGTTTTAACAGTTTTAAAATGTTTCCAAATTCATTATGGCTTTCTATATACGATTATACTTTGGCGTTGATTTGTGATTCACATAAAAATTACTTTTCATTTTATGCGCCGACATTTTTTAGGTGTTACCCTACTCATACAGACAGCTAGAAAAGATACAAAAAACAAATATATAAAACGTACAGCTTTAAAGCGATTAAATGAACTCCTTTTTTCTGAATATAATTTAACATTTATCAAACAAATACATACATACATATCGTTACCTGAAACGTAAAACGCTCTAACTAACATTTTAGTAATTTTACAGGAGAAGCAAAAAACATTCTTAAACGATATTCAATATTGTAGTTAGGGCTTTTTTATTTTGTCAATAAAGTTGTTATTTGTGTACGTGGAAGTATGATTTGTTTGGTGGTGATGTATTTTGATTAGATACGTCGGAATTTGCAAAAAAATCGATTTTGAGTTTTTTGTTAGTTAGTGCGTTTTGCGTTTTAGGTAACGATATGTATGTATGCTGAATTCACAAAACCCCTTCAATCCGTGTATCGAATGTATTGTTCAATATATGTACATAAATAAAATAGTGTACGCCTGATGTTTGTGAAAAGTTGTATTGGTGACAGTGTTGTCAATGTACTGTCGATGGCGCATTACATTGGACACAATATAAGCAGTTCTGGTATAATTTAATTGAGTCAACCATTAACATTTCAAAATTATACTTCTTCTTACTTCTTTTAGTTACATTTTTCATTTTATTTCCAGAAATCATGTGTATGTATGTACTGCTGAGTAACGTTTTTCATCTTCTTATTTGGGTTTTAAAGTTTAAATGCAAACAACATTGATACAATAATACAACTCAGGTGTTCACAAGCACATTAACATAAAATGTATTCAATGCAAGACACCAGAGACCGGATTTTGTAAATTTAGCAATAGTCTATGTTTAGATTATGAAAATTAATTCGCAAATAAAGTAAGTTTTTAATGCCCTTATTAATAAAATACCAAACTAATATTCCATATCATATTAAAATTGAAATACAAGACGTATTTCTTAAATAAATGTTCAAACGCTACATTTACTTTAAAAATAAACAATTCTGTATAAGAAAACATAAAAATATGATGTTTAATTTTTTAAATAAATAAGTAAATAAAAAGCATGTGGTAAACATCAGTACTAGGCTTTAGAATAAGTACAAATTACAAATATGTACTACAATACACTCTCTTTTTTCCCAAAGCTCATGATAGTGTTAACACTTTTATAAATGTATGTATGTATCTGTATTTAACTTATACGACCCATGCCTTCATATGAGAAGTAGCAGCGCGGCCGACATGAAAATCCTCAAATCAATCGTAAAAAAATACAGTCAGCGGTACCCTTATGGCGCTAAAGTGTCAATTTGACTCTTTCTTCATGCAAATGGTTTCTGTAGCAAACAGCTTTTGTACATACTTATGTACATATGTATGTATCTGTATGTATGTTAAGGTTTCATAGCAAACTGCTTTTGTATGTATTAACACTTATTTGAGAATGATTTTTAACTGTAATAAGTTTTTTTTTCGCCAAAAATAAGAGTGCTTAATTGAAGAACCAAAAAATATATGTACACACATACATACATTAAGCGGCTCGGCCATGAATACGCATAGCGCCGGTCCGTTATGTTGTTTACATCAAACAACTGATGGTGTGACGTAGAAAGTGCCATTTGCGTTTTGCTTTAATATTAAAAGTGAACGAAGAAGCCACAAATTGTGATCAAAAAAAATAATTAAAATAAGTTAAAAATCAAAATGAATTGCGCAGCGAAAAATTGTGGTAAAACAAACAAAAAACCCGATTAAAATAAGTTTTTTTCATTTTCCATCTGCCCCTAATTTATTAAAACAGTGAACAAAATTTTATTATGACAAATATATAATCACGAAGGCTGCCCGCATCTGCAAGGAACATTTCAAAGCAGATGATTTTGAAAATAATTAAAATTCGATATTGGTAAGTTATCAGTTGTTTTAGAAACTTCTTAATTCTACGAAATAACTTTATTTGAAACATGGTGCAGTTCCTATTATACATAAAGTAGTTGCTGAGAAGGACGATCGGCATGAGCAGCATAAACAGCGAATGCATAAGCGAGAAAATAAAAAAATTGTTCTAGAACTTATTAAAGAACACGATGCAACATCTGCGTTACTTACTGCTAAGATGTTTAAAAATTTAATATTAGCAGATTTTAACATCGATTTTGCTATTACTTTTACTAGAAGAAAGTGAAAATTTAGTGCAGAAAGTGAAGTTTTTGTGGAACGACCGATTTTTGAATTGGATGGGAGAAAAAGAAAACGAAGTTGATGACGTAAAAAAGACTTTCATTGTGATGGGTTGGAAAATTTAGCAGGTTATATTTGCCAAAAAATTAAAGGACGATCTTCCTGGTATTTCTGTACAAGAAAACGACGGGAGTGAACAAACATATTCGGGGTTGACCATTTGTCTGAGGGAGGACTATCAAAGCCAACAGAAACAAAAATGGCAAGGCCTACCTGTTAGCAAAGGCGCTATATAAAGTTTCTTATGGAACAGGCTCATCAAATTGAGTGTGATGAGAAAGTACAAGCACTGTTTTTTAGATCTCGAATGTACTTTAAGTTAAAAAAATTATATCAAGACTTGAAAGAAAACGTGAGATTGTGTAAAAGAAAATTAAATAAAGTTCTAAATTAATTTATTTCATTATTATGTTTTTAATTGTGCTAAAAAAGTAAGTATATATGTATGTATGTAAGTATCTGAAACCAACAGCTAGATTCCATAGAATCTTCATTCAAAGCAAAATTAAAATACAAAATAATATAATAATAAAGTATTACATTATTCGATTTCGTTTTTATTAACAAAAAAATTAATTAATTGGTGATTTTTTAATTTCTTCACACATTTTATAATTTTCACAACAAATCTAAAACATTTTTTAATGTAAACAATGAATGAGGGTCACCTGTGACCCAGACAAATTTTTTAGCAAAAGATCTGCGCCAACTTTGTTTGTTGTTTGATGGGCTCGGCCACACATCAAACCTTTCGATCCAAACTACGTGTGTATTAGTGAAATTTAGTTTGAAGTAGTACAGCAACACATCAAACTTATTCCGTCAAACTTCACTTCAAAATGGTTTTATCAAAACAAAAACCTACTACATATTTTTGTCGGAAAACTTTTCACAATTTGTCAAATGTTTGGATATTTTTTAATTGATTTTTTAACAAAAAAATATCAGTAAAATATATAGATTATTGTAGCATAGATATATGTATGTAGGTGCGACGTATGATTTTAAAAAAGTAGTATGAAAACACTTTGGATGAAGCAGTGGTTGAAGAAAAGGAGTGATATTTTTCCTTGTACTTTTGAAGAAGTATCTTGTACTGCGTATTTTTTCTGCTTTATTGCTGTAGTCTTTAGGTCTACATAATTTGACATAAATTCCAATCTGAAGTTTTGTCTTCCATTTTTTTTTATTTAAGCTCCTTAACAGAATAATTATATAGTCGCTGGATATATGAAAAAAAATTAAATTTGAAGTAATTGCCCGGCAAACTATCAACTCAATTAGTGCTGCGTCCCAGTCGAAAACCAAATTGGCTTGAAATTTTTCAGTGCCTCATCAAACTATACATGTGAGTTTCTTCTCACTAACACACTGGAAAAAACGTAGTTTGAAGTAGACAGTTCGATGTGTGGCCGGACTGCTTTAGAAGTAATTGTATGTTTGCAGTAAACTTATACAAAAGTAAAAACTTCTAAAATTTATTTAACATTAAATCTAAAGGAAAAGATAATCAAGAAAGGAAGAGTCGCTAGGCAATAAAGATTAGGTATCGGATTATGAAGCAAATGCTGAATTCGATATTAATTTATCTTCTGATGAATCAGATGGTACTAAAAAACTAAAAACAAAGAAATAAGTTGTGTGAAAATATTCTTTACAGTGAAGGAGAGAGTACAAGTGGGTTCGGCTGGATTGAGAAACAAAAAAAGCCCTCTGTGTTCTATATAAGCAATTGTTAACTAACCAAAAGAGCCACTTACTTAACCCATCATTCCAAAACTGTCGAACATGGTGAAAATTTTAAAACCCCTCATGAAGCAAATACCATGCAAATTAATGAATATTTGCCAAAAAGAAACGCGGACTTTCGGAAAAAAAAAGCCATAGCCGAAATAAAACTTATATTCAGAATGACTATTTGCAATCATTCATTAAATTCCATGAACCATCTAGCCAAATTCAATTCAATTATACTATATATATATATATATATATTAAGCAGAGTCCGGTTTATTTGTATACTTTTATAAACAAAATATTTAATTTACACTACACTTGTAGGTAAAATGTTGCCGCACAAAGTCATGTAGATGAAACTACTGATATTTCCACTGAAGTGTTTATGTTATACTTGGAGTATTAGAGGATTATCAAATTCCATTATTAAATTTTATTAGATTTGCTACTGATAATGCTACCATTCTGAAAAGAAAGAATGCGTTGCCAGAACTGAAATAGAAAATATTGATTTTGAAAATAGTTTGCACATCAAAGAAATATTAGGCATATATATGTATATACTCGTATGTGTGTATGTATATGTAGGTAATGAAGCCGAGCTCAAAATATGTATGTATGTGCTGCAAAGGTCCAAAGTAATGATATTATTGAAATTAAAACGAATATTTTAAATTTTTACAAAAAAGATCAAACTTTTTAACATTTTCACACAAAATTACTTAACAAAAGGCATCTGAGGTTGTCAGCTTTAGTAGTTAGTTGCTATCTGTAATTCTTTATTGGCCACTGAAGTTCGGTTACTATCGATAATCCAATAGAGCGAAAGTCACTAACAAAAGTTAATGCTTCACACAAATACCTAATAAACATTTGGCGATTTCTTTTTTTTTCTTTGTAAAAGCAATAGTTTTCTTTAAAACTACAACTAAAAAAATCAAGATTTTCTGTCAGATTTCGGAATTGATTTTATGCCAGCACCTGCCATGAAGGCAAGAGAAGATAAGACACCTGAGTTGGTAGCACGAAATCCTCAAGGAACACCAGGCCTTACACAGACTTGTCGCAAGACAACACCACCCCGCAGAATTTCTTTCTCCCTCAACGGAAAGTAGAGTGCCTGACGGGGTATAAGTAGTCAACGTTTAACCTGCCTCCGGGAGGATGATTTTTTGTAAAATGGATTAAAAACAAAGCTTAAATCAAGAGAAGTGATGAGATTTTCAAACTTTCCAAAGAAGTCGTTTTGTCCAAAGCGAATTAGTAACAACGCCCTAAAAGTGAGTGGAGACAAGCTGTTTTCTCAAATGGCAGTTTTAAGTTTTTTTTTTAATTTTCTAAATATTTTCCATTCTATGAAAGAAGTGGTTTGTCCAATTGAAATCGGGTAAAGATCAGAAAGAAGGCGATTAATCGATTGCATATCTTATAAATAAAATAAAAATTTTAGAAAATTGTCTTATCTCTAGAAAAGCCATATTGTGAAATGTCCTGCACAAGTTGTAAGTAAAAGTATACTAAATTGCTAAGATATAAAGCATAAAGTTTTTTTTTCTGTTGTATAAATATTAAGGAAGAAATATCTTCTTAATGTTTTGGTTTCAGTTCACCAAGCCAAGTTTAGGAACGACAGCCAGAATAACAAAATTAGTGTTTTTAGTATTTTATGTTTTTTAAGGGAATTCAGTGGTTTGTTGCAGTATCCCCAGTTATTTAAATTTTTCACAAATATCTATTTTAATTCTCTCAGCTAAATATTAGCTGTGTTCTTCCTTTTTTGGGGCAAATTTCGGTAAAATGAGAGTAAAACCAATTCCTCTCGCTAATAGACAAAAATACACAAACGCACTGGAACCCCAAAAACCATATTTCTATTCCAAAATAAAACATCTGTGAAGTTTTACATGATAAAATTTAGGCGTACGCCTAACTTTGTTTTTACGCGAATTTGATTTAACGCGTTTCCAAATAAATATTTCAATCTGTTTTTACGCGACTTGATATGATTTAGCGCGATCTAAATATGTATGTATGTATGTATGTATTTTTACCAGAAAAAAGTTCTGCATATATTGACAAATTATTGTTGGAAAGAGCACTTAGCGATGATGAAATCATTGGTTTTGCGCTTGTGACACCCGAAACCAAAGAAGTTAGTGATGATGACGAAGAGAGCCGCGAAATTTCAACGTGAACTGAAATTATTAATAGGTAGTTATCGTGAATTACATAACAATCTTATAAAAACTGGAAGTGAACGATTAATTGCGGAATTTGTGACCAAAACCACTGTTCAGCAACCATCACCAGCAACTGAGCATGATTTCGAAAATATTTCTAGCTAGATGAAAGTTATGTCTTCCGCAAACGAATGCGATTATCAGAAAGTGATATTGATTAAAAAGTATGTATATTATAACAAAAATATTTATTTTTAAGTTTTATGATTTTCGTGATTACTTTTCTAAATGAACTGTTTTCTCTAGTGTTTTTTGTTTAAATAAAATATATTTGTGTATAAAGCAAAATAACCGCTTTTCAAAATTTGAATTATTTATCTTAATTTACCTGATATTTCATACGTGGAACCAATTCCCTCATTTAATATGGATACTCTATCTTTTTTTTACGCGTAAAAACAGAATTAGGTTTATTAAAAATTACAATTGTAAACAAAATTAAGTTTCTACATTCATATTCATGGTAAATTTTAATACTACATATTTCGGTACTCACTTTCTTATATTGCTATTCCGTTTAAAATGGTATTTGTAATTTTGAACAAGAAGATATTTCTCTCTAAATCCTCCTCAGTTATTTTTCAGTACCAGAACGGTTTTTGGTGAAATTGGAGTCCCAATGTTGAGTGCGGGAACACAACTTATATATTTTTCAAAGTCTAGTTAAAAGCAAGTAAAGTATTTTTCGCGAGTTTTGGGGCCTGTTATTTATGTTTTTTTCTGATTTTATTTGTATGTATTTTTACATTAGGGGGATGATTTAGAATAGGCGCTCACGATTGTGAGAAAAGTTCACATTCTAGGTGCATTGAAGTTTTCTACACAACTATTTTTTAATTAGAAAATTATATGTTTTACTTCAAATAAGTTTTTGTTTTAAGAATTTTCAAACCTTTTTGGTTTTCTTCATTGCGAAAACACAAGAAAGTAATTTTGAAATGCTCTACATTGATTTCAGAACCTTCCAAGTAAAAATATTTGACCAATATTGAAAATCGTTGGTAAATATTTTATGTCGAAGTCATAAGAAAGTGACAAATTATTATAAGAAAGTGACAAAATATAAGTTATTTGTTTGAAAACTCAAAGTTGTAGTTCTTAGAAAACGATATATGTATATATAGTACGAAAAAAGTCTGTACAGCTGCACTTGCTGTATTTGTTATATTTGAAAATACCTCATTTGATGTCTTATTTTGCTTTGAAAAAATATCGTCATTGATTTTAAAAGTTGTTCGGACAGGAACGTGGTGACGATGATGGTTGTTTTAAAAACCACTTAAATAAAACTTTTTAAATTTTTGGATATTCAGCAGCTTTTAATGTGGAACGGTTTCCTGCTACAGATTGTGTTAATCGAATATAATCTGTTTCCTTAATACCGATCCACAATGACCGACATAACTTCTCTAAATTTCTCAATTTTGTTTAATTCTCAACTTTACAAAAGTTTTCGCAAGTCCCATATTTTTTACTTAAATGACTATCTCTATCCAACTTTAAAGAGTTCTAACTAAAATAAAGGAAAACAAAAAAGTTTTTAGGACTGCAGGAATACAAAAGGAAATTAATAAAAAAGTAATTTTGAACTATATTTGAATGAAAATATCGAGCCATAACCGCCGAAAAAATGTATCCCACAAACTCGAAATTTTACAGAGGAAGGTTTTTTTTTAAATGAAATCAGTTTGAATAAAGCCATTATTTTAAAACATATAATGTAAATATTGTTTTGTGTAATACATTTAATTTTAATAATTTTAAATAGATATTTGCATCATAACGGTTGTTTTTGTGGGATACATTTTTTTGCTTTCCTTCTGGCAACCTATTATTAAAAAAGTGTGTGGGTTACACAAAAATTTATTTTAAGGAAGTGACTTCCCGTTTTTTTTAATTTAATTTGTTTACTTACTCCTTAAAATTAAATTAAATTTCATTTAAAAAGAAATAAATGTATACATTTCATAGTATATTGGATAAAACAAAAATAAAGTAATGTAATTCATATATTTAAAGTTTTGTATTAACAAAGTAATGTTATTCATATTAACATCCTGTGAACTTGAATAACGATAGATAAAAATATATAAAGAAAGCTAAATACTATCTTCCTGGTCGGTTTCAGGTAGCAAATCTTTAACAGATCCATCCCATTTTAAATTTAAATACTCGTGTTGGAATTTTACGGGTATAGTTTTTCTATCGCAAAGCGTTTTCAAATCCTTATATTTAGCAGAAGAAATGTTTAATATATCATCATATAATTGAGTAGGTCCCTTAGAAACTATTTCGGAGTTCCGTCGGGATCGTGGAATTGAATTTAGATCATAATTTATGGTTTAAGATTCATCAAAGTAGCCATATTTAAGAGTAATATTTGGAATATTTTTGTCCAATGTAACAGAGCGTAATTTTATAAATTGAATTTTCACTGAATTTGGAAATAACGCCTGTGAAAATGTCTTCCAGTCTTTAAAATCACTGTTAGTTAATTCAATACAATTATATTTTCTTGGGTTAGTTCTTGCATTTGATATTATGGTGTACCACTCACTTGGAGCCCAAATAGTTCTATACCGAATAAATGATTCAATTGTACTATGTATCGAATCAACAGGCATCATGGTGTGTCCAGGCAACAAGTATGTGATTTTTATATTAGTCACAAAATTAGAATTTTCAACAAAATAGGTTAATGTCGCAAGCATAGCTCTGTTTTTGTTCTGTCCTGCGCAGCTATCACAATAAAGATGGACTATCGACTGGCTTTTCTGTCATCGACTAATTTAAGGTATTGCAAAACAGTTGTGCAAATTTCATTACACCCTCGTTTACCATCCTTTTCTCCCCATAAAAAACAAAACCCATCTCTTGTACCACTCTCATAAAAACTTTCATTGTAGAATGAATATTTTCTAGAATAGAACAAAGTTACACTTTTTGCATAGGGAGTATTTAAGACCTTTTGCAAGTCGAAACTTGTAAATAAATAAGCCGGATTCTCTTTGCATAGCTTTTGGTCCTCCAAAAATATTTGCTTAGATTTCTCTTTGTCCTTTAGATGCATTTGATACTCTTCTCATGAATCCAATTGCTTTTTGGAATCATGGGATACCTTCGACATATTGTTCTAAAGCTTCCAAAAATACAAATCTTTATCTTTATCTTTAATTAAAATCTCAAAAAATTGTGTTTTTTTTATTTTTTTCCACTGTGTTTCATTTATTTTAAAAGAGAATTTAATTGTATCCCACACAAGCGTTCAAAGAAAATGTAAACAACTCACCATATGCATTTACATTAAAATTGTTTTGGTTATAAAATCATAACGGTTTAATCTACAGCCATGAAATTTTGACAGATGATGCAAATGATGTTGAACTATCAATTTCGATAAAAAAAAACAAAAATCGATTATGGTGTGGGATACATTATTTTGGCGGTAATGGCTCGATATGTAATTGCAGTTATACAAAAACTAATCTAAAAAAATTGGTTGTTGCATCTCTCAGTGTATAAAAAAATACTAAAACATGAAGCGTGAGGCGTGAGGCTTCCTTGCCGCATATTATAAATGTACCACTAAAAATGTTTTATTTTATTGTTTTCCACTGTTTATCAATATTTTGATCAAGTATTAAGTGTTACATGGCCAAGGTTTAGAGCATTTAAACTAGGAGTTAACTTTTTTGTGTATGTCAAATCCAACATTTATCGAATATGCTTTGTAGTTTTCTTTGCCTGTGGGATCTGGCCCTATTGTGGACCAACATTTTTGCACTTTCTTAAAACGTAGAAAAGTGTTTTCTTTAACTAATGGACAACTTCAAATTATATTTTGCTTCTCCTCCTGCAGAAAATAATGACCAAAATATTTTATTTTATAAAAATTAACAAACAAAAATTTAAAAATAGACAAATAAAAAATAAGCCTGGGAAAAATTAAAATGACTGGCAAAAGCCAAAACTATAAAGTACTTTTAAAAATGCATTTCTAAATTTAGTACACCAAATATACATACATACATATGTACATATTTTTAAGCAGAGACTTTAAATTTGTTAATATAACTTCTAATTAGAACTAATTTTCTGTTTAAAAAGCATAAATTATATTTATTTATTTATTTCTGCTATATTTTACAAAGTAAATTTATAAAATATATTTGTTTTTTAAAGGCAGATGGCCTTTAAAGCCAGACCACACCATATGCGCTCAAAAAATATTTTACATTAAGTGCCTGATAACAATTTGTCAGTTGAATTAAAATAAATATTATTACAATTCATAAGAGGTAAATCTATAATTGTGTGTACATGCCAATGTGTATGTATTAGGTTTTGAAATTAATGAAATTAAATAGTTGTGAGGTTAGGCCTAAATTTCGTGAATATTATGTTTCCGTAAACTTATTTGTATTACGGGTAAGTTTTCGCTACACGAGCAATCTAGAATCCTGTCGAAAGGTTCGTCAATTTTGTAAACAGGACATTCAGCTAGTGTGTGGTGGATAGTTAAAGTAACGTCGCAGAAGACACATCTTGGTGGATCTTTCCGTTCGTAGTAGTGCCTTGTATTGAACACGGCTTTACCGGCATAATTCATTGGCTTCTGCTAAAATTCTTATTGTATTTGGGTCTGCTAGATGATGGGTTCTGCTGTTGAAAGGCTGCTTTAAATGGATTCCATAAGGCCTTCGGAAAACATGGTGTCTCCGAGCATAGAGGTGAATTTAGCGCCGCCTTTGCAGCATTATCTGCACACTCATTTCCCTGAATCCCGATGTGCGATGGGATCCAAAGGATTACAATATTGCTATTTCCATTGTGGTAAAGCATGTCATTATATGTGCCGTTCTTATTTTTCATCAGAGCCCTGGTGGCCCTGAGGCTGTCTTTGCAGATTAATGTTTTTCCTCCGTGCTGTACTGCATATTGTATGGCACGCCTTATAGCAGCAATTTCAGCAATAAAGATTCCTCAAAAACAGAAATGGATATCTGTCTGACAATTGAATATGACGTCCTGCTCTCACAGTATGAACCGTCGGTATAGAGTGTTGTATTTGGTGAATGAAGTGACATTTTCTCAGCCAACATTTTCCTAAAACATATTGGGTTGTGGGTGTTTTTTTTGTAGATTCTATTGCGCCAGCGCAATTAGTGGTGATCGGCTTAGAAGGTATATATATCTTGTTTTCTCTTAACAAAGCAATTATGTTCGCAATAGAATATCCTGAAACGCACGAGGGATTATTAAGATGTTCCCAAAACAATTCATGTAGACCATCTCCTGCTATGGCGATTGCTCTAGAGGCCAGACCAACTGATGTTTTATCCACCAGTTGTTGGAATTCTGCAAATTTTGCTTCCGTTTGCAAATATTTGATAGGTGTTGCTCTTAGAAGGCCTGATGCAGATCGACAGCACTTATTGAGTAAGCTATTGATTTTTGCTATATTTCTTTTAGATGTCCAACCATAAATTGTTATGCCATGCAGTAGTATACCTGAAGTTAAAGCTCGGCAAATGTTGATAGCGGTTTCGATGTGTGGCCCTTTACCACGTGAGCAATTAAGCTTTAACAAGTTGTTTTTTTTACTCAGTTTGATTGATAACTGCTTAACGTAAGTGTTCCAAAGCAGATTCTTCGTGAAAAAAATGCCCAAAATTCTCAACTTTTCAGCTACTTGTTGGTTATTGTTTCTCAAACAGAAAGTTGTGGGAGTGCAATTCTTTTTCCTGCAAACATGTAGCAACTCAATTTTCTCTACCGGGACAGCTGCTCCTCGACTTTTAGCTCAGTCATGAACTATGGTGTCAAAATTATTTAAACTTGTACTAACTAACTCTGACTTACCGGATGCAACAGCGAAAATGTTATCAGCATAAATGCCCACAGTCTATACCGGGCTGATTCTCAACAGTCTTAGCCAAAGTATTTGCGTAGATGGTGTAGAGGACCACCGATAATGGAGACCCCTGAGGAATTCCATTATCCAAAGGTCGAGGCGCAGAGAAGTAGCCATTATCTTTTGCTATTATTTCACGGTTCAAAAGAAAGGACATTAAAACCTTCAAGGTTTTTTTATGTATGCCCCATTCATAAAGCTCATGTATTATGTATGTTAATACCACTCTATCAAATGCCTTTTCAATATCCTCCGAAATAACAATACTATGTTTCCTATTTTTTAGGTTCCGCCGCAATGTTTCCTCTAGATGGTGATAGATGGTATGCACTCCATGTCTTGGCAAGAAAGCGTGCTAGTTTTTTGATATATTATGTCTTGTATATTTCCAAAAACGTTTTGCTAAAATTTTTTCAAATATTTTCGAAAGCACTTGTAATAGTGAAACTGGACGGTAGCCTTCTAAATTGTTAGGATTCTTTCCAGGCTTAGGTATTGGTATTAAAACGGCAGTGTTCCAGTCGTGTGGGAAAATACCAATGTCCAAAATATTGTTGTACAAGTCACAGAGTCGAATTTTCAGAGCATCGGGAGAGTTTTTAACCATAGAATATATTATTTTCTCATTTGCAGGCGTTGAACCCCTAAGAGTCCCCATATTGTCGTTCAGTTCAGCTAAGTTAACTTTTCGAGTCAATTTTGGAAAAGGATGACCACAGTTTGGCAACGAATCTATATTTAGATTTTTCCTTGCTTCTATAATTTCAGTTCCAAAAGCCTGATCTGAACTAATCGAACTCCAAAGCAGGGCAAAGTGGTCAGCAATTTCCTTGGGATGGGATACGTTCATATTGTTAACGCAAATTGTTAGAAAGGTGCTGATTCTTGTAGATCTTAAATTGTTTACTTTTCTCCACAAATAAGAAACGTCCATTGCTGGATTTAGGGAATTGAGAAAGTTTTCCCAAGTTATTTGCTTTGCTTCATTATCTGTTTTCCTGAGGATTCGTTTGATGAGTGATGCTTCTTTATTTATGTTTCCAGAGCTCCTAAAGTATTCGGCTATATGTGCTGCTTTTTGTCTAAAGAGTAACCAATTTGCTTTGTCCTCCTTGAAGCGTGCTGTGTAAAGTTTTTTCATACTGTCTATTTTGTTTGTGATTTTGATTGGAAAATGATCACCAACTTCGGCTATTGGTAAACAACTCCAAGCTAATTGCAGGGCCAAGTCCACGCTGGCCATTGAAACATCGACTGCAGTGAGTGTACATCTGGTGCTGAGTAAAGTTGGAGATCCATCACTTAGGATCACAGGGGATTATCGGCAAAGTCCTCCCACAACTTCCCTTCGGAAGAATAGCAACCTGAGCCTCACAAAACATTTTGAACATTTAAGTCACCAAGTATGAGATGGTGTGTGTTACTAGGGAGCGTTATGTTGTTAACTAATGAGTCGGTTAATCGATAAAAATGTTCCTTATAGATATTTGTTATTTGCAGTTGCCTACCGCAACTAATGGTAATAGACTGAAATAGTAAGTCTCCAGAAGAAGTAGACTGTTGAACCACCTTCAAATTGTTCCTAACTAGAAGAGCTATACCCGATTTTGCATAGCTGTGATATTTATTGTGATGATAAATTTGAAACCAGGTAGATGTAGTAGATGCAAGTTTTTGCCAATAATGTATGTTTCCTGCAAAGCTATTATGTCAGGTTGATGCCTGGCTACAAGTTGTTCTAAAGCGTACTTGTTGTTGACGAAACCTTGGATGTTCCACTGAAGGAGGTTAATGTTTAGGCCTAGATCCATGATAAACTATTTTATTTAGCTAGACTTTTTAGGCAGCGTTTTCTTAAAGGTTTTTGGCGTTATTATTGTATTTAAATCTGGAAATTTGTTGTATAGTCTTGTACATGGTGATTCTTCATTATTTGGGTTGTTCATATTTATTTTTGGTGGGCTATTTAAAACCAACCCTTCATTTGTATCGTTTATCATCATTTCATCGGTAATATTTTGATCCATTTTTTCCAAGTTATCATTTAGTGTGTTATGGGAAAAAAGTCATCGCTGAGTGTGTTCTCATTTTCTGTAATTTGTGTATTGGTGTTTGTGTTAATTTTAGGAGAGTGTAATAAAGATGTTGAAGGTGTGCTATTGAGTATTACTGATTGAGCAAATTGTAATGTTTGTTGTTGTTTTATTGAAGTTCTAATTGCGTTTGTTGATTGTCAGTGGTTGTAGTTGTTGGATTCGAGTTTTTTTAAACTTTTTAAATTATCCTTTGGTTTCTTATTTTGGGTGTTGTCAGGTTTTGCTATCGTTTGTGCAGGTAATATTGTAGTTATCGGTATCACGTCACTTGGTTTCTCACCATTTAGTATTTGAGCATTTTTTTTTTTTTATATTTCTTGGTCCAGGTTTTAATGTATGTAATTCAGGACTTTGGTTATAGGCTTCCAAGCTTCTCGTGTGGTGCATTTTCTTGTTATACGTAAATAGTTGACGGACTTTTTGGTGTTTCCAAAAAGTTGGGCAGTCGGAGTCATTTGATGTGTGATCTTCAGTTTGGCAATTTACACAGCACTTTCGGGAACACAAGTCATGAGGTGTTGGAAAACCACAGTCCTTGCAATTTTCTACATTTCTGCAACGTTTTTTTGTGTGACCCAATTTCTGGCAATTTACGCACCTCATTGGGTTTGGTGTGTGTTCGTTAACGGTCACTCTTTCTCAGCTAAGTTTTAAAATTTCGGGACGATAATAAAGGTTGAAAGTAACAATTGCTGCATCTGTAGCTAATACTTTGTCGCCATCTTTTCTAGTGATTTTGCGAATTTCCACTACCTTCTGATCTCTTAGAGATTCCAGCAGCTCTTCTTCCGTAATTTCAATCATTTTTCTAGAAAATATCCTACCTTGTATTGTGTTCAGCGTTTTATGAAGGGTGATTTTTACTGGGATGCTGTCAATATATGTCGCCTTCAAGAACTTTTCAGCAATTATGCTGTCGAGAACTTTAATTAAAAGATCCCCACTTTTCAGTTCGTTGACTTCCAAACGATCTCTTGATATGTAGTCCAAACCTTTTTCGACCTGAAACACATTGTAGGAAGACAGAGCAAGTGTTTCTGTGTTCTCATTTAAGGGTTTAGTTGATGCAACCAATTAGCGTGGGCGATATTGCTTGTCAATAGATACTTGTGGCAAAGGGACGAAGTCTTCACGACGCGGTCTTTTGTTTTTGTTGGTTTTGTATCTCCCGGGATCGCAGGCAAGCACCTTAAACCGGTTGCTGGTGTTCGGGGGATGAACCCCGTTCATGTTGTTAAACTTTGAAGTGTTGTTATGCTAATTTATTTAGCGATAAGTACAAAAAAATATATATATGTATGTATATAAATCAGAAAAAATAAAACTTAAATCTCCAAACGAAGAAAGGCAAAAGAAAATGCAAAAAAAACAATTGATCAGACACTTATCGATAACTATTCAAGCTAAAGGTCCGAAAAAACGTTGTTCTCTCGGCAATTGCCTGACACAGACTGCATAAATTATATATTTCACTAAAAGTAGAAATAAAAACAAATTATATGTAGCTGCATCAGTCTGTGTCGGGCATCTGCCGTGAGCGAACGTGTTTTTTCTCTCTTGACTGCGCGGATTTTTGGATATCGTTTTTGTGTAAAAGCAAACGGTTTTGCTTGTTTCCTTTTTAGTGCATTCTTGGTTTATTTTTTATTGAATTTCAAGACTTTGAGTGTTCGATAAATCTTTATTGAAAGTTTCTGGTCCCTTTTCACTATGAACGGGGTTCATCCCCCGGACTACAACCGGTTTCGGGAATTGGATTCTTCGTCCGGAAAACCCAGAGCGAATAAATATAAACGACCACGAGCTGAAGAATTTGTTCCTCTGCCTCAAACATCATCGAACCAACAAAACCTACCACGCTATTTAGTAGCGGCCGCAGTATCACTTAAGGAAGGTTTGGAAATTCCTCCGCTAGCATCTCATAATGTTTTCCAGGTAGAAAAAGGCCTGGATTTCATATCGAAAGATCGACTTGAAGTCAAAGAAATGAAAAGTGGAGATTTGCTGATAAAGGTACCCGATAGTAAGTCTGCTGACAAGTTCCTTAAATCAAACTACATCGACTGTATACCTGTCAAAATTTCGTTGCATAAAACCCTGAATTCAATTCAAGGCCGTATTTTTTCCAGGAAAATAGTAGAGATCTCTCAAGAAGATCTTCTATCATCTCTCAAGGATCAAAGGGTCATCGAAGTAAGAAAAATTACCAAAAAAGAAAATGACAAAATAATAGCTACAGGAGCGGCAATAATTACATTCGACCTAATCTACCGCCCAGACATATTGAAATTAGGATGGGAAAGGGTTCCAGTGGAGGAATATATTCCGAATCCCATGAGGTGCATAAACTGCCAAAGATTGGGACACACAAGAAAGTGGTGCAAAAGCGTAGAACAATGTAGAGAATGTGGCCATTCCGAAAAACATGAGGCATGTAATCGTAAATACTGTGTTAACTGCCAAACCGAAACTCATACATCATATGACACGCAATGTCCCACATACTGGAAACACAAATCGGTGAACTTCATCCGAATTTCCAGAAGATGTACAACACGCGAAGCTTGGAAAGTATTTAATGATAACCCATCTTTAAATACGCTTCAACCTCACGTCCCTAATGCAAAGAAAAAACCTACATATGCACAAATTACAGTTTCTTCGTTGACAACAAACAATAGCAATAACAAAAAGAACGACCTGGAAGACAAATTTAAACAAACAGAAAACCAAAGCAACTTGAAAGTGAATACCAAAAAACAAAAACAAAACTCTCCCGCAAAACCTAATGACTCTTCCCCATATGTTAATAACATCAACTCATCAACAATAAACAAATGTGTAACAAAGAACAACTACAGCAACAACAACAATAAGAACGCCAATGCAAATACATTTACAATCTCTGAACAAATAGATCAAAATTCACTCACATCAATTCAAACCTCCTATTCCCAAATAATCTCACTTAATAAGCAGCAAAAAACCACAACAACTGAAGCTGTTAATTCATTATTGGAAGATAATGAAGATGAAACTTTATTTAGTAATGACAAATCGTTATCATTGGAAGACTCTATTGATGATTGTTTTACAGCAAATGTAGATGAAAACTTAACAGAGGAAATGATTATGCAAGACATTACAGAAGGCTTAGGCTTGAACACCACCCCAAGAACATCAACCAACAGCTCAGATAAAAACAACACTCCAGTAACACAACTATATAACAACTTTCCGCAATTGAACGTGTTAATTACACCCAATACTCTAAAGAACACACAACCGTTGGCCCAAAGGGGCAAATTAAAAAAATAAACCTATAATGTCTTTTCATCAACACATTAAGCTTCTCCAGTGGAACATACAAGGATTTATCAACAACAAATATGCCTTGGAACTCTTAGTAGCAAGGCATAAACCCAACATTATAGCATTGCAGGAGACGCATATAGTCCAGAAGAACTTACACCTACTACATTTACCAGGTTTCAAAATATTCCACCACAACAACAACTATGACTATGCCAAATCGGGCATTGCATTGCTGGTTAAAACCAATTTGAACGTTATGGATCATTCTACCTCAAGTAGTGATCTACTATTTCAGACAATAGTGATTCGTTGTGATACGGAACTTCACATTACGAATATCTATAGAGAAAATGACATCAACTTATCACCAATAATGATGAATAATATTACAATTGCTAGAAATGCCCACCACATTTGTCTGGGTGATCTAAATTCTCAAAATGTATTGTGGGGCTCTGCCTCCAATTCCCCAAACGGAAAAATACTGGAAGATTTTGCAAATGATCAGGACCTAGTTGTTCTAAACGATGGTTCCCCTACCTTACTTAGTACAAAAAATACACTAACTGCTGTTGATGTTTCCATGTGCAGCGTGGATATTGCTTCCACATTGAGCTGGATTTGTTTACCTTTGCCGGAAGTGGGAGACCATTTTCCCATTAAAATTACTAATTGCATAGACACAGTAAAGAGAAAATTTTCACCTCGATTTTTGGAAAGGAAGGCTAATTGGAAATTGTTTGAAAAGAAGGTTGCTGAAGTAATTACTGAATTTGATGAATCATGTAACATTAACAAAGAAGCTGCACAAATAAAACGGATTATACGCAAAACGGCAAATGAGTCTATTCCTTTAAGTCGTCTATGTAAAGATAAACACAGTCCTGTCTGGTACAATTCAGATATATCTGGATTGATACGACAAAAGCAGGAAGCATGGAAAACCTTTAAAAGATGCCGCGACAAGTCAAATATCATTAACTATAAAAGGCTTTGTGCAAGGGTTAAAAAAGAATGCAAAATCGCAAAAAGAACAACATGGGAAAATTTCGTAAATTCTTTGAACCCCACATTGGATGTGCGAGTTCTGTGGCAGAGGGTCAATAATTTAAGGTCGCAAAAATCCAACAACTTTCCCACCATCTGCACGAACAACAATAATTTTTCACATCCCTTGGATATTGCTGACAATTTTGCCAAATTTTGGTGCTCGCTCGGCTCAGATGATGCTTTTGATCCCAGAATTATTTCTGATAAGAGACAACTCAAAATTGAAAATCTGCCTCAGATAACGTGCCAATTCGAAGAGCTGATCGGTAAGATAACGGTTAATGAACTACAAGAGGTGTTAAGATCCGTAAAGGGTTCAACCCCAGCCAGAGACAAAATCACATACTCAATGATTAAATTTGCACCTGATGTCCTTAAATCTAGACTATGTGAGTTGTACAATAATATATTGGGGTCCGGCGTTTTCCCACATGACTGGAAAATGGCCATACTTTCTCCTATTCCCAAACCTGGGAAAAATCATAGTCAACTGGAGGGCTATCGACCCATTTCCTTGCTACCCGTACTTTCCAAAATACTGGAAAAAATAATAGCCAAGCGCTTTTGGAAATTTGCAATTAAGCAAATATCCAAAATGCAACATGCGTTCATTCCCAGAAACGGCGTCCATAGCATATGTCACCAGCTAGAAGAGGTACTACGTCGCAACATTAAAAATGGGAAACATTGTTTAGTGCTCTCTGAGGACATTGAAAAAGCATTCGATCGTGTAACATCATTATCTGTTATAACGGAGCTGAATAAATGGGGAGTTCCCAAACAAATATTGAATTTATTAAAATCGTTTCTGGACAATCGTAGAGTGGCTGTTAAGGTTGACGGGTTCTTTTCCGCAACTTACGCTTTGGACAATGGGGTACCACAGGGATCCCCACTTTCCGTAGTACTATACACCATCTATGCCAATTCCTTGGCATCAGCGGTAACAGATTTACCTGGGATTGACTATATCGGAATATACGCAGACAACATCTTTGCGGTAGCCTCTGGGAGTCCAAATTGCGTTAGTCATAGTCTCAATCAATTGGATCGTGCAGTGGATGGCTGGGCTAGAGAGAAAGGAGCTGTCATCCCCGCAAGTAAAGCGGAAGTTCTTCACGTTTGCAGAAAACGATGCTGTAATGATAGAACCATTATCATCAGGGACGAGATTATTCAACTTTCTGACCAAATGAGGATTTTGGGAATAATATTTTCCAAAAATCTCCTCTGGAATAGCCACATCAAGAATATGACAAACAAATTGGCAAAAATCAACAATTTATTGAAACTAATATGCTCCCGAAACAAAGGACCACATATTGAGACAGCGCTCAACATCTGCAAATCTCTGACAGCTGGTACCATAATGCATGGCTTGACAATCTACGGCTGGACCTCCAAGAAGAATATGAACAAAATTAATACTGCAATGAACATGTGCTTCAGAACAGCATCCGGTCTTCTACGCACAACACCTATTGCAAATTTAAGGTCCGAGGCAAATTTTTCAGACTTTCAAACTTTATTGGAAAAATGTTCTGTTAGCCTTGCATCACGAGCAATCACAATAACAGCTGATAGTTTGCATGACACATTTTGGAATCAACTAGCGTCATCGAATAGTTCCACCCCATCGGCTATCAGAAATATTATAGCGCTCGTGAAAAAATGGAATATTCCCATTCCACATAAACCAAGTGCACCGGTCTACACCAGGGCTTTTGTTAGAGTAGATGACAGCCTAAGTTTCCTCAACAAAAGGTCTTCGAATCCCTTGTGTTTTAAAAAAATGCTTTTGGAGAAAATCTCACGCATCTCCCCAGACGTCATTTACTATACGGATGGATCATTCCGCAACAATATAACATCATATTCCATCGTTAAACAAATGACAGCAACTCAGTATGAAATCGTAGTGGAAGCTCGATTACCAGATCATACTGGTATCTTTACGGCAGAGATTTCAGCTATTAAAACTGCAGTAATATATTCTGCTGAACATGCAAAAAATACTTTAATCTGTACTGATAGCTTGAGTGCAACAAAAGCCTTGATTAAAAATCAAAACGGTGAATATGATGATATGCTACGCTTGAAAAATGCGCAGGGGGAAATTACTGTTATATGGATTCCATCGCACATTGGAATTCTGGGCAATGAACATGCAGATAGTGCTGCTAAGGGAGCATTGAACCTACCACGAATTACGGAAATTCCGTGCTTTCCCAGAACAATAAGAAAATTGTTCTCGGTTGAACATCCTGTATCAAGAAGACCAAATTATAACACAAACTTTTCCAGGAAACATTGTATAATGCTTGCCCGCTTGAGAGTTGGTAAAGCTGTATTCAATTCCAGGCATTATTATGAAAAAACCGAACCGCCCAAATGCACTTCCTGCGATGTATTTCTCACGATACCGCATATACTGACTGAATGTCAACTATCTAAGATAAACCAACCACTGGAGAAGCTACTTGACTGCGCCACTGAAGACAACTTGACGCTTATTAGAAGGAGCTTTGAAAGACACAACATTACTGATATTTAATATATAAATACCTCTAATATTAAATGCAGCAGGCTAAGCGGGATAGTTGGTCGTTATGCTGACGGAGGGGTGGGCGTGGGCAGTAAATTCAAGCGTATACATGTACATGTATGGGCTTGCGTGTGCTGCGGTTGCCTGTCCTGTAGTTGGCGTGGTGCTCGGCGGTCTCGTTTAGGCTGGGCTGTGAAGCCAAACTTTTTTACAACAGGGAATTATTTTTCTCTTTACTTTAAAACAAGAATTCGATGACTGAATTTTGCGCATTATGTTACTTTTACACATTGTCTTCATTTGAATTTTCTTTTAATACAAGACTGAGATTCTTGATTTTTGTTTTTATTAAATAGTTATATTATGCAATACGTGCGCATATGGTCTAGTTACCCGGCGCCTATTTTGTTATACTTTTAAAATTTATTTTATAAGGTATATTAATAATAAATAAATAAATATGTAGCTGCATTTCAAATGATAGTAATTTCCTCAAAATGAACAATAAAAATACCGGCTAATCGCCGAGCATACGGCAAATTTTTCTCTTGGATCGTTATAAAGCGTTAGAAGCATATTTCGCCTGAGGTTAAGAACATGTTCAGATTTGCATCTGCTGCCACCGGTCGAAAAAATTCAGTATGTTGAACAATTCACCTTAATGTTTTTGCCATTAATTCGTATTTCGTAAATTTATAAATGTCGTAGCAAATCCGCAGTTGAGAAATATATAAGAACTTTGACCCATGTGTGGGTCACTCATATTGAATCCTACTTGGGAAAAGCGGTTATTATCTTAACTACTGACAAACAGTAGATGGTAATAGTCCAACTTATTCTATATTAAGAAACCTTTGGCAAACACGGTATTATAACTCACTAAAAATTATAGTATTACTTGCCAAATCTTAGCAAATAGAAATGTTATTGTAAACTTTTTAGCAGCTGCTTAACGATAGCAAAAGAACATAAGACCACATTTCTCCCTTCATGGCCCAGTCATATGATTTCTGAATACCAATCATTTATTCATGCTAAAGCGAATTCTCTTAAAGATTACAAACAACTAATAACGCACGTCAAATTAGGGAGACGATTATCTGTCATTTATCGCATTCAACAACACCTGCTCGTTTTTTGTCTTATATAATGTAATTGGATCCTGCTAACCTACCCCTCGGTAGATAGGAAAACGTTTGCTGAATGTTTTAACATATTTTTCAATGTTTTCAAATCAACTGACGAGTAGGGTACAGCATCTATGAAATGTCGGCATAAAGACCGTAAAACATACAAAAAACAGTTATATACTTTGTTTTATTAGTAGCTATTATTCTATACTGCAATATGAGACCTAGTGGTGCATGTGGAACACAGAAAATAAATAAATTGGCTCGGAGTGAGCCAAACTATTATTGAGAAAATACATATGAACATTCCTACTGTAACTATATGTACATATGTACACATATAAGGTATAGCCTAAATGAGATACATACAGCTATAATGAAATCGCACAGATTTTCTTACCAATGTTGGTCTTCTAACGAGTGGCATTGCTAATAATGCAAATGAATGCAAAAAATGAAACCTGTTCGCAGTATCAAAAACTGCCTTTGCTTCCATTTGATCCTTAGGGTCCGGAATATTTGCTAAACTATATTTTCCATATGCTTCCATCATGACGGCAGAAGCACCACTTAAGCCTGCTAAACGTATAAAACAATAGCTTTTATCCGTTAGCTCCCACATAGTAATTGGTTTGGGATTGTAGGAAGTGGCTTGTGCAATTTTATTTGACACAGTTCCCTGCAAATTGTTAAATCATATGTATAAACTGAGGTTAAATTAGAATCATTCCTCTTTTTTAACTCACAACTGATTTTAAAGCCCACCAGGCAGATGAAAAAACTGCATTACTGACTGGATTTCCAACAGTATAATAATGTAATGTATCTCCCCAAGACATTTTTGTTTTACTAATGCAATTTAATTTAACGAAAAGGTTCGCAAGATAAATTTATTTTTTTCTGCTTTTGTGATACACCTGAGCCGACACGTTGTCTCGGCAAAGCGAAGCCGCCGAAGTTGCGAAAGCCGAAAAGATTTTAGAAGCCACAATCACGACGAACGACGTATTTCTTATCAGAGATTCGTATAGTATGGTATTAGGACAAAATTGTTGTCAAAATTAACTAAACTGAAAAATTGGAAGTGACTTGAAAAATTAAATATAACAGCATGGTTTCTAAGTATACTATATGTATATAGATGCGCATGCGAGTTCTAAACTTCTACAAAAAATATTTACACCAGTGTATTTTCATAGCACAAAATACATACAAAATATTGCAGCAGTGAAATGGTTAACTTTGTACTTTGAAAATTCCCAAATTGCAAAAACTATATACAAGTAGGAGCAACGTTAAGCAAAAGTATGGGATTGGAATCTCAGCAAATTAAAATTAATTCCATAAAACACTTAAATTAATTTTTTGAATGACATGGAATTGAAACAAAACAAACTGCTCGTAACATTAAATAATTGTTATATTGTATTTCTGAACGAATCCGATTCGACTTTAAACTATGATTATTATTAGTTCATATTACCAAATAAACTCGTTCAAAATGATTGCAAAAAACAAAACTATAAAATCAAGGAAAAATTTGCAAAACAATTAATTTAAAAAATATAAACAAATTTTCTTCAAATTTCTCAAACATTTTGAATTTTCACCAGGAGTAAGTATCAAAAAATGAAAAATGCGGGGAAATTCCCTTGAAAGTTAATAAACCATAAAAACAAATTTTATAGCATTGACACTGTCTTAAAATGAGTTTTGTAATTAAATAATTTCCGTGTTTATTTTGTTTACCTTTCTTAATATTTGTTCCTATTGTTTTTTAAGCTTGAGGGCTTTTTGGTTATTTTTACAAAAAATTAATTGAATTTAACTTTTTATGTTAATGTTGTTAATATTATTTCCTTTTCAATTTTAGAAGTTGTAATAAAAAACTTTTAAAATATTTTCAATTTTGAAAATTATAACACATATTTTTACAAATCAAGTTTAAAAAATTAACATTTTAAATTACAAATTTTAATTTTTCTTCGATAAATATCTGGTTTTCATATATTTATTTTCGTTAAAAGAAATATTCAAATAGCATAAAATGCGCACTACAAAATTATGTCTTCATCTGACACTTTAATTTTTATTTCATCTACTACACACGTAATCATGTACATATGCAGATAATTTTTCCATCCACCCTTTTCTTGCCTTTGTAAATTATATGATAGTCTAGACGTAGGATAACTTTAAATTTTACAGCTGTTTTGCATATGCATGCTTGTATGTGCATACATACATATGTACATATGCATGCTACTTTGTTTTGAACAGATTTACAAAAATAATTACCTTCTTAAACAATGATTTCGGTTATAAATAAAAGACACTTTAGTTTTTGTAATATCTTAAAAATCAAACAAATACCAATTAATTTAAAAGGAAAGAGTAAAAGTTCTCAGGAATGGCTTACAAGGCAAATGGCAGATCCTTACGTTGAAAAAGCAAAAATGATGAATTATCGTTGCCGGAGTGCTTTCAAACTACTAGAAATAGATGATAAATATCATATTATGAAACCTGGTGATACAATAATCGAATGTGGAGCAGCACCAGGCAGTTGGACTCAAATCGCAGTAGAAAGATCAAATGCCAATGGCAACGTTGGTAATAGACCAAAAGGAGCAGTTTTTAGTATGGATTTATTACATTTCCACGCAGTGCCAGTAATTCAAACAATTTAAGACCATTTCAAAAATCATTTAATCACTCCATTTTCTTAGGGTGCAACTATATTTGGAGGAATGGATTTCACCAAAATTGAAAGCCAATTGCATTTAAAGAAGTCCTTGGACGGACGCCAGGTCAATTGTGTTTTGTCCGATATGGCGCCAAACGCTACAGGAGTAAGAATGTTAGACCAAGAAGTCATAATCAACCTTTGTTATGAAGTTTTACGTTTTGCGTTGGCCATGTCAGCACCTCAGTCGAATTTAGTAGTAAAAGTTTGGGATAATGGAGATGTGCCGAAACTGGAAAAAGATATTTTAAGATTCTATGAAAAAGTTAAGCGGTTTAAGCCTCGGGCTAGTAGAGGCGATTCGTCGGAACACTTTTTGGTTGCTAAGGGGTTTAAAGGTCTTGATAATGCAGCTAAAGACAAAGTTAATAGTAAATAAAGGTGTTAAACATTTTATACATTTCTTAATGCGATATGTCAACAGTGGGGGGTTTTATGCAAAGTTTGATGGAAAAAAACTTACTACTTAAATGAAAAACCGAGGTCACGAAATCAGCTGTGAGCTGATTACATACCCTACTCCTAAGATTGAAAAATCATTGAAGACAGCTATAGACGTTTCACTATTGAACATACAGTTTTTATAAGAGAGTACGAAATCAGTTTGTCTTAATTTAAAATTTCGTATTTTAAAATATATGTATGTATGTAAGTATGTTCTAATTGTCCTTCCAATTGAATTTAAATTTGAAGTTTTGGTTCAGTCTTGTTGGTATTTATGGCTCATAAGTATGCATTTCAGGTTAGACAACAAAGGTCGTCTCATATTTTTATATGGACATACTTATGTATGTAGTTATTTAAAAATATCCAATAGTTTTAAAAAAATGTTTAAGTTCTTAGATTAGAATTCACTTCTGCACTTTAGTGAAGACCAATACCGACAACAAAGTATCGCGATTTTTTTTTACTTCAAGACCACATACCGGTTTAAAGATAACAAATGTTTGTTTAAAATTTGTATGTTTGGAAAATTGTTCTGACTACCAAAAATATTAAATGTTAATTTGCTGAATATGAAGATACAATCATGACATTAGTTGTAACAAAGTGTGCAAAATAATATTTAAAATTAAACAAATATTGCGAATAAAAAAAAATTATTGTAAAGGTTTTAAAAACATTCTCATTATATTATGTGCATATATACATAAATAAATTCAACTTATTCTTTAAAGCGAATTAAATTATATATTAAATTATACATCCATTTCGGTTGATCAGATGGAGCCATATGACCGGCATTTCGTACCATTACCTCAATTAAGCGGCCAGCTTTCTTTTTATACCCAGCAATCTCATCGTCAACTCTCCAAATTACACGAGTAGCATTTCTATAGATAGCCGCGTCCTTGAACTTCAAATTATTCAAATAATTGCGGGTTAAAGGATAAGCAACAATAATATCCAGTTGGCCATTATAAATACACACATAATAATGGTCGAGCAATTCTGAAATCCAGGGAGCCACTGTATCCATAACATCGCGTTTAAGAAATATCTCTACTTTGTTTTCTTTGTCCACGTCGTGAAATGTCAAATTACCAACGTGAATGGAACGTCGTGTTAAAGAAGACTGAAGAAAGTCACCCAAAATTTTTCCATAATTATCTCCTTTTGTATGTATGTAATTATAGTAGTAGTTGTATCCAGTAATATTTGAAAATAGTGAGCCATTGACAAGATCACCATTCAGCAGTTGATCAAAAATGTTAAACGCACAATCCATATCGTGCTGTTCAATACATTTGACACCCTTGGCTTCTGCCTCATGAAATTGGTTTAACCCGTGTTCATCAATTAAACCCAACTGATATAGGTAATCTCCGTATTTCAATTGGTGTATAGGATCCGATAGCCCATTTCCAATCGCTAAGCCTTCAAGCGGTATTTTTACTCTTGGTTCTATTGACTTCTGAACCTTGTGTATGTGATGTGCTAATGCAGGTACATATTTTCCGGCATAAGATTCGCCAGTTATCCAAAAACTACCCTTTTGGTTCCATTCGAACAGTTGGTAAAGCTGTTGCATGGCTTCGTACAAATTATGACCAACGTCTTTTTCATTGCGAGCATATCCCTCATCTTTCTCAGTAAAGGAAAATCCTGTACCCACTGGGTTATCAATATAAATAAGGTTACATGTACTGCTCCAGGTATAGTTTCTTTTTTGCAGTTTTCCATTAATATCAAACTTAAAAGGCCCATTCTCAGCAAATAACCCAAACAGAGAAGAGGCACCAGGACCTCCTTGGAGCCATAATACAACTGGATCGTATGCACTGTTGCTTTTTGATGGGAAATACCAGAAAAACATATTTGATTTATATTTTGCATCCACGGTCAAATATCCCGCATAACTTTCAACATTATGGTATTGTGTTCCTACCACTTTGGCTTTTTCTTTAATATGACTTCGGTCTACTTTTGGGTCATTAATAAGTGGCGTAAGAAACAATGGTTCTCCAGGGTCACCGCCATCTTGGAATTCTTGATATCTTGGATATGGATTTATAAAACTTTTTCTGTATTTAGAACGGCCTTTCGCCTCAGAGATACAAAATATTAAAGTAATCGAAAATGCAATCAGAAGTCCGTGACTTGCGGTTTTCATCTTGGAATTTCTTGTTTTGAAGGTTACTTTGTATACAACAAATAGTTTTTACGCACCTCTCCTATGGTCTGTTAAATTTGTTTTATAAGAAAATTCAGCTCAGAAGTTATTTCTGCTTACAAGTAAAAGCGCAATGGCATAAAGTCAGTACGAGATAAGGCCCTATTCTACCATGCAAATATAATTTTACGATGCACACTAACATTACTTAACCAACCGGCAGACACAAAGCGAATTCGCCTTGAGAAAGATTAAAACCAAACCGAATTAAACTAGATGGCTGTCAAGGAGAATTCAATACTAGGTGACTTTGATAGAACAGGTGACAATATTTTTGCTTTCCCGCATTTGTTTCCCCGCATTATGTCAAATTTTTTTGTTTGTTTTGTGTCAGTGGAAAATTATTTATTGCATGGTGCGGAATATATGTAACTAATAAAGTAGAATTTTTGTGATCCCATAAATGCATGTAAATTTTGTAAAATACAAAAAAAAGTTGTGCATTCTATCAAATGCGGTATTGTGCACAATGCCAAAAATGTGTTTGTCTTGTAGTACTTCCTTACTTAAGTTAACACAAGATGCTGTTAGAAGGCGCAAATGAAGCCAGATTTGTGGTAAGGAAGTAAAAGCAACATCACTTTTATGTACCGACCACTTTAAAAAACGTTTGTGTTGTTTTGTTTTACAGCAGCTTCTTGATAAGAACGTAGAACAACCACTAAATGAACAAAATATTCAGAATATTATATTAATATTGTTAAGATAATAATATACATACATATGTACATACATATGCAAACAAGATCTCTTTGAATCTTTGTGGGGGCCCTTAGAAGGTCCAATGTTGGCCCTAAAAAGGACCGATTTGACGAAACAAACAATATCACTTTTGAATCAATATATTGATCCTTAAAAGGACCGATTTTGAATGTAAAAAGCCATTACCAAAGTATCCATTTTTTGCTTATGTATGTATGTACATATGTATGTAAAAATTAAATTATATTTACTCAATTTGAATATTCTGTTCATGTTATACTTGATTATATGGCAAACCTTTTATATGTCCATACATACATATGCATATTACTTTAAAATTAAAGTTCTGATATCTTTATTACGCTTTATTAATAGAGAATGGAACTACCGATTACATATCTATTATATCATGAGCCATACACTAATAGAGTGGAATAGAGTGTGTTTCAACAATGAAATGAAATCGCACACAGGGTCACAAGTACATACATATGTATACATATATATTTTTATTTCTTTAGAATTGTTGTTTCAAAGACAAAGTTTTTATTCTTATAAACAGGTCTTGTTTTGGTTCTTATATATTAGATTAAAAAATAAGCGGTAAAGAACTGAATTTTAGTATAAACTGTCAATATTACCTTGAAATTTTTCATTAAATTTAGTTGGTTTTGACAGTTTGGTGTATGACTTAATGTAGCTGAATTCGTCGGATCTACCCCATTTGACTATTACATTACACTTAAGCCCTTATGACATTACATTTTCATTTCATTCATTGATGCATTAGTTGATATAAAAAACAGTAAACGATAAATATGTAATTAAAACGTTTAAGTTTTGGTTATTTTATTAAGTGCTGTCAAGTTTTCTTTTTTTTGCAGAACTTAATTTTTTATCGCTAGGGTTGGTAAATTTTTTACAGTTTACTGTTTCGCTTAATACATCGGAACTCTTTGCACTTGGTAAATTTGTTTTTGAAGAATTAAACGATCAACAAAAAATGTAGTGTCTTACACTATTCTCCAAAACTCAGGTAGAGCTGTAAAAGTGTATTTTATTCATAAGCTTAAATTTTTCCTCATCCGGGTTGCTAAACTAATGATAATGGTAACACTACTTCAAGCATATGCTTGACGTATTGAATTGTAGATGTGTCAATTCGCACCAGTTTTTTTAACACCTCCCGTTTGACAAACAACAAACCTCTCATGAGCAGTAAACTACTTGCAAGTTTTAAAAATAAAGTGCGTAATATGAATTAAACTATTATAACTGGAAATAAGTAAATGTTAAAATTCAAAATAGTTAAAATAATGAAAAAATTGTGTTAAGAAACGTTGTATAATAAGCAAATGAAAACAAAATGGGTAGATTGAATCGCGGGTGCAAAAAAATTAAAATATTCCTTTCGAAATTTGTCTTTAGTATAGTGTTCTGTATAATTATTGCATCAGCATCGTTGTCAGCTGCTGCATCAAAGACAACACCACTGTCAGATAGTGCAGCGGTTGTTGTGGACGACGTCGCTGCTAATGGAGTACTTCATTCTGTTAAGGTGAGCTTGTTTTGATTTTGTAAGTTTGTCTTAAATTAAAAAACAGACTAGTAAATAAGTTATATTCTTATCACGGTAGACGAAAATGATATCAGAAATATTTCGTTTTTCCTTTTTTCAGGATTGTACAGATTTAGCTCGCGATGAAGAAACTCTAATGGTGTTTTCAACATTAGGGGGCGGTTTAACTGCTATTGATCCGATAACAAGTGAAATACGTTGGATGATTGCAGATGGTAATAAAAACAATATCTTAACAAAAATATCTAAATAAAACACAGAGCAAAGTCAACAAGTGTACTTAGATGCAAAATATGTTCCAAACTGCAGCAATACACTGCAACCAATAAGTACGCTGTGTTGATTTGTCTCGTCGTTTACTTGCGATCAAGATATGTACATATGTAAGTTTGGTCAGTACCATTGTTTTTCGTTTGCATACATATTTTTCTACAGGAGTGTTCGTCCTTTTACATGCACATATGTAAGTATTTGCGCTCAAATACGTACATATGTATGTCTGTATGGGCACATACCTACATACATACATATGTGCATTTGTATAACTTTACAATAACGCAAAAACAAAAGCAATGCCAACTGATATCTGCGATCTATCCAGCAGCATAGCACGGAGACTGGTGATTTTCTGGTCAGTTTCCGCGCTGGTTGGATTATTTGCTTGCCTCGAATAATACTGACGTTTTGCAAAAAAAAATACCTAATTTGATTTGTAGGTGTTGTTGTTTAGTGCCAAATCAAAACTAGAAAACACAACGCATCTACAGACAACCTAAATGCTTTAAAACTCAAATGCTTGTGCGTTTGATAATTAATAAGAAAAATCACACAGCAATTGCTGTTGCGATAAGTACATACATACATATATAGTCATAGAATTAGAAAAACATGTACTTCTTTGATATATTGCTTTTGCGATAAATACATACATATGTATGCTGTGATAGAATTAGACAAACATGTACTTCTCTGATAGTTACGCTATGGACGGAGAAATAGCGCACTTATCCACAACAATATGGAATGGTTAATAATTTGATATATAGATAAAATTACATATTTATTTGGGATTGATATTTTAGTTTACTTCAGTATCAACGAAAAGAAACCAAAAAAAAAATATATAGTGTTTAGTAATGTAATAATTCCACAAAACTTTAGTTCATCACAATTTGAACTGGGCAAAGAAATAGCGCACTTATTTTGATTTCCTATAATAATATTTTTAACAAAATGATTTTAATTGTGTGGTGGAATTATTTACCTCATTAATACTTTGTTGAATAACCATTATTTAACAAAACTGCTTCACACCTGCGAGGTAAACTTACTATTTACTTTTGGCATCTCTCCAAAGGAGTAGAGTTCCACTAAACCGCTCAAAGTTCATCGCAATTCTTAAATTTTTTTTGCCCAACTTTCACCTTGACATTGTTCCATAAATTTTTTATGGGATTAAGGTCCGGGCTTTGTGCAAGCCAATCAAGAATAGTAATTTCTTCTTTGCAGATGCAATTTTTCACTACTTTTGTCGTATGTTTTGGATCGTTATCGTGCATAAAAATCCAGTTCAGAGGCATGAACTCAAAGCAATATGTATTCATTGTATTCTTAAGTATATTAAGGTAAGAAAACTTATTAAGATTTCCGTTTTTTCTTTCTCCAAACCAAGAAAACAATCGCCACATTTTCAGGTTACCACCACCGTGCTTTACTGTGTTTGTAGTATAACGGGGATTGAATTCGGGGTTTTTTCCTCGATGAACAAATGTTTTTCCGTCAGGACCAATCGTATTAATTTTTGTTTCATCAGTGAAAAGTACTAGTTTCCAGAAGACACGACTAGAAAGATTATTTTCATTCAGGCGTTTTCGTACAAGTCTACTGCAAAGTCTACACAAAATTAAAAATTAATAATATTTTTGTAAAATTAGACAAAAATTTACCAAAAAAAATTTGTATGAACTCCTTTTTTTTTAAACAAAATAACACTGCAATATTTCTTTGTGCAACCCAAAAACTTTATTTTTAATAAAATATGTCAAAAAGAAAAGAAATTTTAAAGTTAAGGGAACTCCTCCGAAGAATTTTCGGAAAAGCAAAGTAGGCCAAAATAATAGCATAGAAACACATAATATATTCATTCCAATTTTTATTGTGATTCGACTTTTAGTATGTAGTACGTAGGTGCGCTATTTCTCCGTCCATAGCTGTATATTCATATATACACCTGGGAAATCGTAACTGAAAAACTATATATATATATATGTATGTATGTGTATGTGTTTAATTACTCTTCATATAAACAATAAAAGTTGTCCTAATTTCAATAAAAACGAGTAAAACAAAATTTAAATAACACCTATTATTGAGCAGAATAATAATTTTTTTACTTGGCAAACTAAAAATTAAAAAAGTTGGTAGTCGCACCGATCTTTCCACCACAGATTTAATTTGTGCTTTGCTAATCATCGACAATCGCATTATCCATTACAATGCCCTGGAATATTGTTTTCTTCTATCGTAGAGCTAATGGTTCTTTTGCGCTCACGTCCTACTGCTGACCTGTGCAAATATATAATATGTAAAAACAATGACATATGTACATACATATATACTTCGTTCGTACTACTGTTCTGTCCATATGCGTATATAAATCAGCTGCCGGAGTAGAAGAAGCAAATAGTCGTATACAATTAAAAAAATATTTAAATGTTATTTTGAACTTTGGGGTGATCTCCGAATGGAGACAGCATTCACACCGTCACAGGGTCTAATTAACGCAAAAGGTGTCGATTAAAACTCACAGATGATATCACTAGAAGGAAATAGCATTTCCTAAAAATTAAAACATGCTAATAACTTATTTATCTCTGAATATACCTTCAGTTTTCTACTATATTGTTTTTGTTTACCTTAAACATACATGCATATGTATATATCCGTGTTAGAAATATACAATACTTAAAATATCGCACGAGGTGATTAGGATACACGACACATATCCAAGAAAAGTATATCGATACGATAGTACACTCGTTATCGTTTGCCAGAGATTAAACCTCTGATTGTTTAATAATTTAGCTGTGTTCAAAATAAAAAATAAATTGTATATTTAATTTGTGTAAATATAATTCTATTCTATTACTATATAGAGGCGATGGCCTATGTAGCTAGTCCTCCTTAAATAATATATCAGATTTACCAATATACTTACAAATCTAATAAAGCATAATAATAATAATAATATAACGAATTTTTAAAGCGAGCTCTTACTATTTGTACGAGGCCAGAAGTCGTGTGTAAATAAGGACAGTCTTAGAAGCGTTTTTTTTTATGAATTTGCAAACTAGCGCAAAGAATTGTTGTAGGTGAAGATTGACGTCAGTTGCTGTTTCACTTCAAACATTCTTTGTAATATTTTGATTTTGGTTTTTGGATAATCAGTTTTAATTTTGTTAAGTTGATCTTAAGTACGTGACAAAAATGTTGCAGTTCTGGAGATTTCTTCAAATCGGCCATTAATTTTTAAACGATTCATTGATTGAAGTTGCATCAATGGGTTCTGTTTCTAAAATCTTTCTCAATAAGTTTTGGGAAGTTGGTTAAAAAAATGTAAATAACTATCAACTTTGCCTCAATTCGCTATACTTGTAAATTTAATACCATTGAATTTCTGTAACTGCAGATAGATTGTTTTTCGGAGTTTCAATTATGTTTTCCCCATGTTTGTACTGTCTACAAAGCAAAAATGAAATAGTATTGGCGATAATATTCTTCACCGTTTCTTGCATTCTGCTACGTTTAATACCAGCGCTTAGTACAGCGTTTTATGTTCCTTTTAAACAAACCACAATAAATTAGAGAATCAGCCAAGAGTGAACATCGCTATGGTTTTCAGCACAGACAAGACATCAATACTGTTCAATCTATTCATTCGTTAAATGAAGAAAGGAAGTACAACTGTCAGCTAAGAAATGCACAATAGTTTGGATTGGAAAGGGTCATAACATGTATTGTACAATGCAGAGATCGCTTTTCTCCACAGGTTTTAATCTTTCTATAATGCTACCAGTGGAAATAAGAAATGACAGTATTTTCGTAAAAAATGTCTCCACTTTATTAAATATAAAGTTAATGTATTAAATTTTTTTCGCTTCTCACCATAAAGATTAGTATTCTTCTTACTTATGTTTTTGTTTACTTGTTTTACGATTGAATTTTAAAGCACTCAATTAAATTTATCTACAGATACATATTTTTATTTTTTAATTTTCTTCAGGAAAAGAATAATGTTTCCAACACAAAAGTAATCTGTTTTATCAGTAAAATAATAAAAAGACAAATAAAATGACAACCTACAATGTTGACAAAATTTCCTAACTACAACTTTATTTTATTTCGGCAGTATTGCCTTTATAAAGAATATACATATGTATATATATATATATATATATATATATATATAAGTATGTATGTATGTAGCTTATTCTTGCGTGTTTTCTAACTGCCTGTATGCTGACGGGTGCGGTAGGAACTACCAGTGGAACGTTTTCCTTTTGATTCTCATTGGCTTTGTAAAAACAGATTTGGAATTGATTTTGTGTCAACGCCTGCCTTAAGGCTTTATCTGACAGAGGACTTTGTCAACGGTTCACTAACGCCTCCACGTGGGTTGCTAGGCTCACACAGATGGCAATTTCTTATAATATGCGGCACATCACAAATCTGCTAATATAATCCCTTCGAAAGAAAGCTAAGGGATGACCAGTCTAGTGCCTTGTTGTGCTGGTAGCCCGAAATGTTCTGGGAACATAAACAGAGCCCTTTACCAGACAACAGCACATCGAAGACAAAGATAACAACTAGAAGCTTTGTTACCATACATTTTCCCAAGCCTCTTCCAGCGGTTTTAGGTTTAAACTAAAGCCAGGAATTTTCACCCAAAGACAGGTTCCTCAACCTATGAACAACGTCCGTTCGCCGTTCTGCCAATTGACTTTTGGTGAAGTTTGGGACTTCCTAGAGTTTTGATTGCCGTGCCAACCTCTATATCCTGAAAAACAGAATGACCCGGCTTGAGATGTATCTGCCACCGGGGTACTCTTTGTAAAGACAATTAAACAAAAAGTTAAATGTTTGAAGTTATTTTTGGAAGGTTTTCAGACCTTTTAAATGCTTAAACAAGAGAATGTAAAAGCTGCCACACAAATATGTTAATAATGTGATTTAATTGGTTTTTTCGAACTGTTCTTACTGAGGCACAGATGATACCTTTCAGGCATTAAGTGATTGTCATCGTTTACTGCGAACTACGGAAACGGAACGCGCAATAAACCGCATTTCCTACCTATTTTTAACAAATTTGTGTATATATTTGTGTATTTAAAGTAAAAAGAAATTTAAATTTTATAGATCCGCCGGTAATGTCGGAACAACAACAAAATGTTCAAGTCCCGCAGTATTTGCCAGATCCACGTGATGGCAGCATATACCAATTAGGTGATATGGGAAGTTTAAAAAAATTGCCCTACACGATACCACAACTAGTGGCGAATGCACCGTGTCGTTCCTCAGATGGCATATTGTATTCGGGCAAGAAGAGTGACACTTGGTTCATAGTTGATCCTAAAACAGGCAGAAGAGAAAAAGTCGACTTTGATGGTTCGGTGGACGGTGGCGATGGTGAACGTATTGGTTGGGCCACGTCCAGATCAATTTATTTGGGTAGAACACAATATACGGTCATGATGTATGACAGTTCGAGAAAGAATAAAAATGCTAAACCATGGAATATCACATTTTTCGATTACAGTTCTATGGCCACAACTCCAGAAATTTCAACAGATTATGGTAAGAAGTGGAAGGATAATAAATGAAATGCTCTATATTGTAGATTTTATACACATACTTACATGCATACATTATTTTTCAGAATATTTGCATTTAACCACAACTTCAAATGGCAATATAATGACGTTGAATCGTAAAACTGGAACATTTTTGTGGAAGAATGACCTAACTGGTCCTGTGGTAGCTGCTTTCCTTTTGGGCCCTGAAGGTTTGCTTAATGTGCCCTTTACCACCGTTTCTGATGAGGCTTTTCAAGCTATATTGGAAGAATCGAAAGACGGCAACGTTAACACTGTCAAACTTTTGTAAGTTTTGTTAATAAAATTCCGTATAACACGGATATGCATATTCGAGAGTGGAAATGATTGAGTTGTACCTTTTTAATAATTTGAATATTTATGATTTCTTTACTTTTCAGCCAATCTTTATATGTCGGTGAGCATAAACATGGCCTCTATGCTTTGCCGTCTTTGGTTGATACGAATACACCGCGCATTTCCGCAGCCCCGCCTATCAAACTTCTAGATGGACCGCATATGAATGTCGATCCGAACACATTTTATTTAAACCATGTAATTGAAAATAACGGTGGCATTTTGCTTGGGCATTATAATGTGCCGAATGATGGTAATTTACAAATTACCCCTACACCTGCTGTTACACAAGATGATAATAACCATCAACTGGCCACTATCAATGCGGCTTTTGAAAGTCCTGCTGTGACTGTTCTCTCAACAGGAACTGAGAAAAATTCTGCCGATATTGGTGTACAAACTGAACCAGTCATTAAACTGGAATTAGAATCAAAAATACTTAATACAACTTTTGGACGCTTCGCCCTTAACAAGACCAAAGAAATTATCATTGATAATAGCATTCAAGTACGTTACTTTATTTATGAGTTCTTCATAAATCATCCCAGCAATCAAGTACACGTTATTTTGTGTATCATTATCGTTGTAATGTTTATTATGTTTTGGTACATGCACAGCTCTATGCGTGAGCTGCGAAACCAAAGTGAAAATGGCTCGAAAACAACTGGTTATGGGGTTAGCCGTGGTAGCGGCAGTAGTAACGTAAGTGCCCAAGATCTTATAGATTTGGGTGACGGTTTTATAAAAGTGGGCAAAATAGCTTTCAACTCCAATGAAGTTCTGGGCAAGGGCTGCGAAGGAACTTTTGTATTTAAGGGGACCTTTGAGGAAAGATTTGTGGCGGTGAAACGTCTACTGCCGGAGTGTTTTACATTTGCTGATCGTGAAGTGGCTTTGTTGCGCGAAAGTGACGCTCACGAAAATGTGGTGCGTTATTTTTGTACCGAGCAGGATCGCCAATTTCGTTATATTGCAGTTGAACTGTGTGCTGCAACTTTACAGGACTATACAGAGGGTGAGCTGAGTCCAAAATTGCGCAAACAAATAGCGGTGTGGGAGGTTATGAGGCAAGCCGCCTCTGGTTTGCATCATTTGCACTCTTTAAATATAGGTAAGGCATATTTCTTCTTATCTTTTTCCACACATTTTTTCTCGAAGAAGCGGGTAACAAAACCGTTCTTCTTATTGTTTTTAAATAAGAAAAAAATGTATGTATATAAAGAGGGGCCTCGACTATATCTAAACAGAATAAAGAACATGCAAAAAATAGCTTAAAACTGTTACTCTATTGAAATCGATTGAGCGGAATGTTTCCGATATCGATCAAAGACATGTAGAAAGCCGTTTTTAATCTTATCATTTTAATGGTCTTACTTAAGAGACTTGCAGAAACAAGTTTTGCCTGTTAGTAATTAGCTGATTAGGTCTATTTTATAAGGAGCTAATTGATGATTATAGATTATGAATTTTGTTCTAACACTGCGATTTAAAGCGGATTATATGTTCGTCATACTCGTTAATATTTTCCACAATATAAACTTTGTGGTCCTTATATTTTGTAATGGAACAAAACCTTGAGCAGCGCTCACTTCTCTAAGAACTTATGTTAACTTGGCCAGTTAACCAACAAGAAAATAGAGTTTTGTTGTTTTTTATTGTTATGGATAACGATTATAAAGATGCTAAACGCATTTATAGTTATTTGAAATTATTGAAAAATGAATTAAAAAAGAAGAATCAAAGGTAATCGAAAAAAACTTTCAAGAATTATTAATTTCTTTTAAACAAAACAAAAGAAAATTGATACAAAAAATCGTTATAATTCCTAAATGGGTTTCTAATTGGAACCGGAAAATGTTGGCTGCCTTTGACTGCCATGTTGTTTTGGCGGTGTTCCAAGGACAAAACTATCAAACAAAGCAATCGGTTGCGTGGGTTTTGCGTACTATTCTCCTCGGCTTTTGCATCAGGATCTATCCCAAAATGAATGATATAGACGTAGACAATTACAGTGTAACCTTGTTATTTTAATGAACAGGTTCATGCAATTATCTGGTAATTAAACATTCTCGTACACAAATATCTTATGCACATATTTGTGCCAGTGTCAAAAATTTTATTTATAGCTGTTTGATTGTACTCTTTCTTTTAGCTTTTTTAAGTAATTCTCTGTAATAGTCTTCAAGATCGATTTCGTTTTGTTTGGACTAAAATAATAATAGTTGAAGATATTTTCCAAAGCCAACCGACAATATCGAATCAATTTTGGTAATTTTGTAATAAAAAGAAGGGACGTCTGGCTTAAACCTTAGAAAGAAAGATTGCCAATCCAATGAAAAAACTTTCGAATACGCATAAATTTTAATTACTATTATTAGAAAATTGAACATTTTCTTTTAGGAAATTTATTCTTTCTTTGTTCGTACAGTGCCAGAATTACTGGCACAGCAAGTTCACTGGACTTTAAGATCGATTTGATGGCTTAGTTGTAGATATATTTAATACAAAAATTCATTTACCAAATAAGTTGATGAGTTTCCTACAAAAAAAAAAAAATTAAAAAAGTACTTCATGTCAAAGAACAAAATTATTGGCACAGTTAACCAGAAACGGACTGCAAATCATCCTTCATTTGCACAATCCAGGAAAATCTTATGCCGAGATTGGAAAGATGATGGAAGGAAGCCGTTATACAATTGGGAGTATCATGCAACGTTTCCAATGAGCTTCAACACTTGAAAGTGCTAAACATTCAGCCCGTCTTAGAAGTGAAGGTATGTCCACAAATATCTTTAACACCGATTGCTGCAGAGATTACGGAAGAGTTAGGAAAAGACGTTCGGGCAATAACGGTAAGAAGAGTGGTTCAAAATGAAATCTTTGGACATTCTTCAACATGTCAAAGACCCTAAACATTCGGCCTATATTGTACGTATGTATGTGGCTTGCATGCAATGTTTTACAAAGCCTACCACACCCTCTACAGTCTCCCGATCGCGAACCAATACAGCATCTGTGGGAAGAGCCAGATAGCTCTAGTTGAAGAAGGGCAAAATATTGGGTCAGAAATTACAAAAAAAGTTGGTGGATTCTATGCCTGAGCGACTAAAGGCAGTTGTGAAACAAAAAGGACTCGAAACTAAATATTAAATTTTGCAATATATTTTCTAAAACTGAAGATACAGCTTTAAGTGAAGTGTGCCAATAAATTTGTGCTCTGAAATGAAGTACTTTTTAATTTTTTGTTACTAATAAATAATAAATATTACGAATTGGGTGGTGTTTTGTAGGAAACTCATCAACCTCCTTGTTCAATGCATTTTTTTTTTATTAAAACAGCACACAAAACGATCTTAAAGTCGAATGACCTGGCTGTGCCAACAAATAAGTTCCACACTGTATGTATAGACGACTTTGGTGTACATTTTCAGTTCATCGAGATATAAAGCCACAAAATGTGCTATTGTCATTCCCCAATGTTAATGGTGCAGTACGAGTTATGATTTCGGACTTTGGTTTATGCAAAAAACTTAATTATGGGAAAGCAAGTTTCTCAAGGCGTTCAGGAGTGACGGGAACTGACGGCTGGATAGCACCAGAAATGATGAGAGGACAAAGAACGGTAAGTCCATTTAAAGAAACATTCATTTCTTGAAAAAATTCAAATACAATTTATTTCATAACTCTTGCCACGGAAACTCTATAAGAATAAAATCACAGTGTTCTGCTTGGCGAACTTAAAAGCCGCTTGCGCCAGTTTTAGAATAGATTTTATAGTATTATTAAGTAAGTTTCATCTCTTCTTCCGCTTTCTTAATAGCCCTTGTAAAAACTTGTCACCTGCCGCGAGAAGTAGGACTATAACTCAGTTGTGTGCTAAAATATTGTTAAAAACTTGCAGAAAAAAGGTTAAAAGGATGTAATAGGTGACATTACAATAAATTACCTAAAATGGCCTCTGCCGTTGCTGCAGTTATGTTCTTGTGCAGAAGAAGAGCACTCAGAGAAAGAGGCAGGAAAAAGTTTGAAGAACTGCAGCAGTCTTTACAATGACGTTTCCCTTTTTTTTGGCCATTCGCATTCTTCTGCGGAGTGCCTGAGCTATTTTATGAAATATCAAATTGTTGACAGAAGGAATCTCGATTTGTTGTGGCTTTAGCCTTGAACTCATGACTCGATGAACCTTCCCTCCCTCCATTATTAAAGTAATGAAGTGTAGTGATCTTACCAGTTTTCAGTTCATAAAAGTTCATTTAAATAAAATTTTATGAATATTATTTTATACAACACAAACATAAATTTACTTATACAATTTTTACAAGATATCCAACTACCAAAGTAAGAATGGAAGGCCGCTCTATCAAGTCCGTCTCCTATCAGCTGGTTGTTTTCTTTCCAATAACGTAACCGATAACCTTGACTTCTATGTCAATTAAACCAACAGTGATTCAATAACAGTAACATAATTTTTGTTTGTCGGTTTCCCATAAGATTGGATGCAATGACACGTGGGATTGCTTTAATACCAATTTTGCTTACAAAACGTTTGAATCAATAGAAAATGTAAGGATACTTTCAAGCCAATTTAATTTCTTTAATTTTAGTTTTGGAAAACTTTCTTTTCTTTTTTTGCATTATTTTTAGTGCACTTAAATAAACCCTACAGTTTCGGATCATATCATTTATTGTATTCAGAACAGTTTTGTACTTAACTAAATATGTGTGCATTTCTTATTTTCAGACAACTTCGGTGGATATATTTTCATTGGGCTGTGTTTACTACTATGTTCTTAGCAAAGGAAAACATGTTTTCGGAGATCCTATTAAGAGGCAGGCCAACATATTGTCTAATGAATTCTCTCTACATCATTTGGAAGCCGAACGTAAGGAGGACTATAGTAAAATTGTATGTTATATAAATTCGTAATACATTTATACGATGTAATTTGAAAACCTTCATTTTCATTTTATGTTAAAGATTTTATCTGCACAACTTATAAGCGATATGATACATAGGGATCCGCAATGTCGCCCACCAGCTGGTTGTATCGGCAATCATCCAGTTTTCTGGAACAATAAAAAGATATTGGCTTTTCTGCAAGACGTTAGCGATCGTGTGGAGAAATTACAATTCAATGTAGAACCCATGAAATCGTTAGAGAAGAACGGTTCTATAGTGGTGTTGGACGATTGGAACTTTCATTTAGATCCCATCATAACGGAAGATTTACGAAAATTCCGTGGCTACATGGGCGCTAGTGTAAGAGATCTCTTAAGAGCCTTGCGAAATAAAGTAAGTTGCTATTTGTAAACATATTTCAAGAGTATAACTATTTTTCTTTTATTTTTCTTTTAGAAACATCACTACCATGAATTAAGTCCAGAGATGCAGAGTATACTTGGAAGCATTCCACATGAATTTACTAATTATTGGATTAGTAAATTTCCCCATTTAATATCGCATGTTTATCATGCCTTTAGTATTTGCTCGAATGAGCCCCTTTTCCAATCTTATTATAACTCCTCATTTCATTTCACTCGACCCGACTACTTTGAGGCCGACGATGAATTATATCCCTCAATTTTCGAGAGGGACCCAAAACATTTGCTCAAACAACCGCTAGCTAATAGTCCTAAGAAAACATCACAAAGTCCCGCCCAAGCACGCCAACGTAAGGCTTTATACAATTTCCGTAAATCAGCAGGCGACGAGGGTGATATTTCGGCGCCCCAGGGTATGCATCGCAGCAACGACAACGCCTTGGATGTCGAAGACGAAAAACGTGATGTATTTGCCAATTTCAAATTTCGACGTTATCCTAAGACATCTAATCGCAACTTTAACTATGCCAATAAAAAGGATAAAAATGTAACGTGGACTGTAAGTCCTTCAACTACAATAACTAAAAATGAATAGAGCCATCTTTCGCTTTTAAGAAGTTTTAGACGATTTTATTAAGATTTTTCTTAAAACGCAACACATTCTTGTTAAATGAATGTGGTATTCAATTTCCTCTAGCGTAGCAAAATATATAAATATGTAAAATATAATAAATATATTAATTTTTAAGAAAATCAATATTTGTTAGAAAAATTTAACAGCTAACAAATTAATTGTCTGTGATAAGTATATTTCTGAAACAAACAAAAAATTAAATCCTTAAAACCCCTAAAACAGCGTTTTTTATACTGAAATAATTTTTTTTTTATTAAAACAATTATTCTATTTATTTACATGTTAAGGGAACGAATGCGTGGCAATGACCACTAAAAGAATACCCAAAAATTTACTACTTACCGAACGATTAAAATGAGCCTTACAAACCAATTTTATATATATATTTTTTTTATTATTTTAAGATGAATGCTTTATTGTGTAAATAAATATTAGCAGAAAAAAATGATTTATGATTTAGAGTAACATTAAAAAATAAACAACAAACAAACAAAAACCCAACAAAATATAGTTTTTAATGTACAATGTGATAATTAAATACTTAGAAAATTAACTAACAAATCACTTAAAAAAACGGGTTAAATATAACACTTGATAAGAGTTTTTTAAAAACATTGCAGATCTACTTGAATCTAAAGAATTATTTTCACTCAACGGTAAACAACGGACAGACAGGCATTCAGGTGCGTTGGCTTTGGCAAAAATATACAAAATTTACAAAGTTTAGGGCTAGAACAGCATATCGACATAAAAGTACAAGTATAATACATCCGAACTAATATCGATATAAATCGTGTCAAATTGACGGCGAAGACGGCCAAATATGGCCGGATCTGAAACCAGAAAACGGTCCGGACGGTCACCTTAAGAGGGATTAATTGTCTCTTTAATTATGCGTAGGAAGTGTAAGGCTTACCGATGAATTTACAAAATGTAGCACTAAATTCTTAGAAATCAAGTAGAACCACTTCTTAAACGCATTAAGCGCAGTAGAAATAAATGTTTTAACATTTTCTTTAAGAAATTATTTTTCAAGTAAGTGCGACTCAACACAACCTTTAATATTATTTCGCTACTTATTTGTACATACAATTTTGCTTAACTTTACTTCAACTTTGAACTGTGTGATTTCAAATATCTAATAAGTTTTTTAGCGAAAAAAACATGTAATTTTACATTCATTATAACTTTTTGTAACTTTTAATAATTAACAAGCATGAATCCTCTTATCGGAATAGATGAATTTAAAACACGTCTACGGCAGTTTAACAACAGATTGAAGAAAAAGTAATAATTTTTTGTCGCTGTCGTTTTTAAAAATTGCCACTACTGTTAAGAGTGAATGCTATCCACATGCATTTCGCAGCAAACAATGTTATCACCTGCTGCTATAAATACACACGTACTTGCGAACAGCCGCATGCATAAATAATTACATAAGTTTCAGCTGGCACTTTTACACAGAATATTCAACTATTATTTTAGACTAAAATGTAATTGATTTTTAACATTGTAAATGCAAAATTTTAAGATTTGCTTTAAAAAAGTAAAAAAAGAAAATATATAGAGCCTCTAAAACGTAGACGAAGATCTTTTAAAATCGTGCAAATGAGAGCTGGCAAAAAATTCCTCCCAAAACGAGACGATTTGAAATCACCAAAACGTGTCCTGTAGACAAAATACTTCTGGTTTGCGTGATTTTAAGCCGGTAGGTAACCTGCAATCAGCTCGAAATCACAATCTTGCTTTTGCAGGTACTGTTTTATGAACTTCACAATTTGTTACATTACGAAATAACTCAATGTGTTTTTTAGTTTCCTATTGATTATCTCCCTAATTTAAATTAATAAAAACCTAGACATGTTTTTGGTTTCAAGAATTGCTATTTTCCTTTGTGATTTGCTTTTCCGTATCAGCTGTTCCAAAGCATTTGACAGGTCTCGACGATGCCTCTTTGCATGTTAATTTTTTAACTGTTAACAAATCATCTATTACTCCAGGCATTTTATTTAAGATACATTTATCAGATATAGTTTAACTTATTTTGTCTATAATACCGCCACTAAAAAAAGTTTACCTTAAACCAAAATGCCCGCAAATCAAAACAAAAAGCGAAAATCACAGAAAAGTTTTGATTTCCTAAACAGCCACAAATCACATGTGTGATTTGAAACGACCAGTAAACCTGAAATTACGTAAACAAATGAGGGGGCAGGTGTTGGGGCTTTTAGATTTTTGTAAATTTAAAGCGAAAAAAATTGTTTTGGTATTTTTTTCAACAAAATTCAATTTTAATTTTAAGAGTCATCATCGTAGTCTCAACGAAAAAAAAAATTGCCGATAGTATATTTATTGAGTATTATTGGAAAGCTCTATTTATAGTCCAAGGTTTCAAATACGTTTTTGGGGAAACGACTAGTGTAAAAGCGAGCATTTTTTAATGCAAGGCGATAACGACTCTTGGTATATGGCGGATTAACAAAATGTATTTACTGAGGCACAAATTATTTTCTTTATTGTTGTTAAATTTTCGAAACATCTCGAAGAGTTTAGTTGTCATTATTTTATCACTCTTTATTGTGAATGCAAAAAACCGGTTTAGGGCAACACATCCAGTAGAAACTGTTATTGAACTCGAGTTATATGGCAGCACAAGATCAAAAAAACTTTACATTTTCAATGTTAAATATACATTATAGAATACATAGTAAGTACATATGTATATCGTTTTGTAACATGCGTATATACATATCGTCAGCTGAAATGCAAAACCACGTATCGCAATCGATTTTTTCATTGCTTTTGACGCATCAATAGCAAATTAAAACGGATATGAAATGTGGTTTTGTTTAAATATTGCACACAAAATTTTATTAAAATACATACATACATATATTTTTTCTTAATGTTTAATTACCAAAATTTTAGTATTTAGTCTTCAATAATCAATTCATATCTTAGGTAAAATAGTAAAAATGCTAATTAAGTGGTTTTCCATTTCAGCTGACGACATGCAATATGTACATTAGGGCGTCTCGAAAAAAAGTTCGCCGTACACCACAGAATATAAAGTATTGTTGCAAGGCAGTTTTGAAAAAAATTTTTTAAATTTTTTTTGCCGAAAGTAGGGGTCGCCAAACCACATTTTTCGTTATATCTTCGACATTTATAGTCCTATCTCAAAGTGTGATATATCGATGTTTTCGTCTTGAGGAGGCCAATATTTTGTATTATATAAGCACAAGTTAAAAATTTCATAGACTTCGAAAGTGACTCATATTACCATATGATCAATTGGACCAAATTTGAATTGACTGAGCCGCCGTGCTTGCAGTTCTATATGCAAGACCAGCTGGAAGCATTACAGTTTTCAAAAGAAATAATCGAGATACCAGGTAGCACAAGAAAAACAACTTTGTTTGATAGTTTTGTTGACTAACCTTAATTAATTTCACAGAATATCCGTGCCATTCTCAAAACACCGAGCGTTTTGTTCATGTAGTACATGAGTCTGCCATGGCTGTTACCGATGAGCAACGCCTAGGCCACATTTTTTCCAAGCTCGAAAGCCGTGAAAAATATAGCCAACTTGGGTCATTTCAAAATATGATTAAATAAAATTGTTTTAATATACACAGATCTTTGAATTTTTATTGTATTGGTACAGATATTATGGTAAGTTCGAAAAGAGTGTATCACTATTTAAAAAAGAAGATACTAGGCAAAAACATCGATATATAATACTATAAAATCCGACTGTGAATACCGAATATATGATAACTGTTTAAAAAGTCAACCCCTACATTCGGCAAAAAACATAAATTATATTTTTTTAACACTTCTGTTGGAACTATCGAAAAACTTCTTTAACAAAAGTTTAATGATTTTTTGCGGGCTTTAATTTTCTGACAATAGGGTGGTACATTAGGGTGGTAGAAAATGAGATCTGGTGGGTAAATACTAGAACGGGATACAAAATACCATTGACTATTAAAGCAAAACATTGGTCTCTTTGAGACAAAAACATCGATATATCACACTTTGAGATCCGACTGTAAATGCCGAAGATATAACGAAAAATGTATTTTGGCGACCCCTACTTTCGGCAAAAAAAATTAAAAATTTTTTTTTTGAAAATGTCTTACAACATTACTTCGTATTCGGTGGTGTACGGCGAACTTTTTTTTTCTTGCCTATATGGCGAGACGCTCTAATGTACATATATCGTTTTCTTTTCCAGCAAAAATGTTACACTCGATAAGTCTTATAAAAAGGTGGGGGTAAAACAAGTTGTTTCAAAAATGAAAAATGTTGCATGAAGAGAAAGACAAATTGCTACATGTTACACCTTTCGCTTTTAAGGTAGAAGTACCTTAAAGTACTAAAACAGCAGGTTGCACCACTCGCATTTTCCGTCAGCTGTTTTTATGTATCTATTTATTTATTAGTTTATAACGGACAAAGTAAATTTACAAATTATAACCGCACAGAATGATGGTGTTAACAGATTCCTATAATTGCTTTTTAAAGTGTTTAACAAATTCGATCCATGCCTTCAGATGGGCAGTAGCAACGCCTTCTTCTTATATGTATGTATGTATGTGCTTTTGCTTCTATTTCAACTTCTGAAAGCGCGACCAGTCGAAGTCAAGTCATATACAAAAGACGCAGTCATCCACTACAAATCGCTTCAACACTCGTCATGTTGGAACAGTCGACATATTTAAACACTTTTGCTTTGACCGACTTTAACTTTTAACAAAGCCGAAGCTCTAGCAGCTGCCGGCTACTAGCAAATATGCGATGTGCTGTCCATCTTTTGTTTCCGCCATTTGAAGTGTTGTTTTCAATTACAGTGCACTCGCGATAATATGAACACTTTAAAAGGAAGGGAAAAACATTTGTAGATGGGAATCAGATGTCATTGGCAAATATGAACAATCTGGCAAAAGTGATCTGGCTCGGTTTTAATTGGTTCTTATTATCGCGAGTGCACTGTAATCTTAAACAAAAAAATAAACACTCGTCATATTTGCAGCTTTAATTTTGGAAGTAATTAAAAGTTGAAGTGATTTGTAGTGAATAACTTTTGCTTCTTTGTTAGTGACTTAATTTCGACTATTTCCACTTTGAAAAGTTGAAGCAGAAGCCATATAAGAAGTTGAGGCATAAGTAACAGTTTGTGCTTCGAAGAAAGCGCCAAAACCTGCGAGTTCTGCTACTTTGAATACTGCTCCCACCTTTCAGGTTATACTTTCACTGTGAAAAGAAATAAATGTGACTGGTATCGGAAACAAATATTTTATGATTAAAAAGAAAATTGCAACATTTATTGAAAATTTGTTCAGTCCGATGTCAGATTCAGTTCTAGGCAGAAAAGAAAACGCCAATAATTTCATACACAGGTACATACATGTGATATACAAACATACATGTACATATATATTGTGTACTATATGAGTACGTTATTCAAAATGATACACTGAGGCAAATATATTGTATATACGAGCTGTGTTCAAAAAGTAAATTAAAGTTTAAAATTTCTCGGGCTACGCACAAACAAAATACGAAATGTGAAAATTCATCATACTTTTTGAACAGACCTCGTGCAAATAAGTAGGCAGATCATACTCTTAAATGACTTTTAGGTTATTAAATATTTAGTTATACTCTAAGGATTAGTTTTTTTAAACTTGAATAAAAATGTTAAGTTTCACTTTTTTTAACTAATTGTTAGTTTGCATTTAATTTGTTTCGCAGAATTTCTCTTTTAAATGTTAATTATTGTAATTTATCTATTTTGTTTCATTTCTTGTTTAACGCAGACTTTAAAAGCATCCCATCCTTCCGATTTGGCTACAGACTGAAAAAAAAGAATTCTCTTATTAAATATGTATGTATATAGACAGTGTGAGTATGTATGTTAAATATTTGAAAAAAAAAACAACAACAACAAATTACTCATTTGCAGCAATGACGTCATAACCGACAATTTGAGGCTTTTGCTTATATTTTTAAAAGGATCTTTCAATAGCAACTAAACAAGTTTGGCAGTTGATAGCGATCATGTTGTTGAAGCTGCAACTGTCGGAATCGCAGGAATCGGGGTTTGCTTTGCCGTATTCCAAACTGAGGTACTCTGTTTTCTGGCGTACAAAGGGGAAGGGGTTCCAATACCAATATGTGCAGGTTCTATCGAAACCCCCGCTGGCAGAATGAGTATGTGTTGAAAGCGAAAGGCTCTTGATATGACCAGCGCAAATTTGCTTCTTTCAAGGCCTCCTTGCTTTCCAACCTAAAATTACAGGAAGGAAATTGGTAGTTCCTAATGATATTGGTGTGTTGTATGGTTCCCTTTTTGGAGATGCAGGGGGCCTCGATGTGCTGCTGTCTTGTAAAAGATTTCTATTATTCATAAGAACTGTGTATGTATGGAAATGCTGAGGGAGTCTGTTTAAGGGCTGATGTTCATGTTCGGGCTCACAACTCAGGTGATTTGAACTTCTCAACTGTCCAGGAAATTACTGACAAATCGTGAAATTGAATTACTTCAGCAAGTGATTATGGTTATGGCCTAATCTACCGTTCAACCCCACTTAGTGAAGTTGAACAACAAGCTCGGGATATTTAATTTAAATCACTGCCAGAATGTTTCAACCAAGGTATGCTTCCGTCAACCTATGATCAACACCAGAATGCCTAAAGGCACCCTCAGTTCTTTCTGGACCCTTTTCTGCCAATTGAACTTTGGTGAAGTCTTCAGAAGAACCCGCATAGCCGAAGTGATACATGAAATTCCTAGAGTTTTGGTTGATGTGCCAACCGAGGGATCCCCTTCCTCTCTCCTAGATTTTGATATACGTCATTGCTAAGCCACATGGGACAGCAGCAAGTCCTTTCCCAAGATAACCTGTGGAATTGCCCCCCATCACATTAGGCCGTCATGACAAGTGCTGACGTAAGTCGATTTCACTATCTGTCGAACTCGTTGTCATTTCTTTGGCTTGTTACGCGAAATTACCGTGGATGGATGAAGGGTCCAACAAGATTTGTAAATGATGAAATTGTCTTATCAAAACTAGAGATTCTGATCGTCCAGGTTATATTTTACGGCCGCCATAATCATCGTACCGAGAAGACTATTCTCAGCAAAAGCGTCAACAAAGCACAAAATCTGTCGAAAACAGCGTTGCTCCTCGAGCAGTCTGTGTGTAAACTAACCCTAATTTTAGTAAAAATAAATTATTTTCAGTGATAAGGCCTCTGAAGTATGACAGCAAAAAAAAATTACAAATTGGAATGACACCAATCCACGACATGGGCCTGTCGATGCCGAGCTTTATAGATCGCTTTTTAGTAACTCTTTTGGCCTGAATTGAAGAACCTGCACACCAGGTTTTAGCATGCTGGGCGCTATTCGCCATACAGGTTACGCCATATTCTGATTTGACCCACGTAGGTATATTAGAATAAGTCACAAAGTATCGTACCCCTCCAAACCACGTCATTGGTCAAACTCAGGCTGCCGTATGCGTCACAAACATTTTTCTCGAGGTTATATTCCATATATTATGGCATCGAATAAAATTTTGTTCAGATATATTAATTTAATGATAGAATCCTCTTTTTTAAGCAAAGCAGTTTGAGAAATCTTTGAAAAGTTGGCGCCAAGTTTCGGTTCTGGTTCATATCCGCATTCGTTTCGTTATTAATGCAGTAACATCCTCCTGAAAAGCAAATCTTGCGAAATTTTTCCGTAAGAGTTGTTAGGAAATTGGCCAATCGAACTGCAGTTTTACCAAACTAATTTCTCGTGTTATGACGCAGTTACCGCAACTGAGCGATACGAAAATCAAAGGTGCTAATACATATTTTCTTAGATTTGAAAAAGAAATTTAGATGTAATTTCAGGTTGCCCACTGCTGGAATGCGTATAATTTTAGCACTTACGTTGTGTTCAGTATCCGTCGAATTACCGTTCTGCAAATAATAAATAGGTCTTTTTGATTATAAGTGTTCGAATAAGATCTTAAGCTCTAAATCGGTGTTGGGTTTTAAAACATCAAATAACTTGGTAATTATTTGGCGGTCATGCTTGTGGGCAGCGGAGCGATGGAAAGCCAATGTCTCTTTGAGCGCAGTAGAGATTTGTGCGAACGTTAGATATAGTAGTTGTTTTGAGATGCATTTGAAATGTGTTTCGAGAATAAAAGTATAACCCTGAACGCCTGGCAGGGCCTGAAATCAAAAGCAGAGCAGGTCTTTTGTGGCCAATTCTACTGAATATAAATTCTTATTTGAAAAAGGTGACTAGTAATCGTCCGTAACTCCGTTTTTAATGAAAGTATAGTACTGTGTTTTGCGATTTATTTGGCCTGTTTCACAAATAAGGTGAACTTTAATTTTCCTCAAAAAATGTTTATTTATCTTATTTAACAATTTCTCTTTTGTCACCATCAAGATAGTCCCCAGTCAATGGAATACACTTGAAATACACAGCGTTTTCTCCAATGCTCGCAGAAGTTAGGATATGAACCGGCGATTCGCTTTTTATTTGCTCAATTGCCGTAAAACGCATTCCCTTCATGGATCTGTTCTATCTTGGAAACAGGAATAAGTCACGGGGGGCATAATTACGGTGTTGGTTGTGGCCAAAAACTTACGCACAATCAAGGATGATGGAGCTGCCACACGCTTCATACCCAAAATTATCGAAAAAATTGCAATCTATCGACTTGCTCAGTCTCGACTATTCTCTATGAACATTTTCTTCACTTTCTCAACATTTTCATGTATTTTTGATGAGCTGGGGCGTCCACAGTGGTCATCTTCTCGCCCTTTTTCGAAAATTTTGCACCACTTGTACACATTTTTGTGGCCCACAGTACAATCACAGTACTCGCATACCACATACTAATTTAAATAAACACGCAAAACATTTTGAACTTGTTTTCCTCCCACAAACAGACGAGTGCAGCAACTCAAAAAAAAAAAATCGATATTCGAATGTAAAATTTACCTCATCTGTTGAACAGACCTCGTATTGTCTCATTTTCTGGTAGATATTTTTTATAGTGCATTTACCCCAAAGCGAAATCTTATAGACTTCAATTCAAATCTGTCTCCAAATCTGCATCGTTTGTACTCCTCTTTTCTGACATTTATCAAGATCTGATTTCATAACGAAAGCATCGTTACTTTCTCATAACTTGCAAACTATTTTATTCAAATTTGGATCCATTTCTCTACTGTTTATTATATGCGATATAAATAATGTAGAATAGCTTCAACGATATTGCAAAAGTTGTAATAAATTCTAACACATTTTGCTCAAACTCGAAGTCTCACACTCTTAATTTTTGTTGGTTCAGTAGTTTCCTTGTGCAGTGTTGCATTTTCTATTTTCACAGTTTCAAACTACTAGATTTAGGGTAAAGCCTCGTGCTAACTAGATTTCTCTTTGGTGCAAATCCATTCATTATTAGTCGTCTTTATTTGATTTGATTTTCATGAATTAATCGAGGGGTTAAGTCGCACGTACTTATAATACACGCCTTTGGCACCGGTTTGTACAAACTGCACATTTGTGCACATTCGGGTTCTCTAAACTATTTTAAATTTCTCCGCATAATTCGCTCCCAGGTTTTTTTTTCCTGTTGGTCGGTCAGTCGCGTAACATTCTGATCAGCTCTTGAAAAATATTATTAATGTCGTGCCAGTGCCGGCAAAATCTGTTGATTTTTTAAGTCTGCCACTAATCGCTCAATTGTTCAACACGTTCGCTGGGAAACAATGACGAATTAGGAATGGGCACTGGCACTTGTTGCCAAAATGGAAATATTTTGTTTTAGAAAAACGCTTCGCTGTTTGGGCTGGCGGCAATCTTTCGTGAAAGTGAGTCACCTAAGTTCCAGTTTTCGGATAACGAGCTGTTCGCTCGTTCACATAATTACTTATACTAAAACACGAGAAAAATGTTTGGTGGGTAAAAGGTCTGTGGTCGTGCGAAGCCGAAAAATTTAAACAAACAAGATTTATTTACAGCCACTTGTTATTATTTTTGTATATTTTGCACGTTTTATGGCCGATTTGGAGGATTTATGAGTTTTTTTGTTTGTTTTTGGACGAATACTTTCTTTGACGGGTAGTTTATACAACCACTGAAGACAACTCTCAAGAAATTCAAAAATTTATATTCCAAAAGTCGTCCTGGTGGTCACATAATGTCGACCGCGAAAAACTTCTCACTTTTTTTCACTCGCCGTTGGCAAAAGTATTTTAATCTTAACAGGCACTTGGCATACACTGCCGCTCAGTTTTTAACATTCAAATTGAATTTATTCGGAACATAATATTGACATTCTGTCAACGAATCCATTCTTTTACCACCCTTGCAGTGTGGATCGGGACATTATCCTGTTGGAACTGCCATGGAACAGGTCCGAAGAGAGTTGAAAAGTGTGGAAACGCCGTTTCAAGCACTGCTTTATAGTGATTTGCGTTCATTTTTGGAAGAAAGAAACTGGAGCTCAATGATATGAGATCGCTCCCCACACCCTCACAGCTATGCAGACGACTAAGGTAACGTTCGTCTTTTCGCAAATCGTGGAAAGAATAATTATATCCATCTGGACCTTCTAAATTGAATGTTTTTCATCAGAAAAAACAACACGATGCCATTTCTTTTTATAGCTCGTGTATTTGTGTGAAAACCGGAATCGTTTTTCTTTGTGAATAGCATTTAGAGGTGTTTTTTTTTTATCTCTTATGATAGCCCTTCTGTCCGCCTTTGTTGTGACTTTGCGCGTACGCCCTTTCATGTTTTTTTCCATAATCTGATTGCTGTCTTATAGAATTACTCACAACATTTTGGCTTCGTCCAATTTTTTTTGCAATTTTTCTCTGGCTTCTAAGGCCAGTTTCTGAAAACGCTTTAATTTTGCCTTTTTCTTCTGCATTTAATGACTTGTGGCGTCCCCTTCTTTAATAAAAAAAAACCTTCAAATATATTGCAAATACTCACAAACACTTAAATTGCGATTAATATTATCCGCTACTACCGGCAAACTGATTATTTGTTTAATGAACCTGTTCAATTGAGCTAAAATTTACATGTATTTTTTTTTTTTTGATTTTTTACATAAAAACCACAACTTGCAATTTTTTATTGTACCGTTAGTTTTTTTGTTCTAAATTATTTTCATTCAAAATATCTCTCAATTTGACCATAAATAATATGTTCTCTTAAAGCGTATATTAAGAGAAATTACAAGAAAAATGTAATAATTTGTGAAGCTGTTCAACTGAGCGGCAGTGTATTCTGGGCCCGAGGACCAAGACAATATACATACAGCCTGTCAATAACATTAAATTTTTGCCGACAACGAGTACACCAGCGACAATCTACGCATGTCGACTCATTGTGACCACGAACGCGCCTATTAGAATAGGAGTAGTCGCACTGTCAAAGTGTCGTTTATTGGTTCATGTTTAAATGTATGTGTATGTGTGTATGTGCATAAAAAGTGGACTGTATCTGAAATATTAGTCACAAAAGCCAATGAAACTCGCAAAAGAAGAACATAAAATGAAACGCAACATTTAAAAGCCAATTAAAACAAAAAAACATAAATAAATTTGAACAAAAAATATTTATTAAGGTTTCTTAAAAATCTAGTTTTAAGTGTAAAAAAGCAATTAATTGGTTTCAAGGTAAAAAATAAATTATTATAACTTAATCAAGCAATACCGGGAAAACAAATACTTTTATAAATACATACGTATATGGCCTGGCCCACGATATCGAACATTAACGTTCACAAGTACATATTTTGACCAAGGAAAAAACTGAATCACATTCTTGTTCATTGCTTTGCCTTTGCGAATACCAAACGTGGGCAGGGGTCCCTAAGTATGTTCTTCTGAAACCTTCCACAAAGCTCAATTGGCTAAACGGAGATCGACGTGCCCCTGAGTTGTCTTTGGGCATCCTGGTGTTGGTCATAGATTGAGGTGTCTGCCAAAGCTGTGGTTTAAACCTAAAAACGCCGGAAGGGGCGTTTGTCAAAGTCATGTAACTTCTTCTTATTCAAATGACTCATCTTTAAGATTGTTCAGTTTATTTTTCAAGTCAAAATAATTGCAAGCGTCAAAGTTTCGACGTCGTGGGACAGGCCCATAAATAACTAATTGTAATATTAAATATAATATAAGTAAAAAAATTAATTAGATTTGAAATATGTCATGATAATGTTTGAAAAGAGTTTTAAGTCTTTGTTAATGGACGATGTAAGTAAGAGAGGTTCAACTTGAATTAAATTGAGCTGGATGCACTCCGTCAAAAGGAAATAGCGTTACGGTAAGTACAAGCCAACTGTTAGTGTTTTTTTTTAGCGTTGCTAAGAAAAATCGTTTTCGTAATAGAAGTAATCTAAATTGCGACAGATACGTCTGCGCCATACAAAAAACATGGGATATTCGGGCTCATCATATTCATCTAATTCTTCATTATACTCAAGCATATGACCACTTACTTTAAAGCCGCGATGCAGGCGTTCCTTCATAATGGCAATAAATTCTTTGTACGACAACAAGCCATCGCCGTCCTGATCGAAAATGGCAAAAACAGTATCTATCAAGTGCTTGGACAAAGTGTAGCCCGTGCAAATTTTAACAGCCCTTGAAAACTCATCTGGAATTTAGGAAAGTTTTTATAATTTCAATTGGAATGGAAACCAAATGTTACCTTTCGATATGGCCCGATCGGCCAAGGTGTACATACGCATAGCTATTGCAAAATCTTCCAGATTGTTAAGGAAGCGACAAAAATCACGAAATTCATCGAATGTAATACCCTGCTCATCCTTAACACGATCTAAAAGACGTTCCAAAAAACTATCATATTCGTCCGTGTCCAAGTAGGTGTAACGCAGTAGTATTTTGGCGAAATCGACTTCTGTGATGGCTTTGTTGCCTTTAGAGAACTCCGTAAATTCCAATTCCAAGACTTCAGTTTGCAGATTGTCCATGAATTTGTAGAAGCCCTCGTAGTACAAATCCTGATTGCCTTTCCTGCCAAACAAATGGGTCTGCAAAGTGGTGTCGACTTTATGTCTTCTCTGCAGGCCTTCTTCATCATCGATATAATTGTCCTAAATTTTAGAGAGAGAGAGAGAGAGAGAGAGAGAGAGAGACAGAAATAGAATATGACATTTAAGAAACTTAGAATTCGTTCAACCCGCTTGTACAACAAAATCAAGGATATTTGGTCAAAACTTTTGCTCATTTTGTAGAGAAGCTTTTGGCCTTCCGATGTTTATTAAATTTTTTTTCGAAAACATTTAAATTCTTTTGCAAGTTCGGTTAAAATGTCTAACACTGGCGTTTACAACGCAAACTTTGCATTCTTATTATCCACGAAATACTCTTCAACTTAAAATGTCGTCGAAGTTTAAATTTGGAGAAGTCTATTTATAGAACAGAGTTATCGGCTTCATTATACAGACGCATTTTAGGAGAAACTGTTAATTTTTTTTTTTAATTTTTTAATACCACAAGACAAACTACGGCCATGGAAGCTTTTCTGACTCCGTTTATCATAGCCGTGCAAAAGGAGGCAGCGGTGTAGAGAAGAGAAAAACTAAAGGCGAGTTACTTTACCAGTCGTCTTGAAGTCCGCGAGGTGTTCGGTTATAAGAAACAAATTTTCGTTCTGTTGTACGCCATTTTAAAACTTTATTTCCCATTAAGTTTTGAACAGGCTGACATTTTTTATCGTTTGACTTTTAGTGGCGCAAAAGTGCGACATTCGAATGGAAAACTTGCTGCCACTGGAGCTGTCATTACGAAAAATGTGAATGTATTGTTCAAAACAGTGGTTCCACATTATTGAGGTTTTAGTCTTAAATTGTTTTCTAATTATCCTTTCAGAAGGTTTTTGTGGCACCAAAACCCTTCCCCACGAAAAACACACAAATCTAGCATTCCCAAAATTCGATTTGATCTTCCAATGCTGACATTAAGGACACGATTAAGATCAGTTGCTCTCTCAGCTAAATGTGAAGGATTCATTAATACAGGAGATAAAGTACAACCGTACGGCTGGAGCAGGTTCGTTGAATATTTCAAAAACCTTGCAGTCCAATGTACTCAGCAAAAAGCCATTTCGATAAGGCAAGACCTTCTCCACAGTGAAAGAACGAACGTTACAAGTCGAGCCATTAAAAAGAAACTGACTTACACGAACGTGTGATAACAAAAAAAGCACTTTTAAATTGCGACACACACACACACAGTAAGTGACTAGACGCGTGATATATGGTATTAGACGAGACTAAAGGATGGCTTTGTTGGTTGAGGACCAGGTTCACCACGGACTGTAGCGCCAAAAGAAGAAGAAGAAGAAGAAAGGATGGCTTAGGGAGAAAGCCTCGTGAACCCCTAACTGGCCATGTTGTACCACCAACAGTCCAGTTTGGTGGAGGTGGCATATGATGTGGGCTTGTATTAGACAGGTTGGGATGGGAAAATGTCTCAACTCAGACTGTCTGATGAATAAGTAGGTATTACTTCAACAAGGTAAGGAACCAACACACGCTTCACGCGTCACAACGTTGAATTCGGCTCCTTCTCAGTCACCTGACCTAAACTCCGTCCAGCATGCAATGATGACAGCACATGAATAGAGCTCATGCTAAGCAACTCAATTTTGGAACACCGACATGCTAATGAAGGAATTGAGCCGCCAACTTTACCAATGACTTGGCATCCTTAGCGCAGAACTATTCGAAGACTGTGGCTGTGGAGTCACGTAGACAACTTCGAGAAAGCAGATGGAGGGGGGGTAGTCCAGGCAACCTTTTTACAATCCTGGGCTTTTAATAGACCACATTAATTAGTTCTTTAATCACAAAATAAAAGTAAAATAATTGTACGTTTTCCGTTCGTTGTTTGTTCCTAAATAAAGAGCACAACAGAATCCCGTGGCATCGCAAACATAAAAGCAATTTTAAAATTAGAACTAGTTGGGCAAGTGCGTGTTTTTATAAAACACAAATCAAATCAGCTATTTTGTCGAATCGAAGGCAAAAAGTAGTAAGTGAATTCGAAACGAGTTTTAGTTCAAATACTTCATACAAATTCGTTTAAAACTCATACAAATGGGAACTGTTTAAGTCGCCTCAAGCCATTTAGCAACTCGGAAGTATAAAAACTTTTTTCAGCCTCCAGAAATAATCATCAAAACTCAAAAGTTTCCACAATTGAATTCATATCCATCGTTGTACAAACGTGTTACTCTTTCCCACATACATGTGTACACAAATGTGGTTGTTAAAGACTTATAATCATAATCAGATTAAGTTGTTTTTGAATTCATAACGTTCTATGCAGTTAATCATGATTGCGATAACGAACTATAGTAAGGGTTTCTTCACATAAGATAACATTTATTGTACAAAAAGAATTTGAATATTTTGAACATAAAATAATAAAATAGTTGGGGCAAGAATAAAATAAATAACAAAATCTGATTATTTGAATTTTTGACATAAAGTGTTTGATGATCGTCAAGTTCGTGTAAACAATATAAAGGGTGTTGTTTTATAGAGCTGCAGAGCTACTTTGGAATGGAATTAGACAAAGATGAATCTTTTCAATTGAAATAAAATTTACTTTATGCCAAGGATAGTCTTCTGGCATTATAATTTAAACATGACTAGGACGTAATACAGTCTGAAGGTCCCAGTCAGTTTTTCTAGATCTAACAGTGTCCCAACGTCCACTTGAGGATCACCTCAAGGCTAAACAAAATTCGCTTATGAAAATCGAGATCAAGGGCAATCTTGTTTCAAAATAAATCTCTTCACTTTGGAATGCCACACCAAACCAAATCACACAGCTGACAAAACACAAAACGTGTTGCCAACTTAAAGTCTTATATGTCTATAAAAAACAACCTTTACATACGAGTACATCTGTTATATAGTATTTTTATGGCTATTAGAGGAACAAAAAACAAATCACAGTTTACTCAAATATATTAAAACAGGTTCTTAAATTAAAAACAAAAAAAAAACAAACAAAAAACAAATATACAGACACACAATAAATATGTTTTGTACAATATTTAGACACGGACGTCCAATGTTTTACTATAAAAACGATGAGTTCTACTTTTAGTTTTCAGTGTAGACTGTAAATTGTGTCACTGTCGTAATTATATTTCGAAATATTTACATGTTTTGGGCCCGTATAAAAGTATATGCACATATTTTTACATATCGATGCATTAATATAGAAAGGCCCTAAGTAACGTTTTGCTCGCTGTTTGGGAGATAGAAAAAACTTAATAAAAATTAAACCACGAAACTTTGTTGGAATTTGAATTTGTTAATTTGAAAACTTTTTCTTTCGATTTGAATTACACAATAGACCCGCAGGCGCTCAGTTGATTGCACATACGAGGCTATTCTGAAAATTTGATTTGATAAGTAGTTGGAAACAAGGAACACAAGAAAGATATTCTGTGTATAAAATTTAGTGATTTTAAAATGTTCAGCCACGTCGACAACATTTCAATAAAAAGTGATTGGAAATCACAAGAAAGATATTCTGCGTATAAAATTTTGTGATTTTAAAACGTACAGCCGCGTCGACACCTTTTTCAAATCAGTTTCCTGAGTTCTGCGATTTACAGAACACCAGAAAATCACGCGCGTGCTTTTAAAAACACATGTGATTTGAAGTCATGTGCTTTCCAGAAAATGTTAAACTTATTTCAAAAGGAGTTTGCAGCTTGTTGCGGGAACCCAACTAGTCCCAATGCCTAGTTTTCCAAATTTGAACTAAAAATCAACGTTGGAATGTTAAAATGTTTAAATAAATACAACTGACAAGTTCGATTAATTCCATCTTGGCCATGTTTCTTTTGCAACGTGCGGCATTCTGTGCAGCCATTCTTTGCTTATTTATTATGCAAAGTCTGAATAAGCAACAGAAAACCACTAGAAATGTCTATGGGATGCAAGCAAAAGTTCCCACTAGTCCCGAAATACTAGTACAAATGTCGTCTGGCCACTGAAACCGGTCCGCATTATACAAGACTTAAGATTTCTTTGGATTTTATGAAAAAGAAATCTGATTAAATTTCGTTAAATTTCTGTTTTGCCGCAGTTCTATTTTCGCTGAATTGTTAATAACTTTTTAGAATATTTAGTTCGAAGTTGTTGCCAGTGGAACGCAGTTAGGAGGTCGGGTCAAGAAATCTGAGACTTTTTCAATGACACACGGGCTTTTGGTCAAACTCATTGATTTCTCCTTTGAATTTTATACGCTTTGGCCAACCTTTGCAGAAAACAAATTAGATTTGTCGAGGGAGATGGGCATTTGTTTGTGAGATAATTTCACCGTTGGAGCCAAATTATTTTCCGAGGACGAGGGAGAAAGAAGTCTGTGGCCTCAATAATGCATTTTCGTCGTTCTTTTTCAAATTATAATAGATCGACACAACTCGAGGGCGCAATATTCAGTCACTGGTTACTTCAGCCTTTGGAAGGTAAATCAATTGTGGGTCACTTGCATCCCGAAAAACTGTCGCCATGACTTTGGCAGGCCCAACTTGTCTTTCTTTGACGGCAATTCTCCCAAAATATGCATTATTTCCACTATGTTGTGTTGTGGTGGATACCAGTTACGTCCTGCGGTTGCGAAATGATGATGATTACGGTTGAACACCCGACACTTCTGTGCACTTATCACAACATTGCGTTTGTGGCCGATTGTGAGAGAACGTTGCGAAAAGCTTTCTCACACCCAACTGATCAATCGAAATTGAAAACACTGGACCGTCTTAGATATCTGTGAGTTTCCATGGCCAATCAGCCAGCACAACATGAATTTTTGAGAAGAGTCATCACTTTTGGTCAAATAGAGACTAAATGGAGAGACAAAATGATGCAGCTTGTTTAAACGGACGGAGCAGTGTTCCCGTTTCACTTAAATCACGCATTTATTGATCCGCCCTCGTATAAGCGAAGGCGCTCTAAGAATTATTTTCGCCTATTTTTTATCTTTTTTTTCTGGAAATGACTATTTTCTAAATGATTTTCAAAACCAACTGAAAATAATAATGTTTTCGTTTCTGGCACATAATTTGCCCTCGATTTCGATTCGAGTTCGATTAAAGTCATATGATTTCATAAAATCCCTAAGTTGCACTGACAACAAAAAAAAAAACAAAAAACATATTTTCGAATATGAAAAACTTTTGTTTTTATTTCTTAATTTAAGCCTGTCAAGGTATCGATAATTCCATCTAAAAAAATTCAAGTTTAATTTTTATGAAAGTGTAAAATTTTCCCGGAACATTTATCTCGAAAATTTTTGGCAACTCGGGCCTTTTTTAATTCATATGACGATCTGTTTCAAGATATGTCGAAAGATCCATACATACATATGTAACATGTTTTGTGCTCAAATTTGGTGACAGGTGAGAGCCTGATTTTTATTACTGTATTACAAATTCTCAGTGATGATAACGATTTAATGATGTCACTAATTTAATTACTGGAAGAACTATTTGCGTTCGATTGAAATCGTTACGCGATCAGACGGTTACTATCAAAAAATATTACCCATTTGTAAAGGCAAAATTTTTTGTCCAGAAACGTTAAACTCTACAAGTTGAAATAATAATTTTTAAGCATCCATTTGCCTTTTGCATAAATAATACCTCTTCACTTTTTTCAGTGTCATCGTTTGGCGTCTGTTCCGAATCTTCACCGTCAGTTTGAGTTTGACCCCGTTTGTCTTTCCAAGCTCCACTAAATATACGTTCCATCTTGGGACATTAATGCAGCAGGCACATATATACACGCATAACACACAATTGGGGATGATTTTAGTGACGGCAGGGTGGTAGTATCGTTAAAAGATCGATAAATTACATATGGAAAGCAGTTATTTAAAATTGTATAAAAAAAACTCATTAAAATAAAACATATAAAAATAATAAACATAAAGTTAAAACAAGCCATAAATAAAAATAGTTCAAATTATAAAAACAGAAGGATAAGAAAAACCAAATGAAGGGTATTTCAGGTGACCCAAAAATAACGCATTTAAGTTTTTCGTTGGCAAGTTGAAATAAATATTTTTTTGCACAAGAAAAAACACAAGTTAAAACCAAAAGCATCTTTTTCAAAGATCATCATGCCGCTTTCGAAATCGAAAAAGAGGCCCTTAAGGTGAGCCGCAAAAACAGAACATTTTAAAACAGCATTAAGATTCTTTCTTTAGGCGTTCCTCCAAACATGGAATTTTAAAAAGCAAAAAGCCTGCACTTAGTTTAAAAGATAATATACAGTTGGTAAAAAAAAACAAAAAAATAGTTAAAAGTGAATAAATTTAACAAAAGTAACAGTAACAGTAACAGAACAAAAGATTAACTCAATTTAACAAACATAAAAACTCTTTAAACTTACAAATGAGTTTGTAGTCTTTATTTCTGACTTTTTCTTGTAATACAATTCTTTGGCTTGTTCTTCGGTCGATACTAACCATTTAAGCTAAATAAATTGCAACATAACAAATAAAACAGCAACGTATTAAAACCATGAGAAATTACAAAATAAACATTAAAAATTATTTCATTACTTTAAATAACAACCTATTCAAATATCCTGTACGTTAAGCTAAACATTGGTTTGGTAATAATAAAAAAAAATATACATACATACATATATAAATATAAATATTTAATAAGTTTTATGCAAATATTATCTAAAAGAATAACGTGAAACTGTTCAGTAAAGAAAGTCGACAGAAATTTAAAAAAACTTATTAATTTGTTGTCTCAAAAAGCGCTGCAATCAAACAAGATTAAATAAAAAATTTATTGTAAAATATGTAAATGATGTTGATGATGTTGGGCATTTGCCTTATTGTATATCCATCCTTCAGTTGATTTGAGGACCAGCGTAAAATTTGTTGCTGGTGCTAATGGAAAAAATAGGAAAACGAAGGCAACGTAGTGGAAGCAAAATCATTCAACAGAAATGAACGAGCTTGGCGCAATACCGGCGGTACATATTTTATGGCGAGTTTAGTTGCGATGATTCTACCCGGCGTGCACGGAATGTGCGCATAAATGCGGGATGCGTACATTTTATGAAATTTGCTATTAAAACGGAACAGAACGAGCACCTAAATGTCGCCTAAATGTATTGTTGTTGGTTTTTATTTCAAAGCGCGCTAAATTTACACACCAATCACCTTTCACAGTAAATAGCCTTGTTAGCCTTGTCCATGTAGTAGCCCTGCTTAAAGTCTGGTTCTTACTAAAGTACTAAGTTGGTTGCGGCTGGAATGTGTCCTCAGCTTTTGTCATTCATTTCTTTAGCTTTTATTAGTTGTTTTTGTTCTTTCCTCAATTAATTTAATATAAAGGGTGGTTAAATTGTATGGGCCGATGTTGAATGTGAACCACACCTAAACGCCAAGTTTTTTTCCGAATTTTATTTGACATTTCTCTATTTCAGACTTATTCAATTTGAACCATGGAGAGATACACAATCCAACAACGTGTTAAAGTTATCCAGACTTATTATGAAAATGGGAGTTCAAATCAAAATGCATATCGTGCACTTCGTAATTTTGTTGGTCAATTTCATCGTCCAAATGTGCGTATAATCGCAAAAATCGTGGAAAAATTCGAGCAAACCGGGTCTTTAGAAGATGTGAGAACACCAGTGCATGCTCGTACAGCTCGTACTGCAGAAAATATTGCTGCTGTTCGCGATAGTGTGGCTGAAGAGCCGTCCACCTCAACTCGTCGTCGTTCCCAACAATTGCCCCTCTCACGCTCGTCGTTGATGAACATTATGCATAAAGACTTGCATTTACACGCTTACAAGGTGCAATTGGCTCAAGAACTAAAGCCTCTTTAAAAAATCATCTTCAGTGATGAGGCACATTTTCACCTCAGTGGATTCGTCAATAAACAGAATTGCCGCATTTGGGCGAATGAGAATCCAAGAGTGATTGTCGAAAAACCAATGCACCCACAAAGAGTGACTGTTTGGTGCGGTTTATGGGCTGGCGGCATCATCGGGCCGTATTTTTTCCAAAATGAGGCCGGTCAGGCAGTTACTGTGAATGGTGTTCGCTATCGTGAGATGATAACGAACTTTTTATGGCCCGAATTGGAAGACATGGATGTGGACGATATGTGGTTTCAGCAGGACGGTGCCACTTGCCACACAGCTAACGAAACAATGGCTCTTTTGCGCAACAAATTCAATGGCCGTGTTATCTCACGTAACGGCGATGTCAATTGGCCGCCAAGATCATGTGATTTGACACCGTTGGACTTTTTTCTTTGGGGTTATTTGAAAGAAAAGGTGTACGTCGATAAGCCAGCAACAATTCAAGACCTAAAGGATCAGATAATTCGGCACATTAACGGCATAGAACCTCCATTATGCCTCAGCGTCATCGAAAATTTGGACCATCGGATGGAGTTGTGCCGCCGAGGTCGCGGCGCCCATTTGGCCGATATTTTGTTCCATACATAATTGAGTAATACCAATACATCATAATAAAATAAAGTTACAATAATTTCCTAAATAGTTTGTGTTTTATTCAAAATCAACATCGGCCCTTGAAATTTAACCACCCTTTATTAGAACTTATTGCTCTGATTGGGATAGAGAAAAGCTGGTGGACTCTTGTTTTCCAAGCGTTGATGGAAAAGTAGCACAAAAAGCTGCAGTAGATTTCTAGCGATTGGATTCAGTATAGCAAAGCATTTCTAAATTATATATTTTTGTGACCACATATTAAATATTCTAAAAATTAATGTCGACTTTTCAATAAACGAATAGTTTCGCATAAGAAATTAAAAAAAGAATTCAAAATGCTTACAACACGTCTAGTTTCGTCATCCAAATCAAGTGAACGAAAAGAGCCACCCAAAATTTTTAAAATCTAAGCAATAAAAGTAAAGAAATTTAAATTAAAAACTAAGAAAATAAAAACGTAAAAGAAATAAATTATATAAACAATTAAAGTGACATTGTACGACATTAAAAAGTTTGACTTTTCAGTTTCGAACTGCTGTTTTTATATCACGAACACAGAAAACCTATTTTTAATTCAGTTTTTTTTTTAAAAGAGTTTTTAGGTGAAATGAACGAAATAAAAAAAGTGAAAATGAACGATATTAAATAACTTTTTAAGCGGCAATTATTGTTTTTGGCTTGGAAGAGTTTAAGTTTGTTTCGTTGTCCAAAACATTGCCAACGAGCTTTTCTTTCACTACCTGCTTTGATGAACCTTTGCCGAGCTCAAAGATTTTCCCAAACCGAAGACGGTCCATTATTTTTGGAATATATATACGAATGATTGCATGCTTTAGATTAAAAAATACCAACTTTTCGTTGAAACTGCAGCGACCCACAATATCGATCGTCAACATTTTGAAATCAAGAAACTTATTAAAAAGTTATTTATGGATTTTCTTTTCATCAATGATTCGTCATATATCGCGATTAGGTCAGTTTACGCTCGTTGGTCGTTGGTGCAAAATGTTTGCGTCGATTTCAAAATTGAATGGGAAACTAAGTAATTTCTTACGTCGTGGGACAAATCTTTGAGTTCTCACCGAAGAAGTTCAGAGGTGAACAGCCTGTAATGTAGGAAATACTGAGAAAGCCGAGCCAGTACAAAATATGATTCAGGCGCGAACAGGTTTAACGGCTTTAAATTAAAGGAGCCTCAATTAAAGAAATAGAGAATAAAATAAGAGTTTAGTTACTCCAAAGTATTCGTGGTTATTGTCTTCTGTGTATTTGTTTTTATGCGGTCTGCTATAAAACGAAGGTTTTCGATATCACATGAGCTTCGTATTTAAATAAAAAAAGATTTACCTGAAACACGTTTAACCCTCATTTACACTCAGTTCAAACTTTTCAATGTGTTCAATGAAATTAAATGAAGAGCAATTTACCACTAAGAATTCATTCTTATCCACACGTTGATTTCCATCCGTATCAAACATGTTAAAAGCAATACGAAACCCTGATTTGGGCTCTAAAAAAGAAAATGCAATTATTGTTATTATTATTTTATTGTTTGTAAAAAAAATCATAAAATACTTAAATTTTAGAAGAACACTTCTAAATCGGGGCTTATAATCTTACTTTTGTCAAAACTTGCAAGAATTTGAATTTTAAGGAAACTGTTTTAGTTGTACGAAAATAAAATCAGTCTTTTTAGTTTTTAAATTTTCGTCTTGGCAATCGAACATGTGATACAGAAACTGCATGTGAATACGTTTTCGGGGATTTATTTCGATTGAAATGCAAACCCATACAGTTTCCAGAAAAAAAGCATTAAAACAAATTGTTTGGTTTGTTTAGAAAGTCGAATACAAGTTTTGATAGATTTGTCAGTTAGAAAGTTTTAAGCCTTTTGGACGATTTTATTCGACGGCTCTATTAAAAATCGATTAAATTTAAAGGATGTGTCCGACTGTAAAAAATTGTACATTCTTGTAAATCATATGAATTTCTAGTTTTGCTTAGATAATTGTTTAAAGAAATTATTGTAACAGCCCAATTATTGGACTCAAAAAAGACACCGAAAACAGATTCTTATGCTAAAGTTTGAGCTTTTGCTTTCGAAAAACGTTCGAGATCAGCGATAAACAAGTTCTTATAAAGTCGTTCATGATGGGTGAAAAATCATCCAAAGCACATTCCGATGTATGCACATGCTGTGAAATTGAAATTGATAACAATGGTCGATAATCGATGCGTTTAAACTCACAACTAAGATTGAAAGTTAAAGCGAATGACACACATATAATTTGATATTTCATGTCCGGGTAACATCGTGCTTTATAGCGACCGCGAATTAAACATAACGAATCTTAAATTTCATTTTCGCCAAGTTTATCTATCGCTCGCATTATTGATTTCGATTAGTTCTGTTGGTTAGTTTGCCTTTAATCAGTTTTCTGTTGTTGATAATGTAGGCGAAAGTCAACGTTCGACGTCGTGGGATAGGCCCTAATGTACATACATACATGTAAATTACAACAACTAATTTTCTATTTAATTTTAATTAAAAAATTTCAATAAACCCAGATTTTTTCATACAAGATGATCAAAAAAACCGTGTTTGTTGAATCGCTTTAAAGTTATACAATTTCAAGAACAAAAAATATAGCGTTTTGCTTTAAGTAAAACGTTAAGAGAAGACTAACCCGCATGTTGTGTTTTTCAAAAAACTATAAAGTTGCCAGCCCCATTTCTGTTGCCAAATGCCTCTGAATAGAGCATTCGTATTGTACTTTGCAGACGGTTCTGCATTTCCCGTCCGTGACCGGACAATTGACAATTTTCTGAAAAAATTGTTTTGCGAAGCCGGAGCTTAAGATCTATATTTTTGTATGTATAAAATATTATTTTCTGTGAAAAAGGGAAGGGAAAATTTAAATATTGGCTGAATAGTTTATTGGTTGTAATGACATCTGTTTTCAACGCATATTTTAATGTTTTGAAAACATACAATAATTTCTTCAGTAGTTTAATATGGCTTCGACACTTTAGTACACCCAAAGATACATGTGTGTTTTTTATTGAGGTATAGAACTTTAAGTTGGCATCACTTTTTTAACTGGCGGCCATTTTGTCAGCTGTCAAGTGATTAATATTTAGTTTGGTTTGCCATTTCATCATGAACAGGTTGACAAAAGAACAACGCTTGCAAATCGTGCAAATTTATTTCGAAAATAATGGTTCAGTTCGCGAAGTTTACCGCAAGCTCCGTCCATTTTATGGTCGACATAATCGTCCATCAGAGCAATTAATTCGGTTAACCATGGATCGTTTTCGCACTACGTTTACTCTCTGTGATAATACGCATCCGCAGAGACGTCGAACAGTGCGCACCGAAGAAACAATTGCCGCTGTAGAGCAAAGTGTTGAAGAGGACCCGAATGAATCGATTCGCCACCGTGCACAGCAATTGGAGCTTTGTGGTTGTGGTTGAAAATTGGACCTGTAGAATTGGCTTTATTCGAGCCAGCCGCGGCGGCCACATGCCCGAAATCATATTTAAACATTAATGGCATAAAATTATCCTTCCAATAAAGCCAAATTGATGGACATTAAAACGATTTTCTTGTGTTTTATTTCAATTCGAAGTTCTATACCTCTAAAAAAACACCATGTATATATTTACATATGTATGTATGTACATTAGGGCAGGTCGAAAAAAAGTCACACCCTAGAATGAAAGACAACGCCCTAAAATACAGCACTTTTTGTTTTTTATATATAGCCCCGCCATTTAAAGTCTGATCTCATCATATCGCATATCGTTGTTTATGGCTTGACTATGGCTTCATTATTGCCCTGGGTGACTTTTTAATCTAACGTCAAATTAAAGATGTCATTTATGATATCTCGGATCCTTCCCCCCTAATGTAAGATATTTTCAAGTGAGCCAAGCTTTTTAAATGCTCACTTGTTGCTCACGCCTCAAAATTACACCCCTTTTTGTTATTTCCTCAATAAAAATTACATTGCCCCTTGCAAGTCTGATCGAATTATATCGTCTAACGATTTTAACGTTCTGCGTTTTAGTGGACTGTAAAATATTTGTGTAATTTTTTGTTCTCAATATTACAAATATGAACTATTGTTATTAATTTTATTTAAAAAATCCAAATAACAAAATTTATTAAAGCAAAAATAACGTTAAGCAAATAAATAAATGAAACCAAGATACAGAGAATCCTGAGAATGTTATTTTTAAGCAGGAATAAAAAATTTAAACGAACATTTTGAAGTGAAAAACTACAAAATGAATTACGTAAGAACAACGTCGCGATTCGTTGGTAATTTTGTTGTTTTAACTCAACTGCTTTGAAATACCTGGTGTGTTACATTCTAATGTTTGATTGCTTTACATCTAAATCACTTAATATTAACAACTGACTCTTCAGGGAATTTTTTTCGTTCTGTATTGTTATTGTTATTATTGGTTTAATGTTAAAAGTATGTGAAAAAGAAAAAGGGGCTCAGTTTTGAGGCGTGTCATAAAAGTGAGTACATTAAAAGGTAGACATTCTAAGTTTTAGAAGGGCTTTCTTGCCACGTGCAAAAAATTTGACATTAGGGGGGAAAGATCCGAGTTTGCACTGTACTGCATATTGTGAAAGTTCGATCACTTTTTACTTACTGGTAAGGACCGATAGGAGAAACAGGTATTCGGTGTAAGAAATAATTCCTTGAAAATTAAAAAGAAAAAATAATCTTAATAATTGTATAAAAAAATAATAAAAATGGGCGGCTACACGATCAAGAAATTGATTACGAGTTCTGGTTCAATTCGGAAATCTAGTTTTATAAAACGAAACAAATTTTGAAAATATATTTACTTATATATCGGTTTTTTTCTGGAGGTATAGAACTTCCGATGGGTCTAACTTGAGTTGTTTTTCATTATACTTTGGCAAATGACGAGGCAAAGACTTATACAATCGCGGATATTTATTTCCAATATTCACGCTCTGTTCACCAAACTTATAGAGCGCTTCTTCAAGTTTACATGCTGAGCCCTCATCGACCTATTTGCCTTTAAATCCGAAACCAATGCCAAGATTTACGGAATTGATGGATGCTAAAGGCCAATAATTAGTGACTCTTTTATTTCTTATGTTCATTGCAAATTATTTGGTGGAGAAATGAGGGCGCAAAACCATCACTTTCGGAAGCCAAGCGTTTGGTGATCCAAGTATCTCAAGAAATGAACCTGTCAGTTGGCCACCTAATTCGGCAGACTTGACACCTTGAGATTACTTTTGTAGGGGTACACGAAATCTCTGTTATATACTGATAGACAATGCAATGATTGATCATTTAGAAATCAACATTCGACCCAAAAAATTAGGCAAAAATTGCACCGACACTAATAAGGGGCAGTAGTGGAGCCCACATGCCAGACACTATTCTCCAACATTAAATGTCATGAAGTTTGTGAGACAATAAATCGAACATTTTAGACACTCTATTGCATTTGTTGCTTTATTTAAAAAAAAATCGAATACCAAATCATACAAATATCAGGAAAGGCAAACAAATGTTTTTAAGAACATCGTTATAATTTTACAAGGAAATTGATTTCCACAGTAAAGGATCTTGGCTGAGAAGAAAGTTTATTTAATCTTGTTTTATGTGTATTGAAAAAAATTTGGCACCGTTTTCATTAATAGTGTCACAAGTAAAAATAGTACTCTTTGGTTGATGCGACCCATATACATATAATATGTATGTATATAACAGTCCAAATGGTATCGTTGCAGTCAAGGAAAACACAAAAAATAACTGGGAGCCTAAATAACGTTGCCATGATCACAGCGGCCAACTAATTTTAGTCGGAATAGTCAGCGTCTGATCATGTTGAAAGCAATTTCTTGAACGTAAAGTCATAAAGTTAAATTGAAAAGAACAAAACTCACCTCTATCTCTTAAGTTCCTAAACAATTGATTGGAGCCTTTTTTCAGCGGTGGCGTATCATCTTTGATTTTTAATACCTCATGTTCTGTTAAAATGCGACGTTTGAGACGCGCTTTGAAAAATGGTCTATATAAGTCAATTGTTACACTAAGACTTGGATTGTTCTAATACTTACGTCTGGGTTCCTGCTCAACAACAGAGTCAAGAAAATCCTGTGGCGTCATGTACAATTGCCCATCGTACTCCACCGAAGCGAATTTTATGAAGCGTCTTTCGCGTGCCGTGAGTTTAACGGACGAAGAAAGTTCATCACGCTATTGGGAAATATAAATATAAGAAATGCTTAATTCACTGGAAATTGGTGCTTACAATATACTTATATGATTTTAAAAGCCTTAAAAAATATTCATTTTGAGCTTCCATTCTTTAAAAAGCCTTGCGGTAGAACTACTTTTTAAATAATATGCCCCGCAATAAAACATGTTGCTATAACTTTTTGCATTAAAGAAGGAAAGGATTGAAGGAAGATTAATGAAGGAGGATTAAAACGTTATTTATACCGCCCTCGTACATGACTACAAGTTTCCTTATACGAGAAATATGCGAAAATACAAAAGCATATTTATTTTAATATACAGGGTGGTGTAAAACCAAACATCCATTTTTGTTTCTGAATAATATTGACTGAAATATTAAGTCGAAAATACATACATTTTATCGTATCAAAATATATTCATTTTAGGGCCATCGGTGGATTGCGCAAAACTGTGAAACGAAAAATTTAGCGCAAGATTCTAATTGCCAATTTGTACCACCCCTGAGAGAAAAAATTATGCCTCGTGGCGTCTGCTATGCGGCGCGTAGATTCACCCTGTTAGAATTAAATGTTGTTTATATCCATCCCGTTCAATTTAGGCCAAAAAGTCTGTTATTGACATTCTGTAGAGCTGCTCGTTGAAGTCCTTTTTTTTATGAAAGTAAACAGAAATGACATTGCCGCCATAAAATTCACACAAAACGGTAACGTATGGGAGGTGAATCTCGTTTGGGTTTGGCGTAGTGCCAAAATGTGTTTCGTCTTTAAAAATGAAACTTCAGTCCCGATGCAAACCGAAAACCGAAGCTCATTTAGCGCAGAAACGGCGTTGTTTTATCCTTAACTTTGGAGTCCTGAAACAACGCGATCTTGCACGAGTGTAGGCAGAAGTTCGCACACTACTATTGTAGAGTATTGGCTAATTGTTCATCAAATCGGTCGTCTCGCATTTGGCCATCTACTTTGGAGAGTCGACTACGAAGGTACGTCGCTTCTGTCGTCAAATAGGCACAGCGCACGCAAGGTTTGCTCTAACGAACACTCCTTTTGATAATCATATAACTTGTTGTGGCGCAACCGATTAGACAGACGCCACCGATATTGGTTTGGTTTTCATTACAATACTATAACACTCGATCATACTTCATAATTAATTTATATAATTAAAGTATAAAATTGTTTGTAGCAACTATAGTTTTGTAGCCGCAATAATGTTCGATAATTGTTTTTGCTTTAAATATGTATTTGGTACAAAACAATCTTTTTCGCCAATAAAACAGATACATTTTTGACGAGCATAAAACAAATTTAAATATGTAAATCGCATCAAAATCGTTTAGGTCCGTGTTCATAACAGTTACATTATTCGATCAAACTTGTTAGATCGGTATGAAGGTAGCAGGGGACCTAAAATGCTGGCCGTCGCCGTCTCCTCCACATACTAATACATATCTCATGTGTGTGTGTGTGTGTGTGTGTGTGTGTGTGGAAATAAATAAACAATCAGTTTTATTGCCTCCAGAGAGATAAATTCCTGCAATTTTCTTATTTAAGTTTAACTGTGAATATGTTGAACTTCAATATTCTACTTGTTCCATTTAATTATTCTCACGGATACCGTATTGAAGTGCCAAGCAATCATTTATCACAATAACAATAAAACAAAGAAAAACTGTTTTTAGTAAATTTAGTTGTAAAGTTAACAAATAATACATCAAAGTGAACAAATTGGCCTATAAATTACCAGCAACGAACACAACAGCAAATAAGAAATTTGATACAAATGGTAACTTCAATGGCGCCAAATATCCATAATAAGATGCAACAGTCTCAAGTTTCAATACTGAAATGGCTGAATGAATGACGACTGCATGTACAATGGCCATTCGATTGGCACTAATATCGACTACTGCAAATTATAAATTGAATACATTTAATAATCAAACACCCACCTGTGGTTTAGAACGATTAAATCGTAAACTAGCAACGACCAGCAAATATCGTACGTATCAATGTTGAGTTTTACAACATGACACTATCGACCATATAAATCATAAGTTCATTTAAATACTTATAATACAGTAATTGGCGGCGATAATTTAAACCGGTACAAGTTACAAACACACAAGGGAATGGCTTTAATGGCTAAACACTCGGGGTATGCGTGTTTGTGGTAAGAAGTACGTCCCAGTAGTACCCCACCAAAGAAGCGGAGTTGTCGGAGAAGTTAAATGAAAGTAGAACGCACTGCTTGAAAGTACTTACATACGTCCCATATATAGACATGAGAAGCCATAAATTTAATTGTGGGTCGGCTTAGGGTCTAGACGCTATTGTCCGAGGACGGGATCGCTCTGAAAGCAATCAATGAATTCTTCCATTGAAGTTTTTGGGGATAATGAAGGACTAGATGAAATTGAAAGTGGCAAAATGCGTTCTAAAACACTGATATCAGGCTTGTACAGTTTGGGCGAAAAGTCACCATGGGCTTCAAATTCAATTCAATAACTTTTTCTCTCAAATTTTTTTTTCAAATTAAAAATATACAAAATGGAAAATAATGTCACTTAAATGACGCCGGTTTTAAGCTGCGCAATGGTGGCCTCGATTTAGAGCACTTTCCACAACATCTTTTAAAGTTTGTGGTGTTTGAGTTCAAAGATTGTTTCGGCATAGAATCGTTGCTTCAAATAAACCCAAAGAAAGTAGTCGGGTGCTGACAAATCTGGCGCATTCCAAATAGTGACTTTTGATCCACCCTGTATTTTCAGCGTTTGATTATTTTTTGTTATTTGAATTAAAATGTAACAGATGTTGATAGAATAATTAACTTTTATGTTGATCATGTTGCGTTTTCTTGTTGCTTCATACATCGAACCACTATATCGAACGTTAATGTTCGACAAATTTTTTTGACTTTTATGGACTTTTTATTGTCAAGTTTATTTATCTGTCTTGTCGCTATTGGGTTTCTTAGTTCGATCTGAATCATTTGTTTATAGTTCAAAATGTTGGCGAACGTTAACGTTCGATTTAATGACACAAACCCATAATGAATATGTTTCCAAAAAAATTTAAATAAATCTAGCCAGGCGTCTACGGATCCAACGATTAAGATGGTTATGCCATGTAGAGCACATGGAAAACACTGCACCAGCCCGCAGAACGCTCGCCTCCGAAGCACTGGGACAACGCAATAGAGGACGACCACGAAACCGATGGCGCACGCAATTGTAGAGGGACCTCAACCAACTTGGTGCGCCAAATTGTAGGCTGCTGGAAAGCTTGTTGGTTGAGGCCCAGGTTTACCCCGGAGTGTAGCGCCAGAAGAAGAATGAGATCCAAGGCCAAGCACACAGACTTGGCATTCCATACACAGAGCTGGGGACCGGTTCTCTCGATGGTTTTGACCACCATCGGAATAGGTCGCCATAGAAAAATTACTTCTGAACCTTTTTGTGAAAAAATGTGAGCATAAAGTGTTAAATTAAACTCAACGACTTCTTAATAGGCACCAGCATTTGCTGACATTATCTACCCTCGTATACGTACTTTGCATAATTAGACACGAATAGTTATAAACTGCAAGAAGGTGGAGTTTAATACAAACTACATATTTCAACTCCAGACTCCTGGTGCTTATTTTTCCTGCAATCGTTTTTGTTGTTGCTTGTTTTGTTAAGAGTCCGCACAATTGAAATGACTGACATAAATACAATAAATTTTTAAAATTTCATGACACAATTCCATGATGTATGACTTTTTGATTTAATTGTAGGTGGCAAATGGTAAATGATTTTTATTTCTCAGATCGTTTTAAACGCATTTTGGGCTCTTTGACGTAGACACAGTCACAGGAGGCAGTAGCTGTGAAAAGGATGATGTCAGTATTTTGTTTGATTTGCAAATTATTTTAATCTGTCTGGATATCATTTGCAAATGGTTTCTTATCATACATGCGAAATCGCATGTCAAAATGCAATATCATGCTCGTTTGCCAGATAATGTGTAGGTGGCAGATCATTTTCATAAATACACTAAATGGGATTTATCTCTATTTTATCCGCATATTAAATGCGAATCTCTTAAGCGTTTGGTCTGGAAAGGAATACTATTTTCAATGGCAGTTGAAAGTAAAAGTGATGTGATTTCTTTTTGTTTCAATTCGTGGAAAACATATATGTATGTATGTAAGTGGGGCCGACGAATATTAGAAAATTGCGGTTGGGCGAAAAATAAGTTGTTTAGGTTAGTGAACGTAACCTTTAAGGCAGGCTATCAAACCTCTGTTAATTAATTTGACTTTTCATTCATTGGTCCAATGGCTTAAGTTTTTTTTTTGTTCTACAAACATACATACATACATATTTAAAAACAATATTCAAATTAAGAAGTTTTCTGCTTTTATACATGTTGTTTTAGCTGCTTGAGAGCTGTCGATATGTGAGAATGTCAAAGTGTGTTGCTGTTTCGGTTCAGTTGGGTTTGGTTAGTTGTCATGAATCGCTTTAATGTCAGAGCAATCCACTTGTGTTTTGGCATTGAACGAATGAAGTTGACGAATTTGGACCAATACATAAATTAAAATTAACTGTTTGCTGCGTTTTACACGTTGATGGCATCAGCAGTGCCTTCGGCCGTTACGCAGGGTTCTGACTCAATTTTTGTTTTATCATCAACGACATTTAGTTCCAACAGACGGCACAACTTAACCGATTTATTGTAAAATCAATTTGTTGGCAACTTTCTTTTCGGAAGTTGTCCCGTTAACTGGCCCCTCGTTTGTGCGATTTAAGGCCGCTGGTGAACTTTTTATGGGGCTGTGTTAAGTTATTGTCGGAATACTAGAAGCATTAGAAGCCCATATTAAAGCTCACATTGGCGGCATAAGTCCAGATTTATTAGAAAAATTAGTCAAAAACTGCACTGATTAAATGGACCATGTAAATCGTACGCGGGGATAAAATAAGCCGGTAATCATATTTAAAAAATAGATGCCATTAAATTATTTACCAGATTATATTCTAAAAATTTCATTACATAAAATGTCTGTCTGAAAATGATAATGTGAAGTGAGATAAATGACAAGCAGACAGACGGATTTAAAATTTAACCACTGCGACAGTAAATTTACAATTAAAATACAACACACTCTGTTCGAGACGATTATTTTAAAAGTTTGTTAGTTCAAAATTCACTTGTTTGCTGTCAGCGGCGCAGCTGAGGACCGACTGTTGTATAATCGCACTCGAACTTTTTACTAACACAAAAGAAGTTGAGGAACAGCAGGGTGTCCCTGATGCGATTCACAGAAAAGATTGCCCTGCAACACAAGTAATTAATTATACTGGTCCGAAGGCAACAACATCTTAGTTAAGCTTCAATGAATACGTTAATAAACACATTACGGCTAACAAACGTTTCTTAACAAATTTATGCAAAAACAATAATTTAACAGAAAAATGTATTAATGAAGTCAGATGTTTTATTGTGATTCCTTATGATCAGCGATGCATAAAAATTATTAATAAATAATTTCTTTTTTTTTAAGTTAATTATTTGCAATCTATTTAAAAATGATAACAATATTAAGCAAATTTCATAACTTCTAAGTGTAAGCGACTTTTTCTTTGGTATTGTAAACAAACCGAAACAGCTGACTTTTGTTTAGATATTTTTAACCCCGAAAATAAAAAAAATAATTCATCAGTTGGTGTTTCGGGAAAAGAAATAAAATCTTAAAACAAACCCTTTGGTTTAAAATGCAATTCATCAAATCGAAGTTGTTGAAATGATAAAGTGCGAAGGTACATTTAACTTTTTTTAATTATGTACTTGTTTAGTAATTTCCATTTTGTTGATGTTTTCGATTTTTTAACTTTAAAAAATATTTATATACATTTATTTACAACAAAAAATTTTAACAACAAAAAAAAAAACAATGTGGCGCCAAATCTGCCGGCTGTTTCATACTGGTAAATAAATGCACTTACCACGTTTACTAAATCTAGTACTGTTTTTGGCATTGTAGAGGTTGTTGCTTTAGTAAATTAAAAATGTATAAATTTTGTTGTTGTCAAGTTTTAAATATATCAAGATTTACCTAAATCTACAATATGCGCAAGCTCTACAATGGTACTTTAATACGAAGCGTGGGAACCGCTATTACATGTGTTCAAACCCCCAGTGAGGCCAACACATAAAAATAGAAAAATATACATACATATTTGGATGCATATAATTTAACACTTAATAGTACTTAAAAGCAAACCAATATTTTCTACAAGGCAAATCTAAAACATGAACCCTTTTTAACCTCACTATTTCCTCACTGTCTCTCATAAGGCAATGGCCAGGCCATTTGTATGATTACTGAACCTATCGACGTATTAATCTTTTGCTGAACCTATTAATTTCGTCCTTGACAGAGCATATCTTTCAGTCTCGCTAAATATTATTATTAGTCATGTACCAAGGTCCTAGATTGTTATCGCTGCAATACTTCAATAGTTGAGTTGCTCGCACCTCCCCATAGTTGTATCTCTTATGTCCATTCTGGTTTATTAACAAATTTATAAAATCTTTTAACTATTCTTTACTTATTGTTTTTAATGTCTTAATCAAATATAAAAAAAAATTAAATATGAAATTAAGCATAAAATGCCTTCATTGTTCTGGCCTTGTTCGAATCACATAAGTTTGTTACAACATTAAGAGGTAAGACCAATTTAAGATTAAGATTAACACCAATTTATTCACCATCATGATTAATTTTAACAATCCTTCTCATCTAAAGTTCCATTTCTTTCACCCAGAAACAATACAAAATTGGTTTTTATCAAGAACAACAACAAGACGGGTAAAAAGGAAAAGAAAAAACAATGAAAGGTAAAGTACGGTTACAGCTCCTTTCAACTTTAAACTATTTACAGTTAACGTCGATTTATTAAGCCAATATTAAGCTAATAATAGTTTTTAACACAACTTTAAGAAGTTTTGTTTAACGATTACTTACGACCCTATATTAATGCAGTAATAATAGTGATAAAAAAACGAAGTGATTGTAAATACAATTCCATTAAATCTGTTGCGAATTATCCGTCATAACGGCTACCTCTTCGTTAAGCGAACATCGGCCGAACACTTTTTTAATTGCAACCTTCCCAAAACCGATCGGGGACAATTTTTGTCATTCAAAAAGAAGTTTTATTCGCCCACAGTCGGACAGCTTTCCACAACTGTGTTTGTGGACTGCAGTGAAATTTTAATCGCTTATCTAGAAATATTGGCCATGAGACATTTTTCAGTTCGTTGGGTGTGCGCCCAGGAGAGAGTACTCAGTTCACCATCACTTAACTGATTTCGGTAATTTTTTATTGGTAAAATTTGTTCATAAAATATTTCCGGAGAATCATGCACAACCAGGAAGTTTAATGTTGAGGACAATAGAGCTATAATTTCTATAAACTGCTTCAGATATCAAATATATACATATGTACGTTTTTTTGCTTATTTTATGTTCGATTCACATACACAAATGTAGTAAATAAATGTACATATAATGGCTTAATGTAGACTTTAATAAAACACAATTTTAATCTTCGTGTCTTGGCTTTGTGGTTCTTTTTCAGGCTGATGTTTGAAAGAAATTAAATGCTGTTTTGTTTGTTATTTGATATCTTTAAAGTATCATGAGTTATTAGTTTAACCAGGTGACATTTAGTCAGACATTTGGTAAGTACGCACTCATGCCGTGCACCACAAAAACACACACACACATACATATATGCAGATACACAAAATGGGAAAACAGTGAGGCAGGCAAACAACAATCACCGCTAAGTAAGATTTTGTCATTACGATAAGTTACAATAAAATGTCTGTCGTTTTGTTTTAAATCATTGTTGTGAACTTTTGTGAATTTGTTTTGTTTGTTTGTTGTCTTTTATTATAATTATAAACGTTCACCTGGTTCTACGCGTTTTGTTTTTCGTTTTGTCAGATCATCGTATAATAATGACAATTATGAAATTGGGATTGCCCATTTCAATGTAAAGCTTGCTCATTCATTTAGTCATATGCGTGAGTGCGTAAGTGAATGGATATGTTTGCACCACATTCTTTGATGGTGTATAAAAGATTTTCTATTTAATGTTTTTATGAATATACAGACATACCTTCATATGTATGTATGTATGAGCACTAGTGGCCACAAAAATTAGACTTCTATATCCATATACAGTAGGGGTGACATAATTTTAACATACATACACATGAACGTGTGCCTGACCTTTCAATATTTAAACTATTAAAGCGACATTCTGTTCTTTTTTCGTTTAAAATGTTTATAGAAACAAACAGCTCCAGGGGACAATTTATTTTAATGCATGAATTTGCATTCGACTTTTTGCATTAACAACTATTTTACTTGTAAAGCAGCAAAAAAAAACTTCGCACTAAACAGAAGAGCAATTTTGTATTTACAAAAAGGATTTTCATCTTCCTTGGAAAAGGAGAGATTTAAACAAAAAAATCTTTTGATTAAGACAAACTTTAACGTAAATATACAATTTAAGAACAAATTCTGTTTTGTCCAAGACATTTGGACTGACTTCAGGTCAATAAAATAATTCTAAATATTTCTGAACTGCAAAATAAACCTTTTTTAGGGCTTAAAAGTCACTAAACAACTAAATTTTAAAAAATATCAGATGAAATAAAAGTTTTATTGTTGAAAACGAGTTCTATGATGACACACTTAGAGCGATAAAACTAAGTCGGTTTATACTTCAATATAGAAAAATTCAAACCTTAGACAAAATTAGATAAGAGTCAATCTTCTCTTCATTTCAGGATATTTCAAATCTAGGGAAAATTTATAATTTCAGATATATTTATGTATGTGTGTAGTTATGAATTTTGTTTAATCATCAAGCCAACGTGATGCGGGCAATATAATCTTTATAAGCTAAGATTTTGAGCTGACTGATCGAAAAAGTTCGAAGTCTATTTTTGTGGGCTAAAAATAGTCGAAATGTTTTTTCCATTGCAGATTCCCTATTCTAGAGTTGCTCACACAAATATTTTACCAACAAATTGTTTTCAATCAAGCTGATTATCGCGGAATGAAACGTCCTCTAAATATTTGCTGACCCAATTAATAACATTTTATTTCAATGTGAAACAAAATACAAAAATAAATACATTTTTCCAAAAGTGTGTTTCGATTCAGTGACATTTTCTTTCTGGGCTTGCTTTCAAACAAATATTTCATTGTTTCAGTGAAAAAAATTGATATATAAAAATTTTTTTAAATAAATGTTCTATGTTTTTCTTAAAATATGTTTTACTTTTCTGCTAATACCAATTTGTATTTATGGTTACAAAGTGGCAGTGAATCAACAAAATTACAACAAAAACATGCTTTTTGCACTTAATATATGTACATACATATATGTCAACTTTTTTCAACTCTTTCAAAATATAAATGGAAAGTTTTTACATGTTACAACTATAAGACGGACTTTAAGCAAGAAAATCAGAATGTTTCTGAAAATAGTTTAAGTGTTTTTTTTTGTGGGAAAGCTGTTTTAAAATTATAAGAATATCGACTTTATAAAAATACATAAATTTATAAAGAAATTAATTTACAAAAAAAAATGCGCATCAACGAGAGAAAAACTAAAAATATTTATAATCACCCACATAGAACTTGTAGTAAAAGCAGACCATACGCATATTTTGTAGAAGTACTATAACAATTCACACTTTGCAAAGTGTGATCCCACGTATCGTGGGTTAACACAGCCTATATACCCAAGACTTCTCTAATTTTCTCTATGACCAAGTACACACGGTCTTCATATAGGCAGCAACATTGTGGTTGATGCAAATTTCTTTAAAAATCAGTTAAACAGTGCAAGTAGGTCGCAAAGCTTTCCTTCACCTAATCGCCGGCGAACTTAAGCATTTTTGAAAACGTATGTATTTAATCACGATGAAATTTTCTCCTAATCCCGTATTTTTACAATTATTTCATTCTTGGCAACTTTTTAGGCAAATGTAAACATAGACCAGCTGATGGAGAGCAACAAAACAATCATAAAAAAGAGAGCAAGTCTTGAGCAAAGTTGTTACGTTTAAAAACAACAAAAAACGTAAGTGATGGTTGCTAAAAATAGATTAAAAAATGTATACTTTTCCAGCAAAGTTATTGAATTTTCACGAATACTTTTCTCCAAAAAACTACTCGCACATTTGGAAGCAAAAAGATTTACACTTGATTAACTGTAAAAAGCATATCGCATAAATTACCTTCATACGTTTAATATTAAAAGCCTGAACACTGTTCGTTTTAGTTTGAATAAAATTTGCACACACAAACGCGGTTGCACCGCCACCAATAATCAATAGATATTTCACATGGTTTTGCTGATTATCTTTAGTAAAACGGTAATTGCTGAAACTTCTTGGAACAGGCCTTAATTTGTTTGCTAAATTCACTAAATTATTTTTTAAATAGATTCTGCTGCAAACGCTAGTGGCCATTCCGAAGATTTTGTTGCTTACTGAAGGAAAACGTATCAAAGATGACAACTTCTTATACTGTATGAAGAAGCACTTACGTCACTTTAGTGATGCCAGTCTTTTCCTATTGTTCATTGTATACAGCGTTGTATCTACTAGTAGTACTATGGGAACTGTGATTTTAAATTTAAACAGTTAACGGTTTTTAAAGCGATACAATAAATGAAATTAATTTGAAACTCAAATAAATTTTAACATTAAAGGACCTATTTGAAAGCCAGATAATCATTTTATTTTAAAGAAAATAATACTACTGAAGGTATACAAAAACTTGAAAAATACATATGTATGTTTAAGCATTATGTTGATATAGAATTTAGAAAACACAGAAAAAAAACTAAATTTTTTGTTCTTAATTTTCTCCAAGGTGTAGATATTTATTGGTTTCTTTGCAAAAAAAAATAGTATATAAAAAATTTATTGAATATATCCTTAGGGGTTTCCACTTTTTTATAATTTCTTATCCATTATATTGTAAACATATTTTCCTAAAGACATTTAGAATAAAATTTTTATAAAAACCCCAAAGAGGATATCAAGCTAGAGAAAAACAATTTTTTTTATTTATTTAGGAATATTTAGTTATTAAGAAGAATAAGTACAAAATTAGAATGAAGACAATAGAAATATATTTTAGCCAGGCGCTCTACATACATACATACATATTCTGCAAAATATCAGTTTTTTTGAAATCAGATGGTTGATCCATGTTTTACAATGTTTAAATTTCCACGTAACCGAAAAAAATACGCAATAATATTTTTTAATAGAATATGGTTTACAAAAAAAACTAAAAACGCGAGTAATCGTGTTTCGTATTTTTAAAGTTTCTACTACATACATATGTACATATACTATTGTATTATATCAGAGCCAACTAAGAAGAGGTAAAGCGGTATTTAGAAGTACATATTTATATGTACATAGTACATACATACATACATACATATATGTATGTATATGCATATGTATGTATGTATATACATATGTATGTATGTATATATGTCCGGTATAACAAATACTCACTTTGACGAATTCGGGATATAACGAATATGTAATTTTTTAATATTAACTGCCTCATATAGCGAATATTTTAATTTTTGACCCTCAATATAATGAATTTCTGAATATAGTATGTACATATGTACATACATACATAGTATGTTATGAACGAAAAGAATTATTTTATATGTAAACGAAGACAAAAAGCTGAGATATACGTTACACTACCGTTACTTTTCTACATATGTATGTATGTATGCATACGCTCTTGTTTCTCGTTCATGTGATCATGCTCATGAATTGAAGTTGTTGAGTGTCTTTAAGTGAAAGAATTTTAATTATCGAAGAGTGTAAAAGTGGTATTAGTCTTGTTGGTCATTTCTAATAAAGAGAGAATTCCAAAATCTTCCTTATGTACATTAAGGAAGGTGCTTCCAGACAAAACATTTGTTCATGCTGGAGTACCAACTGCTCCCAGGAGGAAAATATCAAAAGAGAGAATAATTGCTCTATTATTAAAATTAAATGCAGAAAATGTTAAAAAAAAATTCCCTATATAGTGAATCTTTCACTATAGCGTACAGGTGTGGCATTATATCATTCTTTATACCGATATAATATATATATATATGCATATAGTATGTATGTGTGCATGTATGTGTGTGTATGTATGTATGCATGTATGTATGTATGTATGTATGTAAGTACATGCACATATAAAACATAAATCATGGCTTTTGGTTTCAAAAACGACATGATGTAAAATAAGTGAGAAGGTAGAACAAAAGACGCAAAAGATTAATAGAAGATGACACCAACGTACATAATTACATACATACATAAGTGTGTATGTATGTATGTGTGTATGTGTATGTAAATATGAATACAAAATTATTGAGAAGCATAATAAAAATGTCAAAATATTACAAAAGAAAATAGAATTGTCTGATTTTGGTGGCAGCATTCCTTTTCAATATACTACATACATACATACATACATATGTACATACATACTTACTTTCATTTCAGTACCTAATGATGAAAGTCGTCTTAAAGATGGACTGACCAACCAACCAATATTTAAATACATACATATGTATGTATTTACATACATATGAAATAGAACAAGAGAACAGCCGGTTGGCAAACAAAAAACCACGCACTTGATATAAATTTAACAAATCGCTTAGAGAATGGCATTGATGACGATGGTGTTGGCTGGATGCCCAAAGGTGGCTATTTGTTCATTAACTATTTTTAAATAATAGACAAACTCACGAATTACAATGCTGTTAGTATGTGTGAATGCAAGCGCCTATAGATTTTGAAATAAGTGATTACTACGGGGGGTCCAAAACTTCTAAGGTTTCGTATAGTCATCTCCAAAATGAAGAGACTTTATTGCACCGGCCTAAAAAATTATGAGAAGTAATTTTTAAGTATTGTTTTTTATAAATATTTTTTATTTTAATTTTTTTTACTGATTTGTGATCAAAACAGTTTAGTTTCACTGATGAAAACCGATGGAGTTCTCAAGATAAAGTTCATAATTATGATTGAATTATTCTTTGAAATAATTTGTTTTTTATTATTGTATGTTTTTATGGACTGGTGTTTTTAGTTCTTTCAAATGTCCAGCTGTTCTGAAAAGCAAATATTTTGTTGAAGGCCCAGCTCCATGGAAAATTTGCTTGAAATTTTGTACGCTTTTGATTAGCGCTTATTATCAGATCCTAATTTTTGTTTTACTTGAACAATTTCAAAAGTAAAAGTTGTACAAAAATTTGTTTGCCGTCACATTTTGCCATTAAATTTTTTGGAGGGGACAAAATGTGCCCCCAAAAATTGGACCATCCAATTACTTTGTTGTTTGTGTTCCAGTTTTATTTTTTTTTTGCATATTTAAAAGGTTCAATAATTTTTTTTTGAAATGGGGGAGGGTGTCCCAAATGGCCCGCCCCAATAATTGATTATCAACTATCTTCGTCAATTGTCGACAAATTTTCAAAATTTGTCTAGTATTTTATATTTTGAAAACATCTTCATGAATCCATTTTAGAAAATCTATTTGTTGCATTTGAAAAGATGTGCTGCTGATCTTAAAGAATTTGATTATCCAGTAACTCTCTGAATTAGAAAGAAGACCTACAAAGTTTAAGTTGGAAAATTAAGCAAGTTAAAGTTTTAGCTCAGATTTGAATCATCAATCAAATGAAAATTTCTTTATAATCACTTATATATGTCTGTAGGGCATATTTTCGATATTTATGGATCTTGCAAGCCACTCTGAAGTTAAAGTGACTTAAAAAATATGCAAACCAGCTTATTGGACGTTGCGTAGTAAGAGAGAGAGAGAGAGAGAGAGAGGGAGAGGGAGAGAGCTGTATAGCACATTATGCCCGAATGTAAGCAAAACCAAACATAACACGTTTTGTGCTTGACTTTGTGCAAAAAAGTTAATTTTAAGAAGTTAATGGGTAAAAACAAGCATAGAGCCATAGTGCAGAGGGTATATTCTGGTATATTTTCGCATTTTATGTAACAAAGAAATATAATGGTAAAACTACCGTATACAATGGACTACGCAGCAGTTGGAAACAAAATTGTCGAATTTGGGATAATACCAATTCACATGAGATTCAATTTTGTATTTTACTTGGCGTGGATTTCATCGCCATAAGTCGATTGTTATCTACTTCTTTTGCTGTGACTACCAAAGATGTGGGGTTTGAATAGGACAGTTTCATGTACCACAAAAGTCGTACAACTTCAGACATTCTGCTTCACAGATTTGAAAGCACATGGGATGACAACAGGCTACCGGGACTATGTGATGTGGCCTGCCGCAACGTTTTCCTGTTCCCAAGATTGAGGAAATAGAACGGAATCGCTGAGCCAGCTCTAGGACATACCAAAAAGTGCAGATCAGAACTGCTTTGAGGGTTGTAAAAAGAAAAGCTGGTGCAAGTATTTTTTTGGTTGGAGAGGACTACGTTGAAAGGCACAAAATATACATAAATTGATAAATAAATAAATACTTTTGTAGAACAATTCAAATCTGTCTTATTATTTAAGCACATCTGGTAAGTACTTAAATAGATATATCTTTTATTATCATAAGATAATCAAAACTTAGATCAGGTGCACAAATTCTTTGAAAGGCAAAAGAAGAGAAGAATATTTCAGTCCAAAACAGCAACCTTCACATCTTTTCAATAACTTTAAATACTCGTATTATATTCACTTACGTGATACAAAAGTTTCCGAGTATAGTCTGTAAAGCCAAGTTGTTCTTGTTCTTCAGCCTCAATTTAAACTAACATTTTTATTATTTTTTCATTGTAATAAAACCAATACCGTTTACGCCCCCTTTTAAATTTCTTAAATATGTATCATGAAAATTATTGTTTCATATTCTTAATGTATGTATGTATGTATGTATGTACGGAAGTATGTACATCTGGTTTTGGTTTGTTTTTTTATACAGACAAAAGTCTGTTTGAATTCGGTTTAATCGCCATTAGCCCAAAATACATAAAATACATACATACATACATACATACATACATGCATATTTACATACATATTTACATACATACATATGTATGTACGTACTTAAAAGTTCATAAATCTGCAAATACTCGTGTAGCTGGAAGCTATTTCTCATTCCGTCTTTGCTGCGTCTTCCTTTATGTCTCTGCTTTTTTTCTCATATTTTTGGTTTAATTAATTTCATTTGTTTTGTGTTATCCAGGTGGTACCGGCCGGCCAGTGGTCGTCTTAGTGGTGGCATGGTATTATTAGTGCTTGCCCCAAAAACGAATGAAGTAAACCATGGCGCGCAGCAACGTAATTAAGATGTTTCAATTAAGCGAAATCGTGTCTTTTGTAGCATCGTTTCTGTTTCATTGACTTTTGAGGGTTCTGCCAGAGAGAGAGCGAAAAAAAAACAAATTTTTTCTTAAATAAATATTAAAGGTAGTTACGTACATACATACATACATACATACATATTTACAAACGGAAGTCAAAAGTTCATTTAATAATTTGGTGCTGATTTGCTTTCCTTTGCGGTTGCTGTGTTGGCCCATTATTGTATTAAGCAATTAAATTTATATTATTTTGCAAAATCATCCACTTACAGATAAAAAATACTCTGTTAAGTAAATTTTAGATTATTTGTACTTATGGATGTAATTGTTACAATTATTTATTTAAGAAGACTGGCCATTATTATGAACAAAAACTTTTATTAAAAGTTATTCATTTTATTTGCTTTCAGCTGGATTCTGTCTGAAATAAAAACGTCATTTGCGAAACTATTTCTCAGGGATGATGAAACTAAAAGCTTTTTTCCAAGCTTCCTTTTTTCATTAATAGAAATGTAAAATTGAGTAGCCGATAGTCCAAGTTGTTGCTGTTGTTCCTTTAATATTTCGAAAAAATAAAATTTTAGCAAATTTTGTAAATAAATAAATATCACGCACACGAAACAATAATTTCCGTACAAAGGAAGCTTCAATGCACTTTCGGAGAAACGGATGCAAGCAGGTGGGCAACTGTGAGGCGTATAAACTATTTCGCGGAGCATGACGCAGGACACAAAAAACAACTGCGCCTGTAGCAGCTGATTTTTCCTAAAAAAATATATCTGATCAGATGGATATCAGGCGACAGCACTTCTGGCATAATTCTGTCATATGATGACGTTTCACTTCAGTTTGTTTTATACAAAAATTTTATTAACAAATTTGTTTTTAAAGAAAATTTAAATTTCCTATTTGAGAAAACTGCAGTCATGGTTTGTAGGCGTATAAGTGCATATAAGTGTAGATGGTTCCAAAGCACAGGGTCGGCTCCAGCGCCTATGTATATAGTGGAACAAGATTGCCGTATCAATACTGATTGGATTCCCAAACAAAGTTTTCAGCAGACAAAAGAGTGCCTTGAGAGCTGATGTTAACCAGTACACCCAACACTACACTACATATGTATGTATTTTAAACAGATAGTCAAGCCGTTATCAAAGTCCTAACCGAAATGTACACCCTACCCAATATAATTTAATTGTGAAAGAAAAATAAAACAATTTCGAAACAAGACAACAAGTGAGATTGCGTGTTATTAGAGGTTACTGTTTCTGGCGGAACCATGTCGAAGGGCAACTTTACCTCATAGTGATTTGTAGAAGCTGTCAAGGCGAAGACGAATGACAGTTTCTTTTCACTTGTCCTGCAACCGTAAAGTTTCTTTTGCGAACGACTTTAAGCTGTCTTTCAGAGCAAGCAGCGTATTTTTCTTATTCCTTTAAATGTACACATAGTTGTACAATATACCTCTTCTCTCTGCCTCTGCATCTGCATCCAGTGAGGTTATCCGTACTGTAAATTTGACATTCAAACGATAGGGCGTCATTTTTATTATTTTAAAAAAGTTATTTCTATTTGTCATCATTTTAGTGGTTGCTTTATTACAGAGGAACTAGTTTCACTATAATTGTATAAAAATCACTATAATTGTATAATAAAGTTATTGAACTGTGGCTACTCTTGGCCTAGATTATTAAAGAACGGCATCTCTTCTTTGAAATGGTTAAAAGTAAACAATTTCCATGTTAAGAAAAACGGTATTTATTTAGTTCACGTTGGTCAGGGTTGCAAAATGGGAAAATCGAATTGTACCAACAAGTACAAAAAATTGTATTCGACCAAAGTTGTGGGTAATATTAATTTTTTTTTCGTTTTAAATAAAAGCAGGAAGAAAACAACAACGTAAAATAAAATTGTACATACAAATTTTATTTCTGTAACAATCAAATTAGCTGAAAAAATTAGTTCATTTACACTTTAAAAGAACTATTCTAAGGTATATGTATGTAAGTAAGTACGAACGTATGTACGAGTATGTATGTATGTACGTACATATTTAAACGTAAAATCTTCTTCTTCTTCTTCTTTTGGCGCTACAGTCCGGGGTGAACCTGGGCCACAACCAACAAAGTTTTCCAGCTGGCACGGTCTTTAGCCAGCGTTCTCCAATTGTGCACACCAAGTTGGTTGAGGTCCCTCTCCACTTGTGTGCGCCATCGGTTCCGTGGGCGTCCTCTAATGCGTTGTCCCACAGGTTCGGAATCGAAGATTCTACGGGTCGGACCAGTATTCTCTATGCGCTCTACATGGCCCAACCATCTTAGCCGTTGGATCCGTAGGCGCCTGGTTAGGCTCATGTCACTGTACAACCCGTACAAACGTAAAATAATGTATATAAAAGGTCTATTGATATATTTATGGTATAAAATTATTTATGATTAAGTATTTTTAGAGTAAAACCATAAGAATTTGATGACCTTAACAAATTTTTTGGGAGTATAAGACCGGAAAATACTGGCACAAGACGCCTATTTCGTATCAATAATATTTTGAAAGCAACAAGTTTTTTCACACTCGCCGAGGAATATGTAACTGACAATAACCCAACTACAAGTCTTGAAAGTTCTAGAAACATTAATGAATTAAGTTCACTTCTCATTTGAGAAGTTTTAGGTCAAAATTTGCGTATATATTCATTTTTTATATCTGTTGGTACTTCTATTGTATATCTAAATTATATTAATTGGGTAAAATTTATACATCCATTTGGAAAATTCTTTCCTAAAAGTTTCACTATACAATTCGTTCTATCCCAAACAATATTTACTGTATAAAATAATTTACTAAAACAATTTAAAATTTCTCTGTCAAAACCTACTTTTACTGTGGAAGTAGGAAAATTCCATGAAACAAATAAACTGAAGAAGTTCATAAGTTGTACCAAATGAATACATAATTGGTATAAAACTGCACTTTTGAGCCTGGAATTATACCGAAAAAAAGTGGAAATTTACTAATTTTTGCAATCTTGACACAAGTGTTTGCAGCAAACACTTACCTTTCTCCTGTTTCTCTCTCTCTCTCTCTCCCACTATTCCATTTTTCTTTTCTTTTGCTTTAAAGGTAACCTAAAATGCCATCATGATTGGACCCACTTGAACTGAATTGAATTTGTCTGTTCTTAGTTTTAAAATTTACGAAAATTCTGATTTAAAAATCTCTTGACTTTTAAAAACCATCAAAATGTAAAAATATAAGAAAACAAATCGTAAAATAAATCGTGAAAGCTCTCGCTTTACTATTTTATTGACATATTTCGCTTGACACTGTATTTATTTTGGCATTTTATTGCTAGAGAAAGATATTCATAAGCACATGTATGTACGTAGTCATGTATCAATTTAGTGCTTGAGGAATACAAAGTACATGATTTTACCTTTAATGTGCTGAAATTTCGATCAATTAACGTGGGGCCTTCTGATCGCGATGCCACTAAATAGTTTTGCCAACCTTGTCAGCCATTTAACAAACAATTTTGAAAGCCAACCGACGACATAAACTCAGACGTGTGAATGTTTGAGTCGAGTCGTCTGCCACCAATTTGTTATTTTCTTTATTTCTTGTGTTCAAAAATTAATTTTTGATCATTTAAAAGTGTCAAAGCAATTTGCCGTTAAATTGATGCCCGTCTAAATGCTGACGATCACTGTTAAATGAAACCTTTTTCACGAAAACAAATAAATCGAAAAAAAGAACAGAAAAAACTAAACAAATTTTTATTAAAAAATTGCATCAATGCAATCAAATTAAATAACTTATACTAAATTCTAAATTGAAATTTCAATTTCTTCAACCGAAGGGTTATTTGCCAAGACTAAATCATCATTAGGTTGCATGAATAATGTGTCATTTGACATTTATAGTAAGAGGTTTTCGCATTTGTGCGAAGACGCATTACGACTGGAAAATGCCTTAATAAAAATGTGTTGCAAATCGGACATGGTTCTTAGCCATATAAATAGAACGATGCGGTTGTTTTTTTTTCGTTTTCGTTTTGTGTCAATACGAGGGTCGCTCAAAACTCTGTTACTCAGTTTTAAAAGCGAAATTCTTTGTCACGTTCGCAAGAAATCATTGCAAAGTATGTAACGAAAGAGCGCCAGTGTGTGGGGCATATTAAAAAAATCTTGGGAATTACACCAACGAGGGATATGAATACCAATATTTTGTACAACAGAGGCTCATATGAAATATCAGACTGCTTCCACAGCGAAACGATAGCAAGTGATGGGTGAGTGACTCACAAACATATCTGCGTGGCCTTTGAGTGATACCAGATAAACACTCCTGGTTCACCGAACGCCTAAAGAAGATCCCCGTATGATCATGTTGCTATAAACCAACTGGGCGAGTAAGTAAATATTTTTATAGGTTCAGTTTAGCCTGAAAATGTTAGTTTACTGGCCAGTGCTGCCACAATTGCAGCATCAAAAATAACAAAAAAATTTTTAAAGAAAAGTAACTAAAATATTACTTGAAGTTATTGGATGAAAAATTCGTTAATATTGAACAAAAATTAAGTATTTCATATTAAATTTTGACAATAAATTACAATGTGGTTATCATGGAATTACTCGTATGAAGAGGAAGCAGCGATGGCTGCAGTTTGCTGCAACTTCTGCAAATTATTTGTAGCGGTGGGTCATTCAAACCCATATTTTTTGCGTTTATTTCATATTACGAAAATTTTTATTCTGCCTTCTCTGGTTTCTGCTACTCTTGTATATGATTTTTTGGTTTTTGTTCACTAGTCCATTTCTTGCAAAATTTCTGCTATGATATATATTTTGTGCCTTTTTCCACTTTTATTTTAACTTTAAATTGCACTTCTGTAAACATATAAATATATATAAAAGTCATTGTCAAACTAATGCGAAGAATTAAGCCGATTAGGAAATGGATATTGGAAAATGTTGAAGAGCTCCGGGAAACCCACTAAATTCCTCTAACAAATTGGATATATCATACAGCTACATATTAATTTTATTGCCTTGTGTTTCACATACATATATACAGGAAAAATTGTGCGAATATCGGTATTATTCGCCGTGATTTATGTCAAAACATCTTCAATGGGTCTTTCAGACACCGGCTAAAGTTTCAAAATTCGGTATTTTTCTTTTGCTACAATAATTAGTCAAGGATTCCATTCGAAAAATCGATTATAGCATGAAACGATTTTAAAAGTTTTCTCCTCCAAAATGTTTTGTTTCCAGGAATTTTGTTCGACTTTTCAGAATTATTTTTGCGTTTAGAATTTTTCACTTGAAAATATACGTTTGCAGTGTTCTAAAAATGGCCTGTATTGAAGTCGTCCTTTTTTCCAAGAATTCTGTGTTCTGTAGTAGAATACAAGCTTTGGGATTCCGAATTCCGGTTAAACATATAAAAATACTTGTATTTTCGAGGTGAAAATGTACACCTGGTTTGTTTTTGGCCGGTAAAAATTTACAGAAAAACCAAACCGTTTTATGTCGGTGCATTAAGTCCAACTTTTTGCAGGGTTTTCCTATAAACTATAACTATAAAGCTCTAGTCATGCATTTTTATCATAATCTTTTTAATTCAAAGTTTAAGTTGGAAACATTAAATGCCAAACATGCGCAAAACTTTATTGAATAGTTTTACGTTCGTGACGTGACATTTATGACCATGTCTTGACTCCGTGGCTAAACTGAAAAGACACCATACCACATATGTAAGTATGGGCTGCAAGGGGATTACTTTGTCCTACTAAGCGAACACAAGTTTGCATTGTATCAATATTCGATTGCGTGACAGTTTTTTTTCGTATCGCAATACAGAACACAGACAAAGCATTTTCTCAAAAGGACATTAATATTCCACTTGAGGATATGAAAGGTATTCAGGAGAAAGTTGAAAGTATGTTCAGATAAATGTTGGGCGTCATAAGAGCCGTACTAGTTGTCCCGGCCGTGCAGAAGGGCAGACTAAAACACTATTCAAACCGCTTTATAGACGACCTGGATTTCAACTTTTGTTAAAAATTGTGGCTACATTATTAGGACTGTGGGATTTTTTAATAACTTGGTCTAAAATGGGACTGTTTGGCCTCTCTGTGAACTTGTTTACCACGTGCGCCACTTAAAGCTTAACCAAGCTCGCCTTTGTACTTTCATACTCTTTCAAATAATTTATTTGAGTTACTTAAATGCCGCTGAAAAGTGCCAAGTTACTCTCCAGTAACTCCAGTCGCTCCAGACTGCTTTAGAATCAGTTTGTTAGCTAATTTTCTCATATAACTTGTAAGTTATACTTCCCTGTCTTTATCAATCTTTAATTGATTTGTTCATGTGTGTAACTATAAAATTACAGTATGACTTTCATTTCAAAGTATTCCTCGTATAAAGCTTTTTACAGAATAGTCTGCGACTTTTAAAACCAACATTCTCAATCAATTTTGCCTTTTCTGTTTGTAATTTTGCAGAAATTGTTAAGCAATAAAATCTTCAATTGGCAACCTTAATGCCCTTTTACTATTCACTGTTTATGCAGTTGGGACTCAGTGCATGGCCACAACTCCGCAGACTGACAGTCAGACAGAAACTAGAATAAAGTGGTGTTTACATGCCCTCCAGTTGCGTTTATTGCAAATAAGTGTGGCTGGAAATGTGTTCGCACTATTGGAATGGCATTAATGGAATCACAACGAATGTGTTGCAAACTGCCTGTTCACATCTTACAACACTTTTTTTCAAGTGTTAATTTTGTAGAAACTCGTTCAACCAACAAATATTGTAGTTAAAGTACAAATCATATTTTAAGTGGATTAAGGGAAGAAAAGAATATGATACATATTTTCATTTGGAGACTGACTTTTGAAATGCAAATACATACATATTTGGCCCGAAAGGAAGTTACAGATTCTGACAAACGAAATTTATTTAAAATAAATAATAAGTAACCTTTTGAAAGGCACAAGGAAGCAACTTCAAATGGTCGTAAACTGTGATTTCGTTGGTTAAGGTTCAAATTGTGTTGCAAATTTGCAATAACTCAGTATAATTTTGGTTGCAATAATACAATACAATGAAAATTTCGCAAGTATTACTTCACACGATTTTACAGCACACTTTTTGCAAATACACAGAGAGAACAGATTAATTGGGATAACTTTTGAGTTTTGGGTCGAACGCATTTAATCACTTGGAGTTGGAAAACAAAACAGTGAAGGCGTAAGAAGTTTCACGTAATTTAAATATACGATGGGGTTGGTAGCAAACTCTTTTGTAACAGGTAGCACAGTTCCGAGTTGTTGACTACTTCTTCGAATCTTTCAAGGCTTAAAGACTTGCTTGTTTGTCGGCATAAGCTAAAGACTTGGCATAGCCACGTTGTAGGTAATCCAGAAGCGTTAAATTGCAAGAATTAGGGGCTAAAGAGCAAGACCACTTCTGGATATTTCAATAAATCGATTGCTGCAACCAAAAGTCGTTTATGGAATTTTTCGACACAAAAATTAAATCAATATGAATCGATGGGATTCATCATTTACCGTTTCGGCAGCTTTTTGCTGATCCGCAGTCAATTTTAATGGTGGTTCGTTACCGGCTTCTCTTCGCTCGAAAATTGGGCCATTTAGTTTCTTGACGAATCCTTTTAACCAGAAATGAGCTGCATCATGAACAGATTTGTTGGTTTTTTCAAAGTAAAGTGACACAGTTGTCAAGTTTTGTGAGACCCTAAGCGATTCATGATGGCTTACCAAGCCTTACTGATATGTCACTCTCAGCTGATTAACCATTGACATCGATAATTCTCAGGCAGCTAAAAACACACCCGATACTTTCTAGTAAGACGTATGAAAAACAGTGTAAAATCAAAATGACAAATAAGAGATTCGATATCCCGTGACTCTTAATCATTGTTACGAATTTGCGAAAACGTTATGGTCTTGCGTCGACAGCTTAGCAACCACTAGCGTGCTGTCGCTGAGGTTACTTCTAGACACGTATTTCGTCCTGCCGTCCCAAAAACTTAATGCAGTTATATTTTATTAATTTTTTCTCTTTTGTTGTACGTGTTGAATACTTTGTGCTGAATAACTTTAAGTGCGGAATACTTTCAAGGGTCGCCTCATAAGACACCTAAATACTTTATTGCTCATTCAAAAGCAGGATAAGGTTAGATTACCTACATATTTCGGGTGTTTTTCTTTAGAGGTACAGGACATCCAATAGGAACAACTCTGAGACTCGCTGTCACTACCAGTGTGTTTTTTTCTGTATAGTTTTTCAAATCATCATGCAAAGGCTTGTACCAGAACGACGTTTAAATATAATTTATATTTATGTATTTCCGAAATTGGCTCTCGGTTCTTCAAACTTATAGATCACTACAGTATTGGATAATATTCTTCCAAACTGGGCTCGTACCTTGAGTACAGAAGTGGCAGTAGCGGCTGTAGAAATGAGTCGAATTTATAAATCCGATGTCCATCGGTCTCTTTAGAAAGAAAAAATTAAACTGGTCCACTAATTGCAGCGTTTGTTTGGCGAATAGGCTGAGAATCAACTGAAAGTTGAAATAAAGTTTTGTCGTGAGAGCAACTTCAGCGATGAGGCTGATTTCTGCCTTAACGGTCCTTAAACACGAATAATTGTCGTCCGCCCCCAAAAAAAATATTCACTGTTTGTTGCGGTTTGAACGCCGAACAAGAAGACGCAACTTTACATGGGTAGAAACCGCACTTCTCTTGAAATGGTGATTGTGGCTGTGATATAATATTTGGTAGGCAGAACTGGTGCTGTGTGATATATTAAGCGTAATGGTGCGGTGCCCGGATGTTTGGCGCCCGAAATATTTCAAAAAATGAGCTGGCGACCTTAAACGAGCGACTTAACAACTTTCTACTAATTTCTGTAGGGATACGTCTAATCCCTGGTCAATTGGCGTACCTCCAAAGGATCTGTTCGAAGCCAGCACTTGACGCACTATTGTCAAAAGTGGATCAACGTGCGTGCGATATGCTGGAAGATATTTTTAAATATAAATGCCACGAATTTTGTGGGTTAACGCAGTCAAGTCAAAATTTTACTTTTGGAGTATATTTCAAACTCCTAGTGCTCATTTCCTGAGCTTTGTTTTAGTGCATACGAGTGTGTGTAAGTAAATAAATTCCCGTCCTGCGGATCACAAAACGAGAAGATTTCTTACTTCGTCTCGCCGAATATTTCTATTTATTTCAAATTAAAAACAAAGTTACCAATCATTTAATAAATTTATGTATGAGATAAAACATTTTCCAAAAAAGTGTCAAAAGACACTTTAGAATTCTTTCATGTCGCGTGATTAAATGAAATTTAAAATGTTTTTCGTGTATTTAACGTTCGCACATCGCGCATATTGTTCCAATAAATCCTTAATGTGACAAACATTAATCAGAATGGGTTCATTTTCAGATGTCTTTCGTTTTCAGCCCTAATTTGTCTACTGATACTGGACCACAAACAAACAAAAAACTTACCTACATACATAAATGGTTCTAACGAGTATTAATTTAATCCCTAAAAATCTTTAAAAGGCCATGAAAATTTTGAGATATCCAGAAAAGATTACGAAATAGATCAAGAAAATTATACCAAAAATACAATAATACGAAATACAATCAGAGCGAGTGGGATAGAGAAGCGCAGTGATTAATTTTCCAATCACACACACAAATAAGAAGAAACTTATTTTAATATATTTTAAGACATTCGTTGTGACATACATACATACATACATACATACATATGTATGTATGTATATTGTACATTTATGTACATACAGACAAGATGGAAAAAGTTAAGAAATAAATGAATATCGAATGACAATTAAGAGTAAAATGTTCAGAGATAAGTTATCAATGTGCTTAATAACAATTAATAAGAAACTATAGAGGAATTTTGAAAACTTGGAACAAAATCTTGTGAATCTAATCGATTAGTGTCCAAACGATTAATTATATGTATAATATGATATATTTATATTTTACAAATATGACACAAAGCTTTAAAAACACAATGTGCCGAAATTAACTGTGAATTAAATATTGGGTGAGGGAAGTTCAATTTTCGGCGTAGAATATACATACATACATATATACATCGATACCTTAATACAGAAGGGGCCTAAGTAACGTTTTCCTAACTTTTCAGGAGAGAGAAAAAACTTAATAAAAATTAAAGTCGCGAAACTTTTTTCGACTGCTTATATTTTTGTTATTTTTAGTCGGATCACGTCCATTTAAAGATTTGAAAGATCATCTTTCGAAATTTACAAAAAACTTGATTTGAAAAAAAATGAGTTAGGGCCTTTATATATTAAGGTGACGATATGTAAGCGAGTATCATGACGTACTTATGCATCCTAAAAGGTTGCCTGAGCTTTGATGGCATCGTGACATCATATATGGAGTGGTGCTTTAAGGTCTATCGGTGGTAGTAGAGTATCGATTCACTGGAGCAGCGTTGCGCAGTGGATTGGGTTCAACTGTTTTAGTGCTACATCAATGTATTTCTTATGATAATTAAGATTTGCTCCCAAGCCCCAAAAGCTGCTGCACTCTCTGTTTTTCATTGAGATCTCACAGATATTATGAGGCTAAGTGATACCCTGCGTAAATGGAATGCCCTCAATTTTCCTAGTTCCAGCAAAGGACAATGTAGATTATGTACATAATCCAACTGCCGTCCCTCTAAGCCTCAAATTGGCGCCAAGTACACAAGCCCCTAGAAAGTAGCACTTTCATTTTCCAAAACTGTACTGAAGTGTCACAACAGGGTGAACATTTCGGAATCAGATTACTCTGATAAGCGTTCCAGGACACGAGGTTCAGGGCGAAAACGATATGGGTTACATCGGTGGGGGAACTACCACTAACAAGACACTATGGCTGTTATAAGCACCTGTACAGAATGGGCATAGCCAATACAGACATTTGTAGATTTTGTGGTGAAAAGGAGGAGTCAAAGGAACACTTGATATCGACTGCAAGGCACTATGACAGAGGCGATCTTTAATGCCTGTAGGCCCGGTAAAAGGGACTTGCTAACAACTCCATTGGAAGACATCGTTCTGTTTCTTGACGTATTAAACCCTTATGGATCTCAACACGAAGTGCCGTTCTGGGCCAGACACCCTTTTTAATTAATTTACTTACTTAAGTCCCGATAATTTCCCATTAGTTCAACCTCAAGTACTATCAAGACATGAGTTTCAAATGTAAGTATTAAAATAAGTGGGAGAATTAATTTAATTCCTTACGGCTGAGTAACTTTGTCAAGAACTTCATGTACGTAACAGATTCGAGGGTCTGCTCTCAACATATTTTGGAGTCCAATATTTGCAATGATGTACTTTTATCGAAAATAATTCACAATTCCGCTTAAGTAATATTTGGAGAAAGTGGAGATATTTGCAATCGTGATCAGGGCTATTTGCGCGTGTTTCAGAACGTTATACTTTATAGTTTCAATCGAAACTTGAAAGAATTGAGGTATTCGGGAAACGAAACAGCTGATGAGTGTGCTCGGACTCGGACACATCACATCATACGGACACGAACACCCTTTTAGAAGATCTAAAAAATAAAACAACAGAACGGAAACAGTGTAGGGCAGTTTTGGAAGCAAGAAAAGTGAAGCCTGGTAGGTGGTATTACAAGGCCGTTTTAATCGATTAGAATGCAATTAATACATCGATATGATTGATCTCCGGAAAAGACATTTGCCAGAAGAAGTCATACATACATATAGTTTTAGTGGTATGACCCCACTTGATCTGCCGATTAGATAAATTGTGTGGTTTTTTATGTTTCTCGCTCACACTGAAATAATGTCAAATTCAATAAAAGTCAAAACATCTTGAGAATGATTAACTTCAATGTAATCTTTTGTTCAGATCTCTCTGTGGCACACAGGCACACACACCAAAGTGCAACACAAAATATTGTCTGCATCGTTGCATGTTCAGGTTTTCTTGAAGGGTTTCAAATTATAATGCGTTTAGCGCCACAACCACAAGAAACAAACACAACAACAATAATACGGTCTTAAAAAGGGTTCAGCTACAAAAATTCTCTTTTGGAAGTGTTTTCAAATATTAAACGTTGGTAAAAGACAGAGATATCAAATGTTCAAAGAGTTTAACAGAAACATTTTTACCACATTGTGCCAACACAAGTTCAAATCCCTAAATGTATCAATCGGTGTAAACATGGTTAATGAGTTTTATATGCAAACTTTTGTGGTAGTGCGTGTTTTTTTTTTTTTTTTTTGGGCACCGCTGGTTAAAACTGATGAAACGCAACTTCATAGCAAATGACAATAAATAAACTGTAGAAATGCCACACACTGTCTGTCGGTCTGTCTGGACCACAGTGACTTTTTTAGTAAAATTAATATCTCCAATTTTAATGTTTGACCTTCAATTTTCTCGACGGGAGTTAAAATGCTAAAATTTGTTAATATTAGCAAACGGTTCAGCGGACTCTTCACTACTTTATAAAACGGTGTTTTTATGGAATGCACACACAGCCACATATACATGTGCATACGAAGTTATGTATGTGTATGTGTATGTAAGTACGTGCATATGGATTGTACATACATCCGTATGCATACACACACACAAACGTTCTAAAGTTGGCAAAGCGTTTCCCAAACTGAAAGACCATAACACGGGTTTTTGGCGTCAACACATTCGGTTTTTAGAAAATTTTTGGAATTTGTGCATAAATAATTCTGGGTAATTTTGGGTTCGTCCCCTCTTCTTGGAACGATGCGTGAATGAACGTTATGTTAAAAGGAAGTGATTCGGAACACTTTCGAAAAGCGAGCAGAACGTTCCACCCGGTTCAGCCTTCTTAAGGAGATGTTGCACAGATCATCTCTGATAAAAATATTGCCTCAAACTTTCTGATGTTTGTGAAACGCGGTGCCAGTTTCACGACTCCACAGTATCAACTACTCCGACTTAGCCGTCAACTGAAAATCGTGCGGTCAAAATGAACCCCACCACATACTCAGTCTACTCTAATACTCATATTTGATACTCTTTTCTAAAACTGGAATTATAACAAAAATGGGGTCCAAAGGAACCTTCCATACCATGTGTTGAAAGTTATTTATTTTTGTCTTTTGCAGTCTTTTGGAATAAAAATGCCACGAAAACCAAATGAGGCCGCATTACGTGAAATTCCAGAAGTTTTTAAAATTCTGCAAGCGACAAGGCCTGAAAAGGTAAGCGTTGATATCTGCGGAACCTCTGGACGCAAAAGAAGGCGCTGCTATTTATGTGATAAGAAATAGGACCAAAAACAAACGCAGCCATGTTAAAAATTTTGCCAATATATTTGTAAGAGTTCGTGGGCACCCTCCCCCTTTTTCCAAAGATAATTAGGGAGCAAAACGAACTTTTAAAATTGCTCCACAAACAACAAAGTAATTTAATAGTCCATTTTTTGGGGGCACATTTTGCCCCCTTCCTATTTTAGTGATCTTCTACCATATGCAAAAAGAATTTGAAACTTGGTCCACAAATGCCGAAGTTATGCTCGTTTATATTATAAAATCTGTTAAAAACAATGTGGAAGGAGTAACAGAGGAGTAACATAAAAAAGAGACCGTAAAAGAGGGCATGGATGAAAAAAGTAGCCTATAATTCATCAGAGAGTTCGAGTTAAATGTTGTGAAATGTTGGGAAAGATCGGTCCAGCGGATTGGTTTTCTATAAGGTACAAACAAACACACATTCTGCTTGAGTCACGTTTGAGACTGGACCAAAAATTTTGTTTTCGTTTTTATTTCATATTTTTTACATGTTTGAAATACAGTCTGTTAAACGAAATAGTTCAAAGTCAAGGACTGTTAACAATAAGTTCAAAAATTATGTGATTTGTGAAGTGAAATGAATAAAACTTTTACGAATATTTAATAAGGAGTCTATTAATGTCAAAATATTATCAGTTAACAATTTTTGTATATGGGGTCAATTTTGACCCTCGACACGCAGCGAATTTGGATTTTTCTAGCAACTTCTTAAGTGCTCTTTTATTAAGTTTATATATGAGTGTGTGAACTATTTCGAAATTTTTCATGCACCGTTAGGGCCAATTGATGTCAATGTGTGCAGGATTGAAAATTGGATAAATAACGTCGTAGTTTCGATTGGTGGTGGGCATTCTAAATGTGAAATTTTGCACCGCTCCAACGCATAAATCAGGCTGAGTTTAATCGATGTCATTCCTGGCGGACATAGAGAGAACCAGTGTATTCAAATTTATCAGCGTGCTGGCGTTTGCGCGTAACGTTCACCGCGTAACACATTGGTTTTTTTGCATACGTGATTGTGGCAAATCAAGTTGAGTAAATGTCACCCAATCTGACAGATACAGCTTCAACAATATGATCACTAACAACTGGCGAAGTTTGAAAGGGAGTTTTTGGTTCCAATTGATGTGTATGTATATGATTTTGTTCACTGGTAAGATCGTAAAAAGGGCGAAGCACAATAATCAAATACACGAGAAGCAACATCATTGAAAACCTCCATTCCTCTGGCACCACACAGTCCTCAAAGTTATTTGGTAGGCCGGCTAACACTAGAACAAGATCAGTTCCTTTCCATAAAGGTTGTAATTTTTTTTTTACAAAAGTCCACATGTTTATTTACTCTTAAATATATAACAAACGCAGTTTTTACAATTTTGTTTGTAATTTAATACCAACAGCATAAAAAAGTAATAAATGTCGTTCTTCTCGAACTGACAAATTTTAACAAATTCCTGAAATATCGCAGTTCTTTTTTATCCCAGCAACACTTAGACGACGCAATATAACGCCGAAAAGCAGAAGCGGTGTTTGACAGTAGATTCTTGTGGCTGGTTTTGCTGTTTGCGGGAAGTTTTGAGTTTTGGTGTGTCCTAACATATCGGGCCCCAAACGCTAATTTTCCTATTCACTGGGAATTTTCTATACGAAATTTTATTTACAGTCCATAAATGATCTTAAACTACATTTAAATTAGTGCTAACGTTAATTTCCCGTCCACAAAAAAGTTTTGTAAGTTAAATGTCAATTGGATTTGTGGTGAAAAATTATCGTTTTCGAAAAGTAAAATCAATCACAAAACGATTTTGTTGTGATGAATTTTATGTTTGCTACATTCTGTAGTAGACTTTGCGGTTTCCATAAGCAGGCAACTCCGGTTATAATAAATTCAAACAGCAAAAGATTAATTATTTACAATAGAATAATAATAAGAAATTAAGCAGTGTTGCTTGTTCTAGCAACAGCTCTCCTGGGGTGCAGATTTTGTGTTGAGGAACATGCCGTCAGTGCACTCTGCTCATGTATGACTTCGGTTATGCAGGGTCAATTGGCAGAGCACAAGCCCTCACAATGCCTTTTGGTACCCTGACGTTGGTTATAGCTTGAGGAGCCTTCCTTGCTCCTGGCTGTGGTTTAAACTAAAAACTCAGGAAGAAGCTTTGAAAGATACCGGAGTAGAAACTACCTGTGTGATTCTTTTCCTGGAGATGCTGTTGACATCCTTCTTCGTAAGGAACTATTTGGTGGCGAATGTACAGGTGAGCCTGGTTAAGGGCTGATGTCCCTTGAGGATTTTGGACTGCCAATTCAGAGTCTTAGTCTGTCTAGGGACTTACTGCCATAAGGGATTTTATAGGCCGAGCTTTCGCCCAAGGAGCTTGTGTTATTTGCCGTCCCCACATAGCACGAGACGTTGCGCGGCATATGGTGTTGTTCATGGTGAGCCGTTCACTCCTGTGGATTAGGTCATAAAAGCAGGTGCTGATGTCAATCAGTTCCACGATCTGTACCGATCTTATGATCGAGGATCATAGAGAAGAAAATGTAGAAAGAAAACAATTAAGAGACAACTCAAATCTTAGAACAACTTCAAATTGGAATTATCGGACGGCATGTGAGTGAAAATATTCGCTGTTTCTATTTTTTAAATTTATACACCTTTTGTACGTAGATTTATTCAATGCTATCGACTAAATAAGGGGGGAGTCGTAATGGCTTCGATTATGGTTGGAGTAGTCCCTCATACTCTTCAATTCCTTTGACGTTGCCACTGGCAGGTGCGCTTAGATTCTTTGGGTTCCAAGCATCGAACGAAAATATCGAAAGCTTTAGTTATCTCTTGCCCCTCATCTTATCGCAGATATGCGACTACAAAACAAACGAAAAAGCCCTTGATGCAACCATGCCAGGATCAAGTCACGATGGAATTGAAACACTTTTGGTTTCTAAATATGAAAATGGAAATCGTGAATTTTTGTTATGCTTCGAAGCCATTTGTTTTAACTCCGTACAGAACTCATGGATTGAATATAAAATAAATTGTTTTGGCAAAAATTGAAATAACTTAAACGCGTTTGTTCGCAAACGGGAATTAAAAAATTATGAGAAGCGCTTTAAAACTAATATTATTGCTTTTCATCACATGGCAAAGCAATAGTTTTTTATCAGGAACGAAATGAGATTTAAAACTAAGAAAGAAAAGAAAATTTATGTCAAGGTATTAGAACCGCTATATCTCGATCTAGGTATCGAAAATATGATACCTTTAACAAAAGTCTTTTGCACGATATTTAAATGTTTGAGTGGAATTGGCCTGCTTGCATCAACAGCTGCATACCGGGGAATGTATAGGAAAACGACGAAAATATGTTAATGTTGCAGTTCTTTAAATGAAAAATAAGGAAATTTAAAGTCTACAAGTTCTCGGATATTTGGAAATTTTTAACCACAAATATCACATTGAGCCATATCAGTTGAATGGGCTTCACGTACGTCCTTTTGCGTAACGTACACGCAGTGTTTTGCACATAAAGCGTGTTTTTATAGAGTGTCATAACTTTGAGTTGGCATCACTGCTTTTAATAGCTGATAGTTGCTTTTTGTTTCATTATGAATCGACTTACACCAGAGCAACGCGTCCAAATTGTTGAAATTTTTAAACAAAATAATTGTTCTATTCGTCAAACTCATTTCCATTCAAAATTTTATTTTCCGATGAAGCCCATTTCTGGTTGATTGGGTACGTAAATAAGCAGAATTGTTGCATTTGGAGTGAGGAGAATCCACAAGCTTTTGTCGAAACACCATCAGATCCTAATGGGCTGGCGGAGTCATTGGCCCATATGTCTTCAAAAACGATGATGGTCAGAATGTTACTGTAAATGGTGAACGGTGTAGAAACATGATTCGACATTTTTTCGTACCTCAATTACGTGGCATTAATCTTGCTGATATGTGGTTCCAACAGGACGGAGCCACATGCCGCACAGTTGATTTACTCAAAGAACCTTGCATGAAAAAATAAATTCACGTAATGGCCCAATTAATTGGCCACCAATATCGTGTGATTTAACCCCATTGAACTATTTTCCTTGGGTTTATGTTAAGTCACTTGTCTACTTCGATAAACCACAAACAATTGAACACCTGGAAATCAACTTTCGAAGAGTTATAGGCGAAATACGGCCGCAAGTGCTGCGAAAAGTTTTTGCAAATTGGTGCTCGAGATTGTGCCTTCTATGCGCCACCCGTGGCAGCCACATGGCAGAAATCATATTTAAACATTAATTAAAAAAAATTTCTTTCCAATAAAGTCTGCTTCATTGATATTAAAAATATATTTCCTTGTTTTATTATGATTTAAAATTGTGTCACTCTATAAAAAACCCCCTTTACTTATATAGCAATTGCCCTTTATTTTCATTCTGACGGTGCTATCCCGTTCTTCTTCACATTCACCTTCAAACGCCCGCCGATTATAATTTCATTGGCGTTGCGTGTAGGTTATATTTTTATTACATGGCTATTCGTTGATCCTGAGTTTATGCAGAAATATTCTGCGTCCACTAATGAAAGCTTTTAAGTTTGGATCCACCTAAATTATGTACGCGAAAAAATGCACATCCAAAAAATTACAAGAGAAAGCCAAGAGTTGGCTGCTTGATTGAATATTATCCTAAGCACTTGCCCATATTATAAACCCCACCTTTATATTTGTTGTCATCTAATAACATAAACGGCTTCTTCTTTGGACCTGCAACTTCATTTGTGGAAAGGAGATGACAGCCAATTTTGTTTTTCGGTACAAAATGAAAACAATCATGATGGATTCTACTACCAGCCCTTTTTGAAAAGCAAGTTTTGGTGGTACAAATACTTGCCTTTTGTTCAATACACCCAATAAATTCATGTTCATCATAAAACTTTTTTTTGTTAAGGAAAAGAATTGACTCACAAGTCCTTCAATGGATAAGTCGCATACCAACCGTAAATGTATGGACATACCCCGGTATGATACTGTCGACGTGCGTATAATTTTTCTACTGCTGACATGATGGTTAAGAATTAAATATTATTCATCTTCATGATTTGTGACACATGGTACATCCTTCAAGCGGAAGGTATTCATAATGAATACTGACTTCATCGCACGTACTTTTAATATCTTTAAATTTAAGTAGAGAAATTTTTAATTCTTTAGAGTTCGCCAGACAAGGCCGATATTAATCATTTTAGCTTCACTATTATTCAAGTAGCGGCAAATTTAATTTTTTCAGAAAAAAAAGCAGATCAGTAAGTTTTCTAGAATCTCTTCCAATTCAAAAAATCGGAATGTAGGAATGAAATGCATTCGTAGCCATAAGAGTTTAAGTACCTTTAAAGGGGACAAATGAGATCATAGTCAGCGTGGATTTGTTGTCACGATTTTCGACAGTCGCTTTCATAATAGAAACTTAATTCCCGAACTGTCTTCGTCTGATCTGGAATAAGAAGATACCTACTATATATTGCCGTACAGATTCTAAACTTTATATATGATGACTTAATTATATGTCAGCTCCCTTGTAGTTTTTATGTCCTTCACATTATTTTTCATTCACTTAAATAGGTGCACGTGATTTAAGTTAAAATTGAAGGGGGTTCTATTTCCCTCAATATATAGATTATTGTTACTTTATTTTACAGGACGACGTGTCATAATTTTTAGCAGAATGTAGCATCAAAAACTCGATTGCGAATAATATTTTGGTTACGTTAGTTTCGCGGTTGGGGAACGATTGGTTCCTTTATTCACCCAAATTTCTTTGGCAAACGTTAAGGTGGGCTTTTGACTTGGGCATTTGCGTTCCTGCAAAGTTATTGTCAAAAAAATACTCGTATACGATTTCATAATATTAAATTAACATGAATTGCTCAATGATTTTGCTTCATTGACATTATGGGCTAATTTAACATGATTTCGTGATCATATCTTTATTGACGGTTGGTATTAAAGCTACAACGACGGCCCTGAGGCTTCAGATTCTTATAAATTCCGAATATCCTGTTTATAACATTTATTACCTTCATTAACAATCGCTCACATTGTTTTCTGCGTGTTTCTTAGTTCCTGTTCAAACAGTTTCATTAAAAAATCTCTTCATCTTTGGTGTGAACATTCGATTTAATCCTTTTTTTTAAAGAGACAGACAGCAGAATTCCAGTAGATTTGATTACTTCGATAACAGACATCATTACAATTTATTTGCTTGTCTTCTAACCCTTTCCTGGTGAACACCATTCGGAAGATCTCCTCGTCGATGTTTGTTTGCCCAAAGCGCTGTGGCGCACGCATATCGCAGATTTGGCTGGACCGTTTCAGATTCTAAACAGGAGATAAAGGTAAAGTTTTTTTCAATCGATCCTCAAACAACAATTGAATGTGTGTTGCATGTGTGCGATCAGTAATTTCTTTGATTTGTATTCACATTTTCAAAAGGTTTAACGATTTTTTTTCTTAATATGTGGAAAAAATGGAATGTATTATTTTACTTCTTGGTGGTTTTATTGTCTTTTATCGTTGGTGACTTCAAACTGCTTATTCTTCAAATGCTCCTTTTGTAATGAAATTGTTCGAAGGCAGCATCAATGTTTGTACACAATTTTCGAAATAAGTCATTTATTTGAATACAAGTTCTGGGAATTATATGGACGTATTGTGTAATTTGACACTTTGATACACTTTGTTTAAAATTGATTCATTGAATTTAAAAATTCAAACAAACACTAACACACATACATACATACGTATGGCTGGGAGGGTGTGTGTGTATGTGTGTGTGTGTGTGTGTGTGTTGCATGTTAGTCAAACAAAAAACAAAAGTTTTGTTAATGTGAAACTTTTAATGACCGTAATGATTTCATTTGACATGGCGTTGGGAACATGCAGGAGCAATTAAAGAACTCCATTTGCACCGCAGTCCACCTTTTGTTTATTGTCATAAATGTTAAAGTCAAAATCATTGGCATTGGCAGTGACAATGACATGTCATGACACTCACATAATGTTGTCTTCACCAATTTCACACAGACTTTCGTACAAGTATCAAACGGCTTAATCGATAAATAGACAAATTTTAACAACCAAATCATTATTCATGTTACGATCATCAAAAGACGAACAAGGATCATAAAACTGGTCATTCATTAAGTTGTTAATTTTATTACTTGTGCTTGTAAAGTTGTAAATTCATAAAATGTAAAATATTATGTCTTTTGGGATGTGTTGGGAACACTTTTGTTGAGAGCTTCGTTTACGGCTCGGTTGCTACTTAAGAAAAACCTTCCATATTTTTCGCCCAAATCTCTTTCTTCGGTTAAGGCGAGCGTGTTCCCAGTCAATTGCCTTGTTTTGAGAAAATAACAATTATGCTTTGAGCAATATTTTTACTATAAAAAAAAAAGAGTTCAAATTCGACCGATTTGATTTAAAATTTGAAATACATATTTGTAGTTTTTCAAATATTAAAAAAATTGCTTGTTTATCAGTTAAAATTAAAATATTTTTAAAATCGGTCGTAAAACACCGCACTAGTGCGTCATTACAGTTGGTCATCCTACTGTCAACGCTAAGCTTTGTCGCCTTTTCCTGCACACGGTCGAGTAACTCCAAAATAGACTATGCACCGACCCAAACAGAAGAGTTGTATTTCATATTCGGTCTGAGTTTTCATACCAAGAAAATCAACAGATTTCGATTCCTCAACGCCATAAAATGTCATACCAAACTGAAAATAAATCACTTGACAGCTGACAAAACGATCGCCAGTTAAACCGTGTTGTCAAATATTTGGATCCATATTTGTTTTCTAACCCCTGCTTTTCTGTTAAATAATGCTGGTTAACAGTTGAATATACAGGGTGTTTCATAAGTCAACATGGGACTTCATAAAATATTTTTTTGCACAAAGTATAGAAAATAATGTCACTTAAATGACCCCCGCACTCAGCTTCGCAATGATGTGTTCGTTTCAGAGCATTTTCCATAAAATATTAGAATTTTTTTTATTTTTACAATTTGTGCAAAATAAACAAAATAAAACCATAAATTTTCTTCAAATTTATACTACATTTACAATAGACCATCTTAAATTTAGTTTTGGAAAAGAAAATCCTTTTATGAAATGTTAAAAAGCAGGGCTTTAAGTGTTGAGCTTAAATATCATTTAAGAGATACTTTAAACAACGATATTCTATAGCAAGATTTTACTTCAAAAGGTAATTCATTAAACTTGACGCCGCTCACGCAGTCATGCGTTGCTCAGATTTTTCTAATCTAAATCTCGGAATACGTATGTTTGAACCATTGCGTGTGCATGGTATTGAGTCCAACGTTGTGAATGGACTTGAAAACGTATTTTAAAACTTGATAGCTATATAAAGCATACACTGGTAAGAACGCCTTTCATACATCCCTATATAATGACGTGGTTGAAAAGGTCATAGGCAAATTGTGCGCCTTATACTGTAACCGTTGAAGAGATTTCAGTTCAACATTTCTTTTGTTGCAGCCATAAACATATGTAAATGCGACTGAACCTTGCTTTAGTGTTAAGCTTGCGACTAAACTTATATAGTATGCCTATAGCCGGTGCTACCTTCTTTTTTAAACTTTCAATATGAATATCGCAGTTCAAATTAGATTGCAATGTGATACCCAAATAGTTGGGGGAATGCGTTTCATGTATTACTTCACCATCAACATAAACTGAGAAATTTGTATTGATTTGTTTGCGGTGGAAATCGTACAGGCATAGTTTTATACTTATTGAGGATCAGTTTATTTGGACGGGCAAATTCCAAAATCATCTCCTTCAATATTCGTTTTCGGTACTAAATCGCTCTTATAGGGATACAATAAACATACGCTATCAGCAAACATGTGCGGACAACAGTGGACCCAACTCACTGCCTTGCGGAGCCCCATTTTCTACATTTCCAGCAAAAATTTTTATATCATTTATCTGGACATATTGCTTCCTATTATTAAATAATTTCTAAGTAGCAAAAGTTCCCTCTCTCTTATACCATAATAAGTTAATTTTTGCAATAAGATTTCATGGCCAACTAGATCGAAAGCCTTTGCAAAATCTAAGAATATTCCAGTACAGCCCTCATCCAGACCGTAACAAATTGATTTCAACACATTAAGCACAGGATCTTCTGTGCCACAACCTTTCCTGACTCCCAACTAATAATTCTATAAAACATTCAAATAATTCAAAAGTCGATATTGATCAATTTGGTTTGCATTGGGTTCTCGCGGAATCGGGACAACTTTATGGATTTCCAATATATCTGGATAAACTTCTTTTTTTTTTATATACATATTGTTTTATTTGCGATCTATTTTTCAATTTCATGACTTTTAAATAACATATATTGAGTTTCTGAAGGGTCAAGTACATGTAGTCTTTTAAGTCTTTGGATTTCATTGCTATCATCTAAAAGACTGATTGCTAACACGTTGGAATGATTGCTTAGTCTATTTAGGTATCTCTCACTGAAGTTATATATTTCGTCTTTGACCAATAAAATTCGAAGATCTCTGTGTATATTTTTGTTGCTGATAAACCAAGTCGCATTTGTTAAAAGTCTTAGGGTTTTTGACTGGTATCTCTGTAGTATCTCAACGTTAGAATTACTTGTAGTTCTCCACAGTTGGATGCCATATGCCCATATCGGTTTAAGTATTGTTTTGTAAAGCAGAATCTTGTTTTCTAAGCTTAAGCTTGATCTTGGGCCCAGTAACCAAAACATATTTCTTGTTTTTAAATTAAGTTGCTCACGTTTCATTTTGACGTACTGTTTCCAAGTTAGTCTTCGATCGAGATGAAGCCCTAAATATTTTACAGTATTGCAACTTGGTATAATTGTACCATTTAGGTAAACAGGCGAGCAATAATTTTTTCTTAGGGTGACAGACTTTCAATTATTAACTTTAATATTCTATTTTGGAGCTAATCTTGAAGAAGATTTAATTGATTTTGCAGCAACTCGGCAGCTATTACCGGTGATTCATTGGCGGCTAATAAAGCAGTATCATCTGCGTATGTGGCAGTAGTTATATTTTCAATTGTTGGCATATTGGATAAACTTAAGTTCGTATTATCTTATTCAAAATATCAACTGTTATTGGTAGGATCTCGTCTTTACACTTCTTGACGAATTTTGGTATCACATTATCGAAACCAGGACTTTTATTGTCATTCAGACTCAGAATTATATTTTCCATGTTCTCAGTGGTAATAGAATGTAATGCAAATCGTAGTGAAAAGCGTGACATCAATTGTCACTTGAAATTCCTTGACCGATAGAATCATTAGGGCATAAGTCATTCTTTTTGAACCTACCTAAAGTATTCTTAAGAAAATTCCAAATTCAATTTCCAATTCTCTTCAATATAAAAGTTATCTCTAGAGTTTTTGATTGCTTTTTTTTTATAAATTTACTTCTTCTCTTCAATGCTTCATTATAAAGGGTGTTCTTTATAGAGCGAAACAAGTTTAAATCATAATAATACAAAGGAATATATTTTTAATATCAATGAAACTGGCTTTATTGGAAAGAAAATTTTTTGAAATTAATATTTAAATATGATTTCTGCCATGTGGCTGCCACGGGTGGCGCATAGAAGGCACAATCTCGAACACCAATTTGCAAAAACTTTTCGCAGCACTTGCGGCCGTATTTCGCCTATAATATAATATAACTCTTCGAAAGTTGATTTCCAGGTGTTCAATTGTTTGTGGTTTATCGAAGTAGACAAGTGACTTAACATAAACCCAAGGAAAATAGTTCAATCGGGTTAAATCACACGATATTGGTGGCCAATTAATTGGGCCATTACGTGAATTTATTTTTTCATCCAAGTTTCTTTGAGTAAATCAACTGTGCGGCATGTGGCTCCGTCCTGTTGGAACCACATATCAGCAAGATTAATGCCACGTAATTGAGCTGCGAAAAAATTTCGAATCATGTTCCTACACCGTTCACCATTTACAGTAACATTTTGACCATCATAGTTTTTGAAAACATATGGGCCAATGACTCCGCCAGCCCATTAGGCGCACCAAACAGCAATTTTCTACGGCTGTAATCGTGTTTCGACAAAAGCTTGTGGATTCTCCTCACTCCAAATGCGACAATTCTACTTATTTATGTACCCAATCAACCAGAAATGGGCTTTGGAATGGAAATGAGTTTGACGAATAGAACAATTATTTTGTTTAAAAATTTCAACAATTTGGACGCGTTGCTCTGGTGTAAGTCGATTCATAATGAAACCAAAAGCAACTATCAGCTGTTAAATGGGTGCTCAAATAAAGCAGTGATGCCAACTTTAAGTTGTGTCACTCTAAGAAAACAAGTTTTATCTATTACTTTCTGACTGTCTTCTTTTAAGCAACATTTTTTCTTTCTTAGCAACTACTAAATGTCGAAAGTGCTTCCGACTCTGGTTTAATTCTTGTGACAGCGAATTCAGTTATTGTACTTTGTGATGCTACTTTGCAAGCCTTTTCGTTGGAATTCCCTGCATACAAACATATGAATGTATGTATGTATGTATGTATACAGCTTCGTACGAATAAAAACAGGATTGAGTAATACAAAAATAACTCTATATAATATCTTACAATATACCTACATAATGTAAATTGTATGCACACGTGCTGTCATAAAAAATACACTTCCTTTATCTAACACAAAAGATTACCAAAGCCTGTCTCTTACTTAACTGGTACGAGTACATTCTGAAATATGTATGTATGTACGTAAACTTTTTACTAATTATTTACCCAACACCAATAATTTAATCCAATACTCTTTAAAGTCACATTGTTGCTGACGGGCGAGTACTTACATACATACATACATGTGCTTGTACTTCTTTATGGATACATATTTAACCGACTACACGACACATGACAGCACAAAAGCACGATCGAACTTGCACTGTCGTGAACATGTTTGTTTCTTTCATTGTTCTTAGTTAATGGAAATTTAATAACATTTAACATGTTGGGTTGCAGACTTCTTTTAACCGCGTTTCAATATAATTTAATATGATTTACATGAACAAGCGACAACAAATTGTTATTGTGTCATGTTGGAATGTTATTTTCAATTTCCAAGTGGATAAGTTTGATTTATGCATGTAAAGAAAGCTACTTTAATGTTAACAATGTTAAATTAACTCTTTTTATAGTTGAATCATGATAATTAAACTGGTTCAAAATTAAACTGGAATAGTGGGTCTCTTTCTGGGCCTGGTGTAGTAAATAATGTTAGATTTTAATTTATCATTTTCAGTTTAAATTTGTAGTAGTTGTGTGAGTTTTTAGAAAGTCATTGACAGGAAATATTTGATTTTGCTATAAGAACATAAAGCTAAATCATATCCAGACGTACAGCAGCTCTAGACTATTATTATTTTATAACTAATAATTAGTTTTGTTGTTGTTGTGCTCGATAGTTTTGCATCTCACTCGCACTGATTAATTGATTGGCCTCAGATAACTGTATTGTCTTGTGATTCCTTTGTGGAATTTCGTTTTGGCCACGCTGCTGTTAAAAGAACTAAAAATACTGTCATTAACAACATCTTGGACTTAAGAGGATGATCTTCGTTTCGTATTGTATTAATTCAGTTAAGAAAGTGAGTACTACCAAATACATACTTATGTATATACCGGAGCTGGGGAAACACTTCGTGGGGAAGGCGATGGAGCGAGCAGTGATAGTGGACGTTTATTTTGAATATTCTTGCAATTATATGGGGAGATCGGATCGAATGAAGTATAACTTTTAAAATTTCAATTTGAGACATGAAAAACGAACATCACACAAATTTTTCTTTCACGAACATCAAGAACTTCCAAATTCTACATAGAATTAGACGGAACATTATTTTCGTTTATGTATGTATTTCTGCTTTAGTAAAAATCTTGGGTCTTACCAGCTTTCAAGTTGACCCTGTTTTTAGGATCCCTTTCGAAGATTGTAATAACATCGTACTGAGTGGATCAGTTATATTTTGGTTATTGGCACCAATCTCTGTCTGCCAATTCCTACAACTAAATTAGCATTTGGCATTTGTGCTGCTGTCGTCCGTAAAAGAAAGGCAAGTTTTGCAAGTGTTGCACAAGAAGGTCCTAAGCACTGGGGTATGAGAAAGAAAGGAAGCTTGTGTTCCTGATTGTACATACATATATCGCACCCTAAATACCAAAGGGTCACAACTCAAAATTCTAAAATTTTCAGGAGAGACAAAAAACTGTTTATGTTTAGTTCGTCGTGCAGAAGCAACACATTAGACATGACTGTGTTTTTCCAGTTAAAAAAGATAGTGACGTGAAAGAAATTGCTGCAGTAGTTAGAGATGTGTACTCTGAATTAATTTATGGAAAAAAGTCACTTTTGGAAAATTTTGAGTTGTGACCCTTTTGTATTTAGGGTGCGATATGTATAACAAAAAGCTGGGAATATGTATGTATGTATGAATGCCAATGTTTGCAAATTTCAATTGTTTGGGAAGTAAAATTAAGACTAAGGACTAAACTGAAAATATGTTTCCGCCCAGGTTCGAACCGGGGACCTTGTGCGTGTGAAGCACACGTGATAACCACTACACTACGGAAACTTGTGATAGGGATACTAATATTTCAATACAAAGCACACACTCCTAATTTCATTCAAAATCGCAAAAGTAAAAAGCATCTGGCGAATAACAAGGGTGGGGAGTTTAAAAAATTTAATAATGCGACTATACTATTTACATATGTATGTATATGTACATACATACATATATAAGTATGTATATATCTTCAAATAAAACACAATTTACATTTGAACTTTACCTTTTTACAGTAGAATCAAAATTAAAAATTATTTTTCGTCCTACTTTTGGCTTCCGTAGCCAGGCGATCTCTTATCTCCGCACTTGCAAAATACAACACTCTTATCGGAAGCTATACCAGGACTTCTTCATTGTGCAATAAACCATCAGTAGGTTACTGATCCATCACACTGTGCGTAGTCCTCTCACTGGGACAATTATGGGGAGCGTAATATGAACAAAGCGTTTGTCGGAACGAAAAATCCAATTCGGTAAAAACTGTTATGAGTTCCAGCCAATTCAGCAGATCTGGCTTTAGCAATATCACCTCTATTAGCTGTCAAAGTTCTAAACTATTTATTAGACGATCTTATTACATTACATGGCTATTATTTCGTTTTATTATTGAAATCAACTGCCTGTTTCACAATATCTTAAGAACTTGTTCACAATATAGGCGAATGAAACTTGATTTCTATGCATAAGTGACTCGAAAGACAAGGCGAAAAAAAGTTACCTCATGTAAGTTTGAGTTTCACATTATAGAAAGTGATGTCAACACTAACGGCGAGCGCAAATATCAAAATTAAGCACTTGTTTTGCTTTCGTATAACACATGCGCACTTTTTGGTATGTTCTTGAACGATTCAGTTTTTATCTTCTCAATCTTGCATAAAAAGACGGCGTACTTTTATGGGTCGCAATTTTCGAACCTTGTTGCCACAAGCTTGTACCACTTGTAATAATTTGTGTCGGAGTCGGAGTAGAAAAACCCTATGCCACTATTAACAAAATCGGGTGCTTTTAGGGATACAAAATTTTATGCAAAGTCTTTGATCCATCTATTTCGATGCCAGAATGAGACTTCCTAAATAGCTGATTCTGTGAACATATGTTCGACACAAGCACACCAAGATAAAAAAGTGATGATCGTAGCCCGCGAAATTTGCAAACTGATCGTAAATTTACACTCGTATCTTCCAGCAAAGGTTTGCAGGTGATCGTGAAACTGAAGTTCGCTGGATTTCTGTCGAAATCGTGAAGCAGGTCGTCAGTCATGTGGGTGTTTTACAAGAAATTTATTATATTGTACTTTAAAACCAAAACTTGTCCATGTTGATTTAACATCTTCCTTCCTTCGTTTATTCCATGTGTACGCACGCACTTCTATTGTTACGTCCATCCATGTCTCTATTCACATACACAAACTCCTACAAAAAACATAAGAGTCCCTTTAAGTAATTTTTATGACACACAACTCCCCAAAGTAAACATTGTTCCCAACAAAACCGACCTTTTAATCCTACAACTCCTGCCGCTTGCTGGCATTTTCTAAATATAGAACCGATTGGCTGTGGCGGTTTCACGATAAATACCAATTTTATAACATTTACAAACACTTAACAAAAGTGTCAAACCGCAATGTGTATAAAAATCTGGTGTAAATAAAGTTTCAAATTATTACAACATTTACATTTACCAGCAAACAAACAAACAAACACTTTTTATGCAACATATGGATGTTTGTGTGTGTTTGTGTGTGTGCGTGTGCGCGTGCGCGTGTGTATAGACGTAAAACAATTCTTGGCCGTAAATGGGATTATGTAACTTAATAGCGGTGCTGTGGCAAAAGCGGCATTGAACTAATCGACCAACAAACTTTACTGTGGCACGAAAGAGAGAGAACCCTTGGATGCCAAGGTTTGTGGCACAAGGTACTCGCTTGTGCTCGTAGTATGTTGGGAGACAACTTTGTTTAGTTTGACGTGGATTTTACACACCTTGTGGCAAAAGTCGATAGATTTATAACCAAATACGTGTGTGCTTGTGTTGTTGTTAAACGAGTTAAGAAATGATTATTGCTTTAATCAGCCACATCAGATATCTGCAAGCGGTATCGATATACTAAATACACATTTTCACATGCATTTTCTGAAATTGTTTCCTTGTAAACTTAAAAAAAATTGCCAATCGCAGCCAACAAACGATAAGACAACTCATTTATCGAAAAAAATATTACGATTTGAAAGAATCTTTTGATGTCCTTCTTATCATGTCAGTATTTCTAAACGCACTTTGTTTAAAGACTGGAGCGCCTGCGCCACAACCGCTACGTAATAGGTGTAAATCTACTGGGAATTGGTCCATTTCTTTATCGGTTACCGGTAGGGTACACTGACACCACATACGCCGGCCAATATAACGTAACTCTGAGTACCCGCATGATTGCGGGCACGATGCCATTCATGATGTCTTCTGCTGTGTCAAACCTGCGAGTTAAACTGGTATTGACTCGTACTTTAACTTGGTTGGAATTTGTCTTTTAGGTTAGAATTTTTTAAACAAAAAAAAAAAACAAAAAAAACACAACAAGAAAAGAAAAGAAAGGAAAATGCGGAAAAAGATTTATGAGCTCGTGTGACATTTTTACACTACATGAGGCCATAATGAATTGATTTCATAACATAAAATAAAAGTGGACAGAAGAAAAACAAAAACAAAGAAAAAAAAAAAAACAAAATCAACTCAAACGCACATATTTGTTGTTGGAAAACTATAGAGACTTCGTGCCAACAAGTTTCTGTTGCTTATTTCCGGATAGACCTTTAAGGTCTCAAAAGAATTAAAAACGATTAATTAATAAAGTGATATTTTAATAATTTGATGACTATACGAATAATCCTCAAGCTACAGCGGATCTCAAAGCCAATATAACTATTGTTATCCACCGAATCCGGTTCTTTATATCTTTTGAACATACTTGTACTGCAGTACAGATCCGGCTGAATTTGAACAGTGGCTTCGTTTATGTTGAAAGGTAACGGAGGACTGCGGCCTATAGGCAGAGTCCTACAAGAAGAAGTATTGTTGGCACATGATCTTGGCGGCCAATTCACGTCACCTCATGCTGTATGTACAGCGTGACGTCCGTTGTGTGCAATGTAGCGCTGTCCTGCTGGAAACATATCCAGTCTACGTCCATACCATTCAACTAGAGTTAGAAGAATACGGTCGGGGGTTTTATTGTGCAATTTTCTCGAGCCGCCGCGATGGGCCAGTCCACCGTAAGACGATGATGGTGGGACAGCCACCATCAAAACAACATGCCGATCACAGACCGCCCCAACAGCATATCAGTATAATATTAAGTTAATCGGTTAAAAAGCTGAAACTAGTTTTCGCCGTTTCTTACATAATCCAGCTTTCGTAGACGTTAAAAAACTCGTAACTATGAGGGATGATGAAACTTAAGGCTTTCTTCTTAATTTTGAGCCTTTTATTTAGCTTGTGGCCACATAAATAGCCCAACTAATTACATATGTATGTGGGCATAAGTGAGGTTAAAGTGTGTTGAAAGAAGTTGTAGTTTTTAAAAAATATTAAATGAAAAAATTCGAAAAAAGTTGTTCCATTTGCACACATGAAAACCACAAGAAGCCCAACAATAATTTTACTTTATTTATGTACATCTAAAGCAAAAACAGCTGATTTTGTATATTCACTATAAATATAATGAAATCTGATTTTAACGCAGTTTGTATAAAAAACTTACTTCAAAAAAAAAAAAAAATCTTATAGAAACATGTGTATTTGTGACACACTTTTTTCTGATTATTGCAAAACTTATTTGACACACTGTACAACAGCGGTTTTTGTTGGCTGAAAAGTGAGAAATTTTGTTAATGCTTTTCCAAAAAGAAATTATTTTATATACATATTGTCGAATTGATAATTTAAAACTATGAAACTATTGATAGAACATGTATCAGTGTTTGGCAATCAAGTAGTTGTTATATGTACATACATATATATATATATATATATCTGCATATGTATGTACATAAAAAAACATGAGAAGCTTTAAAAAGAATGCGTTTTACTTAAATCAATTGTTTTGTTTTTCTTTATTTGCCTGCTAAAGCCATTTAAAATATCAGCTGTTTTCAATCTGTCTAACTTGGTAGCACTGAATTTATTATACGAAAACAAGGTTGTACTTCATTTACGTCCAGCCTTAAAAAGGTATTAAGATGTTTTTAATAAAATAATGTTTTCAGGTAAAACCGGGTTCTAATGACCGATTTATACAAATTTATATTAAATCCGGGGAGTGTGAAAACATGTATGTATGTATGTGAGAGCAAGATTTTACTTTAAAATACTTTTCAAAGTAAATAGTTAAGGCTATTAACATAAAAACATAACTCTGCAATGAGGTGGTCTCCTCTAATCAGAACAATATCAAAGTCATCAGTATCGAAAATGTCAGTTAACGTGAGCCTGTGGCTTTTACGTGAAAGAATTTTTAAGAGTAAAATCAGTTATTCTAGTCTCTTATCCGCTGCATCATTTCGTTGTGCAGTCACTCAGTCCATAGAGTTGCTGTTCTTTCGGAGAAAAAAAGCATTTCGCTTTGCTGCACTTGATATAATATTCAATTTCAGCTTTAATTTTGATTAAATTATTAAATTGTTCCTGCCGATAAAGAAAAACATGTACATACATATCGTACATACGTGTACCGAAAAAGATCAATATCTTTATGCATTTAACGATGTGTGTGTGTGTGTGTTCCTGGAACGGTACGTGGTACAAGTTCCAAGACTCATTGTGTTTTTATTTTGTGTGACTTTGACATTGAATTGTTCCTCATGTGTTTCAACTTCTGTTGTTTTTATTCCTTCCATATGTACATACATACACACATATTCGTATGTAAGTGTTTGTCCGTCAGTCTGTCTCGTTTTATTTATTTTCTTGAGTTGTGTTGTATGGGGGTCTTCATATTGCTTCTTCTGTTGCTGTTGGTTCTGCCGTTGTAAGTTAAATTGTCAAGTTTGATTTTATTGTGGTCGTTATTAAATGTAAACATTTTGTTAGCATTAAGTTACCATCTCTGATGACATTCCCCGATAATGTTAACTCAAATAAAACTCAAATTATTGCTTAAAGTCCATTTATCAATATCATTTATATACAAAATATGCAAAGTTTTTGGGGTTTTGGGGGAAACCGAAGGTTTTAATTGTAAAAAATGCAAAATGTTGTGTCCTTTCATGAACTACCTTTTATATAAAGAGCTTTTTGGTATGTCCTTGAGCTCTCTCGGCAATTCGGTTTAATTTTCTCAATCGTTGCAAAATGCTATCCTTTCTTGGGTCTAGTCATTCTTAAAAACAGGGATTACGGTGCTGTTTGTGGCAACTTTGGAACCAGCTTCGCTGCCACACGCTTCATGCTCAAAAATTGCAAGGAATGATCAGCAGCAACTTCTCTTTTTGATGTTCTGGGGCATCCACAGCGAACGTCGTCATTTACCTCTTCCCGTTTTTTTTTTTTTGAAAAGCTTGTAACACTTTTACAAATTTTTCTGGATACTTGTTTTCTGACTGAATAAAATTAGCCAGCGCAGTGACCCGATATAATTCCAATGTAGAATTTTTGGAGTTACTTGAAATCTCGGCCAAGTATCCCGATCTTTCAAATGGTACTTCGTACCTTTGGGTACACTAAAATAAATTTGGGGGACAAATCGTAATGAAATGGTTGTTAGATTTTGTGATGGTCTGCCGCAGCGGCCAGCAACTCCCGAAAGAGCCCATCAAATACTAAGCAAACGCGCTAAAGTGAAGGCAGCAACAAGTGTAACTTTATTTTTTAATTTTGAGAAAACTTTATTAATTTGTTTTATATATTTTTTAATTATAAAAGAACTGCAAATATGTTAAATAAATCTGTATTTATAAATTTTATTATGGTTTTACTTATTAATAAAGAAAATATAGACGTTTATTTCGCAACTTTGTTTACCCTGTCACAGTTTTGCCAGTCACTGTGTGTACTGCTTTGCCTGTAAACAATAGATTTATTTATCCCTGTTTTTTTTTTTTTTAAATTTAGGCTTAAAGTTCCATTAAGCAAGAAATTTATTTACTGCGCTTTTTATTTCTAACACTCGTGGGTAAATTTAATACAGCATCCCAGAGTATTGAGCTGCGACTTGTTTCGCTTTCATTGTAGGTGTTCCTGATTTAAATTTAAGACGAAAAAAAGTTGAATAAAAAACAGTTCTGGAAATTCTTGCAACGCTGATGATGAGGAGAACGACGAAAAAGAAAAAATATAGAATCTGCAAATCATAAATAAAGCGAATTGTAATTTCTGCTCATTTCGTATTAGTTTTAAGGTTATTATAAAAAATAAATACTCGTATTCCAAAGTATCTAAGCGTGGCCAAATTGCCTGATTAATGTTGCTGTGAGATGAGCTTGTTTGCGGGCTAAAAAATTGGCTGGAGAACAACAACAACAATAATAGCAGAAAAGAACAGTTTGAAGTGGAATATTGGTCTGCATCTTAACTGTGAAATGTTCTGGTGCATGTGAAGCCGCAAGCCATTTGGTTGGTGTTTCTGCGGAGCAGAGACTGTTAGAAGAAAAAACCTGCACGAGCAGACATGTAGCGGGACTCGGAACGCTAAAAAAAAACATCAGTTCACTGTGTTGATAGCAGGCTTCTCGTGGTGGGGTGTTGGAACGGGGCAGTATTCAAATAAACATTTACATACATATTGATTCAACAGAATCTGAAGACTGCCAAAATAGAAGGAGTTTTCTCCTCTGAAATGATGCCAAAAACTTAAATCTGAAGACGAAGGCGTTGGATTAGAACAGCAAAATTATAGCACAATGGTCAGTCATCAATATTTGCTTTTGCTTCTGTCAATTTTCTTGTAAGATGTGTGGAAATCTGTAGTAGGTGGCGGAAGCAGATGATGCAGAAACTTATCAATGATATGAGTGGAACAATTTAAGAAGTTTCTTGCTCTTAAAAAAACTTTTACGGGTATAGATTTTTTTAATTTAATTTTTTTTCTGTTCGCTACGAAAAACTAAAAGAAACGAAGAAACATTGTTCCACAAAAGATAGAGTTATGCAGAAGTTAATTCGAAAATACCAGAGTTATGCTGGAGCAGACGAGGAAAAAATTTAAAAACCACTTGATAGGCTCCTCTGTGTATGACGTCGACTAAAAATAACATCGAAGACTTAGAAAATAAATCAATTCTGTGACCGGCAAACATTTTCATATAATTTTTATCTAAACCCATTCCAAATTTGAGACAAAAAACAGAAAAATGTTTACATGTATGACCTTGACAAGGTTTTCAGAAAAACGCAATTTAAGTTTCGCCCCAGTGTTGCATTTTCATACTGTGCGCGTCCGCATTTCGTTGTTAAAACACACCAAAAGGGGATTTAGACGGTAACACAAGTCGTACGGCAAGTAAAATTTTTGGAAAGAAGAGTTGTTGGCGTCTAAACTTAATATGTAATGAAATCATACGATATAGAGAGAAAATGCGGATGACAATTTTACAGTCGTACGGCTCTCATCGTATTTTTATATCTTTTACAAGTGGTGTAAACGTAAAAAAATCTGTTGTGAGATTTTTCTGCTCATTTTTAAAATACGGAGATAATTTCATATGATTTCCTTTTTGGTCTTATGTACAATTTGTGTTACCGTCTAAGTCCCCTTTAAGTCTCTTTTTACTCTTTTTGCGACTTGCAAACGGTTTCATATGAAAATTAAAGGGAAAAGAAGAAAAATTTGTATATAAAAAATGGAAGGGTTTTGAAGAAAAATTTAAGTTGTAAATTTTCGGGTATTTTTATCACTTCCTTTTAATATATAAAAAAAATGATTTCATATATCAGTCAACAATTTATGGACATATTATTTCGCTTACTTTTTGCAGCTGTTGCAACTGTTGTTGATGGCAATATTTTCTTTCGAAATGTTGTGCATTTTGAGCGTCTGTGATCACTAAAATAAAATTTATTTAGGATATTTGAAGACATTCTATTGTGGGTTTTTGGGCGTTCCATCAATTTTGGATACAACTCAGAGTAATTTTCATTAGTCGGACATAAAACGAAATCCGCGGCAACAGACCTGATGTGACAGAAGCAGCACTCTGTGCACAGCAGCATCCTCTTCTTGCAACGAAATTATTTGAAGTTGCAATTGTTTCAGCGGACAGCCGAGAGTGTGTATGTGTGTGCATAGCTGTAAAAGTGGGGTTTGTCTACTGACCTGATATAACGTAGCACATTATAAATTTAAAAAAAAAAAGTGAAATTGAAATTGAAAAGTGAAAAAAGTGAATCGCGGAATACACGTCAAATTTTTCGTGGGAGAAAAACATTTGTCAGATTCGTAAGATCTGGCAATGAAACGTGGTGACCAGAAGGTAAAACAAAAAGCGTAATATTTCATTGCAAATAACTGCCAGATCTGTTATCAGACATCGCTTTCATATATATGAGTGTAGCGTTCATGGCATTAATTTTCTTTCTGACAATATAAGGAAAAACAAATTGGCAGCTTTTTTAGTGAGAATATTGTAAGATCTGACATCTGTCTGTGCAATGCTTAACAAATTGATTGGTCACATATGATCGTCACACATATCTGCCGGTGTAAGGGCTACTCTTTTTAAGTCTTATTAAAGTGTGTAGCCAGAACTTGACAATTTTTCCAGCCCATTGTGCTCAATCGTAATTTATTCACTGCTACTATTTGGCGAAAAAGAAACAAAGCGCTAAAAGACAAGACTTCTGTCGTCAAATAAGAACTCTGTATGACAGACTGGGCAGAAAAAGGAACGAACGAATGAACGGTAAACATGGGAGACGCAAACGAAAGCTGGTTTAGTCTAAATTTAGTTTAAAATTTAAAATTAAGCAAAACAGAAAGACAAATGTTGAGGTAAGGACCGATATAGAAGTAACAAAATTGAAATGTTGGAATGGGTTTCATTAGAAACCGGTGATGATTGGATGCACTTAAATTATTTAGAATTCCTCCAACTGTGTGTAGTTTTAATTGACTAGACTCGTACGAAGGCACCTGCTAATTTCAAGCGCATACACAAGCCATGAACACCATAAGAGCCGAAGAAAAATGAGCTGTTGAAGTATCAAGGAAGGCTTTAAAAAAGATGTTCATTGTATTCTTTAATTTTTTTTGTTATTTAAAACCTAAACAAAAGATTCCAAGAATAAAGTCAGCAAAAGAAAAGAGCAACAACAACAAGCTGACCTTTAACACTTTTTCGAACATTAACACAAACGTCTTCTATGGACAACTGAGTTGACTTTGACTACTGGTCCTTTCTCGTCGTCTTTTTCCCCAGACAATTGTCTAAATGTCTATAAATACGCAGCAGGTTGATGTTACGGTTTTTGGTGAAGTTGAGGTCTTCTGTGGTTTGAATAATTTCTGTTTTATTTTTGGACACTGAAAGGACAAAGAATTTGTTCATGGTTTTGCGAGCAGACGCAGGCAGATCAACGATCCTCCTTTGTTCAGTGTGTGCATGATTAATCGTCCTACCACCTTAATTGCTTAATTAGTCAGTTCTTCTCCGGCAGGCATGATGTTACGCTACCCTTTTTTGTTTTCTTGAGTGTTTAAGGATGTGAGAACTAAACTCAGTTTTTTCCCCAAAAAAAAAAAAAAAAAAAAAAATCCAATTGTTCAGTTACTTTTTTAAATAATTAATTGAGTTGTTTCTGTTCCCGAAAAATTTTGTTTGGTCACCCGCATTGTGCAGCCCCTTTCGGCCATCAGAACGCCAGCGCCAGCGCTTAGATAAGAAAGGTGTTTTTGAGATATTAAACTTAATGAGTTGTTGTACACCTGGATATCTCTCTGCGTCATTTCTTATTCGTGTCTCAATTCTGTATAATTAACGACGTCGAAAGCCTTAAATCATATATACTAAACCTGGGCGGAAAAACTTTCTATAATACGAGTACATTTTAATTAGTGGGATCTTTGTTTTGTCTCCAATTTACACTTTTTGTGTTTCAAAAATGTGCGCATGTGAGAAGTTTTGATGAGAGGCCGACCCACATACTTTGCGTAATCCTCTGACGAGAGAGTCGCCAATGAAATGGTTTTAGAAAAGCTTAGCCCATAAGTTAAGTCCCGCGGTGCTTCGATACCTTCGATCTATTCATGAATTAAAAGTTTAGCGTCTGTTCCACAGTGTCGAACGTGCACGTTCGCCAGCATTAAGGCGCCAACTAGCTTTTCTAATACCAACATGTTGGAATTCATTTATGCGCGTGCTAGATGAACTTAGCAAAGCCGCGCCCATAAGTAGTCGTCAATTCAGTTTTTAGCCTTTCAAAGTACCAGCAAACGTTAAGATTCGATATTGTAGGGCAATCGATATACGAGCGTATTTAAGACAATGAGAATTTGACCCAAGTGCCAGCCACAGCCCCTTAATTTATTTCGATTACAATTACAATTTACATCTGTTTTCTAAGTTAGATTGCTCGGTCCACCGAGTTCTGTTCGAAGTTCTGGAAATTTTTATACTAGTTTTAAACCAATTACGAACGTATTTCATGTGGGGTTTAATGTTTATATTTCCTTTATCCAAATAAAGAAGGCTGAACAAAGACCTTTAACTAGTAAATAAGGTATTAAATTAGAGCTGTTTTTGTACGTCTTCTGTTCTGGGTAAGGAAGTAGCTGGGGGAATGTACGCGCGAGCCTGATTATGGCCTATGCAAGGCGCTGCCACCTCTGTGTGCCTGGTAAGCCACATAGGGGCGATGGTGAGCCATTGTTCTAGTTCACCAAGTTGGGTTGGTCCGGCGTCAGATTCGGCTCTAAAGCAGTCGCTGACGTAAATGAACTTCAGATTCCGTCTGTCTTACGACATTTCGTAGTCCGAAGACTTGACAACCTTTCGAAAATACGACGTCTGCTTAAAAAGTGATATCAATTTTCAGTTCACTACTTTGGTTACACTCATACAATAATATCCGTCTAATTGAGTTTCTAAAAATTCCTTTAACTCAATTAAAATCAAATTACTCTAATTAGTAATTTACAAAAAAAAAAATGCAGTTTGATTTGTTTAATATAACGAGTCCATTAGAGAGAATCGCAATTAAACGGAACTCATTTAAACGGGAATTTTTCCCCCCGTTTTTGATGAATTTGTAGATTTAACTATTTTAGAAGCATTTAAGCGGGTAAATCAATTATCAGGGGAACAATAAACCGGGAATAACTGTAAAATAGTAGATAATGCCTGGCAAAATCTTACTAAATCCTCCCTGCGCGCACTCCTAGCAGGTAAGCTCACATATATATTACTTTTGTTAAATGTTCGTAAGATGTCAGAAGCAAACATTTTTCTCTTGAACCACTGACATCCAAAGAAGACTAAAACATGAGAAAGTGATGAGCCCCCCATGAAACTGAGGTAGAGGACCCTTACGAATCGGGGCTTTCCAACGCTTAAAACTACTGGTACAATTTGAAAATAAATTTGCTGGTTTTATGCATGAAAAGTAGTTCTCCCATTTGGCCAATAACAAACAGCTGCCCAGTGAAAAATGTCGCGTAAACTTTTGTCAATTAAGCAGTATTGCAGCTGCTGTAGAGCTGCCGCCTTGAAGACGCAAATGAACCTTGAGATGTCTTACATATTTTATCGATTGATAGATTTTTCTCTCTCATTTTCTACACACAAACGTACATATTTATATAAATGTTACATATGAAAGCCCATGCAAATAAAGAACAAAATATTTTAATGTAAATACATATTGATATTTTTATTTCAGATCCTGATAAAAGCTCAATTTTTTACCAAAGTCTTAGTTACTGAATTGCATGAACTTTTTTAATTTTTTTTGCGCTCAACTGCTAAATAAATATCTCTTTGCTTGGCTTGTCTACTAAATTGACGCTTATCTTTATATTTATTTACACTTTGAATAAAACAAAAACGTTTAGCATTTCATTGTACTCGTACAAATGTTCCTACTAAATGAAAACATACTTATTTAATACTATTACTAAATGCTGCTTAGCAATAAATAATATGAAACCGCGATATTTTTGTTCATTTTATTGCTGTTTTATTTGACAGAAGTAACTGTCATGTTGTTTGTCAGCGTTGCTAAATGCAGGAGGAGTTGGAGACGGGTGTACCTGAACGCTGTTCTTTATGTAAAATTTAACTGAATTGAAATTTAAATCGCATGTCGTTTATTCTTTTATTTAAATAGTCACTTGGCGCTTGACACCCTCTGGAGAACAATAAAAACAAGAAAAAACAACAATTAAATACACTATTTAAATCAATTTCATTTAAGTTAAATTGTCTTGGCGTTGCGAAATAGTAGAAAAAATTGTTAAATTATTGAAATGTTCAAAGTACTTTTAATAAAACATTTCTGTTTGGCAGCTAAACAAATTGATTAATTGTTTTTATCACAAAAATGCTTAAATTTGTATGGAACGACAACAGTGACTGGTCAAATGTAGAGGGACGAGCAGTTTGACGTTAATGCGAATTGGAACTGTTATTTTTTCGTTTTTTCGTTTGACAAGTGAAATTAAGTACTTGTTGTATAAACTGGGGGGTTTTAGCAAACGCGCGTTTTGAAATCGCGAGGCGACTTCATCGCTAGTTGCAAGTTCTGTTTAAGCGAAAGGTACCAGTTCACCTCAGTGCATGCTGGCGAGTTGAAGTCGCCGAACCTCCAGCGATTATGAATTCCAGAAAACCCGTTATATGATTTCAACTCGCATCAAAAATGTTATAAGAAATGCCGATATCGGAACCCATCTAAAAATAAAATCGCTTGTAATCGCCAAAAATTATAAATTTTTGTTTTTCAAAAGTTAATTTGAATTTTGCTGAAACTATTTTTTATTTCTTCCTTTTGTTATATTATAGTATTTTGAATTTATGTTGCGATCAAAATATTTATAATATTAAGTAATAATTTTCTTAGCTTATTTCGAATGACGTTCCAATAAAAATTTCCGAACTTTGGCTGTTGTTCGCTTTTGTCTGTTCTTTGCTTTTGAATTATTGCCGCCAAGAAACCATGAAACCAAGTTACAGGATTGAGAAGCAATCGTTCCTGTCAGCAGTTCCCTAGACAATAAAGAAAGATGAGGCAATTGAATAGGTAGTACGAAATCGCCAAGGAACATCAGTCCTTAACTAGACTCGCATGTACAATCTCCCCCATCTAGTTCGTAAAAATAATAGGAATCTGTTGCAAGACAACGACACCTTGCAGGCATTTGGATCCAAGCAAACAGACTACCAACGCCCTTTCTCGAGCTCCTGGTTGAATGTTTCAACCCAGGTAGGTACCTCAACCATACCAGGAGCAGATGAGTGCTCGTTTACCCGTTTACCAAGTGAGCGAAGGTTTTGGGGGAGCCAGGACAAGCAACGTTATACAGGAACTTTTTAGAGTTTTGATTACCTTATCAACCCAGTTACTCTTCTGAAAGCAGAAGTTTGAAATAGTTTGGAATACACCAAGGAAAATCTGCTTACGGAGGTGGCTCAATCAGCATGGACCAGCGTTCCGCTCTTGGGCCACTTGAATCCATGTCAAGTTCTTCTTCTTCTTTTCGCGCTACAGTCCGTGGTGAGCCTGCGCCTCAACCTCAAGTTCCTGATGATGTAAAAAATATCCTGTGTAAATAATTTGAGTGAGAAAAATTTTTACAAGGGCTACAAGCTCGCCCTAAACGCCATCAACAACCATTAAAAATGTTGAGAAAGTGAAGAAAATTTCAATGTAGAATCGTCGAATCGCTATGAGAGAAGTTGCTGAGTATATCGGCTCATGCTATAAATTTTTACGGAAGTTTTGGGAATGAAGCGGGAACAACACCATAATCATGACTCAGTCACCGTATTCACCGTTTGGGAGAACTGAGGAGAAAAAAGTGCATATCCTGCTTCGAGTTCTGGAAAAAACGCTGGCTTTACCTTTCACAACTTTTCTTCTTTTTCTTTCTTCTAATTACTCTAAATAAAAAAAATCAAGTTGAATAGTTATTAAATCTTTTTTTAATATGTGACAAACAAATTTTTTTTAAAGTTGTACTTATTTCGGTGGTCGTCGATTGCTTGTGCTGCTCGTTTTACTGTAAAGCTTTCACCCACTCAACACTGGACATGTAAACTTGCGCAAAATTTTACTTTTTTGTTGAGAATAGCAATAAATTTTATTTTTATTTATTGCTATTTCATCATTTTCTCACAAAACTAAAGCTTGCCCCATGTAAGTTGGGTCTTTATCTCAGGGAAATCCAAACTAAACAGAACTGTTTGCTAAACTTTTCTTTAAATATTAACCCTTTATGTCCCTTCTAAAGTCTTAGCCAATGAGAGACAGATATTTTAATTAATTTCTGCAAATTTTTATTTGAAAATTATTTGTTTTAGGTTCGCAAAAAAATTTGCTTCAAAATAATTTCTGTGGCAAATCTTTGAAACTTAATTCGTTGGTAAGATTTGAAATAATCAATTTTATAAATTAATTTAATACAGTTGGCGCCTATTAATTAATGGCGCATTTATTAATAATGTTAATTTACATATTAATTAATGTTTATGCACAAATAATATGTTAATGCAAACAAGACACATTTGCAGTAATAAATCAGTTTGTGCAAAAAAAATATTAAAATGAAATCTTTGTCACGCAACATGAAGGGAGACACGTAGTGAAAGATCACGAAAATAAATTTGCAATAAAAATATCTTTTAGTTCAATTACACCGGCATATTGTGAAAGTCGTTGACGCCGGCAACGTCGATTTTCTCTTAAATCGTTATTTTCTGGATTATGAGTTGATGTCGACCTGCAATCGCTAATTTTGGAAAAACGAACTTTGACCCCATATATATTTTCATAGTAATTTAATTAGTTTGTTTAAGTGTTGATGAAAACTTTTGCTTGCAAAAGAAATTAAATGCAGATTTTAAAAATTTCGGAGTTGGGTCATTCTGTAAAATATCGTATTTTAAGTCCAAAACTGATTTTTATGGACTTTAGTCTTGTATTTTTCAAATCCTCACCAGTCCCAATCGGTGATTCAATTGCGTAGCGTCAACCGTCACTTTCAAACCAATCTAAATTACGGCGCAAGTTTCCTTTTGGAATCGAAAAATCCAATTTTGACAGCGTTTTAGAAGGTAAAGTTGGCTGCAAAACAACAATTGTTGTCATTTGTTGAGTGTTGAGATTTCAGCTTCTTTCAGGGAATTTAGCGATTTCATCTTCATTTCTTTTTGGTGACGCAACGTTGGCGCTGTTATTTAAAATATTTATTAAAGCTTTACGTCGCGCCTCCGATCTATCTATTGTAAGATTATTCATTTGTTAATAACTTTATTTCATCTATAGTTTTGGCGCAATCGTTAAAATTTACAACGAAGAAAAACTGTACACTCATTCCAAACTAATTTGTTCGAAAAAAATTGAAATTGTTAAATAGTAAGGACCAAGGCAAATTCATAGCAAGTAAGTCGGCAAGTGCAGAAACAAAACTCTAATGTTTCTGAAAGTCATGTGAATATTTCTACTGCTGGACTGTTGACATCCGAAGGAGGCAGCTGAGCTCTCAATTTTTCCTCTCAAATAGAGGTGTAAGTGGAAAACAAAAGGCCCACTGCATCCGTGCTTTCCAAATCCCTCTTCCAACTAATGGGCCCTAAACAGAAATAAACGGAAATTGTTTTTACAATTTTTCAAACTTCATATATCTAAAAAATATTAAGTCGTGATTCGGTTCTATTTATTTATTTATTATTATTATTTATTATTATTATAACGCTGTCCAAACACATGGCGTTTTCAAAGACCGCTTTACACTAAAACAATATTTAACATTTAAACTAAAAAATATTTCCGTTAGAAACAAATTTTTGCATTTATTTTATTTTTTTATCGCAATATTCTTATAAAAACAGGGGAGTTTACAAAATTTTTCAAAAAAGTATTAAATAAAATCTGATGGCGAGTGGGGAAAAGCGTGAAAGCAGTGCGTACCTATTAAAGAATTTTGTTCAATGAATGCTTTACTGAGGAAAAAAAAATTCAATTTATCTTTTTCAGAGGCTTTAAGAGGGGGGACGGTTACCTGTTTCATGGTCGCTGCAATCATCGTTAGCTTAAGTCACTGTCGCGGTAGACTGCGATTCTTAAACCATTTATATTTATTTTACTTTCTTGTCCATATTTATTGGTTAATCCTCTGTAATTTGTGTATTATTTTTTTCTGTTTGGCTGTTTACTTTCCATTACAAATTTTTTTTTTAACGGAATGTTTTTTTGCTGAACTCTGCCTATTAAAATTTAGAGTCTTATAGAAACTGCTGACTTGCGACTTCATTCCCAATTAAAAGCGACAGAGCTGAATCAGGTGTTTAGGCAAAGTCGAGAACTTAGTAGTTTTTTCCGAGTTCTGTGCATTTTTGTACCAGTCCAAGTGGACTGGTGGCTTGTTCAAGTGCATTCTCCAAAGCACACAAAGCTTTCTTGGCGCTGAAAGGCATTCAAGTTTTATTCCGTGGTCGGCCCGGTGTATGGAGTAATCTGGCAGAATTGTCAATTGATTGTTTGCGTGAATACACCCAGAAAATATTTTCGAGAACTACGAACATATGGGATTTCATGCAGCTGGGCAATGGAACAATCTAGTTTCTGGAGACTTATTTTATGTGTTTCGTTAGCGAACCTATTAAAATGATTTTTAAATAAAGTTTTAGTCTTAAAATTTTATATGTTTTACATTAAAAATCGATTTCCTTCATAACATCTACCCGATTAAGACACGATTCGGGAAAACGTTTCCATGCAAAATAAAAGTACGTGACTATAAGTTTACACTGGGTTGCCAAATATATTAGACTGTCGAATTCATGACGTGAATTTCATTAGAAGCGAAATAGAGAGAGGAGTTCATGACTCTTTCTGCGTTTTAACCGCCATCTGTTCCAGATTAAAATTCTTCTTTTCGACATTAAACGAATATTTAGTAAAACCGAAATAGATATATATTTGGGATTTCACCCAGTTTTGTTGTTGTACTGGAAGTGTGAGCGAATACATAAGTAAATAGTAAATAGAAAAGATGACCTCAGCAACTAAATTAGTTATTCTATTGTCAAATTTTATCCCCAAACACTTAAATCATTTTTCGGCTATAAACTTCAAATGTCGCCGAGATATCTTTACTAATACGCCTCGTCTTAATATGGAATTTATGCTTGCATGAGAAAATATCGAGATATTTCTGGTTGCCCTGAGTAGCCGTAAGTACTTTATGCTAAATTTTTATGTCAGAAACATTTCTTTTGGCGACGCTTAGCCTTTCTACATTGTTTTGTATTTAAAATGTACTCGTGTAAATTTATTTTCAATCCGGAATAATTTTTTGTTTTAATTGTCTCTGTATGCAAATTTTTTTTAAAGTCGTTTATGAACTGGCAAGTTTTTTTTCCATATCGTTAAAGCAGCTTAAGAAAAGTTGTCGTTTGATTAATGTTTGAGGTTTGAGGAATGCAATAAATAAATAATTTTAAATGAAGCTGAAAAGATTGTAGCAAATTTAATATCTATTGCGGCTATTAACACTTTCTTTGTTCTTAATTGAACTTTAATTAGTTTAATTAATTTACAATTTTCTACTTAAATTAGATGAAACAATAAAATATATAAAATAAATAAGTTAATTAAAATTAATACATCCACAATTGGACGTATTAAAGTGCAAAGTTACTTGGCGCCAATAGAAAACATAAACAGGTCAGATTTAACAGATGCTGCACGTTTAGAAAAAAATCTAATTCAAAAACATATGTATGCATCCAAACTATGAGCAAAACGTGACATGCATTGACTTGTCTTGGCCAAAACAAAGTGTAAAGTGTAAATAATAAACTTGTAATGCTTAAAATGTATGACGTACACGTCTGGGGAGCCGCCTACTAACTTAAGTGACGCTTTAGCCGCCATTCAAATTTTATTTTCTTCAAAAGATCGGCCGGCAGATCGGCATTTCACCGACTTTTTGACCCCGTGGAAGGTTGCAAAGATGCATTTTTTGTCTTATTTTTATATCGCGCAAGGACTTTTGCTAGTAACTTATTTGTTTGTGGCTCTCGAATGATGGACTGGACTTGGCACAAATTAAATGATACTCGTATAATAATTGTCTCAAGGAAATTGTTTTTGTGTTCAAAGAATATTCATAAGGAAAAACTCTTCATCCGAAATTTTGTTTTGTCTAGACTTTCTGCTTTAGTTTTAAAACGATTTCACAGCAAATTTTTTGGAAATAAGTTTGGAAATGGTGCACCGCTAAGTACAGAGGGATCATTGGAACTGCAGGGCAGGTGGTTGGCGTATGTGCACACACGAAATTTGTGGCAACACTTTGCTTTAGCTGTTAATCTGGCAGACTCACTTCACTATACCCATCAAATACAGGGACTTTTCTTATGTTATTAGACTTGATTGTATGTTCAAATATTTGCACAGTTCGATTTTTGACAGGGTTCTAAAGTGTCGTTCGACTCACATGTCCCATTTCGAAATTTCTCATAAAGCAGTTTATTTTCTGCCCTCAATGACGAAAAATTGTTGTTCGATTATTTTCAATTAAAAATTTATACATAATGGCGGTTTTCACTCTGTATTATGTTTAAAATACTTTTATATATAATAAACAAACCGAAACAGCTGACTTTTGCTTAGATATTTTTACCCCCCACAAATAAACAAAAGAGAGCAAAGAGTTGGTGTTTCGTGAAAAGAAATAAAATCTTAAAAAATGCATAAAGAAACCGCAAGAAGAAAATTATTAATCATTTGGTTCCAGGTGCAATTCATCAAATCGAAGTACCTGTCAGTAGATAGTGCGCCAAATCTGCCAGCTGTTTCATACTTGTAAATAAATGTACTTAGAACGTTTAGTAAATCTACTACTGTTTTTTGTATTGTAGAGGTTGTTGCTTTAGTAAATTAAAAATGTATAAATTTTGTTGTTGTCAAGTTTTAAATTTATCAAGATTTACCTAAATCTATAATATATATACAATTTGATACTCATGATTATATGAATTCATCAGATGTGGAAAAGACGAAGAGAAAGATGCGCACTTTGCATTTGGAGCGGTTTTTGCCACAGGTAAATTTTTAATTTCCATTTTGAATTTAATCAAACTCAGTTACTTGTTGACACACTTTATTGATGCTAAAACAATTAAGAGATGTTGCCACCCGCAGCACCGCATAATAACGGACATTATGTATGATATATATATATGTATGTATGTGTGCTGATGTTTTTGTCATTTGCCATTAAGTTCACGTTTTGGAGTAGTCAATGTTGACGTTTCTGGATGTTCACAGTCTTGCGGAGAACATACTAATGCTGCTGTAACAATGTTTCGAAAGTGGTTTCTTTGCATGTTTTTTTCGTAATTATTCTTCATTCCCTTCCAACGCCCCCAGTACGTGTGGGGGAGGGGGGGGGGGGGCAAATGAAGATCTCTTGAAACCAAAAACAATCACCATTTTCACTTATAGGCAATAACGAATTAAAATGAATAACGACTGAAGATTATTTTAAATAACTTTCACATTAAAAATGTGAACTTACGTGACGTAAACATGCGTCTGACCGAAAACAAAACTAAACGCTTGAAATAAGAAATCGTATTTATGTTTCAAGTTAAACCAGTACCACTTCCTGCAGACCCTTGTTACCTTCTGGCCAGGCCTTTTTCAATCGCTGCTTTTGTTGTCGTCCAATGAGCGCCTGGCAATTGTCTCTCATTTGTTTGCATTAATCTGAATTAAATGCTTTTGGAATTAAATGTGTCCGAATCCGCCAAATACGAGTACTTGCGTGTTAACATCTCATAAATTTATTTTAAATAATCGCGTATTTTTTCTTTCTTGTTTTTATTTAGTTTATCATAGAAATTGTCTGGGCCAGTAATAAAAAATATTAACAACCGTTAAATTTATTTTCAAACTTCAGTTTCTTGACGGCGAAGAAATGCAGAAAAGAAAAAGTGCTGTTGCAAATAATTCAGTGACACCTTAAATACTTGCCGCCAGTAAGAAAGCAAGCAAAAAAAAAAACGTTCTTAATAAATTTTTAGTTTCGCAAAAAAAAAAAAAGAAAAGAAATGGGGAGAAAAGCAAATGATTGGCCAATAAAATGAAAAACTGTTTAAAATAGTTTTCAGCCAACATGATTTTATTATTCTCCAAAGGAAAATATAAAACGAATCTGACTGTTTGGCTGGTACTCGTATTATCTTTTCGTAATGCATCAATCAATAAATATGCTGAGCTGAGCTTCCCGATAATGCTGATGATGTTGCAACAACAGCAACTAAAGACTGCAACTGCGAATCCAGAGTTCGGCTCAAATGTTCCAGTTTTTTCTCGTTATGTAGTTGTTGTTTCTTTCTCCTGTCTCCTGTCTCCTCTTATTTTGATTTTGGTTTTGTAGTTAATTTATGTAATTTATGTTTGCCAGCAATTTGAACGCCTTTAATATCAATGAATCTATAAATTACATTTGTATAACAAATAACAAGCAAGATCAAGGATATCAAAAGATGCTTAAGGCTGCCAAATATTGCACAAACTTGTTGGTGTTACGACGGACGGCAACGCTGCGTTGCAAGCCAAAACAACACAACTTCTAATACAGCAGCCGCCACTAGCGAGAAATGGAAGCAGCTTTGGTAGCAGCTACAGCAGCCGCTTCCAACAGGCATCGGTTAGAAGCGTACACCAAGTGTGTGCGCCCACTTTTCAGCGAATTTGGATGTCTTTTAAACGGAATTAGACACCGGGCTGCCAAGTGGACAGAATAAAAAGTGTGCAAAATTTGCCATCAAGCTCATCGGGCTTCGGTTGATTGAGATTTGCTCTACGGTTGAAAAGCGTGAAAATTACAGAACTGGTGAATTTTTAAGCGGGGCGCACAGAACAGGCATTTACGGCACAATAGATATTTCTGCTTCGACGACAGACTTAATGTTTCTAGAAATAGAAGGAATTAATATTTTGATGGTCTGAGACGCAGAGTGTAGCTGATGAATTTCCATCTGGAATACGCTGCAAATATTTGACCCTTCGTCACTCGTTAATAGATTCGTTATTGGAGCCTAGTTTTCTTGCGGGAAATGTGCCGTTCCATCACTATATTTACTGTTTGGGAGGAAATATGCATTCGGGTTTGAAATTAATTTGCTAGATATTACCCGGTCCATGTCATCGCCACAAAACAAGCAGGAACGAAAAAGATGACCTTTGAGAAAAGTCCAAATCAGCTGTGTTGCCATGGACAGCTGTGCAAACAATTTGTTTTGTGCTGAATTTGCACCAGCAAATTTGTACTAAGAAGTTTTTAATTCAATTCGAAATATTTTTTTTTTATTGTTAATCGCCAACAAAAAACACTGAGTCTTACTTATTTTGAAGACTTGACCTTTTAAATTTTTTGTTGTTGCAAATTGAAGCACAAAATGCGGCGTGTAAGCCATTACAGGATGGACCTAAAGTCAGCATGGGGCTTGAAAATTGGATTGATTGATTTATTTTTTAAATTTAAATAACACCTGAAAAATACATAATGGAGAGATTTAAAACTGAACCAAGATCAGCCCTGAGATGTGGCCACTCTGCCCCACGAGACGCAATATCACGTTTAAGTCAAATATTTGACGCGAAAAATGTTATGGAAAATGCTCTAAAACGAGTCCATCAGTGGGCATCGATTTCCATATTTAGTGTAAAGCATTTTGAAATTCTTCATATACGCGAACCACCCTGTACTTTGTGGTCACTGTGGCCGAAGCAACTGGCCGTTCTAAAGCAATTCGAATTATGCCAAGTCGTTTCATAGCACACTTTTACCTGGCAACTCTTAGTCGCGTTCAATACTTACATATTTTCTTTTCCGTAAATAAAACGAAAAGCCCACTTTAAGTGATTATTTTCACATACATTTAATAATTATTCTTCTAGTCCAGTTGGGCTCATAATCTTTTCTGTTTGTGATTTTAATATGTATTATCTATCAAATTGTTGTAAAATTGCTCGTAAAACTATGAATTCTTTCGCATGTTTTCGATTCAACACTTTTCGTAGTGGCCGTGAGTGTGAGTGTGAGTCGGAGCGTGTGTTGCTTTTTGATCAAGATACGTGCCAACTTGAACAAACTATTAAATACGAGGACCATCAAAACAATTTTCTCTGGACTGTGCGGTTTTTTTTTTTTTTTTTGGTTTGTCTGAAATAATTTGTTCGCATAAATTGTTTGGCTTAAAGGCTTTAAGCCATAACTGTCACTGATAATAACACCTTAGTGGTGACTAAAATTTATAATCCATTCTATTAAAAATTGTCCGTCGTTCATTTAAGCCAGAAGAAGTCATTTGTGTTTGTTGTTAAGTATCTCGTCAACCCGTGTAAGTGTGTGTGTATGTGTGTGTAATACACTTTGGCAAACGGTTTTGGCTGTCATATTATGTCGCTTTTTGTGCGCTTTACGGCCATTTGAACTGAGATGAGAAGATGTCTTGCGCAAAACGTCCAATTCATTTGCGTAATAAAAAAGCTTAAATTAATATTATTTTAAATAACTAAAAAGAAATATGCAAATTTTGTGTGTACGAATGTGTATGAGAGTATGTTTCTGTGTATAAATTAAAAGAGAGTGTAAATTGTTTATGTGATGACAGCTGGAACAGCGACTCAATGAATTTACGCGAGAGTAGGCACAATGAGCTCGATGGCGACACAGGCTATTGCCATGCCAAGAATGTCAATAAAATTTTACTCAAAAATAACTTTTATTCTAAACTGTTAACATCAGACTTGAGGAAATCAAGGAGTCGCTATAGAACTTTTTGATTGTTCAACACCCAGTTGCAATAATTACTTGTGTTTTAAAAATGTTTCACTTTTATTTATAACAATAATAAAAAAACAAGTATCTTCAGCTTTTTAAAATTTTTATTTTAAATTAAATTTTTTTTTTATTTATTTGCTGTTTAGAAAATAGGAAACGGGTGTACAAAATTTATTTGGAATGCTCAAAGAAAATTTTAAACTTTTCATAGAGATTTTCTGGACGTACTGCTCATTCGTGTTCTGAAAACATCGCATTTTTTACTTTTTTCGAGCAGAAATACCTTTGAGTAAAAATTATTGGTTTTAATATTTTTTTCAAGTTACAATAATTTATTTGAGTTACTGATTTCTTTTAAAAAGATTTTAAAGTGCTTTAATTTGATCGAATACGACTCACTTCTAACTTTAAATTTTAAAAGTCCACATAAACCTTTGCCGTCATTTATTTTTATAACAATTCAATGGCTGGCATGAACGGGCCGAACATTGTAAGCAAACGGGCGTACCGTTAGCGTCATTTTCAGAAAGAGGGGCATTGGCGCATATATGTTCAAGTAACGCCCTATGTTCTGCTTTACGTTTTCCTGTTTCGGAAGTTCCCTGCCCCAATACACTTTCATCATTGCACTGTGTACAGTTGCTTTCACGTCTAGGACTGCAGTAGAGTGCCACAATGAGCTTAAGAGCCCAGCTGATCTGGGCTGAGTCAGATTATTCTAATCTCTCAGGTTATTCTAATCTGCCAAAAAAGGCTCGTCTTTTGTTATCGGGAAATGCAAAAAGAACTCCAAACCTAAAAATACTATCGGGGACACTAGGTGGGGGAACCGGACCTCGGCGCATTAAGCTCTTGAAGGGAAAGGGAAGCACATTACATCAACGATGGTTATTTTCCTACATATGATCAATCTTATTGTAAGTCCAGTTTAGAACCAGAAGTCAGCAAGTAGCCTACTCACATCATCGCAGTGACGAGTTTCGTTTAATAACTCTAGTGTAGCGTGGACTCAATACACAGTGTTGTATGGACTCTGCAGCCCCCACTTCTTAGTCCACCTTTTCCTGTATCGCAATATTTTTCTCCAGCTAAATGTATATCCGATAACTCTTATGTCTTTCTAAGAAGATGGTTTTGCTTATCTTCCCCAGTTATACTTGTGTCCCGACAGTAACTGGTACATGATGCACTGTCTGCCATATATATCCCATACACATCAGATTAACATATCACTGAGTTTTGACGATACCATCGGTGATTGCTTGAACTTTCACCTGGAACTGCGTGGCATTAAGAGTTAGTTTCGGCTATGAGAATACCAAGCACTATGGATACCTGATCCAGGTAATCGTTCAACCATCCGATATTAATTTTAAAACATTGGTTTCCAGTATATATCCGCCCAAAGGTCGGAAGATTTGCTGATGACTATTTGATTATTAAATCATTTCGGAACTACAATAGATGTGTGGAGATCTTGATACTTTGATCTCTTTGTTTTTTGTTATCAATACGATAAATTTTCATCATATAAAAATATATGGCCAAAAACTACGAATTGATGGAAAATCGACAATGTCCATTGGAGATTGTCGTTTTTGTTATAGTCATAGTCTGCTTAATGAAAATCCGTTATATTATTTATGGGATCTTCAATTCTAAATTCAACTAACAAACCTAAAATTGTCAATACAATAAATCTAAAATCAGATCGTTGCGCAAAAACAAAAATTATAAAAAAATCACCATTATTCAAAATTTTAATTTCATTTCATATCTAGTGATTTAATTTCGTGCTTTATAAGTTATTCGCTTAAACGTTATAACTACTGATTTTTAAAATCATTGTTGTTCGTGCTATAATAAAATATAAAGCAACCGTTACTTATCTTTTTCGAATTGCCGGTAAAACTATTTGAGAATTGAAATCCAACTTCCGTTCTTTGTGATTTATTATAAAATCTTTAAAAGCGGAGACCATTATACCCCTGAAGTATTTCTTCGCAAGAAACAGACTTAAAATTTACTGTTTTTAGTTGCCAAATAAAAATTGCTTTTCCACCAGAAATTCAAAGTTTTTGTGATTTACAGCTGAATTTTTAAAACAAAAACAGTTGCCACCACTGGATATTTTCGTCTATTTTGAAACATTTCCGTTGCACATTATCTTTTAGCGAGTATTTATTTTCTAGTTTTAATTCCGCACTTTAAATTATGCTTCTAAGATTTGTAATTGATAAACATTTATTTAATTGTTGTGATAAGGTTTACGTATGCAGAGTTGGGAGTAGTGCAATAAGTTTGCTGCTTCCTGCCTTTGCAAAAGTTGAAGTATTTTTTTTTATTATGAATTTTAATCGATTTTCGCTGTTTGTAAAAAATCAAGCTTCGCTGTTCAACGAATTTTCAATCGAACATAATTTTGCTTTCGACGCTGTGGGACAGTTTGAAAAAGAAATTAAAAATGTAAATATATATAATTTTTTTACGCCACTTTAACTAAAATGTGTACAAAAATATACGATTTTGCTTCTCACTCTTGAGCAGGTGTTTATTGGCATTTGGTCCAATTCCGGCAAATACAATTTTTTAAAACTTGAAGCACCTCTAACAGCACTACAGATACTGTGGTCTGTTCAAGAGCCAGCATGTTTTCGTTCCCAAGGCTCAGTTTGAGCCTTAGATCCTTGCGAACAACAGCGCAAAGCTGCTAAAATGAGCCTAAAATGAGTTTCAAAGTTTCCCTACCTGATATCCTTATTCGTTGCCAAAATGTTAGAAGCATTTCTTAACTTCTTTCCGCTTCTGGCCAGTTCCAATTAGAAATCTTCTACCTCAGACGAATCCTCGTACCATAATTCGGCTTTTGGTCATGTTAATTAATGATTTATTTAACTCTTTCCTACATTAAATCTCTACAAAAAAACTACTTTCTAAACCGGGCCAGCTGATCGATTGCTGTTATGGAGAATAACTCAATTTGGTGCCAGTTTTATCGTATGTGCGTCATAACAACATATGAAAATTCGTTCTATAATTTGCGTCGACCACAATCGAATAGCCAGAGTTGCTCATAATAGGCGCCTTAATTATTTTCCCTGTTTTTAATGTGTTTGCAAGTTTAAGCGAATTTTGAAACTAATCCTGATTTACACACATCAATTAGTGAAACAAACTTTTCGGATATGAAGAAGTAAAAACAAGTTTAGAATAAAACTCGACCGCAACTAATTACATAAAGTGAATGTGCGTGACCCAGCACTTATTTAGAAAGTACTTTTTCAACGGGACCGTTTCATGTCCTGACTTAAGATTTGTTAGAAAATCTTAGACATTCTTAAACGGAATCCTTTCTTGCATTTAAGTATAACTAGTTTTAAGAGATTGGAAAAAATGATGGTTGCACTACTCCCAGCACTGGAAGCATGATGCTGAAATTCAGTAGTAAGACGTTGGACTTGTTCGATTACAACAATCTGTTAATCAGTTTATTTAAACATTGCAAAATGCAAATGTTCGCTCAAGTATTTTTAATTGTGTTATTAACAAAAATTGCAAATGCAGGCCTAGAATTTTGTGAAAAAGAAAATGTAAGAATGGAAATTTTTAACATAAAAATATATATGTGTTTCCTAATTAGACTCAGCATAATGTCAAAGAAATATTAAACACTTTCTTTAAACTTAATATGATTAAAAACGAATACATACATTTAAACTCATCAGATCAAAACTTGAAAAAATTATAAATAAAACTGAAGTGACAGGATATTATTTCACTTGTAAGAAAATAAATACGAATAAAAAAAATAAATTGTAAAATTACGTTTTAAAATAGAATATTTTAAAAGGCCGGTACAAGAAGCCTGTGTCAAATCCATTATTCATTTGAAAGACCTTTGAGTGCCCGTATATTGTGGAAATCTCTGATGCTGCTTCACTGCCGATATGTCCCATCTGCCTTGACTGGAGTACAAAAAGGAGTTGAATTTGATCGGCACGTGTTAATAATGTCTTTGCGATTTGCTGTGGCTGGGAGTTAATTGCTGAGGCTTAAGAAAACCTCACAAGAACAATCCAAAGCAGCTGAAATCATGTGCATTATCTATGGGCAATTTATGCCGCAAGTCCCTCAAGCATGAGCCATGCGGCACGCCGTTTTGACACCAGATATCGCTAGTGTCCTTATTAAGCAATTCAAGCCATAAAATGTCCTCGGCGTTGACATACATACATGTGTATTTACTGGCAACACCGCCAGCTCAAAGTCCACATCAAATTGTCATTTTGATTTGGCACTCTGGGATTTCTTGCGGACTAGAGTCGTCTTGAGTTCGATAATTTAGCTTGTTATCCATCCCAAAATGAGGGCGATGGAAATTACGCTCACTTAGTCCTAGACCCATGTAGCAAAATAGTTCGTTTAAAGTGTTCATTTGTGGGCAGCTCCTGGTTTAATTGGGTTTTAACCAGAGTTAAACCCAAGACAAGACTCGAAGCTCGAAGCAGGATTTTGGAAGTGATGCTAAATAGATTATGGTTCTGGTCTGGACTACACTGCGATTTATATTATCAGTGGGACGACATTTGCTTCAACAAACTGGTTTTGAACGTTATTCCTCTACATATCGGTTTGGCCAAACAGATCGATTAAAAAGACTTTTTAACAAAATGACATCCACGAGCTGGCAAATTTCAGAAGCCCCTATCGGAAGACCAGGATTGATCTGTTACCTTCTAACGCATCAGAATTAGTCACAAAAACATTTCTAATTAAAACTAAAATTTGCTATTCCATAGAAATTTTAGTATTTTGCACCTGTCGGGAGTCGACAATACGGACTATTTTAGGGGAAGCTGAGCGTTGCATTTACTAACGGTTTCGTCATTTGGTTTTAGTAGCCGAGTCGGAAGCTTTACACCATTTTGCTTTATTTTTTGTAAGACACATCCCAATGCATTAGTTTAAATCAAGAACATTTGAATTTGTTTGATGAAAATAAGTTCTAAGAATAACTAGAAAAGAGCAGAATAACGAAACAAAAGCCAAAGCGATATTTTTTCACTCACTAATAAATTAAAATACTGAAAGTATCAAATAATTAAAAAAATTTATTGAAAGCTTCAATAAATATTGTGATGGAAATTTTCATCACAAGTTATCAGTTATATGCATAGACATACTGATTCCTTAGGGATGGATTTTAAGCTCAATGATAAAATAAATCTGAGCTTCATTTAGTTCCAATTTCTCTTGTAGTCTTAAAAAAGAGCCGACTACGAAATAGACCAAATTTAAAGTCTGAAAAATTTGTCTTAATAAAAATAAATAAAATTGAAAGTTTTCCCTTGAATGTTGTTGAATATTCAGCCTCCCACCAAAACCACTCTTCTTGACAAAACGTTTCTCCAATTATAAATTCCGCGTCAATCAACTATACAATAGCTGGCAACGCTGATGGCAGCTGTCCTGATGGTGTTCTGGAACATAAAATCACTTTAATCTTAATTTGAAACCAATGACTTGTCCGAAAAAAACTTCTTTCGATTTTCTAATCTTTACATGCACATTCATGTTTGCGCCTGTTTCACAGTCTTTATCTGCCGCAAGAAAACCCGGAGAAAAAAACTAAAGAGAAGTTCTAATATTTTTCAATTTATTGATTTATTTTTGGAAAGTTTTTGTTCATAATAGAAGGAATTAGAAAATACTCGCGGAACTGACGGTCAGGGCTGGACTGATTGTGCACATCCATACATACATATTGTATGTATGTAAATACGGAGAAAGTGGTGGCCACAAACGATGTGAATTTGTGTCTCAAAGTCTGATTTGCTTCCGAAGATTCGCATGTGGAGGGGTGTTAAAATCTTTTTGCCAAAAGTAAAACCTTGGCTTCGCTTTTGAAAAGTTTTACACAAATCTGCCAAATCCTGCCAGAGTCACGAATATTTTTAATACTATTTTGGCTATTTGATGTTAATGATTCGCTCCATATTTTTTTGGAATTTTTGTTTCTTTTCAGTTGCTGTTTTAATATTAAAAAAGAAGCAAAAATCTGACAAATTGTGAAATTTTTTTCACGATTTATACGTATTTTATTTTGACGATTTTTTTCGCCAGCGATTTTTCACGACTCCAGAAAAATGTTTTTCTACCTTTTTTTATGCACTAGTTTTCATAAGTGATTTAATTGCAGGCAGAGTGCTCGACAAATGACAGCAATCAAACTTCTGATCTCAGTGCCTTGGTCAAGACCGCGATTCAGTATTTTAGCAATCTGAATCACAAGTAAGTAAAATCGCATATTATTTGTCCGCGCGAAGAGTCCATCTTCAATAAAACTTTCTCGCAGTTATCACCATAAAATAAACACAATTGCGCAGGATATTGAAGCAATAAAAAATAATCTTCAATCTGATGGCTCAAAACGCTACAGTTTCGATAAGTCGCTGGAGCAACTATTACAGACGCCAATGCCTGCTGCGGCTGGTAAAAATGCAAAGTGTTTGTATGACAAGCTTTGGGTCATAATCCAGAGGCGTCAGGAAGGGGCCGTCAGCTTCTACCGCAGTTGGGTGCATTATGCTGTAGGCTTTGGCAACCCATTTCGGGAATTTTTCATCGGCCTGGACAAGTTGCACGCTCTGACGAGTTCACGGCCACATGAGCTGATCATAAAACTAGAAGACTTTAAGGGCAACCAGAAATACGCCCGGTACGATTATTTTCTGGTGGGAAATGAGAACGAAAAGTATCAATTGAAGAAGCTGGGAAACTATAGCGGCAACGCAGGCGACTATTTGCGCGACCATGTGGGAATGTTTTTCTCAACCAGAGACAAGGACCATGATGCGAGTGAAAACTTGCAGTGCGCAAAAATTTATCAAGGAGGCTGGTGGTACCACAATTGCATGACAAGGTACTAAGTTTTTTCAAATATATTTTGAACTTTTTTATATTTGAATTATTTCAGCAACTTGAATGGCCCGTTTCGTACGCGTTACGAAGTCAACAACTATAACATGACCTGGGGAAAACTCAACGGTACGCAGTACAAGTTCGTTCAAATGATGATACGTTCCAGGGAGTGAATGGAGTCATAAATATACACTGACAAAATTTCAAGACATTTAACCCGTCAAAACGGGAATTTCTCCAAATACTGCGTTTATTTATTGGGTGAAATATAAGTAAAATTGTTCTGCTCGCCCAGACTTTTAGATTGATTTCAATAAAGTTTTAATTGCAATCGAGAACAAGCTTTGCGGCATTCGATTTCGGATTGGCTTAAGCTAAAAGTAAATTATGGAAAAGAAGAAATCTTTAAGCAAGTAAGAACAAGACTTGTGCAAGTCAATTGTCAATTGCGCAAGTGTGCAGTCAAATGTCGTGTAGAATTATTTAATAGAAATTCGATTTTTTATTACTAAGAAATCTCAAACGCCGACATTTAAATTATAGTCAACTTCTCGTTACTTCAAGCGTTTTAAAAACGCCAAATTTTCAAGAATAAACACACGTCTATTTTTAATAGACACAATCATGATACATATTTTTGTTAATGAAAGTAATTAATTGATTGATTCAGATGAAAATCCAGTTTCAACATCCGCATATTCAACAATCTATCATATTGTTGCCATGGCCAAAAATATTATTGTTGTCATCAACAATGTTGTTTTTATATTCTACTATGTTGTTGCCTTCACCAACTATATTATTTTCATATCAGCCACGCCATTGGAAACTCAAATAACTTTTTGTAAAGTTGGTGTAATTTATTTTTTATTAATTGATTTGAAAAATAATACATTTTTATTAAAGTAATTCAAGAAGTTTTGAAAATAATTGAATTCAAATGGCTTCCACCCTCTTGATGCAAAATTGTCTGCAGTGACGACTGTCTGCTGACACCCATTTTAGCAGATAAGCTCCTTATCGAAACTCTAGGATAGGATTGTGTGGCAGCAGCTACAGCAGCAATAGTTTCTTGCGTCCGAACTGAGGAATCTCGATGATAAGGCCCTCTTGCGATTGTGCCAGGCGTGGTAAAATTATTCACAAGCCTCATTATAGTCCATCTGCTAGGAGGAGTGCCGCCAAACGTGCGCCTTTATTCTCTTTGGACTATGGACTCTAAAGCGTGAAAGCGGCGCACTATTCAAATTCTTGTTTCATTGCCCCAAATTCTCCATTTTCGTTAAATCTAAAGATCAATCTATAGAATAAAATAAAAATGGAACAGGTTGGTTACACAGAAAAAAAATTATTATGCTTTTTTTGGTAGTAGCTTTTATCAACCACCCTGTATTATTATGGCCACTAACGATGTTTTTGTCATGACCACGCGCGCTCATGTTGTCATGATTAATTAATTAAAACTATTGCAAATTAAGTGAAAAAACTATTCCAAATAATTATTTGAGTCTGATAAAGCAAAAGCAGCCTTTAATTGTTTAATGATTTGTCGTTTTGAACTTTCAAGACTTCACAGAAATATAACGAAGTTATAGGCCATTTAAACGTCTTCGTTTTCTTAGGGGCCACTCTGCAACTTTTTCGTCCGTATGACCAGATTAAAAAAACTTTAGCTAAGAAACTGTTTTCAACTCTCTTTGGAAACTCTATGAATGGATCATGGATCATGGATCACCAAACATAAGTTTCATAGTCTGGACGAGGAAGTTGGCGGCAGAAATCTTATTTGTTCAGCTTCATTGAGTTTTTGAGATAATTTTGTACAGAGCATTTATTATATAATATTTGAAGGTAATCATTTTCTTATCGCAAACTTAACCTGGAAACTATTTTTAATTATTTTGTGCACAAAATAAACAAAAACTAATTTTAATTAAATTTGAAGTCTCGTTTTAGAACAACTTTGAGGTTATGTCTCCCGAGACGAAAAGTTGGCGAAAGAGCTGAGAAAAACTGTTTGCGCACATACAGATTTTGGCGTACGATCGCTAATCATTTCCTTTTTATTTGGACAAATTCATTGCTGCCCACATGCCTATTCGAGCCTTTGGCTCATTTGGGAAATATGTCTGAGGACAAAAAATTAACACAATCTGTCCGACAAAATATCAACCTGCGGCGCTGAATACAACGAACATGATTTCATTGTTAGACTAAAAAATTGAGTGTGAGCCGCCACGCCCACAAGACAGTTCGAAGCAGAGATTGGTTGCATTCTAAGTCTGTATACCGATTATAAAGGTTCGCCGCACAAACAAACGACTCTTTCGTGTAATTTTATTCAAATAGTGAAAATGTCCGACTAATCGGTCACTTGTGTTATAAGCAGGGGAAAAGTTAGTTGTAGCTTTTCAATTTTATTCACATATACATACGAATGTCATATAGTCAAAACATTATCGAGCATCTATACTTTCACCCTTATTAACATTTGTGTAGTTTTATAGGAAGATTTAATCTGATCGTAAGAGCCCCAGGTAACACCAACCCCTCTCTCGTCTTCTTTGAGAGTACCATTGTATCTGTATGGACCATTTAGGTTGCTAAATGAGAGAAAAATTGAAGACTGAATTTTTTTGAAAGCCATGAATTGGTCATACCTGGTCATACAATTATAATACCACCAGGCGCCCTTAAACCAGTGAGCGCAATTTCCTTCATCGGCGTCATCGTTGTCTTTGTCTTTGGTGGTGAAAAATTTCTTCAAATGAAACTTCATTTGATTTCCGGCCGTTCCGCTGTATTTCCCCAATTCCTTCAAACGATATCGCTCTGCTTCGTTTCCAATCAAAAAGTGATCGTAATGGGCAAATTTCGGAGTGCCTTCAAAGTCCGTTAATATCACAAGTAATTCATGATTTCTATCGTTCGTGAGCTGGTGAATTTTGTCCAACCCAATGAAAAATTCGCCCGCTTCGTTGCCAAATCCCTGCTTGTAGTCTGTCCAATTTCTGTAAAAATCGATGGAACCATCCTGACGCGATTGTATCACAATCCACAAGTTGTCGTATAGACTTGGGTCAATTACCCCCTCATCGTCTCTTAGGTTTTGATACATCTGTTGTTGAACGATGTATTTGATACTCTCCATTTCAGCTGCTAGAGTTCCGATTTTGTCGTCGATTCTAAAAATAGAAGTAGTTTCAAATTTAACGACGTCAATAAGGCGCATTTCCCGAAACTAGGATCAGATCAAATGCAATACATTAAACGGAATCACCAAAAAGTGTTAAAAAGTATGTCCTAAGCGGCCAATCAAACTGTAAAATACACTTTGTCTCTAAAAAAAGATAAAGTGAAAGTACTAGAGGAGCTTGAGAAAAGCGTAATATTTAGTGATTAGATTAAAGTTCGATTTAGTATTCAATCAATTAGAAACGAAAAGAGCAGGCTGTCAAAGTACCTCCGAATCAGTGTTCATGTGTAAGCACTGTTTTGTTCTGTTATGTTAGAAATTAGCTGGACTAGCAAAGAATACAGTAGGATTCGCTTCAGCTATACGATAAAGCAACCTGATAATAAAGAGGAGCAAATTAGTAAAATATCGTTCGATACCTCGAACGTAAAAAGTATCGCCCAAAATAAGTTTCAATTGGTACTAAAGCTATTTACGGATTGTTGCCAGATCTTAGAATAGTGTAAGATTTGACAGTGATTCGGTAGTGTCTCGACAAAGAAAAAATGCCACGAGAAGGTGAATTGTCAGGTCGGACGATTGCAGGAAAATCTTATAATTTCATTGCCAGACAAATGTCCAGTACAGTAAATTTAGCTAATTATAAAAGATGTTAGCAAGAGTGACCAGGTCTGTTGCTGTGGACACTGTTGCCAATAGATATACTGCTCAGAGAGTGTCGTCATTGGCGCATTAATTTGAAATGAGCTTTCAATGTCGACTAACACAATGGACTGACAGTTCTTTTTCTGACAACGTTGTCAGGCACAAATTGAACAGTTCTCACAGCTGTACAGCATTTATAGACATACTAGACTAACACAGTGTGCTTTGTCAAGCTGCCTTCCACCCCTCGCTCCCCCTTTAAAAAAATATTAGGTCGATCTCTTCCATATGCCAAAAAATATTGAAAATTGGTTCACAATTGCCGAAGTTATTTGACAATTGATTATTGGGCAATTTGGGACACCCTCCCCTAATTGATCCTCAAACAAAAGAATTTTTTGATACTACATTTTTTGGCGGCTCATTTTGCCCCCCACTTATTGTAAATAAAAAAAATTGGTGTCCCTCATTATAAAATCTGTTAAGAGCTGAGTAGCATAATTTAAAAAAATTAGTGTAAAAGTGGGCGTGGTTGAAAAAGCTGTGGCCTACAATTTACTCGAGAGTCCCAGTTAAATGTTGTGAAAATTTCAAGAAGATCGGTCCTATATATATCTACTTTATTATTGTAAGATCTGGCCATTATTGTTTAATAATATCTAAACACCTTTAAAATTCTAAAACCCCTTTCACGACCCCCACAAAGTTATTGAGCTTAAACATTTTCGTTTTACCTTTTATTAAGTTCCTTGATAAGTTGCATCATATCTTGATGCCCTTCCTTGATGGTATCCAGATCGTAATTCACAGCGTCCATTTTGATGAGACCAACACGTCTGCATTCATTCTGTAAAATTTCAAACTGTTCCGTACAGACTTCGGCATAACTCCGAGTTTTACACTTACATTTTCGCACACCACAATATCGGCGCGTATAAATTTTATCAAAAATAAATTCATTAATGTCGCTTTGAGAACAAACATTTTGTTAAGTTCAGAGCTGCTTTGCGCGGACTTGCGGAACGAAAGACTGTATTAAATTGAAGAAAAAACGAAATGATTTTCAATTGATGCACTTGCAAACTGCACACACACACACACACACACACACTCACTTACACTCTTATTTACACGCTTAAGCACGCAAATAATCTTATCAACAAAAAGCTCATTATTCAATTTCATTGTACTCAACAAATCAATTTATCAATAAACAATAATCAAGGAAATCTGACGCAACGAACTCATTAGCAGGAAGTTAAATTAAAGTTCTTGTTCTGGCCCGACCTCCAGAAAGTCTTTGAAAGTATTTTTGAGCAGGATTTTGTAAAATATTCCGAGACGAGAATATGGCGAAATGTCAAAATCGACTTTTTTCATTACGGAAACTATACCATTTTAGTCTCATTATGAATCACATAAAAACGGAGCACCTCAGCACTCCACTTCCCCCCAGCTTTTAGAATCATCGCTAATCGTTTATACTTTTCGGACTCTCAGAATCAAGCAGCTCATCTCAGAGTGATGCGTCACAAAAAAAAAAAAAAAGGCTGCTGTTAAAAAACGAAACCGCTTCCCACTTGGCACGAACTGCTACTGTTTCACATCAACGTTTGTACTGCGTTCTAGCACTAGAAAGTGTTGGCAATACGATTCGAATTGAAATAACAACGATTTGTTAACCTCATTATTGCGAGTAGAACAAACAATAAAATACCTTCCTTTTAGAGTCAATTGTTTTTGGCGGCAGTTCAATTATGGAACGTTTCTCTTTTGCAACTCGTGCCACAAATAAAAATAAATTCACTGGTTTTCTATGTCATGTTGTGATTTTGTTCTAATTTCCAAGTAGATTTATTTCAATATTTTTCGCCCATTTTTCTTTGTTTATTTATTAATTTTAACTGCAATAATGATCCATAATTTATATTAATTTATTTGTAATTTATTTAGAAATGACTGCAATGAGAATTTCATAATTCTTCCGCATACAAAAGTGAAGAAATCTGTAAATTTTTTTACAGCGCTGATTATTCTTTGTAATGGAATATTTGAAAATTTAATGATTCCACCCGCACTTGAAGCTTCGGCAATTTATCTTGAGTTGTTTCTAAAATCCTTTCCAGGAATTTTTCATTTCCAGGCACTTGAATACCGTTGCTCTGCTCTGCTGTTGGTGCCAGAGACCTGAAAATATGAAATGATTTTGTCAAACACTTTGCAAGATCCCCTAATAATTTTTGACTTGTGATGAAATCATCTTCTAGCCCTTTTTTTCTGTATAGAAATTTAGTTTGATGAGCTGTTCAAGTTTGTTAATGGGTTGTCATTGTGTGCGAATAGTTGCTGGCAGTGCTGAAAAGAATGCAATGAACAAAATAAAAGAGTTGATTCAAATGTTAGCAAATTATTATTGTAGCTTAGAATATCTGATTAATCAGCTGAGAGTAACTTTTCTATGGAAACTCCCCGGAATTCCGGTGAAAAACGAAGCTCGGAATTTTTTTTACTTTTCAAAATAGTTCCATCGTTTTCAGAATAGTGTTCATATATACGGACAAGTCATTGAAATGCAAGTAGTGTGTGGCATTACAGTTCTCATCGCTAATGGACATATCTTGTATAGGGAAAAGGCGCCTTCAAGAACGAAAATGTCTACAGTCTTCAAACGAGTACTGGCATGATAAAATTTTTTGCGGGTCTCGCAACTTCGACAATTAATATCAGTCGTATTGCTGAGCTATATTTGTGCACTTATCATTCCCCAGGCACAGAGACCCAGGTTTTGCATTGGCGTATTCCTAATTTGGGCATTCTGCTTACTGGGTCATAGAAAGAGGTATTAAGTCAAAGGCATAAGGCAGCAAATGCATGACTAGTATAGAACGGGAACTCCCGAAGCCTTCACCGTAGATTAGTTGACAGAAGAGGGTTCAGTGAGCTTTTTATGATGCTGACAAGGCTGAGCTGTCTGCTCTGTAAGCCTCAAATCGCAGCAAGAGGGAGAACGCTAGTATCCTCTGTTAATGGAGTTATGAGATACCCTGTTAATGGAGTTGTCAGGATTCATTCGTTCTACTAAGTCGCCATGGACGAATACAGCGTTCAACAACACCAGCGAGTAATAAAATTGTGCTTTTGTGCGCAATGCTCCACCCCTTTCATGATTGGCCTTCTTACTGAGTCTGTAAAAAATACCATAACGAAATACAAGATCTGTTGCAAATATCGGAGCAGTCCTTGACAGTCTGCTTGGCTTTAGCGAGTTTTGGGGAGTGACTTAGTACCGCTCTGACCAATATTTCATCACAATACATCGGTAGTGGCACCCAACTCTGATCACTACTCCAGAAATTTTGTAATATATCAATTAGACGACATTATTTTTTAAGTATTGAGAAGCTTAATTTACTTTCAAATAAGTAAATCCCTTCGATACTTGCGGACCGCCTTCTACATAAAATATAAGTTAAAGATTTTGTTATCATTATCTGTTAGGAATAATAAAAAATTAGTACAAGTCTTCGACTTGATGCATTTCTTCAACGAATGTTCTGGTGGAAATTTCCATCAACATGCAAAAATAGGTTTGAGCTTAAAACCGCGAGATATATGCTTGGGATCATGGTAAACGCGTTCTTAGTCCCATTTGCATTTAAACAGGTTTGGCGCTTCAGCTTTCTTTTTCTCGTGATTCGGTGCTTCGATTTTTTTTCTTGCTGGCAGGTTCATATTTATTTTTCTTTTCTTTTTTTCGCTTTGGGTTCACTCGGTTCAGGAGCTACAAAATCCCGTTTCTGTGAATCAGTACATAAGACCCTGACATTCTCATGCAAGTACCATTTGCGATCTAACGATAAACCACTTGGTGCAATGAGCGGAGGTAAATCGTTGGGCAGCTCAGCCTTTATCGCAGATTTAATCTGTCTTCTTCCGAGTGCACAAGTTCTTTACATCAATTTCGTTTATTTTGTCAAAAGTTAAAGTGGTTGTACTTGGTAATACCTAAAATGCAAACGTTTACAAAATTAATTGAAATGAATTTAAAAAATTCAAATCACAAAATCGCGACAGTTTACCTGGTAGTCTTTTGTAAAATCCTTCGAAATGAGTATCCCATGTTCGCAGTAAATTTATTACTGCTACATCTATTGACCACATCTTCAAAATCTTTGTAATAATCTACATTTGAGCGAATACTCTAGTTTCATTAATCCGAAAGAGCGATCGGGACTGAAGGAGGAAATTTAATTATATCGATTCGTTTAAGCCAGAATCCACTCGCCAGGCCAAATAATGCATCATTGCATTATTTTTACTCTGTGCTACGCAGGTATCACAAAATAAAACTAAATTTTTAACGGCATTCTTCGTGAAGTAATCGTGAATTTGGCTTTAGGTCCTTTTCCTATTTCGAACTCTTCGTCTAACAAATAGTTCGACTGAACGTTAGTGAATTCATTATGAATACCAAGAATTGAACGTTTACGAGCTGCTTTGAAATATGCCGTTCCGACTTCTTGCGGACTGGATGGATAAGATATATTTTGTGCATAGTCGAAACTCACTACGAGAGTAGCATAAGCATCCCTCATCTTGCAGCATTGTTGGTAGAATTCACGCTGGCGTTTCGCATAGTCAAGATGAGTAACAGCCATTTGTAGTTCTGCTTCTTTTGTGTCTGAATCAGATTCTTCCAAAACTCGCCGTAGCATCAACGTATTCTGATATTGTCACACTAAAAAAATACGTCACTAAAACGCATCTCCCAACTGAAGGTGAGTTCAAAGTGATAATGCGTTATGAAACTTTAAATGCGTTTTTCTTAATTTTTACACACTAGGTCCCTTTTCTCGGAGAAGGTCACATACATATAAATAAAGAAACTTTTGACCAAAGTTGATAATTGAACTAAAAGCAGTTAACGGCATATTTGGTAAAATAAAATTTAAGTATTAATATATGTAGATATATAGAGTGCTGTAAATACAGATCTATAATTCCGCTGAAAAAGAAAAATATCGGACACTTATATAATATTTAAATTTTAATGTAAATTTACATGTTATGGATAAATAAATTGTACTGAATTATAAGAACTTGTGTTTTTATTTTGTGTTAAATAATTTATTGTTCTTGAGTTTAACGATTAAACGATTATTGAAAATTAACATCGGCTGAGGAATGGGTAATATGTTTTGTGAATGGGTAATATGTTAAATGAAATAAAATATTGTGAAAATAAGTAATTAAATATATTGGGGAGCTTGTCACCAATGTTAAGAGAATTCAGAGCGTCTGAAGTCAATGTGTTTTTTTTAATATCTCGAAAATTAAGAGAAATATGATTTTGAGGAAAAGCTGAAGACTTTTTGGTAGATTATGATTTATGATAGTACTCGTACATAAAACTCGTTTCTTTCTTAACTCGTTACAAAACAAGTTAAATGTTAAGCGAAAATAAGTATCATACTGGCGAATGTGACTTTATTTAATAATTTGAAATTTTATTAACAGGTTTTAAAATGTCGAGAAAACCTCCACGGCTAAATTCTGTCCGTAATCAGTTTACAAGCGGCGTGGAATTACATATCGTCGTGTGATTTAAAAACACCCCGAAGTTACTAAAAGTTCAAAATCAACTTTTTGAATGATTGTGATGAAACATATCAACATACATGTTCCTGGAAACATGATGTTCTTATCAGCAATTCTAATTCTAATTCTAAAAGCATGTTTTAATTTTACTTAAATACATGTGTATATCCTTTAAAAAACTGGATATTTTTCTTCAAACATTAATCCTTTAATAGACATTAAGATTAAGTTTAATAACATTTTGATATAGATAATTTTGATATCATAATTTGATACATTGTTTTGCTTCTTCTGAAAAGGACTTTCGCGAAATCATAGAATACGACGATATGCAGCCTTTGGGTAAGACTCGATCCACTAGATGTTATATAAACAAACATTAAAGGCCACGATTCACTATCATATCGTTCGATTTGCCAAAAGAGACATGTGTGCTCAAAAAGTATGCCAGTGTTGATTAAAAGTGCATGTATGCGATAGTTTTTTCTTATTTTTTCGACAGTGTGCCCAACTTAAGAAAATATTCATTGAATATCTTTCGTTCAAAGTTGAAGACCTTGAAGACAACAGGAAATATCCTTCTAGTTAAGATGTTTTTATTTCTAAACATTTATCATTGTTTCAACTCAAAGAGAGGGGATTTGCCGGCGAATAGGAGGAATAAATAATCCTGTAACAAATTAATGCAAATATTTAATACTCGGGGAGTAGGGTGCTTATGTTAGAAATTTCCTGTGTGACTTCGCTTATGCAGGTTCTTCCGAAACCTTCGCCAAAACGGACACCAACGCGTCCTTTGGATTGACTTGAAAGGGAGATGTTATTGTTGGTTGACGGGCCACTTTTGGCTGAAACGTTGGAGGTTTTGATGGATACTGAAGTAGTGGGCATCAAAATATCTGCGAGATGCCGTTATCTGGCCGCAGACTGCTGTTTCTTTTTGTAAGGAATTAGATGGTGGAAGATAAATATTGACATTACTGGTTGAGAACAGATGCTCCTTGAGGATTTTGGGGCACTACCTCAAGTGACTCGTCTCATTTCTCTGTCGAGCCACCATCGTTAGTATATGCGAGTCCGGTAAGTCGAACCGGTGATACGTTTACCAAGTTCAGTTCGTCCACTTCTTCTTCTTTTGGTGTTTCCTTAAACGTAAAACATTTTCAATTTAATTAAGTCCAAAACGGCAACACTGACTGAACCAATAAACATTGGTGCCCAATTCTCAAATGCTTTCAAGTGGTTCATGGTGTTGAGTTAATTTATCGTTACTCATTTCACATTAAAGTGGAGACTTTACAAATTAGCAGCTTTTGAACGCCAGCCACCGACAATTAAAGTGCTATGAAAATTCCAATTGAGATAATTATACAGAGGAGAAGCCCAGGAGGAAAGTGTATTGCACATGAGTTTTTCTTGTAATCGTATTCGATTGAAATGATTTGAGAAAACTTTGTCTTGTTTGGAACACAAGAGGTCAATATTTTATTGATTCAATACAGCACCAGATCGAAAGCTGTGGGGAAATGTTTGATTTTAAAATTATTTTTTTATGGACCGAGTCACTTGAGCAGAAAATTGCGATGCAATTATTGTTGGCTTAATTCAAATATTTGGGGAATAAAACTGTGCCGCAGTATTTTATTTTGCTGATTTTTTTAAATGCCTGTTAAGGATTATGTATTAAGTCTACAATTGTCCTGTATTAAGAAATATTTATTGTAAATTTGACATAATTCAGGTAGTTCCCTTTAAGTCCAAAATTATAGAGTGCTTGAATAGATTTAATTGATATCGAAATAACATATTTCAACAGGATATCGTGTTCAATTTACTTTGAATTGTGAAGACAACAAAATAAAAGGGAGTTGAAAGAGTTTCATGCTAAAACAACATGATTTTCTATTAAATTAACACATTTTTGTTGGGAAGAGGCCAAAAATCTCCCTTATGCCGTGGCAGTGTACAAATTTATTGAGAAGGATTCAAAATGTTATTTAATGGTTATTACTCCAAAAGTCTTAAAAGCAGTTTTTTAACAATTCCCAATTTAATAAGATGGGAACACCCACTGCTGGCCCCGTAGTAATTTAAACCAAATTAATGGAATATTTCTGCCTTTGCGCAAAAACAAACTATTTCAGCAAAAAATGTGATTTGAATGAATTGAAATTTTTTAAAGGGTTCAGTTTTTCTTCAAAAAAGGACATATAAGTAATTAATTTTAGGGATAATAAGTTCTAAATCTTTTTAAAAATACATAAGTAAAGTAGAAAAGTTTATTGGTGTCTGTGTTTCTTTAAGTGTAATGCTCTTTCCCTTAAGCTCTTTGTTTGGAAGAATTCTAGTCCAGTGATTTTTTTAATCAATACATTTTCTGTAATTTAGCTGATTTTATTTAGTATTTAAGAGAAAATATCTTTACTTTTGACCACTTTTTCTTCTTTTTAGGAACAATTCAAATTGGCTGCTGTTGATATCGTCTTTTCTTTCTGTGTAATGGTGTTTCAAGTAAATATATTAACTTTTGTGGGCAAACGAAAATTTGTTTCGTTTTTACACAAACCCATAGAAAAGTATTGGAACACTATAAACCAATATTGTATTCCCAAAGAAGACGTCAAAGTGTTTCGGCATTTTAATAAATAAAAATATTATTTTTAAATGAAATATGTATCTGTGTCCAAATAAAGATATAGTACATCCGTAAAGGAACCCTTTTTCTTTTGTTTATTTTATTACAATTTTTCTTCAAACTATTTTACTAATAATTCTTTGTATTTTTTCATTGTTTAACTTTTTGAAACAGCTGATTGTTTGACAATTTTACCAATCGGCCGAAAGAAGAAGAGCGGGCATTTTTCGTACAAGAAAAAGAAGAAGAAGATTTCTTTCTCATAATTTGTCTCACTTGTCCAAAATTTGAGAACGGGAACAGTTTTATTATTCTCTTGCACGGGTGGAAATTATGGTGCGTGCAATTCTACTTTTTATATTAAAGTTTTGACCCTGTTGCTTGGTACAATTTAAAAATGCCAACCAGTCGTTCACTATATTGGACCACCTAAATCACATTATTAAAGATCCCAAATAGCGAAAAAGTTTGTTTACTGAAGTTTTATTAAAAAATTTTAAAAAAGTGGTACCGTCATGGCCCAAAAAGTACATCTTGTTTCCATTGTTGGTACAAAATCAAATAAGTCATTTTTTTTACTCGTTCTCTTGTGTGAATCAAAATGCCAGTCACTTTTTTGACTCTTTTCGTTAATCAAAAGAAAATTTAACTTAAGAAATTATTTCGTTAATATTGATTGATTTGAGAACAATTTAATATTATTATAAGAAGTAAATTTCATAAGATTTTAGTTAACTTTTGTTTTGAGTGCAGACACGCAGGAAACAATTTACGTTAAAAGTATTTATATTCTTCTTCTTCTTCTTTTGGCGCTACAGTCCGTGGTGAACCTGGGCCTCAACCAACAAAGTTTTCCAGTTGCACGGTCTTTAGCCAGCGTTCTCCAATTTTTCACACCAAGTTGGTTGAGGTCCCTCTCCACTTGTGTGCGCCATCGGTTCCGTGGTATTTATATACCGAGGCCCAAATGCGGTTGGGAGGCTCAAAATTATTATGGAGGAATTCCTTACAAAAGATGGCGTAATAAAACGTAAAGCGGTGGACTGGTATCGCTATAAAATTTCTATATTACAGTTTTGGAATTTTTTATTGCTTGACGTGTTTTAAAAGTCACTACTCCCAAACCAATTTGGCTGTACCCCAAAGCTAGATTGCGTAGCTCCCATTTGTTCAGATTTTCCAGCTTAATTCAGATTTTGAACCTAAAAGTCAATGAGTTTATTTTATTTTTAATGTTAGATGATTAGTTCCCTTTTTGTTTGATCAAGTTCAACACAACCTCCAGCATTTTACACTATTCACTGTTCCTATTAGTGATCCACTTAGTGCAACTGGTGGACAGATTTCTCTACTAAATGCGAATGTTATATGACTGGAGTTCATTGTGTTAATATTGATTTTTCCACTTTTCTGGTCATTGTTGCTGCAGCTCTATTTGCAATATAATCGAAGCAACAGTGGGACAATTAGCCGATATTATCAGTTTAGTATCGTTTGCTTAAGTAGCAGCCGCGATAAATTGAATAAAGAGTTGCTGTGAAAACATAACCCTGTAAAACTCCAGCATGAATTGACGTTATAGCTCCTCTTCTAATCATTTAGGAATTAAATAAAATGGAGTTGGTAATAGTATTTTCAATTTGAATAAAAGGTCTAGGTAGGATGTGTAAGAACGCCGCTGAACAAAAATATTTCGTTTCAAAAACATCATTAACAATTCGATTACAGAACCGGGTTCAATGGGAAATCCAAATTGCTAACCAGCAACAATACTTTTTTGTTCTGATATGCGTTCAGCCTTTGTAAAACTAATCGCTCAAATAATTTTTTTAAGGTTTACCATAAACTTATTCGCCTATAAAATAAAGGCTGGTTCTCATTTTTGTTGGGCTTTAAAATCATAATGATTTTAGCGCATTTCCACTGGGTCCGCGAATGACGTAAACGTTAGACAATATTAAAAATCGTGTTTTCTTGACAGCAGTTTACTTAATCTGGAGTCAATATTGTCGTGTGCGGGAGTTTTATTGTTTCCAAGCTCTGCTATTTCCATTTAAGCCTCATTCTGGAGTAAAATGATTAATATGAGGATTCGAAATGGTCACTAAAAGCTTCAGGTTTACCTTCATTGTGGATCTACATCATTCGATTTGAAGTTCTTTGTTACTTTTTTGTCAGAATTGTCCTCATTGAAATATATTGATGGATTGGTCCAATTGCTTAGCACTACCACTCGTCTCTCTCCGAAAGGTGAGTTTGTCCCTGACGTGGAAACCTGAATGCCTTGACCTAGTTTGGCTCACGGTATTAAGCCTATTGTTCAGGTTATCCGAACTCAACTTTGGCTAAAAAAGTCTAAAAGGACCTTCGGGAATGTTCAGAGTCTCGGCGAACTCGCTGGGGGCGGAGCAGCTGCCAGTTCTAATGCTGCTGACTGCGGCAAATATATGGCATGTCTTGTTTTCATCGACTTCAGGTATGCTTAGTCTTCTCTTTTGTATCTTTAAGCCGGCAGAGTGCCGCCTGTCTTCCTACCCGTCCTGTGACGCTGGGTTTCTATTACAAATATCTTTGACTTTGCATAATTAGATCTTGTGCGCCTCTGCCTTGCCGGAAATCGATTTGCAAGTAATTTTAAAATGGTATTCTGCTGTCTTCTTCTTCTTTAAACCTATTATATTTTTAAAGGTACGTACGTACGTATGTGGTCGTATGTGCTGGCAGGCTTGTACTGTTACTTGTTGTAACTGTTTTGGAATAGGTTGTAACTATTGCTTGAGTTACGATTTAAATGACACTCAATTCCCTGCCTCGAATGGTCAACTGGAAAAATTCGTTTGACTTCACGCTCAAAACGAGACCCAAATAATGCACAAGTGAGTCCATATTTCACACTTTTCCAAGAAATTAGCGCACAAATCCACAAATTTCAATTAATTAAGTTCATAAATTAATAAATCGTTCTAACGTCTGTGGCGGGGAAAAAAACACTGACATAAAAACCTCCATTTAATGGCATCATTTCTTGCGTTCCCACAACGAAACACAAACGTTTTATCGCAAACAAATAATTTCGCATGACAAATTAACGATTTTATTGAAAACACAAAACACAACAAAATATTCGAAAATGTCAAATGCATCTGAATGAAATATTTAGTGTTTCATATCATGTTCTTGTTCATACAATTTTTGTTGCTGTTGTCGATTTTCAAGGCTTCTTTGGCAAGAAACACGAAACGCAACACTTTACAATCACTAATGAACCCATAAAAATCATAAATAATGTCATAATTAAAACTGGCGGGTGGCTATAAACTCAAATTTAAAATATTTGTCAAGTTTATTGGGATAAATATGTCTGTCTGGGCAGTACATTTCCATGGATTATGGGCTTGGTTACCACGGGAACCACCTAAACACTCACACACACACACACACACACATCCAGACGATTGAATTCATTTGCACATTTTATGAATAACAAGAAGTCCAAATAATTTGACCAAAAGCGCTTTATTTATTTTATTAGATTTTTGAAATGAATTAATAATTCTGTCATCATGGTGGGATCAAAAGGAACAAATTATATGTATCAGAGATTTGTATGACTGCGTACATTTGGATGCATTTTTTGTTGTTGTTGTCGTCGCTGTTGTTTGTTTGTGTTTTTGTAAAAGCCATAAAGTTGGCAATTGATATTTGCGGTAGTACTTTTATTTACGGGTATATTATGTTCCAGCAGAGCTGTTGTTGAAGGGAACATAAAGTGTGTGATTTAACTGCTAATTGAATACAATTAAAGCAGAAAGAAGTGCCAGCAATTGTTGGCCCAGACTGGGAAATTCCGATTACGTGGTGGACTAAACATAAACATACCTCACACCCGCATTGTGTGAGGTATCCCACCAGGCCATTGGCTTCCAAAGCTGGACGGAAACAAGGATGTTTTGCATACGCAACATTCTGGCTTGATTCGGCCTGCCTTGTCTAAAGCTTTCCGGTTGTGTCTTAAAGCCTAAAATCGGAACAAGAAAGCCTTGGTAATTGCTGGTGATAAAGATGCAGTTCAAATGTTTTGCGAGGTGTTGACGTCGGTCAAGAAAACAACTGGTGAAGCGACGGCAAGAAGAAAGTGGGTTTAAGAACTGAGACAATCACATATGATCTGGTTCCTGCGATGTCCAGAGCTCCAGCTGAAGGCTCCTTACATGATCTATGATCATCATGAACGAGACTGTGAGTACGTGGCATCAATGATCCCGATATCGCGCTTAATCGATAGTGTTTTAAAACTGGTTGTAGAATATCGTCAAAATAAATTTCCAAAAAAGTTAGTTTAAGTCTTGACAATACACTAAAAGTATGTGATTGATGGTTGTTGCCTCCTTTGGAAACATCATTCTCCCGTATATTTCCGTTCAAAAGTTATAGTTGTTTTTCGAAGGAAACAATTGTTTTACTTTTATTTTTCATTTATTTAAATACCGCGTGTTCGATTAAAACTTCAACTCTTCAGCTGCAATAATTTCCATCCATCTTCGTTGGAAGGATTTAAAAAAAACTCATAAAAACACATAAAAAATTAAAAATATCTTCCGACTGAATGACAGTTTTAACGTTTTACTTGTTGACAAGTCAATATTTGAGACAAGGCGAATTCATAACAGGAAAACTTGCTCTTGGTGGGACAACACATCTCTGCAAAAGTTCCAAATATGTATGTGTTTTGTTTTTCTAACTGCGCAGCCAATTCCATCTGTTCATTGAGTTTGAGTTCCATTTCAATGGAAAAAGACACATTTCGTGAAATTCGTGGTATTATCAGTCAACATAATTATCGTCTTTGGAGGGAATTTGGACCATAAATTTTAATCGTCCGTCTTGCTGCGAAAGGATCACAGCCATGAACCACAACGTTGATGGAGGCTGATCTTCGTCATTTTTTCTGAAACTGAAGCTAATTCGGAAAATAAAAAAAAACAACATTCCTGCTGCAGGAATTACATCTCAGCTCATATGGTCTGATCCTGATGGAGTGCCTTGATGCCTGCACACACAAAATCTCGAAACAATTTAAGTTCGTTTTTCTATAAAATTTTATGATTTGCTGTCCTACGCTGTGAGTTTTGCCCCTTGATGTATTCTGTAATACATGATGTATTCTGTAAATTCTATTTACTATGAGTCATAGTAAAGTTTCAGTAACTAAAACCCCTTTCACTTTCATCAATCGATACATAATTTGAAGAATTAGAGAATTTAACACATTTGTTTGTCTTTTCCTAAAGACTGTAGCGTGTTCGAAATTCTCACACATGATTTATTTTGTTAATATCGAAGGAAAGTTTCAAATATTTATTGAGAAAATTAATAATGTTCGTTTTTGCCTCAACGCACAAAATACATGGAAAGGCGCCTCTTCTTGTGCATTCCAAAGACAACCCGCTGAAATATTTAAGTTCGTTTGTGCGAAACGTCTCATAAAACGTCTCTTAATTTCGTTCCGTTTATTATTGTCTTAACTTCTTTGCAGCACTTTAGACCAAACGCTGATACATATAAAACAAAAAAGTAAATCATAAAACAACATTGAAATAACTTTATTAAAATCTTTCAAGGGGTGCGCTACCAAATTTCAATTTTGCTTGAAAAAAAAAAACGAAATTGTTGTTGAGTACCGCCGCACAAGCGGCTGCAATTCCACGTTAAAAGTTCTTGTGTGGTTGTTTGATGCGCTAAGAACATTTTTACGATTAAAGAAATCAATAGAAAAAATAAGCAAAAATCGAATTCAAATTAGAAATTAATATGAATCACATTATGAAACAATCATGTTACTTAAATAAATTTTACGGCCGCAATATAATCAACTCGCGCAGCAACCGAAAAATGTATGTGATTGGAAGTAAATTGGTCAATTTCAAGCAAATTAATCCAACACAAACGAGCAGGAGAGTGTATGTAAGCATTTTCGGTCGAACATTTTGTTTGCTGCATGTCCATGTAAAGAATAAAACAGATTTTTAGTAACGAGAACTAAAGCCCCGTTCTAAAGTTCCTGCTTAAATCGTATTCATTTATCTTTAAGTTCTACGCAAAAATGTTAAATAATAATTAATCTCCCAAGTTCTTGCCGTTCAGTTCTATTCAAGTCCAGCTGATGTACAATATGGTTTTAGGTACCCGCTTTTGTTATTTCGCACAGAAGGAATCGAAACTCACATACAAGGGGGCGCGCCAATGGTGCTACAATTTAAAAATCAAATAACTTTTTTTAAATAGGTCTATAGGAGAGACTCACATTAATTTCATATAACTAATTGTTGTTGAAGATGATGGACCCTAAATGATCCTCATGGCCATCCACGCAAATGCGACACCTAATCCGAAAATTATTCCTTGCGGCCTGAAAGGTTGAAGGCAGGGTCGCCACAGTTAGAGTAATGTAGTGCTTCAATTCAGTGAAACTGCTTGGTCTCGTTTTGTAACTCGACAAAAAAAAAAATCTGTTGCAGTTAGATCAGGTTACCTTGGGGGCCAGTGGAAAGTGAAGATTCTGAATACTAATTTGTTTGGGAATTTACGTTGTAGCCCTGTCATAACCATGTCTCAGGCTAAGGAAAAAAATTGCTTCAACATCTTTAAAGCTCCCACTCTGACAGACATCGTTACACTTTTTACACACGTAAAACACTTATAGCCTGGAATGAACAACAAGCGCCTTCTCTTTAAAACATTAAAAACTTTCTGAAGGTCAGTTCGCTCATTCATTTGATCTATCAAAAGTTTTCTTAGGAAGAAATAGGTGCATTCTAAAGTCGTTCACTTCCTGCTTTTGTTTTATGAAATCTTTATTATCCTACAAATGCTTGTCTATGTACAAAATTAGGTTCACGTGCTATTGCTCATGTGTCTGAAACAACGTGCCCCTTTTTTTTCAATGTATTTAAGTACATAAATACAACAGATAGAAAATGAATTTATAAGAATAATTAATTTTCAGTTTGTTTGTATGTTTTTTGTTCGCTTTAAGAACCTTCTCTTTTTTTAGCTTTGCCAGGGTCCAGGTCTATTTCGAATACAAAAATATAAGCTCAATGTATAATTATATAATTTTTATATGAATGGATCTGGTGAAAGGCACTTTCTGCAGAGTCCCAATCTGATAGGAACCCTGATTAGAAATCTGGGAAAAGTTTTACAATGTCACCTTCGAGGTGTGTCGTAGTATGCCGCATCTTTGGAGGCATGCGCAAAAATCTTAGGTTTCTCTAAACATTCTCATCCACTTCGAAAAAAATAAATCAAGGTGAATAGAAGATTCATAGTGAATACGTCTGTTGATCTAATTTTCTAACATGATAATGTTTATATATAAGATATTTTGAAAACTTGTTTCTTACGTACTGGCTAAAAACCATAGAGACTATGAATGGGCAGTCCGTGTATTTGGTTTTTCCTTCATGTATTCCAAGTCAGAACTCTATGTTTGAAGAGAAAGAGAGCAGCACTGGCACCTCAATTGGCGTGGCAATTAAAGCGAAAGAGAGACTGTGCATGACCCGAAATATTCAAAAAAGGTGAACTGATAGAATGAGGATCAATAAGTCCCCCCCAAGTGCTTGGTTAACAAGGTACGCTGGTGTTGATTATGGCTTGAGCTGACAATCTTGTCTGTCTTCTGGTGAGACTCCACTTTCGAGCATTCCGTTTGGAGTAGGATTTATCCTGACATTTTCCTAACTTACATACCTTGTTTTTAGGACTATAATGACAGTGGTTATGTAGGAAATTCCGAAACCTTCTCTAAGTGTTAATTGGCCGAACAATTAGCACTCATTTGAAAGAGGTTCTTGTCATTTGGTCGTTGAGTTATTCTTTAAATGTTCTGGTTTAAGCCTAAAATTAGAGGAAGGGGCGATGGCAATTCTTAATTAGTAGTAGTAGGTTGCGTGGCCCTGTTGTCGATAAGACAAATGTCCCCAAGGTGTATTTTGATTGGGGACAAGGAACTGACGCAGAGCGAAAGTGAGTTGGTTTAAGGACCGATATGATCTCTAAAACTGTCCCTAAATTACCAACAGGTGCCACCAACGCCTTATACTTTTGTGTCTTGCAAGGCATTGATTTGACCAGCACTCAGCTTAGACCATAATGGCAAGTGCTGATGTCAATTTAATCTGCACATGTAAGTTTTGTGAAACCCAGAATTTTATGCTCTTTAAATCCATCCGGAATAATTCTCAAATTACCTAAATTCAAAAGCTGTAGTTCCGATTAAGATTCTGAAAAATTTTTACTCCCAAAACCTTTGATTAAAAAGTTGTTTTCAAAGGTTTTAGAAGCAAATCAGCTGAACTGCTGCAGATGCCTTGAATTCCTGATTTGACCAGTATTTACTTAAACGTTGAATAAGAACAGCCCCTTAAAATAACAGCCATTAGCTTAGCGCCTACCCGCTTCTCAGTTGGCAATTGCAAGGTAGCCTGCATCGGAGCTGGAAGTCAACACAATCTTTTCCTAAGTAAATCGGAAGGAAAACTCAAAAATGTTATATCTCCCTTTTTAACTTCGTACACCTAAAATTACCGGGCAAGACCGGGCACCAGCAGCTGCTGCAAAATAAAATGTGGTACAAATCCTAAAGATATAGACATACATACATCCATACACACATACACATATAAAAGTAAAATTTATTGTTATTACCCAATGGTCAATATTAATTACGTTGTAAATTATTTGTGTTACAGTTGCCTTATTACAAAATTTTTAGCCTCATTTTCTTCAATATTTACAACAAATTATTTCACACAAAAAGTAAATGTGTATTTGTGTGTGTGTGTGTGTGTGTGTGTGTGTGCGTGAAGTTGTGCCAGCATTAACAGCGCAACCAACCTAAAACTAGAAGTCTTCAATAATATGTTCAGCATAAACTAGAAATTTGGAAAAATTAAGAACTTGACGTCAATTGTTTATGTAGTTGGGCCCTCGTGCTGTTGTTGTTGTTGCTGTTTCGAATTTTGGCGCTGCTTCACGCAGTGAATTATTTTTCTCAATAACAAGAGGAGAATTAAAATTTATGTTGTTTTTTACGAACGCGTTTCTTCTTTTCAAGTTCCACCGGCCCTTGTACCGCAATAAATTTGTACATAAATACCTAAGAAATGTATGTAATTAGTAGTAGTCCATACTGAGAACTGAGTCTGAGTGTGCTCAGATTTGCCCAAAGCAAATCAAATCAAAGTACATACATACATTCACTTTTTCATTAATTTTAATCGTTTTATTAGTTGTGAAAGACTGATGAAGATTTTCAATTCTTATATTCTTTAAGCCATTAAGAAACAAATAATTGTCAGTGTGTGAAGTGTTCAACTTGGGGTAAATGAGTTAATTTCGTAAGCAGATGATACTATTTATTTTACATAAGTTTGTTTGGCCAGATTTATGCAAATTTGTGGAAAGACGAACCTATTGTGCATTAAACACATTCGAGACGACAGGCTACACGAACACCCGACTGCAAATGCTATCAGCAGCAATTGTCGCGGAGTAGCAGTGATGCCATTAGGATACAAAAGATACATTTTTCGTATATTTTGATGACTTCATGTACCATCTTTAAGCAAAATTTATAGAAATAAAATATTAAGTTTTTTAAAGTTATCATTTTGCTTAAAAATTGTCAATCATTTTATATCGAAGTTTTAAAACATATAAATTTAAAATTCGTATTTACCGATGAAATATTTAATATTATAAATATGTATGTATGTTTAATTCAAAGGAAGCTCAATCTTTTAAAGAAAGGGATTTGTTAAATTTAACGACCAGAATGCTTTGCATAAGGAATGGCGTGAGGACGCTCTCCTCAAGCACGAAGAGCTTGGGTTAAGCAGTGACATGGCCGCTGATGAGTATTGGGATAACAAAAAATGTTCTTAATGAGCCGATGTTTAAAAATTTGAAAAAAGTAGTTTCTTTAACACTTATACTTCCATATTCGATGCATGTGTGGAGAGAATTTTTAGCCAACTAAACGACTCAATACCAAAACAATAGCAACTTTAATAATGGTGAAAGAAAACATTAAGGAAGTGTCAACATACGATCGATACCTAAATCGATGATTACTAGTAGTGCGAAGTTATTCTAAGGAAATATGAACATCTTTTTTATTTTCAGGAAATTTATATGAAATTTTTTATATAATCGCCGTAGTATAGACGCCTCAATTCGTATATTAATTTTTACAAAAATGAATTCTTTTTGTATAACTCCAAAGATAGTTACATATTATTAACTTTAAAGTTTGCTTTAAAAGTTACTTACCTAATATTTATGACTTAAATAAAAATACAAATTAATTTATATGATATCATTTTCTTTACAATATTCATTAAATATGAAATAAAAATATTATGTTAATAAATGTTAAACGTTTAAAATGGATTTTTAATTTTTTTGCAAAATGTATCTTTTGCTGTATTTTGGGGCGTGGCAAAAAAATGTGTTTCCTGTTTTAGAAACTTCATTGAGATATCTTCGATTCTAGGGGGTGACTGACAGAACTTTTTTTTGCGACCCGCCTTACCTGACAGTCAATAATAATTTAAGAAAAACAGTCGTACAGTATCATGTTTTCCATCACACCTACTTAAGCCCTCATGACACTAAACATTCATAGAAAGAAACAACTAATGTTAGAAAGAGCACGCGATAAAAACAATGTAAACAAAATTTTTGTTTTTTGCTTATTTTGTGCCGGCAACTTTTCGTTTATAAGAAAACGCAAAACAGCGAAAAATAAATTATCCATAAATCGCGTATTTATCAACACTTTCAGTGTTTTAAGCTGGAAAAGTCAATTTTAATTTGAAAAATGTTACATATTTTACTTAATTGTTACTTAATTTTTTAACGGCAGCTTCAGTAAATTTTTGATATTTGGCTATTTTTCTCAATATATCTGAACTATTTGCACTTGGTGAATGTTTCTATGACTTTATATTTCTATTGTTCTCCAATAATTGAACGATGAACCAAAAATGTGGTGTCATAAGGGCTTTAAGGGTATGTATTATATATATGTACTGGGGTAGCGTATCAAGGCCTTGAAAGATTTTAAATAAAAATTATTCAAGTAACAAACTATTTAGCCCACAAATTTGCTGTCAAGTTTTCAAAAAAATTCTTAACTTATCAAACTCACGGAGTTAATGGGATGGAAATCGAACAGAAAAGAGAATCAATTTTGAAAGTGTTGTTTTTTAAAGCTTCTGAATTAAAGAAATAAATGCCAAAATGCATTTATTACATCTCTAATGATGAGTAATAATTATGGCGATTTGCTAAGAAAACGAAACTTGATCGAAACGATATTTAAAATTTTTACAAAATGAAAAACCCATGTTTGATTTTTTTTAATTTTTATGCACTGACAACTGCAATACTTTTGCAATTTCTTGCGCATTATCTTTAAATGCAACACTGCAACCATCTATTATAAGACTACTGTCAAGTTTGTTTAGTTTGTGTTTGACATCCAGTAAAAGCAGACAAAGTAGTGAATTTTAACAAAAGTGGAAGTTTCGCGTGGGTTAAGCATTATTTTCTACGTAAAAGAGCAATCACTGAAGCTAAGGAAATACTTGATATATATAATGGGAACTCTACTCTCATTAATTTTAATAGTTAAGAAGTGGTTTATTGAGCTCCAATGCGGTCTTACCAGCAAAAGTTGGCCAAAAGAAATCATTGCTTACAAAAAACTCGATTGAGCCTTAAGGTAACGATATGTAATTGTTTTTTTTTAATTTTGACGTTGTAAATATATTGATATTCTGTACATATTTAAATGGAAAAAACCCATGGTTTGACGACGAGCGCAGGCAGGCACATTCAGCGAAGCTAGAAGAAACGAAGAGGGACAAATCGTAGTAGAGCCGCAATCGATGCTGAGAATCTGGAAAGAGCACTTCTACGAGCAAAACACCGATTCCATCGCCAGGCAGAATATTCCACTACAGATAACGGACGATGATGGTAGAGAATTCCGTCCCCCGACCTGAATGAAGTCAAGATAGCAATATCGAGATTGAAAACAAACAAAGCTGCAAAACCGGACGGACTGTCAGCGGAACTATTTAAGGCAGCCGGAGATGACCCCTGGTTGGGCGCATGCACCAGCTCATTTGTAAGATATGGTCCGAGGAAAGCATGCCCGACGAGTGGAATCTCAGCATCGTTTGCGCGATCCACAAAAAGGAGACCCCTTCAACTGCGCCAACTACCGAGGAATAAGTCTCCTGAACATCGCCTACAAGATCTTCTCTGCCGTTTTGTGTGAGCGCCTGAAACCACTCGTGAACAGTTTGATAGGTCCTTATCAGTGTGGTTTTAGGCCGGGGAAGTCCACCATCGACCTAATTTTCACACTACGGCAGATCCTGGAAAACACCAAAGAGATGCAAATCGACACCCACCACCTATTCGTCGATTTTAAGGCCGTATATGACAGTGTGTATAGGGACGATCTATACGAAGCCATGTCTAGTTTTGACATTCCTACTAAACTCGTCAGGCTGTGTAGGATGACGATGGAGAACTCTCGCTGCTCCATCAAGGTCGGTAACGAATTCACCGAGACCTTCAATGCCAGAAGGGGATTTAGACAAGGCGACGCACTGTCATGTGACTTTTTTAACATAATTCTTGAGAAGATCGTGCAAAACTCACACGCCAACAACAGAGGCACGATCTTCCAAAAGTCCGTACTACTGCTACCATACGCTGACGACATTGCCGTGATTGGTCGAACACAGCGAGCCGTCAATGAAGCGTTTGCTGCTATTTCAACGGAGGCGGTCAAAATGTACGGGCAACACCGACGACTGGGCCAGAACATCACCATAGGCAGCTATAACTTCGAGGTAGTGAAGGACTTCGTCTACCTTGGCTCCCAAGTCAACAGTATAAACAACATCAGTACCGAGATCAAACGCAGAAAAACTTTACCCAATCGCTGTTTCTTTGGGATCAAGAGGCAATTGAGTAGTAAGGCCCTTTCTCGAAAAACCAAGCTGACACTATATACCACTTTGATACTCCCTGTACTTCTCTATGGCGCGGAAGCATGGACGGTGTCGAAGGCGGATGAGGAAGTCCTTGGTATTTTCGAGAGAAAAGTTCTGCGTTCAGTCTTTGGCCTTGTTTGCGTTGATGGTTTCTGGAGAAGAAGATTCAATCATGCATTGTCAGGGACATGAGCCTAACCAGGCGTCTACGGATCCAACGGCTAAGATGGTTGCGCCATGTAGAGCGCATGGAGAATACTGCTCCGACCCGTAGAATCTTCGATTCCGAACCTGTGGGACAACGCATTAGAGGACGCCCACGGAACCGATGGCGCACACAAGTGGAGAGGGACCTCAACCAACTTGGTGTGCAAAATTGGAGGACGCTGGCTAAAGACCGTGCCAGCTGGAAAATTTGTTGGTTGAGGCCCAGGTTCACCCCGGACTGTAGCGCCAAAAGAAGAAGAAGACGCAACGGTACTTTAAAGTACCATGTCCTCTTCGGCTCCTGTCAAGTCCTTCACAAAGTTAAAATTTTTTAGATATCTTCCTAATGATCTTTTTTTCAATATACCATAAAAAATTTTTAATTTTTTAACGATTTAGATATTTGGTCCACAGAGGGTTAAGGAGCCTATTGATTATGATATAAATAAATAAGTTGGATAACAAGTTTTTCGCATTAGCAAATATTTGCAAAAAAGGACGTAAAAAGCAAAAATTAATTTTTTCCCCCAAATTACTTTTTCCCTCAAAACATTTTTTTCGAGAATGTGATAATTCCAAAAGTTGCTTTGGAAAAATGAAAATGTTGTCAACTGACTTTATTTATTTAATCGCTCTAAAGCTCTACAATTTGAAAACAACATGCACATGTCTGTATACAACTGCATTTTTGGATGTTTTCTAGCTGCCTATATGCCGACAATTATACAAAAACCAGCCCCATGCACTCGTATATGTTTTGGGTTTAAATTGTACAACTTTGAGGAATTTCATGTCGGCCACGCTGTTGCTTCCCATGTGAAGATATGGGTCGTATAAGTTAGACACAGAGACATTTATAAAAGTCGGTTAATACCATCGTGGGCATATGGTCTTTGTTACCCCGTCTATTCTGTGCAGTTATAACTTGTAACTTGTAGTTATGAAATAATAAATAAATAAATAAAATCAATTCAGTGGTTTGAATGCTTGAATTATAATTTTTGAAACCTTTCAAATAAGTACATGTCGTAGTAGGCGTAACCGAAGGATACTCGTTGTATAAAAGTTGCTAAGAAAAGTAAAACTTGAAAAGACAGTTACTCTGCTTTTAGTGCTATTGAATATCCATTTGATTCTCCTTGTTTCTTAATAACAATTGAATATAAACTTGAATACTTGAAGATATTTTGAAAAGGTTTTATCAAGTCTACTGAAGAGTAGGACGGCACAAGTTTAAATCCTAATAAAACAAGGAAATATATTTTTAATATGAATGAAACAGGCTTTATTGGAAGGATTTTTTTTTTGAAATTAATGTTTAAATATTTATTTTGTTTTCAAAAAACGCTTAATTTTTTTTAATAATTAAAAAGAATAGAATGCCTTTGCAACCACTGCAATCCACCTTTTTTCAACAGCCCTTACTCCAATATCCAACATATTGTTGGCAAATTCTCAAGTAGAAGGAAACTCATGTGGGGCTGCTTCGCATGTTGGCGCTACCGGCAACTGTTATGCCCAAATTACACCATTACTTGAATTCTAAGCATGGAAAGGTCGTGATATCTCTAACGCTATTCTAGCCCACTGCAACTTCTTACATAAAAAAAGTGGTCAGGCTACCAACACAACCACCAAATTTTCAATCCTTAAATATCCTAAAAGCTGCCCCAGAAATATAGCGTCTTAGAATTGGTCACTGCAAATCCTACCACCAGCATCTACTGGAAACATCTTCAACCCCGATGAACGTTTTACATGTTCTAGATGAGTGCCCAAAGTACAGCCCATCCAGACAACACATATTCACATCAAGTTGACCCACTGACGTCTTGAGGAACACCTGTGATAAACGTTTGTAATATTAACTTGGGATCAATGCACAATTGACAACAATATCGGAATTGTACAGTACATGGACCGTAATGAGACTGGTTACCATGTTTGCCGAATCTGAAAGCATTGCGCCATCCATCCATCCGTTACCATCGAAATTCCCATGTTCGGGTTCAAGTCAAGCTAAACCCTCTGGATTTGCCAATTCGCATAGAGTTTGTCAAAACATTGTAGAAATGACTGACGAAGGCAACACATTGATTGCAAACTGCTTGTTTGTGTGTGATAAGGCTCATTTTGATCTATCCGCAATGTAAACCAGCAAAGTTGTCATACACGTAGTGAATCTAATCCAAAAATACTCAATGAGACGGAATTGCAGCCAGAACGAGTCACTGTGTACAACGCAGTTTCATCAAGGTGCATTCTATGGAGTTACGTGGATCAAGAGCTGCACAAGCCAAAACCAACGAGTTTGGCTGAATTGAAACAGTCCATAACAATAATAATTGATGGCGATTCCGACTTCAGCCCATCAGCCCGAAATGAATAATTTTCTGTTTAGGTGTCGCATATGCGTGAATGCGCAGAGATGTCATTTATGGTCTATCGTTTTCAAAAAATTAAACGCTGATCAAAAAGGAAGTTAATTGAATTTCTAATGGTAACACTATTGGTGCGCTACCCTGTGGGTGGTGCTGTAAAAGTGTTTCATATTTCTTGTAGGTCCATAACAGACTATTCTAATTAAAATTCAGGTGTTTTTTAGAGCTTGAGAACAGAAAATGATTATACGGGAAAGAAATATTGTTGGAATGATTTTTTTTTATTAAAATCTTCTAAATAATGTCATGGCACTTATTTTTTAACCTGATTTCTCGTATATGCCCGCTCCGGTTATTGTTGTAGTTACATGGGCCATGTTTTGACTACTTTTCCCCATAAATCTGGCTGTATGATGTCAGGCGTGGCTTGAATATTCGGCTCCAATGCTTCTAGGGTTGCTGGTTTGATGGCTTAAGCGAAGAGCCTAACATGAACCCATAAATAGTAATTCGAAGGCTTTAAGTAGAACGAGCGAGGGACAGTGAGCAGTACCACTTCTGGAAATAAAGTTTTCACCAAATTGATTGTGCAATAAATCGTTTATTCAGCGCTCGGTTTGACGAGTTGCGCCGTCTTGGTCGAACTAGATGGCGTTGCTCACCATTCACCGTACCGACAACTCTTTGCTAATTCCGTCAGCGAGTAAGCGGCGTAATGATGATTATTGAGCGGCTTGAGGATTGTCTTCGCTCCGAATTCGTCAATTTTGTTCATTGTCGAAGCCATTGAACCACAAATGAGTTGCATCATATAAAAGCAATTCTTTGATAAAGATCATCCAAAATGAGATACAAACGATGGTCGTTCGGCTCTATTTCTTTCACGAGCTGTATATTTATATTATAGCCACTCAGGAGTTAAACGGTCCACGATGACTTGCTTTACTGCGGGAATGTAAATGTATATATTGACATTTTCAGTTACAGTATAATAGTTGCAGGTAGCTCAGACATTTTCATCATGTTATGACATCATTTTCAATCAGTTATAAAACGTTGGGTGAGTTTCAGAGGGTCATTAGCTACAAAAACGCATTAAATTTTGCATCCGTCTAGAGGAGTATATTTTTATACTAAAGAGGCAGATTGGGCTAACGCACCTGAGTCTGGTATTGACGATATCGGTTGGTAACAGCCTTGTATCCTCACTGAGATTACCATTAGAGTGGGACAGGCTAAACCTTCGCTTTGGTCCTCCTAGAACTAGGCCTGCCAGTTCACATTATACTTAACCTCAAAAATGTTAACTTTGTGTGTTACCAAAATAATTTTGAAAATTAAAATTTAATTTCCTTTTTGTCCTCTTTGTGTTATCCTCTGTCTTATATCTAATTAAGAAGAAATTTTCCTAACGCCCCTCCTTCTGACCTCTTGATTGCCCTTTCTAACTCCTTATTTCATTTGTGGCAACAAAAAAGATCCTTTACGATTGGAGCCATGGTAGCAGGACTTTACGCCTCTTCTGTGTTTCCCAGCAACCCATTTGCCAAACCGCTCAGGTCACTTTGCCCAGCAGCCGCGCAAGGGCGTCACAAACTTAAGCTCCAATAAAAAAAACTTTCTCGTATATTAAAAAAACAAAAACAAAACACATGGCTAAAATGAAATTGTATGTAAGTGGGAAATAAATTAATATAAAACTATGGCAATAGCAGCCAGCCGTCCAACTGGGTGATGAATGCCATAAAAACTCTGCACATTCCAGCGGAAGAGCGACTGCTGGAAGCAGCATTTGAAGAAATACTTATGACTTCAGGTTGTTGATTGTTTCGAATTGTGTCTTTATACTTTTGTGCTCGTAAAAATAAATGTATGTATTTGCGAAATATTTGTGTAAAGGAATAATTAATATTCGAGAATTGTTGTACGTTGAGGCAACTCATAAAAGGTGCGTTCACTGTTATGACAACCTTCAAGCATTTAAGAGTTTTTCTTCAAGAGATTTTAAGCTTTTCCGTCGCTAGAAGCCTAAAAATTTTGGGAAGCCTCAAATTATTGTACTTATGGGCTGATTCCTTCCCCCCTCATGAATATATATAGATATAATAAAAAATTGCCAATTTATACAAGTTAATATTTGTAAAATACTTACTTTTTACTTTACTTTTATTATTGATTGTCTCAGTGTGAGCAACTTTGACTAATCACCTGAGTATGAGAATGTTTTCCGCAAGGTGGGTGCTGCGTTTGCTCACAAACGACCTCAAACAAAACCTTCTCCAGACTTAGCAACGAGTGACCATTTCTTGTTGCCAAATTTGAAGAAATGGCTCAGCGGAAAGAGATTTGACTGCCACGACGAAATCAAATCACAAAAAATGATGTCGCCTAATCATATTTTTCAGAAGGGATACAAAATTGGTGAAACGTTGGACTAAGTCTGTAGAACTTAAAGGAGTCTATGTAGAAAAATAAAATAACTTTTTCTATAAAAACCTGTGTTTCATTCAAGAAGTTTTACTTATTGGTCACAAACAATAAAAGCCTAAATCGAAAAACATATATTTAATATTCCGAAATTTTTTTTTTTAAATTTACAATTAAGGTTTAGCAAAATCATATATATAAATAAAGAATATTTTAGAAAATTGAAGTCTCAAATAGGTTTTCGCCAACTTTCTCCTCCAAAGAAATGTTCTATTCACAGATGTTAAGATTCAGTGGAATGGAAATCAGCGATATGGAAATTTTTATTTATTACAATATAATTAAAACTATAATAAGTTCAGTTAAAAAAAGGACTAGCAACTAATGGATATGGGCTTTTATAGTTTACATTAATCTTCTATTCTGTTGCAGTATTTGCCACGGTGTTCCTGCCACCCTGGCCACGCTTTAGGCTACAGGATCCCATACAAAGAATTTCAAAACAATCCTTATTTCCTTGAACGAAATGACCGTTTGTTCGGCTGTGTGGCCATTATTCGCACTTTAAGCAACATGCAGGCACATCAAACAAAAAATTGTAGTGCAATAATAAGACTCAGTCGAAAAGTATAGGGTGTCTCCATGCAATAAAATTTTTTTTTTTTGCAAAATAGTTGTAATTTTGGAACTGTAATATTGGAACGAAGTTAAGCACATAAAATTAGCCAACTCTTTGCGTAAAAAGTTATCCAATAGTAAAAATAACATATTTGTGGACGATATGATTCAAAGTTTATCAAACTTCTCTCTTTGTCTTTTGCCTCTAGAAGAAAAAGCGCAATACTTTTGTGATGGAACAAATTCATATACGGTTTTTAAACCCTGTTCACTAAATACGGACGCTGTTAAGCATTTTTCACAAGAAATAGAAATAAAGCAGGGAATTTATATAAAATTTTACCAAATTTGTATAACTTTTGGGCGAAGAATTTTTTGTTGAAATTTTAAACATTTTTTGTGCCAGATTTTTAGAGGGACAAAAGTTCATAAAATAGAAAACTTTTTGTTCTCTATAAACATAAACCAAAAAATAGTAAAGAAGATAATTGCCATTATAACTGTATGAATACACTGAGATCAGCTGTGGAACAGTGGAATGAAATTTGTTTTTACCTTTTCCTATTAAACAGTCAGAAAAATAAAAAAGAATATTTGACATATATTTCATAATGTTTCATTACTATTGGCCGGTTTGTGTATAATTCTGCCTGGATCTGAAATTTTCCGATCCTACCTTGAGCTAAAAATCAATCATGTATAAATCATTTCTTGAGTTTCAGAACGACAGAATTTCTTACTCTTATCTTCCCCAGGGCCCCATCTTGGAAAACGTATTTAGTTTAGTCCTCAGTTTAGAATTATATTTTTATATTTGGCGAGCCGCGCCCGCGTCAGTTATCGATTATAGCCTCTAGACAATCGTATGGCAGCAGCATTTGGACTTTGTTGCCCACAGTCTTGTTATCGATAACAGAGAGCACTAAGTTCGGCGAAGCTTCCATTTGAATAGGATAAGCTAAAAGTTCGCTTAAATTAGAAATAGGACAGAAGCGAAACTTAAATTAAGGATTCAATGACGGCTGTCTTAAGTTTGAACTCATTGGCGATTTGGAAAATAATCATAAGCCTAAAGAGGTTACGAAGTTAGCGCCCAAACAAAGGCCGCCTACAGCGAACACCGTCGCATAAAACAAGTTATTTCAACTGTTTCATTGAGTTTTCGAATTTATCTAATCACAAAAGGGCACTCAGATATAGTGGATATCTCTGGTGTATGTTTTCAGGTTCCTACTCGTTCTTTTAGTCGATAATCTGATTGAAAATATTTTGGGCCTGCCAAAAATCGAATAAAATACTATTCCCCGGTCCCGCCCCCACCCGCACCCCTTCCAACCATCACACCATTAATTAATTCAGAAGTGTGTGTGTTTTGCTTATCGTTATCAAAACGTGCGAACGTTGTGACGTTGAAAATATTAGATAGAACATTCCGCTGCGTTAACAAATTCTAAGTCTTTTGAAAAGAAAAACTTTCGAACTGTGCTGTTGCCCGTTTAGGAAAGCAAAAGGGAAGGAAAACAAAAAAGTGACAAGTGAGAAAAATTTAATAATCAGACCAAACCAAAAAAAAAAGTAAAATAGGAAACACTTGTTTTAAGTTCGGCAACAATGTTGACTTGTAATTAGTTTTTATCTCCACTCGTCGTCTTGCTTTTCGCCAACTTGCGTGCAATCTAGATATTGACTGAGTGACTGAATGATTGACTCAATGAGATACTCGCATTCATTTGTATTGTTTAGATGCGAACAATGTTTGACTGACATAGAAAATATCATATTTGCGGTTGTCTGTCTCTAATTTCGTTGTTGTTGTCATAAGTTTTTAGCGCCATGCTTCTTCTTTATGCTTGTTTTGTCTTGTTTTTGTTTTTATTTTTTTATTTTTGCTAGAGAACAAACGATTAATTTCATTTTAATACCTTAAAAATACATCAATTTCTTTGTGGCTGTAAATGAAATTTCTTTACTTGAATTTGATTTAGAATTGAGTAAAAATTTTTTCTTATTTAATATCAAAACCACCATTAATTGATTTCAGAATTATTTGTAATCCAATCGCCTGCCTTATTTAAGTGGATATAAAAAGCAAACGAGTGCGAGCTACAAATTGAGCTCTTGACCGCCACCGTAGCAAAAGTCATGATTTCTTTCATCTGGCATCAATCACATGGTCTTGGTATATTCATAAATACCTGAAACCTAAAAGTCTAATAATAGCAAAATGCATGATTTTTACCATATACGTGATGGCACCCTTAAATGTTTCACGCAGAATTGCCAATGTGACACGAGTAGAGTGCAAAATCACACATTCCTGTAGTCTATTTTATCCACTCTAGGCCTAAATAAATTGACAATCGGCGGTCTAAAGCACTCGCCGTTTACATTGTTCAAGGAAAAATATGCGGCAATAAGGGCGGTCCGAAATTTCGACATTTATTGAACGCTCTTGGTTTGTCCCAAACGTGACAATTTTGTTTTTTGCTTAATGTAACTAAACATTGAGATTGTCCCAATTGCAGAAAATAGTGTTTTTCTAAAAATGACATCCAATTGTTCCGAAATGACGCCGCTGTCTGTTATCATTCGGCTACAGTTTTCTGGTCAGTGGAATTTTGTACGAACTCATGCGTCAGACAAACGAAAAATCTTCCACTTTGGATGTTCTTGTATACTTTCAGGGGCCACGGTGATGTTTCCAGCAGATCTTGCGTTTTACTGGCGAATGGCCGTTGGCTTTTTTTACTGCAGCTGTGAAATAAACTTTCTCCACGACAGAGTGAATATAGAATAATAGTCAAATTAGCGAAGCACGTAAAATGTTGCCCATTATTAGCACCATAATATCAGCTGTTTCGATACCTGTAGCTTCAACAAAATGGCCGCTGTCAGCTGTAAAAACCGCGCAGTTTTTTCTCAGAGTGAAATTTCTAATCTTTAATGTAGTTCGATTGGGAAAACGAAATGTGAGAGGAAATGAAAAGTGGCTGCAGTAGTAGCAGAATAACTACAAATCTGCACACCTCGCACTCAAAGTCATAGGAAGAGTTATGGCCCCTTTTCACAGCTGTAATTGTTCTTTTTGTTGAATTTATTGACAAAAAAGAAGAAAACTCAATTTTTTGTTACAAATACAACAAAATATGTTTAGGCTACAAAGAAATTAGGAACTGCCCACCATTCAGCTTCAAAGGAGTCTTAAAAAGTCGGTGTAATTATTGATGCCAAGAACTCAAAGATGGATTCACAGTGCAGTCATAAGGGAAATTTGGACTTATGGTTCATGTAGGAAAACTACAGCAACATGAGTTGCAGATACCATCAATTCATAAAATATTGAAAAATCCAAAGGGACTGTTTAGTGGCTGTAAAGGTTCTAGCGAGTACGACGGTAAAGACGAAACGTGTTCGCAGTTCGTAGCTTTCTATTAAATATGGAAAATAAAATAGTGGGACAAAACCGGAAATACCTCCAATGATGGTTACGGGAAATATAATTCTACCATAAGCACAAGCTCGAGATCTTATTCAAACAAGTTTCAAAAGCGGTGAATTTAAATTTTTCCCAAAAAATATTAATTTCAAAATTGTCCCCTTCAAATCACGGCAAAACACCGTCCTTTCACGGATCTCTTTGATCTTGGGAAGAAGAAAAAGTAGCAGAGGGCCAAATCAGGTTAATACGAGGACTGGCTCTACTCACCAACTTCTCTACTAGACTTTTCAACAGTTTCATCGGTTGTCGTCCAGGGCGAGCGTTGTCATTGATATCTTCTCGATCTCTAGTGCTACAGCTCTTGAGCACCTATTTTAATTTTTTTCCACACAAATTTTATGCAAATTCTTTGATCCGGTCTTTTCGGCAGCAGAAAATCAGGAAACATATAAAATACTTCCAACTTTTATGACTCTCACAAATAAACGAGCTAAATAATTGAGATATATTCGAGACGACAAACAAATCATAATCGGATGTATGCAGCCTGTGAAGCTTTAAGATCGTGTCTCGAACTTCCTCTTAGCAGAATCCAGACGAGCGACTGGAGGCAGCACATGATATCAGCATTAAATGCGATGCATTTGCGCATTAAAGAGATGCAGTGGACGTCCAATAGTAGGCACCTGCGTTTCACGAATTACCAGCAGTACGAAACGCATATTTTATGCATTATCACAAAAAGTGATTATCACAATTAATGTGAACGGCAGTAATTTTGAAAAGAATTTGCTTGTTTTTGCGTAACTGAATGACGTTTTAGTTTTGCAAAGTATAAAGTTGTTAAGCAATTAAATGGAGTCGGTTGTTTGGATTTTAGTTTTACTTTATATTTTTTTTCGCCTTTTTGTTGGGACAAACTGAGTACCACGCCACCTTTGGTACCAATTTATGTGACAACAAGTTTCCAACGTCCTTTCTAAATTGAATGTTCATAGTATCTTAATGTTTATGGTAAAGAAACACTTAAAGCCATGAATAGATGCCAACAAAGTCATAGAAAACCTCGTATTTTAGTGGGAACAGTGCACAGACAAAATTTAATTTTCCCACATTATGTGGAGTGATCATATAAGACATACTCAATGCTAAAAACCCTCTGGCTCGGTCATCTCATAATACTCCAATGAAAATTCAACTTTTGCTGGCCACAACAAACATATCGGGTACTCCCATTAATGAATGGATATTTGCGAGATAAGTGTTTGCGCATCGTACATTTGATCGTGTATCCAACTTCGGAATAAAACATTAAAATACGCACTCTGTTATTTCTTCATAAAATTGTGACTACAAAAATGGCCGGAAGAAGGATCAGCAACCTCAACCGCCTTAACAATTAAATACCTATAAAACACTAAAGCTTATTTTTCCAATATCAATTCTTTCCCTGATGCTTTTGGCCCTGGAACCGTCTGCCTACAGTAATCAAAAGTACCAGCGATGCTACACATTTTAAAGAACTTATCTGTGATTACTTTCCCTAAATACTATTATTAATGTATTGTTATTGTTTGATTCCTGCTGAAGCTATAATATTTAGTTTAACCCCTTATTGTCTATCATTATAATGCTAAATACTTAATTTGTACTTTAGGCAACTCTCTGTTCTCTTAAGACATTAGTCTGGTTACACAGGATAACAAATATGTAAATAAATAAATAAATATAATTCGTAATATTGGAAGTTCACTGGCGCCATCAAATATTTCTTTTTAGAATAAAAGAAACTTAATATAAACGAAAACGCTCACTATATAACGAACTCTTCATTGGTGTTGACAATTCGATTCGGCATTTAGTAAAATAATTTCCTTTTTACCGCAACAAACCATCGCACTTGAGTTGATTTGAATTGAATTTGCAAAAAAAAAAAAACAAAAGACAATAATTTATTGGAGGAGAGTTTTTGATAAGAGATCACTTCTCTTCCAACATGACACTTGAAACAATTGCACACACCTGTCCAATATGAACATGATGCACACACTCACGCACACGACTGTCTCCAACGAACGAAATTGTATTGTGCATACAACACTGTTAGTACTCTCAGCTGTTAAGCAGCACTCAGCGGAAGCGGAAATAAAAATATACAACTTAAGTGTCTGCCGTCCTACCAGAAACACACAACTCGTTAAATAAAACCACCCTTCTATTGAGATGCTGCTGGCGGCACACACATGCACATACACACACTCATACACACAAACACTCGCACTCGCACTCTTTGTACCAAACAGTACAACAATTGAGAGAGTTGCAACAACATCATCGAACACTGTAAAGCGAATGCTGTTATCCAACATTTTTGACGACATAACAGTAATTTAGTGAGCAGGCAGAACCTTAACACGGCGCCGGCAGCGCAGCAGACGCGCTGCTTCTTTTATGTATGCATGTTGAGTTGTTGCTGCCGTTTAATTCTGAACAGCCAGCCGCCAGCCAGCAGCCAGCCAGCCATGGATTTGTATGTTGACTGTTTGTTGGCGGAATCATTCAGTTTCGTTTAAAACAGTTTTCAGTGTGCGCCAAGACGCATACGAATGACAACGTACTGTTGTGCTTTGAGCGGACATTTAACATTCCTCTTAACAACATACGCACATTTAATACTAGTGTTTGTTTTTGTTTGTTCGCTGTTTTCTTGTTGACGCCGGTTAATGTTTGACCAGGTTTACTTAGTGTTAAAGAGCATGTAAAGCTGTTTGAAGAGCATGTGTGTGCTGTGCTGACGATAGTTTCGTACATTCGCGGTTAGAACACAACCAAATTTATTCAAAATTTCGGTATAATTCCGAGCAGGTTTAAATTTTTTTCAATCAATTCTTTTTTCCTGTAACGTTTTGGGTTTGAAAGCATGTGGTTGGTGGCTGGTGACTGTGTGTTTGGCTTTAAATTGAATAATTTATTTTTCGTTTTAATGGTCCGTTTGGTTACGCGCTTTGACGGTTTGGTTCGAGACTCTTACACACACACACACACACAGGCACACACATACTCACGAAACTGTAAACGATAACGAGCAAGTCGTGAAACGACTACTACAACGACAACGAACGTGTGTTGCGAGTATTTTTAGTTTCAATTAAGATACGAAAGCATTTGGGAGTATTTGCAAGACACGGCGGTGATATGTCGTGTTTTTTCACTTGAATAAAAATAATTTTAATTCAAAGATAGAATGAAATTTCATTTTGCTAAAGTACGTTAAATTTGAAAAATTAAAAAAAAAAAACTAAATAAATTGTGCCACAATTTTCCTACAGAATTAATAAATTTATAAACACAAACCTTAAAATTATGTGGGCGTTCAATTAAGTTTTTCTAGACAAAAATATGTTTTGCCGAAAATAATTATCTTATAAAACAAATCGAATTTTATGCTGAATAAACAACCGGCACATGATTTAATGTGAAAAGAAAAACATTCGCAAATACACGTCGAATTAAAAAAAAAAAAAAAGAAGGAACGAAGAGAGTGAGTGATTGTGAACAGGCAAATAAATTAAATAAAAGTGAATTTGTTTTTCTATTTCTATTTCATGTTTTTTTTTTGTCTTAAGGTACATACACATAAGTTTAAAACTTAAAAAACAACTTACTGCGAAATCCAAGAAAGAGCAAAAAAGAGCAATCTGCCTAAATGAAATGATAGACCCCAGCATAATGGGTGCTTTAGGCCAAACAGAGCTTCGGCACACACGTTCAGCTTTGGCGAGCGAATGTGCGGCTAACGGTATGTGTAAGAAAAAAACTTAAATTTAACAACAACAGCAACAAGAGGGAAATGCTAATTGCAGATAAAACCAAAAACAATTAGAAAAAAGTGATCTATTTGGTCTAAGAACGAAAAGAAAAACGTCATCTCTGCATGTGTCTCTTCGAGTGCGTGAGTGATTGTGCAAACGTTTATTTATACGAATCGGGGGAATATATTTTCTGTGAGTGTGTGTGTCTGTGTTTGCGCAAATGTTTGTTGGTTAGACGACGACGATGATGATGAGTACGTGAAATTAGCATACCAGCGTACTTAACGACGACAGAGTTGAGCAAAAATATTTCAGTGTGGCTGCTGCGTCAAGTACGTTTTTACGTGTCTCAACGAAAACATAGATAAGCGGTACCGAAATAAAAATCATACAAACTTTTCCGGTTTTTCCGTTAAACGAAAATATATTTACTTGGAAACAAAAAACGCATTAAGCAGAAAAAGTGAGTTGCAACAAAAAAAAAAAAAAAACAAAAAAATGGCAAACAAAACGAACTAATTAAAGGAAAAAAATTAAAAATCGCAAACCACTTTCATTTAACGACCTTAAAAAATTACCACTCGATCTGTGAAAATCACTTTGAAATAAAAGCAATTAAACCAAAAAAAAAAAAAAAAAAAAATCATAAAAAATTCGAATTTATTCATGAAACCCAGAAAAAAGCAAAAACTTGCTAAAGTTGTTAAAGAAAAATCTAAAATATAAAAGTGCAAGAAAAATTATTTTTAAAGTGTTCAAAAATAATAACAAATTATTTATATAACTTGAAATCATTATCAAACAACATACTAAATGAAATAAGGTAAGTCGTTTCCCCTTCGCTCAAAAATTTCAGAAATGTGTTCAATTTTAATTTAGTTCCTATTTTTTATTGTACAAAGAAAAAAAAGGCGAAAAAAATTGTGTGTGTTACGACAACATTTGGTATTGCGTAAGGCATTTCAGTAGTTTCTGTTAAAATAGTTTCAAGTGATTGTAGATTATTTAGAAAAATACTAAAAATAAAAAATAATTAGCGTATATGTTAATTTTTAAAAGCGGGTTCTTTCATAAGAACACTAAAACTCTTGAGATATTTTTTCCTCATGTTGTCAATAAATATTAAAAAATTAAACATTTCTGTGTTTTTTCGTGGTTTTTGCTTAAACCTCTTAAGTGCAAAACGCAACATCTTCAACGGCTTGAACGAAAAGTTCTAAGACGGGGATTTCTTACAATATTTCCTTCATCAGTTAATATTTTTTCTGTATTAAAGTGGAGAAAGTTTATGAAAGTTGTTGTTTGTGTTGTTGTGCTTTATTTAAAAAACTCTAAAGATGTTCAAAATTAGTGATGTTGGTTCGACAGCCACGCGCAGCTCCACTCGAAACGCCAAAGCTGGCACTTGGCAGGACTTGGAGAAAAAGATTTTTTCCCACCCCTAGTAAAATGTGCATGACGTTATAAAACTTTACAAAATTTATGATCTCCAAATTTATTTATAAATTTAAAGTAAAATTTGATTGATAAAAATTCTCAAAGTTAATAAATAATCCAAGTTGCATATTTCAATAAGTACTTTTCTTTTGTCATCCCGGCCAAAATTTATGGATATTAAAAACGATACTTTTGAGTATTATTTAATTAAGCTTTTTACCAAAACGTACTTTTTAACAGAAAATATTTGTTCGCACAAATACTTTTTAAAAATAGGCTCTTTTTGTGAAAAGTCACTTTTTTACAAAAGGTACTTCTTAACAAAAGGTATTTTTTTTAGCAAAAGTTACTGTTTTAATAAATGTACATTTAAAAAAAATATTACTTTTATCACAAAAGGTATTTCTTAGTAAAATGTACTTTTTAACGAAATGTATATTTTTATTTAGTTATTTCTTGACAATTAATAATTTCCTGCGAAAGGTGCTTTTTAATCCAAACGTACTTTTTAACAGAATGCACTTTTTAATAAAAGTTAACTTTTTTAAAATAGTTTTAAAAATTGTTTACTAAAACAGTGACAATATTTGCTGGAAAGCAAATTTTTTGAAGGAAATCACAGCGCGCTAATTGTTTTTTGAAATATTTTCAATCAAATAATTCGTTGAATGAGAGCAATTTTTGTTTGAGCACCGACTTTTTTGTTGCAATAAAGGAAAACTTTTTTGGGTTTTGCTTCACATGGACAAAAAAAATGTTTGTTGGATCAATCAACAAAAACTTTTGTGATCATTTTTTGTTCAAATAAAAATTAATTTTTTTTTAATAATAATATCTGGTAAATTTTAAATAAAAGTTTCGTATGCTGGGAAAGTAGTAAAACTCAAGTCGGAAAATTAAAAGGAATAAATAAGAGCATGAGATTATTTTTCTTTTTTTATAAAGTTAATTTATTTTTCCAATCAAAAGGAAAAAATATTTTGCTGAAGATGATGCATAAATATTTAGTATAAAAATATTGCCAATTTATTGGCAAAAATATAGTTTATAAGCCCAGACTGCGGTCGCTGCCTAAAACAATTTAAATCTTTCAAAAAAAAACAATAAATGTGGAAAAATTAACATCAAGAAATTGTACGAAACCAAATCGTAATCAATCCTTTATCCATTTGGTACTTTTGGTGCTATTCAATTGAATTGTAACGGGGTTGCGAAATTTATAACATTTTGATGTTTTTACTGAACAATAAACTAAAATTACCAAAAAAAAAAATCGTTTTAAACATTTATTTATAAACTAAAAACATTTTAAAGATATTTCGTAACAACAACTTATACGAAAAACGTAACAATTAGTACCCAAGTTTAGTTTCACAAGGTACTAAAACACTATTAAGTGTTGAGATCTGAAGGTAAAATAATTTCTCAATTTTAGCAAAATGAAATGGATGACATCAGCAAATCCTGTGTTTGCAATAGATTAGAGACAATCGAAGCAAGTAATCGCTTCCTGTCTTTGGTTTTGATTAAATTTTGATTTGAAAATATCCCTTTTAAAATCTTAGTAATTCTTATAACAGCTGATTGGCAGAAATTTGAAAATTCACAACGATTCAAAGCGCACATACAACTTGCGACGAATTACGATTAAGCCGATTAAGATTACGAGTTGGCATCAAAAAATACAATTAACGCTAAAATCTAGACTGAATTCGTTAAAATACTTTCGTTCAATGGGAAAATTTTGAAATAGTGCTAAATTTATGACTGTCGTGTTTCTTGTTTCAACTTTCAAATAGTACAATTGCAAAAATTATCTCGAAAACTATTAAAAGTGAGAGTATTTCTCTTCTTCGAAATACGATTTTGTGACACTATATAAGTATTTAATATATAAACCTTTTCCTAGAAATCCTTAAGCAGAATTTTAGCGCATTTCATTTTAAACAGTTGAAGAAATGGACCGCCTTCAATATTGAAAATACTCACTGAAGGGGATCCATGTTTAAAGTTTGGTTTCAACTTATTCTTTGTTCTGGCTGAAATATAAAGGCCACCGCAAAAACATGTGTTCGCTTAAAAAAGCCAACAAGAGTTATAGAAACTGCTGTGTGTGCGGATATTTTTATTTATTTACTAATTCGTTAAAACAGTAACAAATAACGTGGAAACGAATTTATTAACTTACTGCCTTCATAAAAGCGAGTTCAAAGCAGGTGAACAACAAAATGCGGCGAAAACCCAAGTATGTATTTTGGTTTTTCATAAATGTCCGTGACACGTCAAAATCAAAAGTTTTACTCCTCAGTTGTTGAGGTCTAAGAGAGAACAAAAAAAAACAAAAAAATTACATCTGTCATGAAAATCCTTGGTTTTAATACAAAAAGAATTGAAGTTGGGCTATAAATACTTATATGCAGATAGATAAACATAAATTCAGATATATATATTTGTTTTTAATATATTTTCAGGCAACTTTAATTTTATAATAAAAATAAAAAATATCATTAATGAATTCTTATGCATGGGGCGAAGAAAGTGTTCCGATCAGTTTTCCTGACATCCAAAAACAAAAATATGTATTTTGCATCACAAATTTGTTTCTTTATTAAGACTTCTAAAAAAATTCTTTAAATGTTTGCAATGTTCTTGCATATGTTTTGTCGCTCACTGTATGTATGTTTTAGTTACATTTTTTTTCATCCTGCTGACAAGCCCATGGCTTAGCGGGTCTAAACATTATTAGTATCAAATAATCATTTAAGTATTGAAAAAATTAAAATTCTTTTGAATTTTATAAGAACTGTCTGTAATCGAGACCGTGTTTCTCAAAAGCTTGTACTTGATTTGAATAAAAAATGAATGGAATTGAAAAAAAAGGTATCTAACTGCATATGCCCATATGGTTGGCTTAATATAGAAAGGGCGTATCTGAATTAGTTTTTGGAAATCTTCTTTTTAACTTTTCCTAAGATTGTACCTTGAAATACACCTGCCTGCCTTCAAGAAAATTCCATGACACATGTATTTACTTAAAATAACTTCACATAAGCAAATTTGTTCACAGTTTCGATTGGAAAACATTTTCAGTGCTTTTCCTTTTTTATTTTATTCCAGCTGGAAGTCATTCGAAAAGCTTCACTTGAATTTAGTTTTTTCTATAGAGCAAATTGTTGCTTTTCCGATTGCAATCCTTTTTGTAAGTGATTTAAAATCACATATTTCCGGAGTGATCCAACACGTTTAACATATTACAGCAATCAATCCCTGAAAAGACAGCTGACACTAAAAAAACATTGAAATAATTAAGTTATTAGAATTGTAGGTGAAGTTCACATTATTGTGAGTTCATTGCATTATTTTTTGTTGTTTTTGTATTGAAGACTTTTTTGGTTTTACTCAGTTTTTCTGTTCTTCTATAAAGTGAAAAAAAAATCGAGATACGCTGTTTTCATATTAAGCCACCGATATGTTGCACATGTGTACCGACTAGTAACCATAGAAACCTTTCGGCATTAGCGGCAATCGTCTATATTCGAAAATAGAATGGGTTCCTAGTTTCTCTTAATCCGATTTCGATGCATCCTAATTGCGGCAGATTTTTTTAAAACTAATTTTAAGTCATTTTAAATAGTCACTTTGCCGAAAGTCTTGCAAAAGGCAAGAAAATAACTGAACTGGCCACAGGTCAAAATGCACGTAATTTCCTTAATTTTAAAAATTAATTTTGGAAAACATATAAATTTTAAAACTCGGCCCCTAACTGGCGAAGTTGTTCCGGAACCATCAGTAGTTAAATATTACTGTTATATCTCTTTGTTTTTTGAATTATTGTCAGTTTTACCAGAAAGGAAATATGTTTTAAGAGTCACCAGCGAACTATTTCCAAACGGCACCATTTAAAGAAAATGTTTTCAATTATTCACGGGTTTTTCGTATTGGCCTATTTAAAACATGTTTGTTTTTTCTTTAATTAAATCAATTCAGAGAACTTTATGCCTCCTATCTGAGATTACTAGATAAGCAGTCCAACTATCGCACTTAATGCTTTCCGCTCCAAGTTTCTATTCACAAAATTAGTTCTCATCACCAAATATCACTTCAGAGTTCAATCACATCAATGGGTGGTAAAACAACAACAACAACAACAAACATAGAAAAAAAACTCACAACAACAAAGCAAGCACATACCAAATCACGATTACGAGATTAAACATTTGTTTTTGCTATTGAAGCGTTTTATTTCGAACTTAATTTTATGCTGTTTGCGAAATAGAATAAATATGCTTCATATTTAACTCACCCTTAAGAGGTACACTGACAAAAAAGAAATTATTTAACAAGAATTTATTTTTCTCTATTACAATAAGGATTATGTACACAGGAAAAAATAGTTTCTTTTCATATACAGCAAGAGAGTTTTCTGAATCAGTTAACAAGTTGTTTGATGAGTGCCGACCTGTAAAGAAATTCGTCAATTGTTAAACGAAAACAGCACTTTTTTCAACAACGACTTTTTTTCCTGCAATTTAATTTCAAATAAAAGAGCTGTTGGATCAAAAACACATTTTATTAACATTAACATTTCTATAAACCAACATCAAATATAAGATTTGGTTTCTTATTCCTCAATCAGCAATAATATTTATTGAGTAAAATATAATATTTTAGACAAACATTTCATTACAATATTGTTTTCTGTGTGTGTGGAGCTAAAAAAAACATTAAATAATATATATGTATGTATGTATGTTTGTTTTATTTGGTACGATTTATTCGGATTTAAAATCAAAAGAATATTAAGCACCAAAAATTAGTTGCCTAAAGTGATAAGTATTTCGAGGAGGTGCCATGATTCCTTTTTGAAAACCGGGTTTGTGTAAAAGCACTTTATGAAATCCATTAAATTTGGCTTTAATTCATTTACAAAGGAATGCAATTGGCAGACAGAATTTGACATGTGAATGCCTCATGGCGAACATTCAGTCATATCTTCGGGCGTCGTCGCCAGGCCATGCATCAAACATGCACACGAGCGGTCTACATTGACCAAATACGATGTTCGAGATGATGTCGTCTTTATGTCCATTATACATAAAATGGTACAATCAAATGTTGTCAAATGTCAAAATCTGGTAATTGTACGATGTTTTCAGAATTCAGAAGAGTTTGGCAGATATTAATTATTTTTTCGGAGACCAAGATTTTCAAAATTCTTTCACGAAAAAAACTCTTGTTTGCAAGAATCTAATAAGAGTGTAGCAATTAAATACAAATCTTCCGCCAACGATCCATTTTTCCAAGCTTGGAAACGGAAAATAGTCCGAGGGACTTAAATCTTGGGAATAAAGTAGTGGTAAAGCACTGTGTAGCGGACGTAATACTTTCTCTTGCGGCATTTTTTCCATAGTTTCATCACTTAAACGCTCCCATGAGATGTGTAATACTCACCATTGATTGCTGTAGCTTTTTGCAGTTAATCAATCAAAATTATGTCACTTGCAACCAAAATAATGGACGTCATTCATGACCTTTGATTTCGTTGAATGCGATTTTCCCGTTCGCTGTCTTTGAGCCAGATGCAAAGTAGTGGACCCACAACTCATCTATGGAATCAAAATCTTACCTTTAGAGACTCTATCGAAATGTCTTCATAGCGCTGACCTGGGTATGTTCTATTGACACCAAATGCGTCACCCATCTGTTTCTGGTGTAGACACCTGAATTGGTCGACCTTTGCGGTATTTTTCTCGACACCTCGTAGATTATTTGTGTATCCACAATAATTGACACAACAAAGAACTGAAGTGAACACTTAAAATCTGCTATAGCCCTGCAAGCGTTTGGAACAATTTTTGAACATATTTTTCGTAGTGCAGGTCGACCAAATTTTCCTAGTTTATAAAACATGAACTACAAGCTCTAAAAATATGTGATATGTAATTAAGGAAAAAACGCATTTTTTCCATATCAGATATTTTAAAAATAGTTGTGCCTTTATTAAGATTTAAAGAAAACAGCACCACGAACAAACTAATGAATGTGGCACGTTCATTCATGCAAATGCATGTCAACTTTCTAAATTTGGGGGTCTTTGATTGTGCTACGAATTTATGTATATGTTAATGAATAAATAAATTTTGAAAAATTTATACTTTGTGTCTTTTACTTTCAGTATGAAAAACGTTTTTAATTTTATACCCAAAATAAAAGTAAAATTTGTTTATTTGGGGATCAGTATAACGAAAATAAACGGTTATCGTAGTATAATTGTAATAAAAGTTTAAAAATTAATCGAGCAGTTCTTTTCGAAAGTTAAACTAATATAATTCTTATTCAAATGTATAAATAAAGCTTCAATTCAATGGGCGACGTCTGGAGTGGTGATTGAAAGTGGCGTGAAGTATCACCCTGGCTATACAATCTTTTGCAAGAGGAAACTTACGCTGGGACTTGTTTAATGAATATATATGTAGATAATATGTAGATTTCTATGACGCGTTTTTCACTTCAATATAAAATGTGGCGTAGAAAAAGTTGGTGGACTTAATTACCAGTTTTGCCGAATTCGAATCCGCATTTTACGAATTATTATTGAAACAAATACAATTTCTCGAAACAACGAAAATATAAGATAAAAATCATCATTTGATGTTATTCCTATGCAAAAATTTTTTTTTAATATTTTCAAACAATTAATTCCGCGAATCAGATCAATTTTCATCTGCAGCCAGTTTTTCGTTTTGTTTTACACATATTAAAAAATATGCTCGTTGTCTGTTCAAAATTCTTTTATAAAACTTATGGAAAATGAAACAGAAGGGCTTCACGAAGTCGGCTACAATTTCCTGCAGAAAAGTTCTTATTTGAAATGTTTGTTGGTGGGGAAACCACTTGCTGTTATTATGCCACTTTACGGAAGACTAAATCGAATCTGTTCGTTCGTTCTCATAATAACATTTAAAACTGCACCAGTGCAGTTATACGAGCGGACTGGCTCGATATCCGTAAACCTGTACACAACTGGAATTTATAGCGTTTTTGTTTCCAGTTCTAACTCAAATTCTTAAGTCAGCACGCCTGAAAACTTGTGAACTAGGCCGAGTTTTTAGAGTCTTAAAAACCTTAAAAAAAGTATAAAATTTTGCTTTTATTGTTAAAGAATTAATAAATAAATAGATAATTAATTTTTCGCAGTCGTTTAGAAAGTATTTTTTTTCGTTTTTTGCTAATTTTATAATTTATAATAAATAACGATATAGAAAATCCTTTATTTAGCACTAAAATAAAATTTAAGATTTTTGTAAACTTCTTTTATAAGTGTCAATCATACGTGCACACATTTCTGTCAAAACATATATTTCATAGGATATATATTACGGCTGTAACACAAGATAAAATATAGTATAAAGATCCTTTATTTAGAGCTTAAGGTTCTGACGAATTTAGTTGTTCGTCAATCATAAAATTTCCCTCCAACGATCTATTTGTGGAGATGTAATCAATCGTTGTACATATATATTCTGTGATGCAAATTATAAACGATACAAAATACTTTAGATTTTTAAAGACTTATGCGTAATTCTTCTGTCCATCATTCATGAAAAACACACACGCACTTATTTCTTCATTTGTGGCGAAAGACTTATCTATTTGTGGAAATGTGTATAAAATATAATTCAATTATGAATTCTAATTTCTAGACATAAACACCTTAACAATTTTTTTGAGTGCATGATTAATATGTTGTTGAACCCCACAAAACAAAAAACAGAGAAAAAATACTACTAAAACAATACCAACAACAACTGATAAAATTATAGCAAAAAATAAATGCTAATACTAAAACAAATAGAAGAAAATCAAACGCACAACAGCTACGCAAATGTTTAAACTTGTAGGTAATAAAAAGGCGCACACGAACAAACAGCGAAACGGCCAGAAAAGTGATGGACAGAAATTTGCAAACATTAAAATATGAACACGAAAAACAAAAAAAAAAACAAAAATAAAGAAAGAAGGAAAAAATTAAATATTTATTAGCAGCAATAATAGTAAAGTAACACAAGCTTATTATAAGATCTTCACTTTTGCATGCAAAAACACATTTTTATGTTTCGAATGCAGCCGCCCACCCATCTGGTCATGTTCGCGTTCCAGCAGAAACAGTTGTTTTTGCTTTGGCTTCGACTTGTTTCGCGAGCGGAGTTTGCCGATGTTTTTTATCGGCTGTGAAGGAAAATAACGAAAGAGCCGTCAGCACCGGCAGAAATAGGCCGGTCTGGGGAGGGCTAAGCCAACACATATTAGTTCAAATTAAATATCCGTTTTAAAGAACTTCTAAATATATAGGAACCAACGTTTTTTTTTCTTATTATTATTCTTTGTTCAATTTGTTTTAAATGGCAAAATTACGGTAATTATTTACAGTTTATAAGTACCGGCACTCACAGATCGTAGAATACATCCATTTTGTTGTATTTAATTATTTACGGGTACAAATATTATGTTTTTATCAACACAAGAATAAATCAATTTTTCTTTTCTTGATTTAAACAAATAGTTTATCAATTCAGAAGCTCCATCGCCCAGTTTTTCGTTTGAAAAAGAAACGATTTTTGTTATCGTTGATTTATTGTCAAAATGTCAAAAACGGAAAACGCCAGATATGGAATCAATTTTTTTTACAAAAGCAATTTTAGTTAAAATAGTTTAAATACTACATTATAATGTATTCAATATGTAGTAATCGTGAAAAAATCACGAGTATTGACTACCATTTTCCGATGTTTTTTAAATCTGTCAAACAAATAGAACATTTCCAGGTGTGGTTTAGACATATTCTTTTCAAAACACATAAAATAGAATCGTATAACAAGAACAGATCTTTATATGAAGTCTATTCACATCAACTGCACATTATTATATAATTGGATTGTGAATTGAATAATTATTTGTAAAATGGTACTGGTATAAGTGGTGTTTCCACATCTGTGCTGCTAATTTCCAAAGCTGTAATTTAGAAGTTACCGCCTCTTTTCATTTGGAAGCTGGCGTCTCTCGTTCTTATCTGGTAAACGGGGTGATTTACTGATCAGGAGTACCGATCAAGAATTATACCCCGACAAGTTTTATCTGCCTTTGCGAAAATACATATTTAGGTATTCAACAAATGTTAAATTTTCTCTGTTGTTGTCCTTTATTCAAGGGATTTAGTAGCGCCCTGTGTATTTTGAATATCTGACGGGAATTACAAATTTTTTTTTAATCTTATGAGTAGAAGACCTCATTAATTCTGCCGAAAACGCAGTCAGAAAGGTGACCAAAACCATGTTTAAGCCCCGTGGATTTCTTTTCTATGTGTTTTGCCTTTTTCAAAGAAATTTATAAAAGTTTGTGGAATCCCTTCTTTTTCCATAAAACCGAAGACGCCGATGCACTGGATTTTGTGTCGCTTAGTTTTCCTCAGTCACTTTAAGTTTCCAAGATAAAGGCCTGGTCTACGACTTTGAATGTTCTATTTTAAATACATATTTACACTTGTATGCCGCAATTTTTTCTGTTTAAAATTTGCATCCCAAAAAAGATCTAATTGTTCGCATTTATTTCATTATTATTATATATTTATTTTAAAATATTTTTATATCGCTATAAAATGCACTAGTGCTGGAATATGGCTTGATATTGGGGACCCCACCTCTCAAGCCCATTCCACAACAATTGAATCCGTAGAAAAAGAGCTTTTATTATGTTGCCTTCGGTGACTACGTTTTAACCCTCTAATCAGGTCTTCATGTCCTGCTCGACTTCTTCTTATCAAGTTTTTTGCACTAAAAAGTCGTCTAACTATTCTGAATATGCTGTATATTTTCAAAGTAATTAATGGATTTCTGTGTAATGAAACTTCGTTCAACATTCCTCAACTTTCATTCCGTTATTTGATGAAATCATCTGAGTGGTGTATTAGGCTAATGCAGGTCCTCTCAGAGAAGGAATGAGCTTTTTAATCAAGTGTCTAGATTTATTGACTTTTCACGAAACTTCCATGTGGCAAAAACTTAAATATTTATTCGCTATTTAAATTCATAATCGCTGATCTTATTGGCCAGTTTAATTGCTGGCTTATTACTGATGCTGGCTTATTACTGTATGTAACCGAAAAAATAATATCAGTATCAGGTTCGAAAAACAATAATATTTTTCTTAAATTAAGACCAAACGAGAACAGGAAACCAACTGGACAGAAAATCATAATATCTGTGTTTTTATGACAGATACTATTTGTACAGGGAACCACCAAATTCGAAACTAATTCAAATGTTTTGTACATACACACTTACACATGTACTTTAATTGTTGCTAAAGTCAAAAATGTGCTTTATTTAGAATTGAGGTTTTGGAGCTTTCGTTGATTTTTTAGAGTCACAGAAAAGATGTTGACGACAAGAGTTATTGGCTGTATATGTACAGATGTAAATTATTGCCTGTAAAAAATATTTCCAAATAAAATAATAATAACTAAATAAATAAATACAGAGTGTGTGATAATTTATTTCACGGAATTTGGGTGCCAAAATAACATATCGATTAATCTGATTAGATGGTGTTTTGTTGAGCTGGGAACGAGGCTTTAGGCACGAAGACTTTTCACATTAACGGTTTGTTCGCGCGCTGAATAAAACAGCTTCTATTAAATCTTTTAATTACATCATTTATTAAAAAATACATATGTACATATTTTGGGTGATAATGAAAATCTTTCCACCCATAGATTTTCCACTAGAGTGTTCATGATGTTCGCAATGATTTTGCTAATTGGGTGGCCTGGTGTTCATTTCAGTCGTTCCAAAGGGAAGTACAAAAGTGAAGATAGATAAGTAGTGTTAAAAAAAAGTGTAATATTAGTTTAACAAACTATTACAGCACAAAATTAATGAGACGCAGAAGAAGAAGCAGAAGAATAAAAAAGAGACAAAAAAGAAAAGTAAACGCAGTGTGTTTTCTATTTCGTCTTTTATTTGTGGGTTGCTGCAAACTTAACGTATGTACTTATTTATGACATAAACGCATGTTGTTGTAGTAGCCGATTTACTATTCTCCCACTTGGACGAAGATAACAAACGTCTTCTGCTTCTGCTTCTGCTTCTTTCTCGTCATCGTTGCTTTTTTTCAAATACTGTTACTGCTGCTGTTGTTGTTGTTGCAATTAAATTTTTTGAATATATAGTTCAGTAGTGATTTTTCTATTTTTTCTACTTCTACTTGGGTTTTTGTTGTTGTTATAATTCTCTTTTTTTTTTTAGTCCGCTAAAGGTTTCTTATACATACATACATATTTGCGCTTTGTTGTTGTCTTTTCGTCGTAAAAATAAATGACAAAAAGCTAAAACAAAACAGAAATAGATACAGAATACAACAGCCACAACAAAATTGCAATAATGAGTTGCAATCAGCCGGTTACTAAAGCATAAATATTAGATTTTTTTCTCTTTTTTTTCACTGCAAGTTTAATTATAAAAAAGTGTTTGGATTTCTCATTTTATTTTTCAGCTTGGCTTTTCAGAAAGCGAAAGTATTTTACATTTTACATTTTCGTTTTGCTTTAAAACTCAAATACAAGGTAAACATTTATCAAGCTCAAACACGCATAAAGCTGAAAAGAAAAACAAAACGTAAATGTTTATAAACCGGGTATACAATTTAATGTTGGACTTAATTTATTGCTCAGGCGGACATTTTCTATAGAATATTTGGGTTTCTCGTTGTTGTGTTTAATCTGCTGCCATTGAGCGAGGCAGAGCAGTGCTGACAACACGTGCATGCAAAAAGGCCTAAAATAGGATTTTCTAGTTTAATAGTTTTCTGAATTAATAAGACAAAAAGGCAGCGATAATGTTGCGGCAAACTGGATTTCTGTGGTAGTGCTTGAACACTTTCCTTTCTGCCATTGCACGCATTTTTCGTAATTTATTTAAATAAATCACTCATGTTTAAGCTGTAATTTAATTAATCGTTACAAAGAAGACCAATTTTTGAACTCTTTCCAGCGCATTGCAGTAGTAAATATTGGCATACAGCGGAGCAAAAATAGAAGACAAAAAAGTTAATTTTCCACAAAAAAGTAAAAATTGTTTAAGCCAAAAGAAAAAAGGCAGGCATGCGTACATACATACACATGTATGTATGTATGTACGTATGTACAATGTACAGTATGTTTATGTACATACATATAAAGCAAGACGGCTCGAAACATCAGATGATTATCAGGAATAAAAAATTACAGCTGGCAACTCAGTTATTTATAGTTATTTGATGAGATGGCAGCATGCAATATCGAATAGTCTAAGAGATGACATTGCGCGATGGGTCAATCGAAAGGTCAGTCTCTGTCGTGTGTCTGTGTGTGAAAAAAACGCATATTTAAGCCCGAGTAAAAATTAATAAACCTCTGGCTAATGTTTTGTTTCCAAGACGTTTGTGCAGTCACTAACAATTGTGGAAACTGTAGTTTTTCCCCACGCAACGCAGTCGCTATCTCCACTCGACGAAAACGATAAAGTAACTGTCCTGTGGCCACTGAAGTTTAGCTGAACGGCAACTGAAAGCGGCTTTGCCAATCTATGTACATCTTGTCTTAAATCTTAAATTAGCACAAAACGGCTAATGGAATAGGAACCCTTATTTAGCTAATCAATGTGCCGGCCCTGGAAAAAAGGCTACTTTATCACTACATTGTTCTTTAATGTCTTTCTTAAAGAATAAAGTATGATTTATTTATATCTTATGAAATGATTTTTTGTGCGATAAGTATCGAAATTTCATTCGATAACACAGTGAAACCGATATCTTATTTTGTTCTCATCGAATCGATGGGAAACTTTTTTGCCCGGTTTTTTTTAAAGGAAAAATTATTTTAGATGAGTTTGCGAAAAAATATTGGATGACCTTGAAATTCTTAAAGCGTTGAGTATTTTCGACAAGAAATCTGATGCAATTTAAAAAAAAAAGAACATATTTTATGCAACATAAAGGAAAAACTTATCAAAGTGGTTAAAAAGCATGAAGAAAGAGGGGAAGCCAAGTAAGTTTTTCAATGTACAAATATAGAAGTAAAATCAACTGACGGAAGATTCTGCTACGACCCGCGATGTGCATCTTCTCCATGCGTTAAAGCGATCGATGCTCGCCGACGAATTAACGCTGTACTTCAACCTTCATTAAATACGCGCTTCAAAGTTATTTAAATTACTTCATAATTAGCAAATATTGTTTATTCTGTTTTCAAATATTTTTTTTACTACTTCAATTACTTTATCTTGTAAAACCAAAGTACAAACACACTCTAAAAGTATCTTCTGTAAAGTTGTAAATGTTGTGAATGTTAGAGGGCTTTATTTTGTTTAAACAGTTTTTCTTTCTTATCTCAACGCAATTGAATTCCGAAAACTTTTTGAGAGCAGCGATAAACGATCGTGAAGTTCGCTTTGGTGAAGCTGAAAAAGTTTAGGGAATTATGGATTCATATCTTTATTTGACTCAAGAAAAATTTCGAAACATCTGTGCTTTCTAGCGAACAGCTTTTTTGCCAATTATTCGTTATAGCCCATTTACCACAAACTGGGACTTGGAGGTAAATGTAATCGATTGTGACAAAATCTTCTAAGTTGTTGAACAAAATCTCACACACCGCAATTCCATTTCGAACTGCCCGTGATTTGTCAGAAAATAAATTATCTGGAAGAAGTTTGTGTTACAAAAACCCAAATATTTAGTTTGTTGTTTATATTTTTATTATCAAGATGCTTTTTAAACTCCAGAATTGTGCTGTCTGTTCTTTTAGAGATTAAAAAAGTTGTCATCAATAATCTTATGTTCAAGGTTAATACTCGTAATTTCAAACAAAATTGGTGATAAAAGAAACTGGTTTTCAAATCATTTCATGCCCCAAGATTCACATAATATTGTTTATTATTGTTCAAACTTATTCAGGCGTTAAAAATAAATAAATAACTTATTAAATACAACAATACGAGCATTAAGGGATTAAGAACAAAAACATTTTGGTATTAAGAATCTTTTATGAAAAACAAAATGTTAAATGAGAGCGGCCAAATATTGTTTCAAAACAAAGTTTCATTCAAAAACTTTGCCTCATTTTATTTTGTTTTAATTCAAATTTGTACTCAAACGCAAAAAGATCTCTCTGCATCTAAGAAAATTTCATCCGAAAAACGTGTGAAATAAGAAGAATTTAAGAGATTCACGCAATTTCCCACTAAAACTAAAAAAATATTCCACTTAGAAAATTAGAATTGGTGATAAAAATTCAAAAGAGATTTAAAATTAAAGATAAAATAAAAAAGCAAAACATCGCTGCAGAAAGAAATGTCGCCAACATAAAAATCACACTTGGCAAAAAAAAACAACCAAAAAGACAAACATCGAAAACAACGAAAAGATTTTACAAAAATGTGAATTTAATTTCTTGCGAAAAAAACAAACGCACAACGAACTCTATTTAGCAGACAAAACCTAGAGCCACAATAGAGAACAGTGATGCCAACATAATGATGCAAGTTCTGAGCTCTCAAATGTTAGAAGTTCTAAATAATTCTCAAATTATATTCTTGAAAGTTTTTCTTGCTGTTGTTGTCCTTTACAAAATCTTGCATAATTTGTTTTTAAATTTATCTCATTTTGTTATCTTTTTTTTCATGGGTTTTTCGTTTTCAGCTAAATACAAGTACAGTGGCTACCAAAAAAAAGCTCAAGAGCGACACTACACGTGCACTGTGTACATAAATGTGCAGTTGAATCTCGATTATCCAAGAACTAAACACTTTTTCGCACCGCTTTTACGTCCGTTTCTTTTTTTTATTCTGTTATGGAAATGGTTGTTATAATTTTCACAAAATCCAATGGCCTCGGGAGCATAAATCAATTCTGAATATAGATATATGCGATATTAAATATTTTAGGCGGTGAGTTTGCGCACAAGGTTTGCAAAGAGATTTTACAAAACCAAAATAAATAAGTTGGGAAATCGAATTGAAAAGTTGGGAAATGAATGGCGTAATAAATAATTTTTTCCACTGAATTTTTTCCGTCTCATCTGCACAGAATTTCCCAGCGAATTAAAAGTCTTCCGATCCTCTCATTAAGGATTATAATTATAAATCTTCTCTTTTACACCTGTTTATATGTTAATTTAATAATTAAAATTCCATCGCGAGTCGTTTCTCATTCAATTTTTTGCGGACTTTTTCATAGAAAATATTTGTTTATGCGACAAATTTCTTATACAAAATAAGTGAAATAAACTTTCAATAAACTTGATATGGGTTTTCTGAATAAAGTAGTTAAAATAAATAAGGATATGAAAATGTATAGGATATATATAACATATTTAAAACAATTGACGAGATCTGAAAGTCAAGAAATTTTTTGCAGCCACAAGAAGTTTTCTTGCCATAAACCGTTCAAGACAGATGTTATTCTCATAATACGATTATCTGGGTGACATTTTTCTAACATTTGGCGAGTTCTGAAAAGCAAGTGCTTTCATATCACGAAATTTCTGCAACCAAATCCAGTGTTACTTTAACAATATAGAATTTTACGCTCTAAATTAAGTTCTAAACTAAATTTTAAACCTCTTAATCTTAGAAAACTAACTAAAAACTAGCACAGGACGACTTTTTGGCGCAATAGTTTTTTGTTAGAAACCGTGTGATTTGCATTAACGTGATTTTCAGCAAAGCCCGATTCCTTTTATTAGTCACTGTGTGCTTGAACATGACTTTTTCTTGCGAAAAATTTGCGAATTGTGTGAACAAGAGACAATGTTTCGTAAATAGCTCTAGACATCTGAAAAAAAATTCTTTCATTGAATGCAGGTGCGTACACAGAAATGGAAAAAAATAAGTTTGCGCGAGCTGCACCTGGTTCGAAGTTTGCAAAACGCAAACATGTGGTTGTCTGAATAAGAAATTCAATTTTTTTTACCAAATACGTCGAATCGCGAAAAACTAACGTCTCAATATTAAAAGGAAGAAGTTTGTAAAAAACTACGAAAAAAGTTTTGCAGAGACCCCAAAAATTACTATAAAATCTTAAATGAAATTCTGTTCTTTACCAGGTTTTATAAGCCGGCAAGGGCAAATGCCATCTTTCGACTTCGTAGAAGGGCGGTAAAGAATAGTGGCACTTGGTATAGAGCTGCCAGTACTCGTTCGCATAATATACATACATGAAGTTGGCTGTAGTTTAATATGTTTGACATTTCTTTTCGTTCTGAAATTTGTTGTAAAATTTAACATAATTGCATTTTAATATGGAAAAGACAATATTATATCGTTACCTTAATACAGAAAGGCCTTAACTCGTTTCTTTCTCAAATCGAGTTTTTTGTAAATTTCGAAAGATTATCTTCCAACACATCATTGGTAAAAAAAAATTGACGTTATCCGACTAGAAAAAACAAAAATATAGGCAGTTGAGTAACGTTTCGCCACTAAAAACCTTGAACTTAATAAAAATTAGTTTTTGCTCTCTCCTGAAAAGTTAGGAAAACTTTACTCAGGGCCTTCTACATTGAGGTATCGATATGGATATGCAGTAATAAATATGTGTTCTCTAAATAGAGAACATTCTTAATTACCTATTGCACATGGCCCAATTGAGTGCTGACCCGAGTACATACCCCGAATAGAACAATAAGTTTTTAGTTCTGCGCTGGCACGATATTTCTCTCACCCGTAAATAGAAAAACCAATTCCATGAGATTCGAGTGGTTATTTCGATAAAAAAGTTTTCGTTAATAACACAGAATTTGCAAGAAAGTACTCGTATGTCGAAAGGCAGGGTAAAGCTGATAAAAATGTCACAATTTGGTCTTACGTCATACATATTTATTATTATAGCCGTCATGTCACACTAAGAATTAACATCGGCGTATTTATCTTCGCACACATCGAATCAATATGACAAGCCAGTGTTGCCTAAGATGCAAGTTATGTTAATTTAACACGATTTCATATTGAAATTAAATATTTTTTAGCGATTCGAAAGTGACACAATTGAATACGTTAAAAGCTTTTACGATTTTTAATGGCCGCCTTGACTGAACTTTGAACTTTCGTCGAATAGGAAATTTAATAAAAACTTTGTGATAACTTTTAATTAATTGTCTTTTTCATGTTTCTGTGTGAAATATCGAAAAACCCAGGAAAAATTATGTCAAGTTTTAACATCGAATTCTTTTTAAAAAAATGTAGTTTCTTCTTGCCTGGATATTTTTTTAATTATAATGTTCAGTTGGTGGAATTGTCTACTGTGAGTGTTATTGGTTGTGAAACATAATTAATTTTGATCGATTGGGATCATCAAAGCGTTAAAATATTTATGTTAATTTTTTTATTATTAAATTGTTTTAGAAAACACAACAATGTTTGTAACACACTTTTATTTGTAGACGGCAACAATTCAAACAGATGTAATAAAATATATTGATAAGCGGACAAACATAAATTCAGCTTAACGATCGTTTTATTTAAATTAATTTGATTGATTCGATAAAATCATAAAAATTGCTTCCAAACAACTTGAAATCATTCATTTTTATGTTTAAGATTTAATGTATGTACGAGTCGGTGCTCGTTTAGCTTCACAAAACATGCAACATCTGAAGGATTAAAACAACTGCGGGCAAAATTTTCAATTATTTAGAAAGTTAAATGATTTTTTGCCTTTAGAAACAGTGAAGGAATTCAGATGGCTTTAGGGCGGTGGCAGAGAGTAGGACAGGGATGACAAGGTGTGGGAGAGGTGTGCTTGAAACGACTTTAAACACGAAATTAAAAATGAACGAATGCTGGAATTTGCACAAATTCATGTTTACAGTAGTAACTCGATTGTCGCTCCTATTCATAACCAGCATTGCACAACTTTAAAACAACACTTACTTTATGGTTTCCTGCGGCATTGCCCCTCTCCATCCACCTGAAATAAGGATTTTTCAGACAGAAACCTTGAAATTAAGCCTGAGCTTTCTGTGGCTCAAATAAATTCAATTCTGCCATTTGTTTTTCAGCTCAGGTACTCGTGACGGTATCGCCAGCTGAAATGGAAAACCGCCCAGCTCACAAAACAAAGCGAATTGATGAAGCATCAAATGGATCGTATTAGAATACATTCCACCCTGCTTCAGCGTGTCTGATGTAATAGACAAATTTTTTACGCATTGTTTGCAGACCACTTGCTCAATACATTTTTCACTTTAGGGCGCTCTGCCTCCTTAAGAATTCATATATATTAATATAAATTATTATTGCAACGCTGCCACATGCAGTTGCATTGTGTGATTTTAGTTTGTCGCAACAACCAAGAGTTGCTACTGTAATAAAATATTTTAATTGTTATTTTTTTCAATTCAATTAATTTTTTATTCAAATCAATTACAAGGTTTTGAGAGACAGGGTGCTACCATCTGGATTACAGACAGATATTATAAAATTCAAAACAATTTAAATTTGTTCAAAACTTAAATGATTATTTTATATTAATAACGTTTAGACCCGCTAAGCCATGGGCTTCTCAGCAGTTCGAAATACCGCAATACCGAAATACCGAGTTCAGCGGATGTAGAACTTGTCAACACTTTTTTATGAAGAAGAGAGACAAGTTTATTCTGATTATCTTAAGTTTTCTTACTCCAAAGAACAGAAGTGTGAAACGGGGACAGAAAAGTTAAAAGAGCTGCTCAGAGTTATCTAGTTTTTTTTTTATCTCTTTTTCATCCCGTTTCACTTCTGTTCTACTTTGTGACAGCAGTTGAAATAACATTTTGTCATATTATCGGTATCACTTAATTGCGTTGCTTTGAATTTGTTCTGTTTTTGGGCATATTTTGAATCTTATTTTCATTTGTGTCGATGTTCAACTCGGGAAAAAATTTCAATCAATTTACTTTGAGTGTAAAGTTCGATTGGTTTTATTTGAGAAGCTCCACAGCTGCAGAGCTGAATATTATTGGAAACATTTGCTACTACAATATTTCAAGGAGGTGGAAAATGGTCGCAAGTCAGAAAATGAACAAGTGGAGGGGAGTACCAATTTGCCTGGGGGTCTATATAACCCCATATTACTGGGAAGAAACTCACCTTTTAGATGGCAGAGGGTTGATGAAAACACTTAGGGAATCTTATTCAAATTAAATTTGATTTAAAGTGTCTAGAGATAATAAAAAAGTAATAATGAGAAGAAATTCAGTTTAAATTTAGTTAAAAGTTAAGGTTCAGAGGTTCGGGACTAATTAACTAGTCACAATTTAATACAAAATATTTACTTTTAAACAATTATTTTCGAACAATTAAAGAAACTTGTAAAAATTGCAATCAACCGGAAACACATACACCGACAAAAGCCACACCGCCTTCTTTAAGGCAAACAAGTGTTTACGATATTCATATTTCCCGCTACTTCAGGAACTATCGTTATTTTTCTCCAACATTTTACAAATACTTGCGTTTTTAATACGAATGTGCCATTAGAGGTTTTAACAAATATTATTAACTGGGTGTTACCTCATTACAAGGAACTTAAGGCTCCGACGGGACGCTAAGAAAACAAACGTTACTTCAAACCTTCCTAGATCCGAAGTAAAGGTTCTTATGCAAGTCATTATTGGTCGCGTTTTGCTTGCGAAACCGTGTTAAAATACTAAGATTAGTGTACAATAATGAAGAGGAAGTCGTTACACGCCTTCGTAAAACTTGCCCAGCGCTGGAGATTCTTCGTCTCAAACATTTGCGCAAAGATTTTTCAGCTGCCTCTGAGAACTATCAGTGGTAAAAATTAGTGTTTTGCTATTATTTATAAGGAGCAGCAGACAAATAGACCCACTAATGGTGCGCGCACTCAGCTTTGAACTAGTTCAAAGGAATGATTAGCAAAAAGGGCCAAGTGAGCGCTTTTAGCTCAGTGCTGAGCATTAATATTATCTAATATTTTCTTGAATACTCGTACATTTGCAGGGATATGCAGTTAAAGGAGGGAATTCAAGATTTAATTTTCTATTTGTGTCGTCCTATTTTAATACAATTTTTGCCCAGTTTTTTTTACAAATAAATTAAACCCGCATTTGAAACTTTCATTTATGTATCACTAATCGATCGCTAATATTTTATATCGTCAACTTTTTTTGTTACTTGATTTTAAATCAGGTTCAAAATTGTGTTTTTGTTAAAATGGTCACACTTTTTTTCGGTGTTTTTGTATTTCACATGAACGACGAATATGTCCTGTTGAGCGAAATTCCTCGTTCGTCCCAGTTGTGTTCCTGGTATAAGATTTGGCTGCCAGTGCTGTCTATTTGCTTGCAGTTAATTACTTCGAATGGAGCTGCCGCATTTTGCAGAACGTACTCAATTTACAAATCAGACAGACGATAATGTCTGCGGTGTTTCTTCTGTAATACATAAATCCATAAATTTTGTAAAAAAGCTTTTTTTCATAAATTCTTAAACGTTTTAATTAAACCAAACGTATAATTTGTGCATAAACATTTGCAATTTATTGAATATTTATGATTTCATGTACAAAAATAACAGAAATAGGTCAATTGGCCGGCGTTTCTTCAATAAAACAGACACTGTCATTGCCTTTTAAATTTCTTTCGTGGTCCTTAATTGGTCAAGTTATGTCTGTAACCCTGTTAATAAATCTTTTGAATTTAAAACAATTTAAAGGCAGCATTTTAAGGAAATCTACCACTTAAGATAGAAAGAAATAATAAATAAATTAATTGGAAATGAAAGCAATTGAATTTAATCTTACAAGTGGACAACATGGTTTGAGGTGTGTGTTAACTTTTTTGATCAATTACAAAGAGTACAAGAGACTTATGGGCTGTCCTCGTGGCGCTTAACGGCAGCCTAAAATGTGATCGATTATTAATTTTTCTGATATTCAAATTTTTTTGCTTATTTTGGTAAATTTGTTATTATGAGATTGTATGTATTGTAAGGAAAATATCATATCCACAGCTTTAATATAACATTAAATGTTCTTACGGACTACGAGTATGAAAAATAAAAAAATGTTGAACTCACCAGCAAAACTTGTCACTAAGATTTTTAGAAAAGCTGTTTGTTGCAGTATTTGCAAACATATCAGTAAAAATATTTGCTGATCCAAGGCACAGTTTTATGTCTTTGTTTAATGAAAGTGTTTGATGATTCAGTCGATGTCCTTCATAGGTCCATATTGCACAAGAATTTCGGTGATTCCGTGAGTTATTAGGAAAAAAAGTTATTCAGAAAAAAGAGAAACATATTTGCGTTGCTTCAGTATATAATTTTTGTTGAAGCTGTTACTAAAGTGTTTTTCAATGAAAATATTATAAGGCAAAAAATTAATCCTTGTACGGGTCCACATTGAACAAAAATCCTAATGAAATCCACGAAACGCAGCCATAATTTGTACAATTAGTTAACAGAGTGTTCGACCAATCGACCTACAGCCCGGAGGTTGTAGGTTCGATTCCTGCCAAAGCCTTGGTTTGTTTCTGCAGACAAGAAACGCGCTTAGCAGTTTTGTGTTCGTTGTTTCAAAATATTCATAAATCCACCAACCAAAATTACATCGACTTGTAACTGCTTGTCTTGAACAAATATTGTCACATAGAATAATATTGTCACATAGAATAATATATACATATAGTCTGTATTTTCCTTCATTTCAAACCAAGAGAGTCAATTGTGGCCGCAAAGTTTAACAGTGAATTCTTAGAAACATCAATATTATTATGATTGATCCGTCACGCATCCAGCACATGCATGCGACATCAAATCGGCTAATGTGTTGTGTAGTGGGCCCCAAAGTTCTTACTTTGACACAATATGAGTGCCTCGCTGGATGAGTTGGTAGAGAATACGACCAAGAGTTCGGGGATAGTAGGTTCTATGCCGACCAAAGACTCTGGAGAAAAAACAATAGCTAAAAGTAAAAATACTAACAAAGAAACATGCAATACACAATGACACATACATAAATACAAGCACTCAATAACCCAAGAAACAAATCCATATTGATACAAGTAATAACATATAAAAAACGGAATGTTAAGGACGTTGGGTCAATTGAAGCTAGATTGTGCATTGTGGCCACTGAACGGTCAGTTCTGGCACTCTCATCTCTGAAAAATAGAATAATAATATAATAGCAAATATTCGAAAACAAACCCTATTACCCCAATAACATAATTCGGGTCACTCCCTTGCATATATAGCGGTCGTCCCAAAAAAAACATATTAAATTAAAGGCCATTTCTACCGACTGCTTGATGCGAGTATCTAGTACATTAAACATCAATTGCTTGACACATTGATACCAAAAAGTGTTCCTTTGTAAAATGTACAAAATATACACAAGTCTTTGTCTTCGTTATGACCTGCACTAAGAGGATGCCGCCTCATCAGGCTGTGAATGGGAGTTTTTGTTACGTGGAAACACATCAGCAGGGAGTGGGTTCCACAAACGCACAGTGGGGGGAAAAACTGATTTCATCAATCATGTTTCACAGGCCAATTCTGTCTCACGACAAAGCAACACCAAATAGACATTGAGGCACCGGTTCAGGTAATCTAATGGTATTCCGTTTTCGGTTAGTTTGAAGTGTTCGTATTATGCTTTATAGTTGCACTCTCCGAGAGATTTGTCATGTTATTGCCACTTCGGAAAGATTGGAGAGAATGCGAAAGTGAGCAATAAACCGGACATGTGTTTTAAGGCGTTTTGCATGATCACGGCGCGCACCATCTGAGTCAATTTTATTTCTCTTCTCCAATTATATAGAACGTAATATGTAAAGTTTGGTGGAGAGATGCTTCGACTTCATTGTGACCATTCTGAGTACTTGCAAAGAAAGGTCTAAATTACTTTTAGGGATGTTTCCATTAAATGCCTTTGCACTTTCATTTCAGATAGTTTTAGGTGTCATTGTAATACCTAGAATAGATCAAAAATATTCAATAAGTGGGTACTGGTTGTGTCTATTATTTATGGTAAAGTTGGTCTTGCTACGAATTTTCCAACAACTTAATGACTAAATCTAAGTTCACACGGTTGTCAGATCTCATAATGTTGTCGGTAGAATAACGTTAGACTGCCAATTTTTTCCATCTCAGAACTTTGTCATAGCAAAACACTAGTATTGTCGGACGTCGGACATCCGTAAGAACATTCTAAGCCGACAATGCGAGCTGATTTTTTATGTGTTTAATCTCACATAAATGTCATTGTCAGAGAAGTATTTATATGGTCAAGACTTCGGGCTTTACGTCTTCGGGTGATTTTCAACTGGCACTGTTCGGCACTGAAACTGTAAGGTTTCCTTATAATCGTCCCAATTAACAATTTACCTCTAGGCTGAAATTTTTCCTTGTCACTACTTTCAGATCTCACAATTTCGTACAGTGTAACAGCATTTCCCTAGGGTTTCTGTCGGAAGAAATGGCCGTTAAAGGGACCGAACAAGGCCCCAGCTCACAAAGTGCCGATATACGAGTTTCTAGCTTTGTGGCTTCGCTCCATTGGGGAGCGTTTGATTTGAATAGTTTGTTGTTCTTTGACAATTGACAATTCTTGAATATTCTTATTGTTTCTTCAATTTCTGAATGGTGGGGGGTTTTCAGTGCTTTCATGGCATTATTTCATTTATTGACATTATTTTTTTTTATAAAAATTTGCTATTGTTGTTTACAACAATGCCAGGTACTTGTCAACAACAACAGAAAATAATCAAAGTGTGCGTGAATGAATGGCGGTGGGAGATGTGTGATGATCATTGAATGTAATTTTTTTGTTCTTTCGTCAGATATTTTCAGTCACTGATGCCGGCAACCGCAAACATTCGCGATGTGATGAACCAAATTTTTAATAAAAACAAATATTTTAAACAATTACTTCCGGCTGTGTTAATGTGCAGCAGCAACAACAATAGAAATTATGTACGATATTAATAAAAAGTATAATGAGCACTAAGAACTTAATTCTAAGTAAAATGATTACAACATTCTTAATGTATCGATGATGGCGATAATGACGTTCACGATCATGTTGATGACGATGATGATGATGATGATGAGGATGATGGTGTCTGTGCTTCGGTCTGACTGACTGCGTGCCTTAGTTTCAATGCAATGAAATTCAATTCGTTTTAAATATTTAGTTTTATTTTTTCATTTTTAACTTCTCGCATTTTGTTTTTGCGTTTTTGGTTAGAAGATCACTTACGCAGCTATTTCGAATGAATTCTTATTTCTTCTTTGGTTTTTTGTTGGTTTCAATTGTGGCCAAAGAAACAAAATAGAAAAAACCTCGTTACGAATTATTTGTGGTTTTTCATTTCGAATAGTAAAAAAAAACTATCAAATTCATTCAGACGACGATGACGATCGTTTAGAATGTGTAGATGAACAACATGATCGATTAAAATTAGAATAAAAGCTGAGCAGACTTTCATATTCTATGAAATGAAAATTCTGAAAATAACAACAAATTCTTTGGTTGGGACTTACACGATCCAGGAACATTCGCGCTTTTATTAACTGATGTTCATCCTGCTTTCAGGCTCCTAATGGATTCGACACACCAGTTTTATAAAGTTTATCACAACTCTTCGAGATACATTAACGCAAATATTGTGAAGCAAAAATTAACAGCAAACAAATAATGCTTAACGCCAACAGGGTGGCGTGCCTCAATAATGGGGAGGACAATGAACCACCCAGAAGTTGATACAAATTTGTCGGGCACGGCCTCAGGAAGGGTCGAAACAGATCATTAAGCAGAAGTGAGGTGGATCCTAGTCGGACTTTGGAGTTGGTGGTGCAATTTTATCCCCGAGTACCAGAGGAGGCTTAGTTTCAAGCTGCCAATTGAATGTGGTGTCGTTCAAAGCGTCCAAGTTGATTCGCAAATGCTCGATATCTCTTAAAGAGGTGACCATCGGAATCTGTACTGATTCAGAAATGCTTCATATCTCTCAACGAAATATCGAGACGGATCAGGAGCTTTTCTGGCTACCGGCTTACAGCATAGTACGTTTTAAAAAAGGACAGCGATATATATAGGCACGGTAGATAATTCATATATTTGTGAAGATAAGGAGGAAAAGAAAGTGTTGCCGTCGTTTAGGTCTGTCAAGTGGAACAGCTACTTATCTAGACAACCTCATACTGCGTGCGCTGGATGACATTTAAGAGTATGACGTTAGAGTTTCGTGCGGAGAGGGATAGGAAAACCGTAGAAATCTGCACATTCAGTCAGGTATCACAACAACACCAAACGAGCCCAAGTGAACCGTCTTTTCGATTTAGGCGGCTGCCTGTGGCACCTAACCGAACGTATTGATCGAGCTGCCACAAGGAAATTGTTCTGCCGGAATTTGCATCTCAGAAACAGAAACATTCCATCGCCAAAGAAAACCATAACACTTAACTTGCCATCCATTGATTATTGTTTAAACAAAACACGAATAAAATCCATTATGACCAAAACATATATATTTTCCTAAATCTAATAAATTTCCACGCAAATGCAGTTCTCTTTATGAAGTTTCAAATAGAAAAATGTTTATTAATTTTTGCTGCCGTCCAGTTTTTACCCTATTTGATTGAGGATGCCAGTCATTGACCCAGTTTCCTAATACAAACACCAGAGTTACTTTCACTGCTCAATCGCTTTGTTTAAGGGAACCATTAATATTTATTATCGAAAACGAAAGGAAATTGCGGACCAAGCGCATGAAAAACAAACTGTAAATGCCCTTAAAAGAACTTCTTCTGGCTGCGGAATTTGTTTTAAAGTAGAAACAAATAAATTTTGCTCATTGCCTCAAAGCAGCAACTTTATTTCTATTAACCAAATTCCTAAGCAACTTGTCCGTCTGATCTTTCTAACTGCCGCACAATTAAATACGAGTATCAGCACTGGACTGGAGACTTGAGAAGATCTTTTTCGAATTTAAGTAAATTAAGCATTCCCTGCGACTACAATATTGTCAGGCCACTGCAGCAGGCATTAATGGACAAATTTATGCGATTGTTTAACGATTTTATCTACGAAAACGAGTTTATTTCACAAACGTGTATTCAAAATGTCAATTTTGACACATATTTTACGACCAGCACAAAAAAAAGAGAGTCACATTAAAAAAGTTTTGTTTTCTGTGAAGTTTGTAAAGAAATTTTGTTTGTCTTTTTGAATATCTGCGTGGAAAAACATTCTTAAATCTCAATATCGTTGACTCTAACATCAGTTTCGTGAGATTATTAACCCTGTCCAGACCAACAACAATTTTTTTAAATTGGCTTTTAAACGTGTAAAATTTAAGAGGTAGAAAAATAACTTTAATTTTGAACAGGGTTGCATTGACATACAGTGACAGCTCTATTATCCGTAATGGCCGGTGCCGGGAGCATAAAAATTTTTAAAACTAAAACATGTGCTTTGTACTCACCGTAGGCCTACACATTCCAATTGCATTTAATTGCTCAATCAACAATCAGAAAATACGTTTGTAGTCGCATATAATCGAGATAATAACGATTATTCCGGGCGATAATCGGGGCCCCTCTTCGCAACTTGACGGCCTTTATACTTCAACAAATTGTGGTCCAAGTTTCCGACTGAAACTATTAAATTATCTGCATTAAAGTATTTGTTATTGTTTTTATGGGGACTTGATACAGATCTTATGAGACTCTTCAACTTCTGAAAACTTTTCTCAAAAAAAAAAAAAAAGAACCAGATGATACAAGTTTTAGTTTTTCATATTATTTGTTGAGAAGTTAAAGACAAGCAACCGAATTGGTATTTATCAGCCAAAACTCAAATCAACATGATTCGCATTTTCTGATGGCTGCTTGTCGTATTTTCTGTTCCCAAACTTTTTTTTACTCTTTGATTTCCATGATTACAAGAATTAACCAACAATAATCACTTTAATAACCCCCAATTTTTGTATGAAATTTGTTTAAGTAGTTGTAAACATTTTACAACTCATTTTTCATCGAAACAAACAAACAAACAAAATCGACAGAAACCTACCGCAATGTTAATTTTGAGTAACCGGTTTTTTCCGAAAAGACCAAAAATCGAAACCAATCAACAAAAACACATCCATCGAATGAACTGAAGCAGGAGAGACGTCAACATTTTAAACATTTACTTTGATAACCGTAAATTATCAAATTAGCTCATGTTTAATGGAATACAAACGACAAAGGATTTGAAGTGAACGAACCGCAAAGAAGAAGCTCGACGACTACATCAGTCATGTTACCAGCTTGTTTGTGGTGGTGGGGAAGCGAGTTATCGCCAGGCGTACAAAACATAAGCAATTATTAAGAAAAGACAGGAGTGGTAGAGCATGTTTGAAGGGCTTTTTGCTGCAAACATTTGCAACTGCGTGGTTTTGGGCATTGGCTGCTACTTTTGCACAACTTTGCAAATCTCGGAGCAGGTCCAACATACATATGTTTGCATATGTGAATGATTGAATTCACAAATATTTTTAAATTTGTTTAAAAAACATTGCGAAAGACTTTTAGTGAAAAAGTTACAAAGAAAATACGAGTAGTTTTATCAGCTGTTTGGCTGACAGTGTTGCCAAGGCAATTGACATTGCGAAAACAATTACGCTGACACACATAATGGGTGGTAGAGGAAATATGAGCGAATTTTTCACAACGAACGCCACTACTTTTTGCGGTCACACTAAACGATGGCATGCGAGAGATTTGTTTAAAAAAGAGAGGCCTCGTCTGGACCTTCCACCGGCACCTCGAAGATCTAAATTATGCTGACGACATTTGCCTCTTGCTACACAAATTCAATTCAGCGACATGCAGCACAAACTCAATGACCTCGTTTTATGCGCTAAAGGAGTTGGCCCTGAAATTAACGCAAAAAAGACATAACGAACACCCAGCTAACCGTAGATAACGAAACCCTAAAGTATGCGTTTGGTCGCCTAAGCAAAACATGGCAATCACCTCAAATATCTCTTCAAATAATATTAAGAATATTTAATTCATGGGTAAAATTAATGGCAGTGAAACTTGGCCCCTTTCAAACTCAGCAAGTCTACAAGTGATCATCTGCCGAGTTTTTTTGGCTACATAAAGTTTCAAACTCCTCTGAAGTATATAAAAAAAAGAAGGACCCAATAAAACAGAAAATGGTTAGGCCAGACACTTCGCGTAGGTCCCGACATCATAGACAAAACCGACCCTGACTGGAATCCCCAGGACACCAGAAGACGGGGTCGTCCTAAGAACACATGACCCAGTATCGTTTCTCTAGAATTAAACATTTAAATAAATCATGGCAAGAAGTTAAATCAACTTGTAATATTTAATGGAATAGGACGGAAGTTTCTGGTAAATGCCGTATGTTCCCTGGTCAGAAGTTTGATTTTAGGACTTTATTTATTCTTATACAAGGTGGCGCAAAGTTAATGGCCCTGTCACAAGATGCTATAATTTTTGCTAATGGCGCTAAATGTCAGTTGTGCTTCAGCATTTTTGGAATTAACAGCTACAAAAAATATAATCGAGAATGCGATATAACAGTTATTTGCAAACGTTATAGGATATCTTCCGATAAGAGGGCGACTCTTGCGCTACCTGTTAGTTGTGGTGGCAGCAAGTTTGCTTAGTAATTTGCTAGACATCTGCTGAAAACTCCAGCTGTCACTGGGGTGTGTGGGTGGAAAAAAGTTGTTTTGCCTTGAGTGTTTCGTGTGGTTTATCAGGCATGAGCTGTTTTTTGACGATATCTGGCATCGTTATAATATATTTGACGTTCTGCACAAAACGAACGTAAATAATATATTGGTATTAGAACGTGTTGCCAGGGTTAGTTACCCTGGCAACTAGTATTCGAACTAATTGAGCTGTTTGTGTGATTTTGAGTAACGAATTTTCAGTTTTTTGCAAAAGTTCTCTGCCCACCGCTTTATTTCCATGCATATGAGATTTAGATCATGAAAAATGCACCCGTGTCAGTACCATGCCATAAGCATAATATCATAAATGATGCGGAAGTTGTATAGAACTAATTGGTTTTTTCTGTCAACTTGACCTTTTTCACCACAAACTTTGATCAACGTCAACACCGAAGCAGCCAATCGCTGTTTTTGTGACATATTTATTATTATTGGGAACGGATTTTTATAGCATAACGTTACCGTTATGTCCAATTAGTGCAAATGTGGAGGTTTTATTGGAATTATTGTAATTTTATATTATTATCATTGATGACAAGTCCGCGATCATGACCCCATGTAATGACAGTGTTTGATTGATGCTGCACCACCATGTACATTCTTGTCAGCCACTTTAATGGCCGGATCACCTCCATAAGCAAGTTTTCTGCTCTAAAAATGTTGGCATTGATTTTGCTACATGGCAAAATAAATTCTATTTTGCCAATTTCTTGCCACATACATATTTACAAACTTCCCTAATCAAATGCTATTTTAATTTTATTTTTAAGTAAAATAGTGTGCAAATCAGCAGCCATGCTGCCAGATTGTATGTTAATTTGTAATTAACAAATGATATCGTTTAACTTTTTTCCAACAACGTGGACGAATTGTTGAAAGTGCGATTGTCAAGATTCTATTAAATACAAGATTTGGACTTTTGCTTAGAAAAGCTGGTAACATTTTCCGGCATATTGTACAGAAACTACCAAATATAGTACAAATTTATTTATTATTTATGTATGTAGTTACTATTCGGAATCATGAAACAAATGTATGTAGATACTGTTCACTAAACGGCCTCTGCACCAACATTCAAATTCGTCTTCCCTCTTAAAACATGCTTTAACTTGTTATCAATCGTTTCTTACTTTTCATTTATTTACTTTTTGTTAACCAAATAGTGTATAGAATTGTAACAAGTGTTTTTATTTGTTGGCATGTTTTTTTTGTTTTTATATTTCGTTTAAAAAAAAAACCCGTTTAACCCAATTTTTTCAGCTAAAAAGTTTTTTTGTTGCTTTAACTATCAGTCTCTTTAGGAGAAAAAAAAATTGTTATAAATAAAATGTAAATTCAAATTAAAAGGTTCATTTTTCTCTCTAATTTATCTTTTTTTATTGTTGCTAGATTTGTAGCTTTAGAGTCTAAGTCTAACAGTGAATTAAGGAGGGGGAAAGACTAAAAACTCATAATCATGAAATAAAATTGGTTCATTTTTTTTGTTTTTGTTTTGGTTTCTTGTTTTTGAGCAGAGGATTAAAGTAATACAAAGTTGTGTCAAGTTGTTTTTAGCTTAAAAACTGTCAACGGAAAAATAAATGTGTTTCTTTTGCAGCGGGTTGTAAGAAAGATTCCGAACTGAACTCTATTGAGCCGGTCTTGCACGGATGGGGCATTGTTTTAATTGGGATGGTTTAATTCCTTTTAAAGTCTGTTTAAAGAGAAGCGAAATCAAATGGATTTTGGTAAAATTGTTCGTATCTGTATTAAAAGTCGCAAATAAAAATGTGTGGCAATTTTGTTAAAATGCTTAGATTATTTATATAGAATTTGTGTATTATTGGCATAGATATAGATTTTCAGCGAAGTAAAAATAAAAAATATATCAATATAAATATCGATAATCTGTGCCAAAAGAGCAGTAAATCTATTACCAGATTTTATTTTTGTGCTGCTGAGGGAGACCTCGAAAATGTGGTGACAACGTTTTAAGTTTCCGCTTTCAATTCTTTTCGTTTTGCAATAGATTTACCGTTTTTTTTTTACTAACAAACTCACACTTTTTAAATTGAGTAATAAATTGCTTTTACCTTCACTTTTCCATATGTCTGGCAACTTTACTTTGAACTGAAGCAGCTGATCACAAATTAATGTTTGAGCGGCGAATTGCTCAACATTTTTGGTGAAAGAAACGGATTAAAATTCTTAAAAAAATAAAATTTGTGTTTTATTTAAAATAAAAAAAGGTTTTAAAACTTCTGCTGAGTTGTTCGCGTCGTGGGCCGTGTTCCTTAAGAAAGGTAGTCCTTTTAATCTTTGTCACATTACAGGGAGTCCTGAATATTTTTTACATGTGTTATTTATGTTAAAATTAAAAACACCAGCGACAAGTCTTGTAATTTTTATGTGTAGGATTTTGTGAGAAAGAAATCGGACCAGATAGAAAAATCTGCCCAGAATGTAAATAGGCTGATAAAGCGGCAGAGCAGTTGCAGGGTCTTTGAAAATATTCAGAAAATGAATTGAAATTAAATGACGGAAAATTTAATCAAGTTGTGGTGGCCACATTCAAAATTTTAATTTAAAACAACATTAAATTTTATAAAACTGCAATCCTGATCAACTGAAAAATCTTATTATTTGAAAAAAAATTCTAAAGTCTAACGAGATATCAAATCATTGTATTATTGGTCATTTACACAACATTTTGCTTCCACACTAGCATTTGGGGCGCATTACTTAAGTGCATGCCCCTTTGAGCCAAAAGAATCCTTAACCTTGCGCCGACTCTCTTCTCTCCTTCTCACAGGTACATGTTTGCATTCTTTCAAAGATCTGCTTTGAAATTATTAATAATCTTTTTTTTGTTTTATCACAAAAAATAAAAACTCAAACCTGAAACTCAAAAACAATCGCTTACGCTAAACTATGACGAATTATTTAAACAATATTTTAGCCATTGTGGTAGCAACAACAATTGGTGTTTGTTGCCAAAGGTTAAAGCAAACTCCGTTTGTCTGGTGTTTGGCTCTGTCGGTCTTTTCACGCACAGAGCTCAGAGCCCAGAGTGTTACCCACGAAAATAAAATAGAAAAAAGTATCACTTGGCGCTTAACCCACAATGTGCGTGCGTGTGTGTGAGTGAGTGCGAGTGTTAGATGCGGTTAAACGTACGAGTTCAATATTTTTGTGGCAAATTTATTTATACTCATTGATCACGCTGACTTTAATTTGATACGGACTGGTATTTGGTTTCAAGAGAATTAATTTAAGACCAACAAATAAACCAAAAAATTGTTACAATTTTTTGCTTTAATTCGTTGCTTTAAAGTCTGTTTTTCTTTCACGTTGAGCTTTTTTTCTCTTTTTAATTAATTCCACCTGACTCGATTTATGTTTTTCGAATATAAATCACGTTTGTTTGATCTATTTTTGTGTTTTGCTTTGTTTTTGTTTGTTTTCTTATTCAGTTAAATTTTGCATTTGATAAAAATCAATTATGCTGAATTTCTCTCCTCCTGGCAACCTGCCTTGTTTCAACTTTTTTGTGACTAATTTAGCAAATTAATTTTTTGTGTTTTTTTTTTATCGACGCCGATTGTTATTCAGACAAGTTTTTGGGGGATTTGCTGGACAAATTCCCCGTTTAAAATAATTGGTTTTTTGTGCGTTCGTCATTATACTTTTAATTAATAATTAAAATTTGACTATTGTTATTTGTTAAAGATTTTAAGTTATTTAATACTGGAGGTTATTTCACTCAATCTGACAATCCGCATAAGCAAAATTTATAGATCCAAAATAAAACCATCTCCACATCACTAAACGGCCAAAAATGCCGCGACGTTGAGTGTTCCATTCTAGTAGGTTTCACGGCAAGAATCTGGACCCATTAAAAATTGTGTAAAGTTTCTTTAATTCGGAAAGCAAAACGATGAATGACTTCTGCAAATGGCTATTTTAGGGTTGAACTAAATGTACTAACAGGAGATAGAACGTCTATAACAACATTCGCTTGGCGAGGCAGTATCAGAGCTGCCGAAATCATCGGCGCTGTCTGTAAAATTGGCTGACAGAATCCGAAGCAATCGATTTCACGTCGCTCACACTTCAAATTATTGCCACATTATTGCCTATTGAGTAGTTGCACGGCCGCCGTACCAGAATTGCCTTGGATGGGGACAAATAAGAAATATGTGGTCGAAGTTTGCCGTACAAACCAATAAGTTGCAAAATCACACGATTGGCCCAGTAATTGGGGCATTGCGGCAACGGTGTAATCCTACCTGTAGGAATTATAAGAGTACTGAACTAAATTCCTTTTAAGGTTTAGAAAAAAATGCGAAACCGAGTTTTAATAATTATGATGCAACCGCGCCCGCACCAGCGCCCGCTCCAATTTTTACTCTCACAAGCGAGAATTTTTCACCGTTTTGTTTCGGTTGTAAAATTGTAAATTATTAGTTGGGTGGTTTTGCTTCTCAGCAGAAGTCATGTAAGTTTTTTTTTTGGTTATTTGAAGTATTTTTCTTTGAAAATATTAAGCAAAATCCCTTAAAAAATACTCACCAAAAATCCGTCTCCAATAAAACTCAGAGTTGCCTGATTAAGTCTCTGGTTTGATGCATGAATTTTGGGTGATTAATTGGATTATGTAAATTTCGATCGAAATTTTAATTAACACTTTTGAAAAATGGTTCGCGTAGAAAAACAAAAAGAGATTAATGTGGCGAAAAACAGTTGCCAGTTTTTATAAATTTGTTTGTCTTTTCCAAGAAAGTCTACGCGATTGATGAAATTCGCCGTTTCAAAGAACTATTTGCGCCGCCAGAAGACATTTTAAAAGCGTATGAATCACATTCCCAAATTTTTTAATCTAGAACTCAACAATCGTATTAGATTTAAAATAGTGGCCAAAGTGCTCTCAAAATTGTTTACATTCATTGTCGAAAAATGTGCCTAAAACTTAAAACACATGGCAAATTTTTGGGCGTTTTATATCGACACTTTATCGGCTTGTTAGTGTTTTCGAAATGTTTGTTTTTGATTTCATTTCGTTTTCAAATGTGATAAATGTTAGCAAAAACTTGTGGTGTTTCACATCATTTACAAATTAAAGTATTAAGTTTTTTTTTTTTGTTAAATAAAAGGGCTGCTTGAATTTAAACAATTAAGGAGATAATTTATTGGCCATAAAATAAAATATATTCAAATGCTATTAAAATCAGCTGTTTCAAAGTTAATTTTTTTTTAACTCGCAACAGTTTTCATAAACAACTAAAAAGGGGCTTCCTCAAATATATTTGATAAACTGGCCCTTGATGGAGGGTCTGTGTTGTTGTGTTATTCGTTAATTAATTCAATTTGCTTAAGCAATAGACCATGATGGTATTTGTATTACACTTACAGGGCCGGCCTAATGATTAAAGACAGCTTTAAACTTAGTTTCAATATTTATTGAAGCTTTCAACTGGCATTTTCGAAACAAGAAAGAGATTTCGATTGCGAAAATCGTTTTAAATGAGACATGAAAAAGTAATTTGTTCAATTGTTGCATGCAACTCGGAAGCGGTTTATAATGGAAGCCATATACAGGTGGCAACTTCCCGTGATACGTATGCGAATGCTGTAAACCTCCCTCTTGTCGATATTCTTCTGAGTCGGCAGCTTGAAATTCCAAGGGAACCTCAGCCTTAACCAGACTCGCTCAATCATTCCCAATCAAACAGAAATCTTCTGCACATCGTAAATATTTTTATCACCGAAATTAGGGGATCCTGTGCCTTTAGGATTGAGACACTTTTAACGTTTTAGGTAACGCTACCTAGTCAAATGACTAACATCAGTATCCCTCTTTCATGGGTTTCCCTTTCTGCAAATTAGCCTTTGTTGAAATTTTCGGAAGAACCTGCTTGGCCGAAATCATACAGAAACTTTTCAGAGTTTTGGTTTGGAACTACTTCCTCACTATACCACAGAAAGCAGACTTCTCCAGCTTAGAAAACGCTAAGGCACAGCCTGCTCCTCTGGAGCTGCACAGTCCTCCACGCGGAAGTTCGGAATGTATTGGAATCAATCCACTCAGTGGAACTATATAATTGCTCCTATTTTACAACACCCTCTTTTATCTTTTGTCTTAAACTTGTAGAGCAGTTGGAAATACAGGCATTTGTAAGGAAGTTGGACTTTGATGTGGGCTTTAGTTGACTTTGATTTTGTCGTCGCGGCCTTCTGATATTGTTTTCAAACAAAATGATTAAATATGTAGAAAAATTACAAAATAAAAAGAGAAAAATAATTAAAAATTTAAAAAATAAAACTTTGTTTTTTAGAAAATATACAATTTAGTTTCATTATTTTCAGCATTTGTCATATCGGGATATAACGTAAAAGCTTTCACCATGACACTATTATATGCTTAAGCAAATTGGAAAAAAAAACATTTTCCCATCAATTTGTTGGGTAAACTATTTTGTACAAACTTTAATATGTTGCACAGCACCTTTTTTTACAAAAAAAAAAAAATGACCGTAATTAATCAGCGGACTGAAACGTCGATAAACAATCAACGTCGTGCTGAAACTATTAGGGAATACTGTATTCAGAACTTTATTAGATCTTCAATTCTAAATTTCTTAAACCTAAAATAATTAATAAATAGTTCGGCCAGTGCTGGACAAAAATACAATATTAGGATCAGCAGTTTCGTCCTTGATTGTTTTATGTCTCGTGTGTTTGACTGAGGGCAAGAGTATCTCTTCTTCTCAGCCGATTGTGGCCTCGAAAGTGAAGGATATTACGTGATTAGAGGATTAGGGCGCAACTCTAGTTTTTATTTTTCTATATTTCCACATGTTTCGAAATCGAGGTCTTGAGCATCGGCTGATTTCTGACGTACCAGCGGGCTGCTGTAATCATACGAAGGATTTTATTTTGTCGTCTTTGAACTTTCTCCACGTTCGAGGAAGAGGCGGATGTGATGGGACCATATGGGTTTTAGAATGGACTTGTATAACAAGACCTTGCAATCTAGGCTCAGTGCAGAATTTCTGCCGTTAAGCCAACTCATTTGTGTAGCTTTTAACTTTATTTGTATCAGCTTTGCATCTATGTGGGGCTTCCAAGTTAGGCGACGATCCAGTTGATTGCCAAGATATTTTACTGTATTCAGAACTAACTAAATTGTAAACAACTTTACGGCCAGCCAGATGTCTATAAGAGCCATATAATCTATAGAGAACATCGTAGAAAGACACGTATGTGTAAATTTAAATAGAGAGCGGACAACAGGCCAAGCAACAAGTGTCGCTCCTTTTCAGCCAAAGTTAAGCCCGCTATATCTTAATAAGCCGAACATAAATATGATTTACTTCAGAACTATTTTTCAGTTGTTTATTGTAGTGACAGTAATTGTAGAAATTTCTGTTAAATTCTTCAACTACATTTAAGTCAACAATGACGTACATATAACCCACTATTGAACGAAACACTTGTTGCTTCAAGAGCATATTTAAATTAATTTCGCCACAAATACATAAATATGTATGTTGCGAGTAACAAGATGATTAATTTGATGGGAAAAATTTACTGCAGTTAGAGAAACGTCGGTCCGACAAATCAAATTTCAGCCGACAAATGTAACAACCAGCCTGCTATATTCTTGAACATCTTGCTGAGTTGGAATATCCCCAAATCTTCCAAACTTTCGGTTCACATCATCTTTTTGATTGTTTTCATTTTTTTTCATTTATTTTCCTCATTGAAAGTACGCGGACCACAAGAAAATTACTCATTTTGTTGGAGTAAAATAATTCCGTCCCAGAGCAATTGCAATTAAATTTTATTGTGCAAAGGCTTGATTTCAAGCTTGAGAATACAAAAATAAGAAAAATAGTATCAAAAAGGAGTTACAGATAAACATGATGTTGAGTTATTTAGATTTGAGTTATTCAGATAAAATGTTTTTCTATCTAAGCTCGCCAGTTAATTGTTTAATTAATATGATGAAAAATGTAATAACTGAAAGATGAAGATTTCTAAGCAACAAACAAAACAGTTTGACATTTATTTACAAATCAAAATTAAAGGAAAAAAAATATTATATTTTAGTTGTCTTCATTTCATTCTTGTGGATTCGTGCTCGATTTTTAGTACCTGGTGACCGAGAGCCCAGATGTTATCGCAACCAAAAGCCTTGCAATGTGCCGTAAACATACGAAACTTCACAATGGCGCCGCTTCACGGAGTATTTCGTACGAGATACTGTAATTGGTCCAAAGAATATTCATATTTAGTTCTTTCATTGACACAATTGATCAACAAACAGACGCAAAACTGTCCCAAAAACATTAATGACTAGAAATGCAAATGACCAAACAGTCATCCATTCTGTTCATCAATTTATTTCCTCGAAGCATCTGGTCTTATATGTGGAAAAAAGTTAAGCAAGAAGACACAAAAATTATGTGGAGCTTAAAAATATATTGTAAAACAAGTGCGATGCTGAGGCAATTAATTAATTATTAGGCGTCAAAATAAAGCCTTTTCAATAAAAACATTATTTTTATTCATTTAAAAACCATTTCAATCAGAAAACCGTACAGCCAATTCTATTTAACAAAAAACAAACAAACAAAAGATGATGAAGCAACATGTATAAGTGTGTGTGTGTGCGAGCGTTATATGTCACGCGACACATTTAATTGTTTAATTTTAACATTTTTTTTTAATTTCCATAAAGGCCTAAAAAAAGTGTAAGAAGCGCAGAGATCTCTAATGATGTGGCCTCTACAAGCTGAAACTCTTCAAATCGGAACGAGTAGAGTGTCCAGTAACTTGAGATCGATTACCGCGACTTCAGCGCTTATTTTTCAGCGCTTATTTGCGTTATACACTGCCAAAAATTCGTTGATATGAAAGCGGAGACAAGTTTTTTTTCGTTGCTGAAAAACAAGAAGGAAATGATCTAAAATAAAAAATAACATTTAAAAATCATGTACGCCCAATTTACCTGCGCCGAAATACACTCGAAATAATACACATTAAAAAAAATTAATTATGTAACATTACAAGAAAAAAATAGCAGAAAAAAAATTCGAAGCAGAGGAAGAAGAATTTTAATTGAATTTTGTTGTCGTGTAAAACAAGTGGCTAAATGACAGACATTTTTCAAAGATGTGCAATTAAAAATAAAATATGTAACTAAAAATAATTGAAAAAAGAAAAACCATAAACGCACATGATTTACAACAAAAATTATGCAAAATAAAATAAATATTTGCAAGTGCAGAAACTCTCATACGGTCGCCGTAAGCCAGAAATTATGATCATTGATGAAAAACGTCGGCATTAAAATTGAATTGGATTTAAGTGTTTCGTGTTGTTTTCTGTTGTTGTTTTGTTTTATGGTTTACTTGAGTTGTTGCCAACGTCTATAAAAAGAAATATTCAGCAGAAAAAATTTGTCACAAAATGAATAAGTGCACAATTAGAAAATTTTGCACTTGTGTGCACTCATATAGACAAATGCACACAGGCACGCACTTGGGTGAGTACCCACTGAGCAGTTTTGGGCGAGTACAGACCCAAGGAACGGCGACTTTTTATGTCAGCGGAGGTGCTCGTGTGAAGAAGCATTCAAAGCGGTAAGAAAAATTTCAAGGGATTTCTGGGCAACTGCTCGGGGAGCTGGTTTTGTAGTGGCGTATATCTCAATCGCTTTTCGGGGGTATGGAGGAGAAGAGTTGCCCTGTATGACTTCTGTTGTGCAGAAGCATTCAGCAGACGTTAATTGACAGAAAGGATACCTTGAAAGAGGTATCCTGTGTGGTTGTCTGTCCAAATGCCCACGAGACGCTGTTGTCTTGAAACAGGCATCTGTTTTAGTCAGGAATTGGATTGTGCGCAGTCATTGGCCAAGTTTGGGCCAAGAGCCTGATATCTGGAGCCTTGACTACACAGGATATATTGGTGACAGAAAGGAGGGTGGGGCACACTGCTTTCGCATGCCTTTCAAGCCACATACAGGCCGTTGGTCCAGCTGAGATAAAGCCATTACGGGAGGTACTGACGTGAATCAATTTTGCAATCTGTCACTTTCTCAGATAGAGAGAGAGAGAGAGAGACACAGAGAGAGCAGAACGTCATCGTTGCTCTGATCAAATAGGGCAGCTCGTTGTGATTGGAAATAAATCCGAACAATAAAGAAATAAATTATTTCCAAACTTACCAACACTTTGCATTGCCAGGAGGAGGATCAGAAAGGTTCTGAATTGACTAAAGGCTTAAATGTATTATATGCAGCAGATCATGGAGTAGCTGCTAAGAAATCTTCTTAGATCCTCACCATAATTTCGATCAGGCATATCGATATTTTTGCAATTTTTTCTGATAAAAGGTTCTGAATTCTTGTCAGATGTCATTATAAATTCTAGTGCAAATGCGATGTGAATTTAAATGCAGAGGAATCTTAAGACTGTCTGATACAAATCGGCCAAAATTGTTTAGTGGGTTGTGGGTGTACGAAATTCTGTGTAGGAATTGCACATATTTGCCATTTATTCCAACATCGTCTTAACTCACAAATAGAAGATTCTTGAGGCACAATCGTGGAACTACTATTTGCAGCTTTTCCAGGTGTAATTAAATACAAATAGAAGAATCATTTTCGTACAAGTTAATTTAAACTTAATGTGTTGGTTGGTGTCATCGACACATCAAAATGTTCTGGGTTGACGATTTTTTTCACACACAATCAATCATCATAATGTTGTAAACATTTTGATCCTGGTTCGTGAATTTAGTCATTAAAATTTGATGGATTCATTAACACACTAAGAGCCCGGTTCACGATGTCCAACATTATCATTCGCAAGAATTTTAATGGTAAAAGAAGGAAACAAGCTTTTGATATTGAGTTGTTATAACCTTCGCTACCTCTTCTTACGCTATTTTGCATTTTAGTTCAAAAGTGAATTGTAAATCGAACTTTATGCCGATTGAAACATTTGGGAGCGATATCGTGAAGCAGGCCATAAGACGTACTTGTGCTCCTGTAATGACAAAGCAGAGGCGACGTGGGACTTTCATAACATTTACGTGTTCAAGAGTATTTTTTTAGTTACAACAGAGTTGCACGAAATGGGTACCAAAATATATTGTACAATTGTTTTAGAAAGAAAAAACAACAACAAAATTATTTTAATAAAAAATTTCTCCGAGTTTTTAGGGATATAGAGAAAAAACTTTTGTGTTTTAGGAGAGATAAAGGTCACATTTTAAGATTCGAATTTTAGCAAAATGCAACTCTTCTGTGTGTTTGTATTTTGGATGGTGAAAGCATTTCTATCGCTTTTTTTTGGCAAAAAATTTGTTTTTTGGAAGCGCATTTTAAATTTATATTCATGTACGAATAGTGTCAAAAAATTTATCACAGAATTTTAAAAACTATTAAAAATATTTGCTGATTCAACAAAGAATCTGCTTTAAACAAAAAACTAAAATTTTTGTGAATGAAAATTTGTGGCCGAGTGTCGAAAGCGCCATCGATAGTCGCTTTACAAAATATAGGGATATTTTTCATTTTTGTCGATAGCGAAGTACCAAAAATCCAGGTTGTGGATGTGAAGGCGAAAATTGTATTTGAGAGTAAGAATATCACCAACCACAAACTTTTAACAAAGACAGCTGAGCAAGACGAGTACTACGAGTCGTGTTCAAATGATAAATCTATTTGTTTCTATATTTTTTTGATGTTTTTCTTTTAACAATTCATAACCGTTTGTTTATTTTACAGTTTTTAGTTGAAATTGGGAACATTATTGAAAATATTGAGATATCTTGAAACGAAACAAGAAAATAAAATTTTTAGAAATTTTGAAATACAGTCGGATTTTAGATTTACGAGAACATGAAAAATTTCAAGAAATCACTTCTCGAACTGTTCAAGCAAAATGTGCATCGTGGCGTCCACTGTGGGGCACGTAGCGCCATCCTGATAGAACCACATGTCATGCAATCAATATTAAATTTAGGGAACTTACGAAAGTGGTGTTTGTTTCTGCTTTTATTTGCGCAAGTAATTTTCACTGGGTTAAGCAACGTCCTTCTCTTAGGGAGTTGTTTTCTCTGAATTTCAGTTGCATATTTCTCGATACTATATACAAATTCTGTAATGTAATTTCAGTTTTCCTCCTTTTTATTGGCTTGTCGTCCGGTGCGTTTGGAATTTTCTCAAAATTTGTTTCAAACATTTTAAAGTTATATAAAAATTACTCAAATATTATTCTAAAAATCAAAATTTTATTTAGAATTATGCTGTATTGGATTATAAATTTTCAATTCTATTTGGAATTTTCTCAATTCCAGTGTAACTGTATTTTTTTTAAGAAATAACATTTGGGGTATTTCTATGTACTTCATTATTAGCGATTGGCTGTAAAGATGTCCATAAAGAACGTGGACGACAATTTAAAAAATGTAGGAGTTCACTTGAAATTTGTTCCGCTACCCTTTTCCGTGCATTTGAACACTTATGGCCAGATATTTTGTGATTCCAAGTTACATCATTTGAATAACAACCTTGTACTTTTAGGTTTGAAAATGAGTTCCAGCCACTAACACCATTCCTCTACTAGTTGTTGCTGTTTAACTCCTTGGGTGAAGCAGTCTCATACCTGGCAACGCTGCTTGAAAAAGCCTTCATATTTTATCGGCACAGTTTTTGGTTTTTCCTGTTATTTCTCTTTTTGTATATATTATGTACAAGTGAAAATATCTTATTTACACTTCTTAATGTTTAAAAGTATAAATAACAAGATTTTTCTTTCTTCTTGATGCGTTCCTTTTGCTTTCACTTTCTTAAACGCCTGCCGCTCTTAACAGTTTCACTGTCTTTTGTTGCCGCTTCGCTCGACGTGTCCATTATTTGTTTTGCATAAAATCTAATGTGTCGCTGCGCTGCTGTTGCCTTAAAGCACTTTAATACAACAAAATGCTTAAGTTAAATGTCCATTTGCTTCGGAAGATTCAAGCTGTCATTACCTTCTTCTCACCCACTGTGCGCACCGAATCGCTTCTATATAATAGATTTGATCTAATGCGAGGCTTATTTTTCTAATGTACTTGCTTGTCAAAACCAAACATAAGACACCAAAACTGTTCTAGTCTCGTGTTGTTTTTATGCACCTACACACATACATATGTACAATTATATATGTATGTATGTACATGTTTGCTTTTGTTTTTGTTTTTATTATTCAGAGCTTTTTGGTGTTACATCTACTTCACGAGTGATTATGCTCGCATGCAGTCCGGCTACAGAGTTATTTTTACACATTTTTAAAGTTCTTACAAAAGTTGAATAAAAACAAACAAATACACACAAACACACACACACGCACACACTTACCCATGAAAGAAGTAATAAACACACACACAAACACACATGCGTATACAATGAGTTGGATTATATGTGTGGCAACGTGTTCAAAAGTACGTTTGTACGCGCGCGTGTGTGTGTCTGTATGTTTATTTTAGAATTCAATTCTGCAGTTGGGCATTTTAATTATTTCATTTTACATCTATTTTAACCTACAAAACTACACCTTTGCATACTGATGAGGCAAACATTTCGCCTGAGAATTTCAAATGTTCATGAGGCGTTTCCTTTTGTCATTGGACAGATATTTATTTGTTCACTCTAAATTATATATCACACAAACAATTATTAAAATGAGTTTGCAGCGCAAGGAGAGCTCTTGGAGAGCCATAAACTTTTATCGATGATTTTCTGTTTCAAGTCTCGCATTTCAGGAGTTCGCTCCAGCGACTCAATGTAGTAGAGTTGGCTACCATAATGCGGCCTAGGCGCGTCACTCTATTCGCACCCTACACTATCGAATGTTGATTAATTTCTTGGTCTTAAACTGTCACCATAAGCAAAAAACTCATATTCGTATCATAACATTCGAGTATGAAGTCCTGAATTGATGAGATCGTTCTCTTAGCGGAGGGAAACATCGTTCACAATCGGAATTAATGTGATCAGACCATGAAAGGATTTCATTAAACGCATTTGGAAGGATTCCACTTAAGCTTAAATATACTCGGTTTAACATCGGATTGTGGAAGTCGTTTTTAAATGGCAATACCGGTGAATTTAATTCGAATTTGCAGATCATTTGAATTAACTGAACATTTTGTAGATCATCACCAGTGCTGCCAGCTGTGGCATAAATTGGAATAAATTCGATTTGACCATAAGTGTTGTTGGATTAACCATATTGAGAGACTAAATATGTATCTAACAAACAACATGCCGCAATACATGAATGCTAACGGTACATGTTGTTGTTGTTTTTTTTTTGTAGGGTAAGGAGCAGAAAGACTCCACGCATCGAGCGCCACACCTTCCTTGGTCTTTAGGAAATATATTCACCCGAGAACCGGCGTACATTACTTCAGTATGGTTTTCGTTGTGGCCCTAGACCCTCCACTCATCTACCACCATCTGCGTCGCATCGATGTCGTGTTTCTTCCTTCGTAGCACTCGTTCGCAGTGTTTCGTTACTTACGAGCATCTTCTCCCTTATGCCGTCTGCAGTTAATACATATTTATATTGTGTCCGCAGTCTTCCTCCTTTAATACTCCGACGTGCCATCCTGGGACAGCAGCTGGATAACGTGATGTTTTATTTCCTTTATATATCAGCGTCATAGTCCAACTTCCGCACGTCGAAGTGTTCCATTGAACCAGCAACTCCTTTTCTCAACTGTTATCCGCAGTGGATGATCTTAGAGAAGAGGGTTCACCGATAATTTCCAAATCAGGTTTTTAGCTTTTAAAGTACTGGCGAACATAAACGTTTGACATTGTGGGACAGACGATTAATTAATTTTTTTCGTTTTACCGTTATGATCGAAGTTCCAGATTCAATAATATTTTCATAATATATAATATTACGAAATTGATACCGAAATCTGAAGAAAATTGTAAAACTGATGTTCGTTTCATATTTGGAATTTATTGGGAATTTAGTCACGCCTTTTCTAAACTTGGCCATCAAAGTGTGTTGCCGTTTTGATACGTTTCACATTTTGTATAAATTGAATAGAGCCAAGTTTGTTTTAACTTGTTAATGGACTCATAAAAATTAATTTTGTGCTTTATTAAAAAATCAAAAAAAAAATGTAAAATAATTAAATATGACTACGAAACGTGTTTTTTTCTTTTGTCACTTTATCAGGTTTATAAAATATTTAATCAATTTTAAGATTAAAAATAATTTAAATCAACATAAATTTTAAAGAAATTTGCATAGTTGCGTTCATTAATTAAGAAAATTATAATAAATCTTCAGTAAGAAATAAAAAAACACAAAAAGGCTGAGGAAATAAAAGCCCAAGTACTCTTAAAAGGTTTAATCAACTTTACAATAAAAACAACAAACAGTCGCCAAACATAAAAAATCGCTTTTTATTATCCACAATTTTTTAAGGACACACAAACTTACAACTTGTTGTTTATTGATTCCCACTGACGACTTTGTGTTGGATCTTAATTATTCTTAAAAGAAAAGTTTGTTTATGAGTCAAAAATAGTGTTAGAAATTGCCCGCTGGGTGAGTAAAATTTACTGCTTTTTATTATATTGTATTTTGCCAGCGATGAATTTGAAAACTTTTTGCTGCACTTGATGGTGAGAAGAAAGTTTTGTTAAAAAAAAAATGCTGAAATTTATTTAAATACTCGCTGCTTCCTGCTGTTAGAAATATTTCCAAACACTTGTTTGTTTGTTAATTAGTTTTGTAAATCATACAAAAAACTTTCAAGTTTACAAATGCAGCAGTTTCTCAGCCTCTTTTTCTCTTCTCCCCAGCGTCTCTTCATCACGTTGTGATATTAAAAAAGAAGGAATTTTTCAAAGAATAAAAGAAATTGCATAGAATTAAATCCATCTGCTCCAGATGTGCAGCAGTCACTTAATGTGACAAATTATGCTCTGTTAGTTCACACGCATTTGTTCACTGGGCAACCCAAATAGGGCCATTGTGATGCCCGAGGGACCAAATATTAAAGTCTCGCTTTTTCCAAGTCGTCTTTGCTTTGCCTCTTCTTAGATACATCCCAGATCCACAAATAGGCAAATTACCCAGGCTTTGTTCATGCTCTCCTGGTAGGCTCGGACTTGCCGGGAAGATGTTCAACTAACTGCCCTTCTCCTTCAAACACACATCATTGATATCAAATTTTTCTCAGCTACAGCGGTTCGATCATACCACTTCTATATTTTAAGTCATCGACGCAGACTGACCGTGTCTTTAGGGCCATCTTAGAACTACGAAAGGCTTCAAATTTTTGCACGTTAAAATACTTTCATATAGATTTTAGGGATTCTTGCGCATGAGTTAAGCTGACTTTGATTATGTAGCGTTTGAGGGTCACTTGGCCCTGCCGCTTTAATCTCAAACCTAAAAAGGTCGATCACACTTTATCGTCCATAAAACATCTAATTCAGGCCAAAAGAAGCTGGTATTCCCTACCCTAAAGCAACTGTGAGTAATAGCGATAGCCTGGCCAACGCCATTCTCATAGAAATATGGGCCGGCGACATCTACAGACCAAAATTCTCATACAAGGCAACTGAATAGTCTATTCATCCAGCATTCGCTGAAGACAATTTACTTGAAGGATTGAAGGATAATTTTCCCTCCAGAGCTCATTCGGCGAACAAACGTCACAAACAACTTTGGTTGGGTATAGCAAAGCTTGCCAAGTAGCGGCGACAGCTCAAACTCTTGCGAACGACTTGCAATCGAAACTTGCTGAATTTTAATTGTGTTTTTATTTCGGAACACCCCGAGGAAATTAACCCCAAATCGTCCAACTTTTTGTTATTCTCTTTTAGAGAATAATTTGATAGAACCCTGAATCTGATCAGTAGAATCTTCATCTTCAAGACTGACAAAACGCATAACATCTAATTTCGAGTAAAATGTTTAGAGGCTAAACTTACGCTTACAACTCAGCAGTAATATTTATAGTTATATCGCTGTTCAAGTAAATGGACAAGTCGCATAAAACAAAACATCGTAAAAACCGAAACTGCCTCTTGAAAATAAGAGTGTTTTGCGATATTGCAGCATGTGGAACAAACAACTGCTGTCACCTTTTTCTTAATATTCTTTTGAAAACAAAAATTAAAAAATATTTGCTTAGTGGAAGTTCAAAGCTCTATATCCCGACTTGATTTGCAGATTCTTATTGGAATTTCTAACGCTCTCAAAACTCGTAAAATATAATGTTTTTCCTGTGTTTGTTGTTCTTTTTTTTGTAGGCAACATCAAATTGCTTTTTAGGAATTTTTTTTGCTTTTTGTTATTTTCAATTATTAGAATGAAAAAAAGTTTCTATGTTTACGCGACTTCGCTACAATTTCAATTGATTCATAAGGGTTGCGACTTTATGGGCAGGACTCGAAATATATTATTTCTCTTATTCGAATTCTATTGAGGAAAGTTAAATTAAAGTTGAAAAGTTTTATAATTGACTATTTCCTACCAGATTTGCCGTTTTCTTAATTTAAGTTTCAAGCTCTTTTAATTTATATCCGTCTCAATTAACTGTTTTGTGGCTACGCCCAGACCAAAACTGCTCTTCCGGAACTCACAGCAATCTACACCTTCCACCTTTTGTTAGTAAATGAATGTTGGCGTAAAAGCTCCACATATAAATAAAATAAATCCAGTAAATTGCATTTCGTAGCAAATAACTACAAGTTTTTGAGCTTTCAATACTTTACGAGGAACTCATCGAATGAAAAGAGGCCTGTGTGACCAATCACACACAGATCAAAATAAGAATCAAAACAAAAGTCAGCTGTTTCGATCTATTTATTTTTGTAATTAAACATTTTAGGGGTTTCAGTGTACTGCGACACCTGCATTTCAATCAGTGCATGTGGCCATTTTTCAGACTGTCGGACTTCAGTGACTGTCAAAAACAAACTACTAAACAAGCAATTCCAGCCCAGCTTTAAAAAATAACTAGTGCCGCTTTGAGAGCAAGTCTCCTGGCTTTATGAGCGAGAAATATTATTGAATTTCTCACACTTCACAGATTCAACAGAAACTTTATTCCTGAAACGGTTACAAATTTTAAAATTAGCCGAAGATTCAAGTCTTTCAAATAGCTGGCCCACGCTTCGGTTTGCTTAGATTCCTGCTCCAACTTGTGCTGTTTAGATGTTTTGTTTATGCTGTGAATAATTTCATATTCGAAAGTATCATTTTCATTATTTCACTAGAGGTCATTGCCATTCCGTTAAAGATGGCAAATACCGGGGAAGGTGAACACGATAAAAATAATGGGAACTGTTTCTGTTCGTTCCCAGTTCAGTTTTTTATTCAATTGAACTCTTACGGATACGTTAAACAGGTCAATGTATTGGAAAACGATTATATATGAACTCGAAATAGTTAATGAAGTATGAAAATAATTTCGTTTTCTTTTGTTTAATTAAATGTTGTTCAGCTGTCTTTAACACGTTTTTGTTCGCTTTGGCTGGTTTTTTGTAAATTAAGACACCAGATAATTAAGATGACATCCATATATCATTTTGCTTGTAATCTGCTGTTAAGTCCCCCCAAAGCAAGAGACGCTTTAATTATGCTGTAGGTCATGTTTCGCTGCAAGTGTTTCGTGTTAATCCTTTTCAAAATACCAGTGTATTCTGCGCCAAAGAAACATTTAAAAATGCTTTAAATAACAATTTGATTAATTCTTACCGGTTTTTGTAAATTTTTTTCGTTGCAGCTCGCGACAACAACGACCTTCACGACACAACTTTTCAACTTCATCTCCATCAGCGGCAGCAACGGCACAAATGAAAAAAGTTCGGGGCTTAATGGCAGAAGTTATTTTCAAAAACTTACAACGAAATATTGTGTTCAACAGCGGTCGTACAGAAGTTGTTTTAAAAATAATTTAAATAAGAATTTAAATCACTTTCGAAACAACAGAAGAAGAAAAAATAAAAGAGAAATCCTTTTAATTCGTGGGTTGTTCGGAAAGAAAATGAAATCGCCGGTTAAACTTGAAAAATGCATTATCAACGAGGACGACGAAGATGAAACTCATAAACGATGTCACAAAGATCTCGATAATAATGCCCTCAAAATAGTGAAGTGCAAAAGATATGTCTGCAATATGGTAACCTAAACGGACATTTGGTTTCGGGAAGTAACAATTCAATCGAAAACATGCGAAATTTTTATAATTTATTAAGAAAAAAATCGTAATTTTTTTCAAGTGAAACAATGAAAACCAGTTTAATTTGCTGTTAAAAGTGGTAAAACAAAAATTTATATTTAACAATTTAATCATTTTGCCACCTTTTAAAAGTCAAGCTGCAAAAGCAACAACTGCAACAAAAGAAAAAAAAAGAAAAAGAGTAGTAACTTTACAACAAGTGTGCGGTAGTTGCTTGTGTGTGAAATGAAACTACAACAATAATAATAACAACAACAACAAGAACAACAACAACCTTAAATGACTACAAAGTGTTGTTTTGATTTAGTAACGAATAATTAAGTTTTAGGGCGTTTTTTGAGTGCTTCAGCGAAAGCAATCAAGTAATCAAAATTTTTGCTCAATTATGCGAAGAAATCTGCGTTTAGATTGGAGGGCTTTAGCGCTGCTGGGTGCCCTCCTTTCGATTATAATCGATTGGCCGGGCTTAGTTTATGCCATGCCAACAACATTGCCACCGGTGACTGTTCAGGCAGCCAAAGCCGCACCCCTAGACACACTAAACGTAATTAAGAACGACAATATATTGAACTTTTTTCCTGCCGAACAAAACAGTCCTGCGGCGGATGGACAATCCCAGCAGAAGGACAACAAGATAAAAAACGAATTTAGCAACAATCCACATAAAAGCGAACATTTAAATAATTTTTCTACAACATCCGCCGCGACACCCACGCAACTGACGGCAACGGAAACAAAAGAGCTACAGCCACAACAACGACCAACGACAATAAATGAGAAGCAGCAGGTCAACGAAAATCATAATAGTATTAGTGATAAGCAATTAAACGACAATAAACAAAAGGAACAAGTAGCAATAACTGCCATTCATACAACATCAGACCAGCAAAAATCACTGCAGGACGACGAAGCAACGGCATCAGTCGCCTTACAGAAGGTGTCATTATCAAATACTCATACTGAAAACTCAACTCTTAACATGATAAGTCTAACTAAGTCCACCAACACACCACAACCCACCACCACATCCGTTACATTCACCACCACCGAGTCATCAGCCCAAATTCAATCAACTCTAATGCCGACAACTGCGGTCGAGCCATCTCCTTTGATTAGAACCTTTAACACGCAAAACATTTTGAAGAACTTTCAAATCTCCTCATCCAATCATTTGGCCATATTGTCAAGAACTGAACGCAGTATCCGAGGCCCCGCCTCATCGTCTGTATCATCGTTAAATGTTAGTTCATGGGGCATACCTCTAGTTTTAAGTGGCCGTGGCAGTGGCAGCGGCAGAGCCGGCAGAAGCAGCAGTGCGGTTGGTGGAGTCCTGGTGAGACGTTCATCTGACATGAGTGTCATGAAATCAAAAAGACTGAGTAATTCTAGAAATTTACATCATAAAAATAATTTGGATCGCAATGAACGTTCTACGGTCTCACATCTATCGGGACCATCACGCAAAATACAACTGTACATTAAGAATCGTTTCATTCAGCTGCTGCCCGATGGCACCGTAAATGGAACTCAGGACGAGCAATGCGACTACAGTAAGTACGAATGTTTTTCCCATGTTTTAATATCTCATATTTTTCCAAATTAAGCCGTTAAAAGCTCTGAAGTTTTCGCCAGACAAGTGCATCTAAAACTTGTCTCGCAGCAGTTTAATGCCTTAATATCCCAGCAAACACAAAAATATGTGAATTGCTTAAAATACACATTAAAAGTGTCATCATCGAAGAAGAGCTATAGGCGATTAGGAATTATGTTTCTTGTAATTATTGAGCGCCAACTGCGCCAACTAAAAGTGAAAAGGAATGTCATGCATGTAACAGAAAAAGATAAAGAAATTACAGGGATTCCGCATTCGAAGTTCGGCTGACGTTTGTTGTGATTGGCCTCAAAGGAATCAGGGATCAAAATATTTTGCGGCTTAGAAACGATAATTTTAGTGTTTCTTGCGAATGGTCGATTTATAAAAGACATATTTTATTCTATTTTGAGAGCATACCAGGTATCTCTGTTTAAATGTTCTTGCGTCGGCAAAGAACAAAAAAATCGTCAAATCGACAAAATTTTACTATTTTCCAGAGAATTTTCGCCAATTGTCAAATATTACTCTTGACTTTTGAAATAAAACACGCAATTCCGTAAAAGCTACGATAAAAGACTTGCGCTATTTGAAGATAATATTTTGTTGGAATAATTCCAATTCCCTTCATCCTTAAAACTCTAATGAAAATCATTTTGTCTCGTATTGTTGTGGTGACTTTTCTACGCGTTTTCTACATAACTGTAGGCGTGAGAACCATATTTCACCGACGCAATAAGAACTGTTGAGGAAATTATATAATAATTAGACGAGTTTATGTAAAAAATGTTAAATTAAGATCAAAAATAGCCAAATTTTCAACTGTCCTAAAAGTAACGTCAGAGCTGCAATCAATATTTAATTGTTTAATACATTTATTGCAAAGAATATTTCCCTTAACTTAACAGTCTACTTTTTTCTTAATTTGGAGTTACGAGTTCAGGTTACATTTTATGCGCCTAAAAAAACTGACAACTCCTAATATGGTTGACTATCAAAAAACAGCTGACGGACTTAAACGATGCCGGTAGAAACTAGATCTACCTTAACGCGATGTATCACACCGTGGGTACAACGCGTGTAACGAGTTCTCAGCTTCAGTGAGAATTTCACCTGTTCTGAATTCCCTTCGGTAAAATACACTTATTTTAGTACCACAATACCGCAATTAAAGTGGTTAAAGTACTCGTATCGTTGCCAATTCCACAATCGCATTCTTTAAACACTCAACTTCTGTAATAATAGAAAGGTACGTTTTGTTCGGTGACTCCTCATACAGCTCACAGGCGCTGTCGTACATGTTTCTTGACGCTGCCCTAATTCTGGTTCTTGTTAAGAAGGCAATAAAATATTTTTATAAATTTATAGTTGGTGGTTGCTGTATTTAAGATTAAACAGACATTTTTAACTACTTAAATATTTGTTTAATACTTTCTCGCCAGAACGTTTCAAAGCCTCGTCAAAGTGTAAAGCTTTCAATTTGCATCATTAACTCAAGGTTTCTGTAAGTTTCTTAAAAGATCTATGACTTAAGCCAATATCTAGGCCTGATCATGGTTATAAATTTTACAGCAACGATTTCTAAGCCCCTGTTTCAAAGTTTTACCTTCAGTCTAAAATGAGTGAAATAGTGAAAAAAAACTGCTTAAAGTTTAAAGCAGACATTGACACAATTAAGTAAAAGAATTGTTCAATATTTCTTTTGTCTGAAAGAGGATTCTTTAGATCTTTTATTGACTCTTCGACGTTTGCAAATAACAAGTACATTTTGAAAGTTTTCATTACAAATAACGATTTATTGGAGCTTTTTGTTATCTCATTGTGTTGCCAACGAAGGAAGGAAGAACGATCGAACGAAACGCCGGCCGCCGACCTGCCAACCAGCCAACAGAAAACGGCAAATCCCCGAACAAATGTTTGTTTTAAATAAAGCAAAACATAAAAAGTAATAAAAACAGCGCTGTGCAGCATATCGGGCATTAGGCTACTGGGTCTGTAATGCATGTTTCGTTTTGAATGTTTTTTCTTTTCTGTTCGCTGCTAATAAAAATAAAGAAACTGCTTGATATCGTATCACTGCAAGTGTTGCAACGTGTTTGAGGTTTGTGTCTCGGTTTGTCGCCTGAAATTGTTGCGGACTTCATGCGTGTTTACAAGGCTTAAATAAGATTAGGTCAATATAAGATTTATGAGTTGGGAGTCATAAAACGCTTTTCTTTATCAGGAGAATTCGTAATTCTTTTTCGCTATTGCAATCAGGTTTTCAAACCTTAATATTGTATTTTTTATCTAAGTGTTTCATGAAAGTTTTTTCTCGCCAACTAAATGTCGCACACAGTTTGTAATCAAAATAATTTATGTAACCGAAAATATCATCCTCTTTGGCGGAAATCGTTAAAGTTGCAATATTTTGTGGCGCGGCAGCACGAAATTGCTTTTGAATTTGTGTTCATTGTTGTAAGAGAAATCAAAAAATCGCATTTAACGACAGTACAATTTGAGTTGAGCTGTGCACAAACGATCCTCATATCTTACAATATTTGTCAGTGAAATATGCGCACAAATTTCTTCATTTGTAAATTTTTGTCTTACAGTTTTGTCAGAAATAACACAATCGTGGGAATATTATTCATGATCTGATGACCAGATCTTATCTTACAATCCTGTCAAATGTGAGTTTTCGTTTTACCACGTTGTTGGAAACGGCACTGTCAGTCCAGTGTAACACAATATTGTTAGTTATCGTTAGATGAGTTCCTCCATGGATCATTTGGTAGAGTATTTGACCAACAGTCCAGAGGTCGTAAGATCGATTCCTACCCAAGACTCTGGTGCAAAAACAAAAGCCAAAAATAAAAACAATGGCATAAAAAAAACTCACAATACACAATCTTACATACATAATTAGAAGCATGCAATAACCCAACAAACAAATCCATATTGATGTGGAATGTAGGAGATGCCCGTTTAACCATCAGCTTTCTCATCTCTGAAAAGTACAATAAAAACCAAAATAGCGAAACACTACACCTTCTTGCCGCCATCTCAAAATCTAGTTCCGGTTCAATGCACTGCGGATTTTTGGCGTTCGACCCCCAAGTCAAAACAAAAAATTAGGATAATCGCTCGACATCGTATTGTCGGCACCACGGCCCATACATATGAATATATTTGGCCTATTTGCAAGGTCCACCAACAGATCAGACAGTTCTTGTCATGCAATAATCGGTCAACCGTATGGCAATACAATTGTGCGCGTAGTTTGTCTTTGTCAGATCTTACAATATTGTAACCACTTGCAATCACCCGTTAACAGCTGAATCAAATTTGTTTTCAAGTTAAAAGTGATATTTTCTTTAAAGAGTACTGAAGATGGTACTACAAGAATTTTTCCAGTTGCTTCTGTGACTGGCCGACTTCTGTCTTCATATCGCAGGCAGCAGCGTAGCGAACACGAAATTCCACAAAAATCGACCAAACAATTTAATGATCTGAAGCAAATCAGTGCAATTGGGACGCAAGACTGTCGAAGCCCAACCAACAACATCAAGACTGATCGAACTTAGGAAATAATTAGGATAACGAGAGAGCTGTTCTTCTTCCCAGAATTCCTCTACAACTGCGTTTCACAATTTCGGAATGCCATTTATGTGCGGCAGCAAAAATCGTTTCTTTGCTGCGCTTTCCTTCCATCATTGCGATAGCATCTTACATATTGAATCGTCTAAGTGTATCTCATATACACTCAGACACTCGCAGGCGTAACTTTTTTAACGGCAAGAAGAAAAGTTTTAAGTTTTAAAAAGCAAATCGTTTTTTGAAATACTGATTTGCGGACTATTAATGAGATTCGCACTCAGTAACGATTTCTGATATTTGTGGTCAAAAACGTTGACGAACCTTCACATTCGGCATCGTGGACCAGGCTTACAATAGCCTGAGTAGTTTGAATTTGTTGGGCACGTTCTGCACTGAAGAGATGTCAATTTGTAGTCGATTGGCTCGCGAATTGCCCTAAAATCCGAACCACACATTTGTGAAACTTGCTGCCGGCGGATGACTTGCTGAGTGCAAAAGCAGAAACTAAATGCTGCCCTTTTCTCCTCCACACCACCTATTTTCCTCAGTCCGTTACAATGTATCGCACAAGTAGGCGTCACGCTGTCCAAATTTTAGCGTTATCGCTCAACCGATTAGTCGCGCCTGACTCACAAACAAACCAATAAATAAATGAACTTACAACACACACACGTACACACGCACTCATGCACGTGGCTGTATAAAGAGATTATTTATTTGACAATCAATTCCGTGCTTGGGCATTTTTTATTTTTGTCAAAAATTCTATCAAAAATGAATATTTTTAATTGCCATAAACGCAGATAAAGACGTTCAAAACTCTTACAACACGCCCAAAATATAAAATATTAAAAATAATGCGGGATCAGGCAAGAGTTGGCCTCTGCACATGAAATTTGTTGCTACTTTTTTAGTGGCACCTTCACCTGTTTCTGACTTAAATGTCAATCATGCAAAAGCCTATAAAAACTTAATGAACAGCGACACTGACAGGAGCGATGCCGAGATCCTGAATATGACGATCTTGTTGATGGCCAGACTGATTTCGGCTGGTGATTAGCTTCTGCCGCACTTCTCTCACATATATTATGGGCTATTGATCTCTTGGTAACGGTAACCAATTATTTTAAGCCAGCGCACATCATCATGGCCAGCGTCACCTTCTTGCGTAAAATATTCTTACGAGCATTTTTTATGATCGCAAAGAGATGCTTTTTTGTATATAAAAATTTTTGCCAAAATTAAAAAGAGCAACAAAGGCGTTCATTGTTGTAATAAATTTTATACTGTTTGGCCATTTATCTTTTTACACCGATCATGTTGCTGTTGTTTTTGTTGCAGCAAGTGGTGGCGGTGGTGGTGGTGGTGGTGGTGGTGGTGGTGATGGTGGTGGTGGTGGTGGTGGTGATGGCGGTTTTGTCTTTCAGCCGCCTTAACGTGTAACAAGAGCCAACCAATTGACTTCTGGTACTTTTGATTGAATTATTGCTTAAGATCTTTAAAAATCGATAGGGAACCCCTGTTTCTGTTCCGTGCCTTCCAAGTGATTCATTTCAGTGTTTTTTGAACGTTCAACTTTGGAAGGAGGAACGAAATTTAACTTCACTTAATTATATATTTTAACACAATAATTAAGCGCTTGAATATATTTTTCCAACTTTCAACTTTTTTTAAAAAGGGAAATATGAAATTCATACCAAGAAAAAATATTTCATCTTTCGTAGTGTTGTGCCAAAATTAGAATGCTTTTATTTTAATATTTTATTTATATAATAGAACACGTGGCATATTTTTTTTTTATAATGAATATTTTATCTTAAATGATGAATAAAAAACAGATATAAAATATTTTGTCGCCAAATTATGCTTCAGGTTTTGAGTTTTCATCAAAGACAAACTGAATCACGTTTTATTAGTGTTTTTTTACGACTTTTGCTATAAAATAGGAAAAGCATCATTTGATTTGGCAAAAACTTACACAAAATATACAAGTTGTAGAAATGAAAAGGGTGTTTTGTACAAATTTTTACGAGCTTCCAGCCAAAAGAGTTGTTCCGAAGTCCCCGCAGGCAGTTTCGCTTCTAAAAATGAGCTTTTGATTAACACCCATTGATTCGGGTGGTTTTATTCGTAATTTAATCTAATTGGTTCCACTTACTGAATCAGTTTTTAGTCATCTGGAGGTGTTCCAAACGATGCATTCCTTTTCGTTCCTTTACAAAATTTTAACCTCGTTCTTGTAATGAACGATTTGCGTGTCATGCGCAATAAATTATCGTCAACTGCTTTTCAAGATTCAAAGCAAGGAATATGTCCGGGAATTGGGAGTTCCGTCCCATTCCTTTCCCTGGAAGGACTCGGGCCCATACATTTCTATTCAGCGCAAAATTATTTTTGAGTCATAATCTGAATGACGACAACATATTGTAGACAATAATAATTTGTCTTGCTGTGTGAAACATCATTTTGTTAGAATTTATTAACGGACAAGATGAACGTGTGAATGTGTGTATTTATAAATGTCTCAAAAAAGTTGTCCGAGTGCCCACTTTTGCTCCACTTGGCGCGTAGCGGCCTGCGATTGTTAAGCGAAATGAAAAATGAACATGACATTAAATATTTGTAACAATATTAAATATATTTTCCAATAAACACTCTTTGGGTTTTTATTTTTAAATCGGAAAAGCTCCTTTGCCAACATCTCTAAACGCCCACCACAACGTCTGAATTTCAAACAAATGAGGGAAGAACAATTTTCAAACAAATAAAATATTATTTAAATTTAAACAAACAGCAGCAGTTTCACGATGAAGGGATAAATGTCTTAAATGGGCAAAACTAACACGAGAAATTATTTAACAACTCCGTTAATACGTCGTGTAAGAACTGAAAAATAAGCATATTTTTGTCCACGAAGAAATTGGATCCCGGATTGAAAAGAGAGGAAAATTTTAGATAAATGTTTTGTTTTAAACAAAAAAATATTCCGCGCAATTGGTGTGAACCACTTAAAATAATGAAGATTACTTCATCCAGTAGGAGCGTCTGAGCGTTTGGTCTGATTGCGTCGGTCTAAGCTTTTGTTCATTATGCAGTCACAGATGCCAAAGCATCACGGCAAGTTGGAGCAGCAAGTAAGATAAATGAGTGTTTGTTGGGACTCCAGATCGGGGCAACAACATCGCCACCATTTCGTGGCCACCATCCGTGAAAGTGTGTAGGAGAGCCTGAGAGAATCAATTCCTCGCCTTACACGAGAACTCGGCCTTTCGTACATTTCAAGTTGCCGAACTTTGCATTCTCTAATCCAAATTGAACAAGCGGGATGTAGACGATAATGTGGTTCCAGCAGGACGGCGCTATATGGCCAAACGCCACGCTGCTCCTTCTGCATGAACGATTTCAGGGCATGATTATCTCTAGCAGAGGTGGCCATAACGGACATTTTCTTGTGGAAGCCAACTTTGCCAACTTACAAAAAAAAGAGTTTCGCTAGTGTTTCCCCCTTCAACATCTAACCGTCCCTGTTGAAAGACTCTTTATTATTTTTGTTTAAAGTTTTTATTCATTTGAAATTCAAAATTTATTTTGATCGAGCGTAAAAGGTTGGAAACTTCTGGCTACTCTGTTTCCCACTGCTCAGAAGTGTTCACATAAAATTTATTTAAAAATTTTAATTTCGTGGCTTTCTTTTTTAAATTACTTATATATTTATATATGATTTCATTTAATGTTAATGATAAAAATTAATTAATTAAAATAAATACAAACCGGATTTATATTCAGTAAGAATTCTGGTATTAATGAGTCCAGTTGTCATCATGGAATGTCCCATATTTGTTATTGTCTCCAGTGTAAGTTTCAGAAGAGACTCCGTGGCTGCTCTCTCTTTTCAAACTTTGTTTGTTTCAAATAAATAAGTCTGATGTAAAATAACAAAAATTTTTATTTAATATTTATTCAAAAAACTGCTTTACGGTCTACGTGACAGTTTTTCGTTTCTTTTTGGTTTTATTTTTGGTTTTTTATTTGTTTGTTTTCTATTATTATTTATGAAAACATTTTAAATATTTCATTATACATATTTGCATATTTAATAAATAAAGACAATTTTATTGGATTAATTTTGTTAAGTGAAAATTTGGAAATAAAAAAAGACTAAACATTAAAATATTTTTATTATTAAGTTGGATGTAAAAAAAATATATATATAAAAAAATAATAAAAATAATCAGCGAGTAAAATGAAATATTTTTAATGATTGTGTAACCGCAGGTCCGTCTGCTACAAATGGCCGTCTCTGCTGTTGCTTAGAAGAAATTACTAAAATCTAATTTCGAACTCCTTTTGCACTTCTTATATCACGGCCTGTCATTCTGTGCACCCATATTTATGGCGGTTTTACCTGCCGATTCCACTATATAACGTCCGAAATGTGCAAGTTTCCCCGGTTTTGTATTATGCTGGACGCTGGAGCTTAAAGCTTGTCCGACGCAAAAATATCACACATTTGACAGCAAACGTCAACATGATTCACCATCCAAGAAGATTTTGTAATCTGCCACCCTGATATTAAAATAAATATTTTTTTTCTGACAATAAAATTTTTTTCCTCCAAGACAAACGCGCCATTATTTAAATGGTTTTTGCCATCATCTCACGAGATTCAATTCTGATCGCATAGAAAACTATTTGATGAAATTTTTCAACAAATTAAGAAATCACATAAAACATCTACGATACACATTTACACAGTCCACACCATCACACATACTTGCCATTTGTGTGACAGGTCCCACGAATTGGCCTTAAAGGCTACTTTACACTGTCGTACAAATCTTAATTTTATGGGAAAGAATTTTCCGAGTACCCAAAAATCGCTTTTTTGCCGTTACATTACGCAGATGTAAAATCCGGGCGTTTGAGCACCTTCATGTAGGCGGCGTAAGTGCCAGCCTTTGAAAATATTCAAGAGCTGAAGAGAGCAAAATTAATGACACAAAATTACATTAATATTAAAGCGCATTCAAATGTTTTGAATACACGACAGAACGTTCGACTACGCAGTTTGTATTTCGTAAAAATGCAACACTGATCGTATGATAAATCGTTCGTTTAAAAGAATTTCTAAGAATAATAAAGTGTTAGGCGATGCCAAGTTTCTTACAGTGTTAAATGTCGCTGCTTTAACATTTTGCGCTCATTTGCGCGTATTATTTAGGTTCTTGGCAAGTCTTAACGCAAAACATTATACTGTAAACTGGCCCTTAATAGTTTGTACTCGTTTTAATCGGGCGATTTTCATTCAGCTTTTCCAAATAATATCTGCTATTCAAGACGAAGAGCAAATCTGTGAATACGCAAATCTGCTCAGATATCAATTAATATATTTATAAAACGTATTAAATAGTTATAGAACGTGTTCCGCGTATTTTTTTGTTACCTGGCCTGAACAAATACGCAGAAAAAACTATTGTTAACGCGGTTTTTGCCCAGTATTTTTCCTTTATTAGGCATTTGTTGCGGATTGGCTTAGAAAATAGCCAAACAGGTATTTCAGCCAGTAATTTTTTGGTGTAAATACGAATCGCAGCTAAAACATAAGAAAATAATCTTCTTCTTCTTTTGGCGCTACAGTCCGTGATGAACCTGGGCCTCAACCAACAAACTTTTCTAGCTGGCACGGTCTTCAGCCAGCATCTTCCAATTTTGCACATTAAGTCGGCTGAGGTCCCTCTCCACTTGTGTGCGCCATCAGTTCCGTGGGCGTCCTCTAATGCGTTGTCACACAGGTTCGGCATCGAAGAAAGAAAATAATCTTATATTTCATATTTTCTTTATTGAAAAAGTTGCCTGTTTTCGTTCAACGATTGGTTTTACAAAACAGTGGTTTGACTACGCGCATTCAAACAATTTATTGCTTGATTCAACGAATAATGTTATTGAAAATAAAAACAAATCTTTTTCATTTGTATAAATAGTGTTTTGGTTGTCCGCTGCAACAGCTAATTTGGCACTATTGTGGCACCCGTTGATTGTCGCCGGACAAGTGAAATTTTTTAACCCATTCCTCATTCCGATAACAATTTTATATTAAATAATAAAAGCGTAAAACCAAATTAAAGTTGCAGAAAATTTTAGAAAATGTACTGGGAATCACCTTGAATTCGTTTTTGTGTTTCCAAAATGAAATCTTCGCTACGCAACGTATCCGTTTCCAAGTTTTAGATGCAGAGTTAAAAGAAAGAGAAAAAAAAACAAACTAAAACATCAGTAGCACATTAAAGTGGCAACGCTTTGCAACTTCCCAGGAGACACAAACACCCTCTCAATCACACAAACAGACAAATTCACCAAAAAGTGTCGAACATACAACATTTCACTTGGGTTCGCTTGTCGCTACATAAAAAACGTTATTGAAATGTTAAAAAAAACAAAAAAACACATTTAAACAAAATTTTATAAAGATGTATTTGAATGGCTAAAAATAAAGCTACAACAACAAAACGAAATATTTTGTGGAAATATTTTGCCGGCGAACTGACTGACAAAAAAAAACTTGTACAGATTTGTTTAACACGAAATATTTAATCAATAAATATAAATTTTATTTGAAAATTTTGTTTTTTTTTTGCTGTTTTTGGTTTTAAATACTCAAACAGTGATTATTTGGAAAAAAAGTGTTGGAAAGAACAAATAATGGGGTCACCAGGTAACAAAGAGGGGCGGACAGACAGACAGTCAGCAGTCAACTCGAGCAAAAAACATTAACAGCAATTCAGGTACGACTTTTTATTAAGATGTAAATTGTTCGGCTGCACGGGCATTTGGTGCGCGGTTACGACGGTTGGCCAAAGGGCTTTTGATTCCACTGACACACACACACACACACACACATTCTCTGGGTCTGTTCTCTTTTTAACTAACAAATTTATGACTGAATTTTTTTCATTTCTGTAATTTCTGTTAAATGTATAGTTTTATTATTTTTAAACATTTTCTTTGAAAATGACATTGTTAATGTCTGCACTAAAATTGTTGTTGTCGTTGCCTTATTTTTGTTTTTTGGGTAATTGTTGTACGTGTCTGAATATATTAAGGTGTGAAAATTTATGATCGCATATTCACGCACTTACTTGACCAACTCCCCTTAAGAGAAAGGGCAGCTCGGCTGGTTTATTGTCGTCTGTCCATCGGTTGTGGATGGTGTGGTAGCCTCCAAAACTAAATTATAATCGCACCTTTAACGGTCGCGCAGTGTGAAACAGTTATAGGCACGACATAAATTACAATGGATGCGACAAAACTGCAGCTGAGATTTATTACTCTTGGGACTGCACAAAGAAAGATTTATTGTTTGTAAACGAGACTTGGACATCTTTTAATTCTTCGCTGAATAATATTTTTAATTAATGGAGTAGCCACAAGTTTGTTACATCATTCATTATGCGTAAAAAACGATGACCAAAGTGCGACATTGTTTAAAATTGTTCTTTGAAGCACATGAACCGATTTTGTTCCCCTGAAAAGTAATGTCAGAACCCAGATATGCTTTATGAGTTATGGCCACTTGAGTGGATAAAGTTTTTTTTGCGTAATGCCTCATGACCAGTCATTAAGAGATAGATGGCCCGGGCAATTGAATCATTTACTTTGATTGGAAAAAAAATTAAGACGTCTTCATTTTAACGATGGCGATTAAAACTTAATAGATTTCAGTTTTCTGCATTTGAGGTTGCTGTCATACAGAATTTGTGAAGTGTTAGCAAAATTCTCACCTTGGTCCAACTTTCTCACTGCAGCTTGATGACGGGGTGGCGTTGTCCTCGCATATTTCACCTCTTAGGTTATGTTTAACAACTCTGTTATATTTACTACGGTTTTGCCACAAAGTTTTGGCATTTGGTTGGTGGACTCTAAATAATTACCTATAACATTAATCAATTAAAGTATTAATCAATATAAATCTTTGACCTCTCGCCTTTTGTTGCACAGTTTTGCCCATTCCATTCTATTTCAGAGGGAGTTATTACAATTTTTTCCACACTTGATCAACGTACACGTGTATAAATATAATAAATTAAATGGTTTTGCTGGTGAAGCCATTGACTTTTATTCTGGTACATTTAACATGACTGTTTCCTACAGCTTTTTGTGTTTCTCTCTTAGCCCAGACAGTGATTTGTTATTATTTTTTTTCAATATGCACTTGTTAAGCGCAAGAGTATCCTTGTCCTAAGTACAAGCCTAAATCCTTACATTATTTCTGGGCTTGGATCTTATGTTCCTGCAAATGTATTTTTGCACTTGACTGACTCAGACAAAATACATTTGACGATAGAAATTAATGGCAAATGAATTTAATAAGACAAAAATGTCACGAATGTTTATGAGGGTTAGGGGTAGGGGCTTTTTGCGACAGCAAAGCAAGTGCAGAGAGGTACACATATACATGTATAAAATAGAGTGCCGGAAGAAGTTTTGTTGGGCAGGTAATATTTTTGAAAGTTCGAAAAAGTAAACTTAGATTAATTTGGTTAAATTTTTGAAGAGATATTCAGATTCAACTTAAACAACCCAAACAGCTGAGCCCAGTGCTGCCAACTATTAGAATTAGAATTGAAGTAGTCTTGTCTAGAAAAAAGTACTTTCCACGGGAAATAAACTGCTTGCGAATATTTATTTATTTGTTCCAAAGTCTCCTCTTATTATTCACGCCCAGGCGACCATTTAATAAAAGTATTTACTACTGGCTTAACACATTTAAATAAAGCAGCAACTCGCGGGGCGGCAAGCACATACTATTTTCCACATCACAGTGATTTGTAGGTCCCATTAACGAACCACTTTTGCGCTAGTTTCAGTTGAACTCTCATACATGCCAAGCGAATTAAAGATTAAATTCAAATTATAACATTTACTCCTGCTGAACGTGTTTTACTGTCTACACGCGCTATATTAAATTCAGTACAACAATTTATTCGTCAAAACCGCAATTCATACGTCAAAACGTTTAGCACTTTCTTTTCGTCATCGCCTACAGAGCCAATTGTAATTTATCTTTCATTTCATTTAAAACATGCTGACTTTAGTTGTAGCACTCTTTTGAAAAAGTAGCTTCCGACAAGCTGCTAAATTCATTTTTAATAGAGTTGCCAGTTTCAGGCGAAGAGAAGAAAGAAAACCTTACGCCCCCTTTTTGATAAAATGTGTACGTGAAAACGTCAACCGGCAAACAGGCAGCAGCATCAATGTGATTAACACGTGAAAGAAAAACGTAGTAGATAAAATTGCTCCCATGACAGCAAGCGGCAGCAGCAGCAGCAGCGGCCAAGTAACGAATAATTTTTTACACGAGTCGCCGGCCGTCAGTTTGATCTCATGCCGTAATTTGTCAGTTATAAATGTTTTTTTATTTTTGTTTGCAAGATCAATCAAAATTTACAATATAACTTTATAAAAGGTTTTGTAAGTTAATGATAAGGACAGCAATTAAACTGAGGGCCATATATCAGTTTTAAATTACTTTCACCTTAAAAAAAATATTAAAAAATCCAGTGTAGTTTTTTGCGAGGACTCTTGGGTTTCTTACAGGCAACTGTTTTGATTCTTATTGATATTTTAACAATAAATTAAAAAATGTTAAATGTTTGTTGGAAGTTATTGAGATATTTATTTGAGGGCAAGTTTTTTTTTTAGAAGTTTGTAAAGCACTGGAGTTGCTCGCGTCAAGGAAGAATTGACAAAGTAAATGACAATAGAAATGGTTTTCTAATCGGGGAAAATAGGACTATCTATTTTCTTGCACTAGTTTCTAACCGGTTAAAGTAAACAAAACTCTATATCACTAGAGATGCCTCTACACGACAATACAAAGTGATTTGATTTTGTGGAAAGAAAATATTACGAAATTCTGCCCGTATTGAAAAGGAATGAACAAAAGTCGGTAAAAATAATTTGTCAGCCAATAAACAGAAGACCAAATAATATTTACAAAAACACTAGGAACGTATTGAAAATAATTTCAGTTTGCTTCAATAAATAATGATAATTGCCGGCAAGACTGTCAGATTCTGGTACATTTAACGCGACTGTTGTAAACCAAAGCGTTGGAAAAAGGACCGTTCGATACAGTGGACGTCCAATAAGGCGATTTATATAATATTAGGTGTTTTCGTATTGTTGAAAAATTCATATTATTGGACTCGAATTTTTCCTTCTTTTAACTGTCTACTCCGTACTGAAGTAGGAGGTTCACTTTGTCATTAATACCCGTCTGGTATCCGTTAATTTTTTCTGACTTGTCCAGTGCATTTCAGTGCACCCACCTGTAGCAGACAGAAGTTGTGCCTTCCGTTTCCTTTAAGCCATGTTACAACATCATACAGAGTCACAGGATTCATTCACAGCAAAATCTATTAGAAATCTGTCCGACTTTGAAAAGTCCCATCAAAAGGGCTTCCTACGTGCTACACTATCACACAAAAAAGATGCAAAAATTTGTGTTTTTCACTTTGTCAACAAAACACGTTCGCCGCCATTTTCGTTTATGTCGCAAAACAATATCTCTCAAAGTTTGTTAAGAAAAAGGGAATAGGTTTTGGGGTCGGGAGTGGTTTGAGTCTTTGAATGTTGTTCTTTTCTTTTATGACTCAGCTGCTTTACACAAGTTTCAGCACTCATCGCATGATCGCATAGTCTATCATTTTGTGAAAATTTTTCATAAAAGTTTGCAAATCGGACAGACTTGTCAAACAGAAGTTTTCTTAGGTCCAACTGTTATATGTAGTTTTTGAACACACACGAGTCTTTTGACAAATCGTACGACTAGATAATTTGCGACTAGATTGACTTAGATAATTTGCAAATATATTGTATATAGAGCACTTTTCGCTTCGCCAAAAACGGATTTAAGCCAAAACTGTCGAATTTCATACAATTTATTTGTTCCAAGGTCCATCTGGCTTGTGGTCCATTTTTTTCTACTAGTCTAATAGTTTATTTGCCTTTCTGGCAACTTTTGTAAATTTAAAATTTTTGGTTCATTCATAAAAGTACAAAAAATTAGTAATCGCGTTATATTGAGTGTCGAAAAAAAATTAAAATTAATAAAAGACTACGAACAAAATTCAATCAATTGTGCACGACTGACCTCTAAATAAAAAGTGGGCAAATCCACGGTTTATAAAATAATAAAAAATAGTGCCAAAATACAAGCAGTGGCCAATTCCTGTAATTTAAAAATATTGCGTCAAAGAAAAAGGTCATCACCCGGATATTGAAAAGGAGCTTCTTATAGGATTTAAAGAAATGATTTTTAAACAAAGCAAAGCAAAAGAATTTGCATGACTATTTCGTTAGAGGAAGCAAAACAGAATACAGAAGAGGTAAAACCAGTGCGGAATCAAAGGAAAATTATGGCAATTGTGCTTCAAACTTCGTAGAGAACCTCAAAGAGCCTCAAATTATTGAAGAATATTCACCAGAATCTATTTATCTGTTTATTTAAATTAAATCAATACTTCGTAAGAGTAGTTTTATTGAAGAAAACCAAGTGGATTATACTAAAATTCACTTATTATCCATGAAGTGGCTTATAAAAGAAATCGGTTATAGTCCGAAATCGCTTACAGTCCGCAAAAGTGGTGCAACTATAGTATTGGACTATAGGCGCTACAAGACATTCGTTGTCGCAGACGTCCATGCCAACTCATGACTATTACGCAGTTTCCAAAAATACCGCCATTTATGGAATAGCAGACAATTTCTGATTCGTGCTATAGAACAGCCAGTGGCAAAAACGTAGCGAAAGAACGGACTGCCGCTGCATCGTACTGCGGCAGACCTACTACATGAACAAGGTCTACAAGGGTATTTAGTACCAAGGAGTAAAAACGCTATTAGTACATCGGTATTTATCACCTCCAAGACGCAATTTCCTGGAGTAATCAGCAGCCCAAGAAGTTGCCAAGCTGTTAAGAATTTTTACCGGAACTTTCCGAATATTTTGTTGGCCACCAACATATTATTACAGTCTCCTTGATTTCATGGTGTTTACGGGCAATTAAATATTTATTAACACAGTTCTGGTCCAAACAGTCGTTTGCAACACAGTGGGTGTTGTTCGCGTACGTGAACGCAATTCGGCACACACGCTTCCGTCTGTCTGTCTGATTCACTGTTCGAACGTGAACAAAATATGTCAGAGTCTTAAAAACCCAACTATGCCAAAATCTTTCAAACTCCGCTTAATCTGCACTTGTACAAGTTTTTTGTTCTTCGTTGCTTTAATTGTTGTTGCTGATGATGTTAAAATAAATTGTCTATTTCACGTAAAGAGCTGCTGTGTGGTAGAAAGAAACATGTGTTTTTGGTGCAAGTAGACGTGGTTCTTGTTGAACATTTATTGTAAAAGTTATTTACTGACCGTTATTTTTCCAAGCGTTTCTGTTTTCTGGTTTTTGTTTTATTCGCCTGCAGAGATATATTTTTAATAGTCTCAACTGTCACTTTAGAGTCACGTTTGTTTATTTTTTTGGCTTTTTCTTCAACACACGTACATACATACATACATGTGTTTGGTTCTGTTTAATTGGAGCAAACAATTTGAACGATGATCGCCAGTAAGAAGGATTGGGGATGAGTTTATTTTGGAGATGGTTTTTTCTTGTTTGTTTGTCGTTGGTGATTGATGCCAGTTTCGGTTTCAGTTAAATTTAACTGCAGAAATAACATGAACAACTATTTATTTAATTTTTTCTCGATTTGGCTGTTGACTACGAGTAGCAACCGAATTGAACGCTGTAGTCACGATAGTTTGCTTTACTTTTTACCCAATAAAATTATATGTTGTATCTGAAACAAAGCAAAAACTTTTACTTTTTTTAATTATAGTTTCTGGTTCAATTTAATTGAATGGTGTGTTTCCTTTTATCTTGGCAACTGTCAGTTGGGCAATTGGACACAATGCTGAAATGAATGTAGGAAATGTTGGGGTTTTCATTTAAATTCGGCATTAAATTTATTTGGTGGTCAAAAAGAAAAGAAAAAGCCAAACCGTTGTCCTAATAAAATAAAGTTCCCAAAATTAAATGGAACTGCTCCCCTACCGAATGGCAGCAAAAGAGTAATAAACATCATCATTAAGGCGGAATGTTGAAAGACTTTCTAGCTGGAATCTTTTAGTAATTTCCTAAAGAAGATTGAACTGGTAGGTAATTAGTTCTCAACTATAAACTTTAACTTACCGTCCTGTCCAACTACGGTACTAGCACTTTTGGAATCTGTGGGGAACAGGCTTTGCCTTGGTGCTGTTAAAACCAGGTCACTTGATTTTTTACGGAAATAGGTGCGGCGGACAAGTGAAAGCCCGAGCAAAACCGTTATTGGCTGAAAGGAATTCAACAGTTTTGATCATTCCAGGCTTAAAGTGGTTTGAATAAAAGTTCGCAGGAAGACCCCGTTTTCAGGGGCCTTCGTATGCTATTGCAGTAGGTACCTGCCTTATTGGTTAAGGATTGATAACTTAGGAAGACTTCGCTGAGGCATTTCACATGGCTCGGTTTCTGACATCTCTAGAGAATCGCTCTGTTGGGAGGGATCAAAGATTAACAGGTATCAGACACTGCCAACTCTGTATGTTTGTGTGATACGCAACACAGGAGCGGTAGTAAATCGTTTATTAGCAGACGTTTATTCAGTTCAAAAATCAGTTGGGCTTGAGTTCGTCGACCTTCTTTTATATAAAAAAATTTTCCATACACCGATTAAATTGAAGTTTGTCTGGTGTTATCTATCGAGATACTTATCCAAACTAATGACTGGCCATTATTGTAGTTTATAATGGCAATACTCTCACAACTAGATAAATGCAGATTAGAGTTTCCACCAAATACAAGTGTTTTCATCATGAATCAGACGTTAAAATTCAACGACCAAATTTAAAAATCTGTTGTTTCGCTTCACAGCCATTCTCTCCAGCTGTAAGCGGTGCTTTTGCCTCCACTACCATCACTCATCAGCATTCTGGCAAACTTTAACCCTTGTTGCACAAGTCCTGCAGTGTATGTGGCACTAAATTTGCCACCGTATTCCGACACTTGCCAAATGCACGTTGAATGGTTGTGTTTAACACAATGAGAGCTAAAAATTTCCTAATTCACCAATTCGCCTGTGCTTTTGTGTTGTGAAAAGCGGACCAAGCATAAAGTGTTACTTCTCGAAAGGCACTCGTATAGGATTTCAAGTGAACAGATGATACTCATTGGTCTTACATACAAAAAAAGCATAAAGCTTGAACAAGGTTAAGCCTACAGCAGTTATTCAAATAAATTATGCTCGTGTTGCAGCCCTGGCAGTCTAAGTAACAGTTCTGAAGTTAATTTAACGACTAACTGCCATGTTCTGCAAACATACTCGTACTCGTACATATATAAAATTTCGACATACCTACAAACTTTTGTTTATCATGTCACTTACAGCCAACAGTTAAACAAACCAACAAACAAACAGACGAAGCACGCAAATTGTACAATAATAATTTCACACATTTTTAACAATTTTATTAAATTTTGTTGTGTTCAGCACCACTTGGAAACATGTACTTGTAGTGTGTAACGAATACGATTGATTCCGAAACTGTAACATTTAAATGAGCGTATCAGGGTGCTGCACTAGGAGCCCTGCAGTTCTGAAATCTGTAGCTAAAAACAATAGGGTTAAGCAATAAAAAGGAATTCATGCATCTGCAAAACGTCCAGCACAATTCCGACATTCTGGAATTCAAAATTTCTTAACTTTTTTAATCCACAGCGCCGATATTTTAAATTGTTTCCTAAAACCGCTTTTTGATTCGATTTTAGGTTTCTTGCCAGTAATGGCCTTTGACATTTTATGGGACGACAGGGATGTACAATATGTTGGTGCGTGTGTGTGTTTTTGCGTTTGACAGGCAACCTTCAAGTATCAGCAATGAGTGCAAGACGTGCACGATTCATTTGAGAGTCAAAGTAATTGACACTTTGTTTTAAAAACTTTTGTTTTACCGGCAGCGTTGCCACACTTATTTTTTGCAAAAGCTAAATTTACAAACACAAATCGAATCTCTTTTAAATGCTAAAATATAATCATTTATAAGTAACTCGTGAAAATCTGAACTAATTAAAGCCCGCTGAGCGGACATGCATATGCAGGATTGTTCATGTCTGCGAATGACGTATAATGTTAGTACACAAATTCAGTTCACACCAAATGCAGAACTTTTCTATACACTGAATATTTAATTAAGATATTCCTTTATATTTAAGTTCTCCGAATATAAAAAGCCGTCTATAAAATGATGTTACCATTTTGGGACACTGAAGAGCGCATAATGTTGGACAATCGTGCTGCTGACGGATTTTAAAGTACATGGTGCGCTCTTATTTTCTTTATTTTACATTCACAGCGCAGATGTTTCAAAATTCTTAAAGTTAAAAAGTTCAACGTGCAGAAAATAATAAAAAAATTACATTTGCAGGCCTTTTTGATTAGCAAAAAAGACATCTTAAAAGACGGGTATTCCCCCAATTACAATACTATACCATTGACACTCGAAGACATTTTTCAAAGCACATTTTTCATATTTTAAAGAGACACCGTTGGTAGAGCAAAAGTGTTCACATTTGCGGAGTGCAACGAAACTAAAGCTGGTAGACTTTTCATATAAATCGTTGCCATACTTTTCGGACGATATCGAAAAACTGAAAACATTTTTTGTCACGAAGACCCTGTACAGTGTGTCAAAAAGTGTTTTCGTAAATTGAGTTAATTTCTTGGGGCGCTTAGAAATTTATTGGATTCGAGTGTTTTAATTGCACAAAATTGCTGCCAGATCTCCCAGCAAGGTTGTGTCTAAATCGGCTCTAGAGAAATCCTGAATGATCAAATAAAACAACAATCAAAATGATAAACTGAAAGAAAAACCTACAACGTCAGTGTTCCTTCAGAATATAATCGTCTTTCATTAGTCTCTAACATGTCGCTGCGTTCAGTAAAACAAAACTCTATTCAAAAAACAAATTTTAGTTTTTTTTAAACTAAATATTTATTTACTTATAAAATTATATTCTAATTTAAAAAATCTATGCACATATTTTCGTATTGTGTGTGAGTGGAGTTCTACTTATGGACAAGTTGAATTATTTATAATAAAAATACATATATTCAGTTGATTATAACTTGATAATTAGAATATATTTTTATACATCAGCTTGGATTTTAGTACCAGGTGCATTTGTTGTTAAATAAAACGTATTAAGATTAAATTCCACACTCTCTGATTTCTTTCCACAACAATTTTTTGTATGTATATCAAACATTTCATAGAACGAATAGAACGAATATTCTTTATTAGTTTCCGAAGAATGAGGTTATGGGAGCACAAATTTAACTTCTTAGTCCACATCTTATAAAAAAGTTTTTTTAGAGTCATGCCTTTTAAAAGTGCTTTACACGTGATTCATGATATAAAAGTAAAAATTAGAAACAAAATTCTAAAAACATGACAAAAATATTTTAAAATGGTCACTCTGTTTGCCTTAGATGCGCACCAAAACATCATCTCCGTTTAAGTGTAATAGTTTCCGGAGCATATCATCAAAAGCGGCGTTAACAGTGTTTCACTTTTTATGTATTCGTCATGCCCATATCGAAAAACACAACTTTCTTACGCCCACAAAAATATATAAGTGAAATACCTTTGACTTTGTAATGAGAACAAACATTGCCCCTGTTTTTTTCCAGGAAAGGGGGTAAAATTATGCCCTTGGGAATTAGAAGTGATGCAACAAAATTTAGAGTGAAAATGTGAAAGTTGTAACATCTGCGCAATTTACAGGGAAACTTATTTGTAATGCGGACAAATCTTCACTTCTGGCAACGCCGCACAGTGGCGCCATTTGACTTTTTTCGTTGCAAAAATCATATCTTTTGAACCGAACAAGATAATCGAATAATTTAAATTGCATGTCATAGATAATTGTTCAACCTATAAAATGAGCGGTTGGAGTGGACGCTACACCTTATAGGTGCTTACTTATGGGTTTTCAAAGTTAAAATTTGTGAAAAAATCCAAGTTTTGGTAACAAAAAAATTTTTGTTAAGAATTTTATATTTTTTTGTAGTTCTTTTGTAAGCTTTTCATGTTTTAAGATATTACCTAAAAAATTACAACAAAAGAGTTTTTTTTTAAATGATTTTTTCAATTTTCTGTAAAATATTCATTTTCTTGGTAAGACAAAGTATGTCTAAAATACAAATCATTTCTAAACTCTAATTTTTTTCTAACTCATCTATTTTATGGTAACAAAATCAAATTATTTTTACCAATCTTATATTTCTTAGTTCTTTTGAAAGCTTTTTCTGTTTTAAAGTTATTAGCCAACAAATTAAACAAATTTTTTTTCAATTAATTTTTTGAATTTTCTGTAAAATATTCATCACAATTCGTAACAGAAGGTATATCTAAAAGACTAATCATTTCTAAAGTATAATTCCATTGTAGTTCTTTTCGTGTCTTCACATGCCGCAGGGAAGAAATAAGTGGATCGGAAGATGCTGCTAACATGTTGAAGAGGTCCTCATTTTGCCTCACCCTTGATGCTTTGAACGTGTTCTGCAATCTATATTTTTTGTAAAATTTGTTAAGAGACTCCTGCGCTTCTTCAGAAAGCTCTCCAATTGGCAAAGACTGGTACTCAATTATATCTTTGCCATGCGCCAATATTTTATGGACGGTCGGGGTCAACTTCTTCTGTGGATAAATTTTTGCTAAAAGAGATGCAGTTTCCGATGCATATTCTCCAAATTTTGTAGAATTAACACTTTCTTGGCAGTTTAAAACATTCAAGATCGTTCCCAATCTTTTGACGATTTCATTGTCAATTCCAGTGATTCTAGTTACTGCCTCATCATTTGCAAAAAATCTCCTTGAAGTGTTTCCATCGTTTGAGTTACCGTATCCACACTTGGGGCAGTCTACTTTTAGTCCAAGTTGTTTCCAAAAAGCATTCTTTATTTGCTTCTTTCTGATCTTTTCCTTATCCTTAATTGATGTATTTTCATCGATGTTTTCATCTTGTTGTGGTAGGGTATACGCCAGTTTTAGCAAGAACTCCATACACCTTATCCTTGCGTGCAATGGTGACATTCCATATTCGTAATTCTCCTCGTTTGTAGAATCGTTTAAATTACCGAAGTTCTTCTGACTCTTTTTGCAAATCGGGCATGTCAATGTTGAGGTTGTTCCTGTCAGTTCGTTTACGACTTTTCCGTCAACCATGGTCAGGTGGAACTCGTAACTACATTCAATATATTTTCCTTCTCCAATTTGCAATTTTGTATGCTTAATCTTGCTTATTTGTTCTTCAATGTCCTTCACCGTGGTCCTTATGAGTTCTGCCGATTCCTTTGCAAACTGAAACATTATTGGTCGGCAATAATGCACTGATGACGGTCGATGATTTTTCCAGTGTAGGGAAACATCAGATTTTAGCCGCAATGGAACAACAGATGCCATAAACATATTTCCGTCAGATATTGTAGTGTCATCGGAAGATATCCTTTGCTTATAAACGCTTTGTCCGGATGATCCATCGCAGCCCCATTTGCTGATCAATGTTAGTTTCTGAGGAAGAATTTCCACCTCATTTTCAGGAAGACTTTCCAACAACCGTTTTGCTGTATGGTCCATAAGATCCTGCAGATTGGCTTTCGCAGAGACTTCCGTAAACTCCGTACGCAATGGTCGTGAATTTATTTTGGCTTGCGTAATATGCTTGTATCCGGGGAAAAGGTCAGCCCCGTGTCGCATTAAAGATGCCCGTAGTATCTCATATTTCTCTTTGGAAAGTTCTAAGTCCAAAAACAGAGCCAAGGCTTCTTCGGAACTATACTTTTTAATATGTGCGTTTGTGGGAGTGGGAATGCTTTCCTTAATCCTTTTTAGTCGCAGTGGGCTTGCATCAGCAACAGATTTTGTAATCTGCGACCTAACTCGTTCACTATCCTTTATGTATTTAATAGACAGCGCATCCGATAAATCCTTCGTGGTCAAGTCATTGGTGGCATCGGCAAGTTTCCTCTTTCTTGTGAAAATTGAACACTCCTCCATACTTTTTTTTGGCCTTCCTTTTTCTCCTCTGGTTGATGTGGAGGGTTTATCTACTGCCAATATATCCAGGATGGTGTCTTCATTAAGCCAGTCCTCGTATTTGGAGTTGAAGATGTTAATGGTTCGATTGCATTTCACCCATTTTGTCTTAATTTTGGCATGTATCATACAAAGATTATTTTTTATACTTTTGCTTCTCTCAATATTTCCGTATAAGCTATCGAGTTCTTCTAAAGCAGCTTCCGCGAAACACGTTGGTGTAATTGACTTTCTAAACAGTTCAAATAGTTTTAAATTGTTCAACGCCATGTTTTCAATACTTGTTTCGCCAACTTTCAGTCGTAGACTAATGCAGGCATTAAGCTTGTTTTGCAATATATAGGCCTATGCTACCATGTCTACAAATGTACCTGTTACATGCATACATATGCATTTGGGCTGAATTATACAGTTTTGATATTATGCACGTAGCCAAATGAGATTTGTGCCTACCTGTACCATAAGTCAGTATTGTTCTTCACCATATGTACGCCAAAAATAATTTTTAAGTGAGGTGCGTACCTGCTTATTTCAATGAGTAGTTTTTTGTGCATCTTGTGTCTGTAACGGAATATTAGGACCAAATTTTTCGCCAGAGGCTCTCAGGTAGACAACTGACTCAAAATGCAATTTTCAAACTATTACATCAAAGTAACTGTCAGTCAAGGCATGTAAGGGATGCCCGCCATACAATTTCTGCAACCATGTCTTTTTAACGTTTTTTACCTGTAGAAGCCAAATAGGCACGTAAAGGCAGATAAAACCTTTTGAGTTATGTAAAAGACTAGTTAAAGAACATATTTTGAAAATATGGCGGAGGTAAAAAAAGGTAAATTTTTTTTATTTTCCGTCAAAGTTGAAGAATAGTGAAAAAATGGATAGTTTTTAAATACTGATTTACCTAGAGAAACACAAAGCAAACAGCACAATTTTTTTTATTGTTATACATTTAATAAGCACATCAATCACTAAAAACAAAAAAAAATACTATTCGTTGCCTAGTTTTCGTGATATTACACCTGAAATCGGATCAAACTACCTAAAAATTGTGTGTTTTTTTTAAATCCGAAAATTGGTTAACTTTGAACAGTTATGTCTTCTAAACTAAAAATCTGATATTGTTAAGAGTAGCATATTTGAGATCGTTGAAAAGTTTACTATAAGATGGATTCATTTAAAATTTCGCAGGCGCACATGAAAATTTTGATTTTTGCAACCTCGTTTGCTCTACGGGTGCCACTGTGCGCCGTTTGCCAGCAACTATTTCGATCAACACTGTAAACTGCAACCACAAACGTTTATATTGAATATTTAAACAGCAGTAGCACTACCAGCAACATTAACGTTGAAATTGTAGCCCGTTTATTAGTTTAAATTAGTTGCAATCAAAAATTTACGAAGTAAAGACAGCAGCAACTACAAATAAATAATATATGTAAATACCAGAGAATAGGAAAAACAACTTGAAGTTGCATTCGAACAACACAGAATTCAGATATACGCCTTCGACACATGTAAATGCTACATACTGTGTTGTTTTTCACAAACCACTACCCATGTAAACCAGGGTGTTCACGAGTGTGTGTGGAGATCGAGCAGTGTGTCAACGGCCCAGACACTGTCTCGCCACAATGGGGCTTTTATGTTTTTTTGCTGCTCGCTTCTTTTGCTCATATTTGAATGCACATTTGTGCAGTTTGTTGTTGTTGTTGCTGTTGTTGTTGTTGTTGTTGGTTTTGCACAGAATTGAAAAAGGAAAAACTAAAGTATTAAATGCATAAACAGCTGACGAAATAAACTGTGACGTTTAAATGTTGTTGCTTTTTGTGGCGATAATGACTAAATTATGAAAATATAATAGAGATAATATTTTGTCTTGTATTTTTAAGTAGCCAACACTTACATATTACTAAATACATACATACATACATACATATCTACATACATATGCCTTGATGTTGGTCGTACTTCTGAAACGCTGTTAATAAATGTAGGTTGGTGCTGTCCATTGTCCATATCTTTGTCACTGTCACAGTGCAGTGAGTGAGACAAGCAGCATGAATGAATGAATTTTTATAATGAATGTAAAATTATTATCGTCATCATTGCAGCAATAATGATCACTTGGTCATCGTCATCGTCATCGTCGTCATCGTCATCATCATTATCACCAATCATTTATTTAAACGCATACGCACATTTCAGTTAAACATACAAAATATTTCAATGATCATGGACATGTACATTTCCATGCGACAACAACAACTTGTTGTTCTCGTACTCTGTCAGCTCCATCTGTTCAATTGGGTTCACTTCCTACTTTGGCGCATACAAGCAAAAAATGAAAAACAAAAAAAACGTACATATTTTCATGAAAATGTTTGCAAAAAAAAAATTGGAACTACATATTTAAATAGATTTGAATATGTTTCGCAAAAACTCCGCTTGAAGCTCCAGCAGAGATGGACCACAAGACATATTGATCTTTTGCCATTTGGTCTGCAGTGTAACGTTTTTTGTTCTTAACGCTTTTTAACGAGTGTAAAGAAAAACGAAGGCTTTGCCTGCGCCAATGGTTTTAAAGTGGCTTTTTAAATTCTGAATATCTCATCTCCGGCAAGTAAAATTCGCTACATGTTGCCTCAAAGTGTGCGCTGCTACACGTTAATATTTTCAGTAACAATCTTGTAGATTGTGTAGATTGTCGACACAACGGAAGTCATCTTGTTCAGCATTAAACTATTAGATGTCATTTTGTGAAGAGAAACGAAAATGTTTCTTATCTTTGAATTTACATCAGATTGAATGATAAAAGCAGACATACCTCGAACAAGTTCCCTCAAGTAACTGAAGGCTGTTACAGTTTGGTTTTGTGCTTGGGAACTCTGAAGGGTGTTGTGCTCAAAGAGAGTGGCTGGCAGAATCTTTCCCACAAAAAAAAAACATATAATTTCATTAAAAACTGCCTACCACTTGCCTAGGAACGCAAATTAGTAAAGCGATATGAGCAAAAACATCGTTTAGAAGCGGTGATTGAATTTAATTAAGATTTTGCACCTTTTCCAAGATTCTTGTTAAAAAAACTGGTTGGAAAGAGCTTTTTTAAAGACTTTGCCACGGACACTTACACTGACAGGTCTTTCACAAATTTGCGTAACTCAAAGTGTGAGTGAGATACAATCGAACTCTATACTCGTTTGAAGAACTTTCAGATCTCATAATGTGTGTGAAAGTAAGTGAGCGCCAGGCTTCCCAGCCAAAAGATATCAGGCACTCCAATAGCTCGTGCAGAATGTCCAATAAAACTTGAAGTCTGTTAAAAGTATACGCCGTTGTTGTTGGTGGTGTTCACAGTATCGAATTCAGGCCAAAGAATTTGACTGTCACCGACCTTAATTACTCGGCATTGACGGTGAAGGCCTGATCAACGTCGTTCCGAAAAAAGAGTATACAACTATGACGTCCATAGTTCGAGATCTTCTCCGGAATGGACTTGATGCTCAAGATTATTGGTATCGTCCAAAGTTCGACATTTTTGTTTGTTGACTCTCACCGCTGAGGGTTATTTTGTAATAAAATGACGGTCACGGTGCAAAATTCATCAAGTTGTGGTTTGAAAGAGCTTGAGTTCTGGTGGGCGACACGAAACTTCACTAATTAAGGTTGGCAAAGTTGAAAGTCACTTCACATTGCTTTACGGGCCTCTAGTAATTGACCATTTTAATTGAATGTTACAATAACATTCGCAAAAATCGATTAACACTATTTATTTATTTTGAGTCATTCGAAATTTTCTCTTAAGTCGTTACTAATTCTTAAATTTAAAGCGCTTTGTTTTTAAAGAATTATAATAAATTGTTAACCCGCTTCTTCATGTTGCTCTAATATGTCTGTTATACCAATAAACTCCTGAGAATGAAATATAATCCTCGTGGCTTTATTACTGACAGCGACTGAATTTATTAAAGTTAAAAGTTAAGTGGATGCCAGTGTGAAAACTCTTCGAATAGATTGAAAGCGACCGCGAAACTCGCAGCTGTCCCCCACCTTAAAATTTACAATTTAATTTGTTTCTTTTTTCTGAAAGCTATTAATTCAAAGCCACGCCAACTAAAGTTCTATTAAACAACTAAGATTTTAATATCTTATAAATAAAATATATATAATACGATGTCTGTACAGAAATAAATAGTCCTGATTCTGTATCGATATTGATAAAAACCCGACTATAAAATTTTATTTTGATGGAAGAAATACATTTTTTAGATTTAATAGAAAAATAGACAGTAATTTTTATGCCTATTGCGCACTTTATCTTTGTTGTAGGAGCAGCAGTCCTCTCTTTCGAATGGAGTCCAATTAGGGCGACGGAAACCGTTTTTTAAACATTCCAAAACAGTTTTTTTTTCTGCTACAACTAAATTAACAATTAATTCTCAGTTGCTAAGAATCGTGCCGAAAATATTGTACTTCAAAATTTATTACTCACAATTAAAACTTAAATAAACCTTAAACTATTTTATTAGCCATAAAATACAGAAGACATTTTTTGGAAATGTTTATAGCGCCATTAAAAAATTAATTTAAAAAATAAGGCAAAACCAAACATGTTTGCCAACACACAACTAAATGTCATTTTTTAATGACAAAAAGCCGTAATGGACATTTGATTGATTTGCCAGTAAATAACATACATCTGTTAACACATTCTGTTTTTTCGATTCCCCAAAACCATTAAAAAATTAATTAAAGACATTTAAATATAATATTCAGTTTTGTTTAAGATCGACTAAAACTGCTAAAAGAAAATGAGAAACAAAAAACGGCCTATAATACAACAAACAGCATCCTGTTGAGGAGAAAAAAATATATGTGTGTGACGACAAAATCAGTCAAATTATTAATCACTTACATAAATGCCAAACTGGTTCAAAATTTATCAAAATCTATTTTTGCTTCAGTTACATACAGACATACCTACAATGAGCAACAGCACTGTCAGCCTTATTACAGCGAATATTGAACAACATTATGGCAAAAAACCGAAAACACGTACAAATTACCTTAAACATCTAAAAGCCACCAACAGTCTGCGAGGCGAGCGCAACTCTGACGCTCTCAGCAAAGTGTTAATAGAAGTTGATCGTCCGACTTCACGGCGCAGGCAGCACCACACAAAAAGAAGAAAATATGGTAACTGTTGTTAACAAGCAAAGCTGGCAACTTAAGTAGCACTCGTGTATTTATTTCATATGACAATTTTCAAGATTATTATGTATGTAGTTTTTTTTTGCTATTCGCTTGACGCTTTTGAGCAGGCCTGACTCCGGATAGCGCGATTGTTGTGTCAACTGGCGTTTATTGAATATAATATTATTTTTTCATGTTTTCGCTTTTTCGCGTAGGCTACAAATTGATGATACGTGTTTAAGAATGGTGAACAACACATTATTTAATGGTCGGTTACTCGTGAAATTGAACAACAACAACAACAACAACAGCAACACAAGAACAAACAGTTCACGGAATCGTTTTATGTCTTGTAGTGAGTCTGTTAAAAATTAAAACATAAGTGTAGATTGTTTTTAACAGCAACACCTCCCAAAAGCCAATTATTTCAGTTCTGCCAGACATATTAAAGCGAAGTACAAGTCCACTTATGTGCTGAGTATTTATAAAGTTGATGGCTGCCATCAAATAAGCGTGACGTGACCGGATAGATGAACACTGGGACAGAAGATTTTATTGAAAATCTTATGGGCTTCGTCCATATTATCAGCGCCGAATGGCTAATTTACAGATTGACAGCCACTTTTTATTGATACTGATATACCCGCGTATCCAAAGCCAGGCTTAGTTGTAACTTTCCGCGCTGAGTTAAAAGTGGGCTGAAAACTCCTGTCGTTCTTGATATTCTTGCTTTGCTTCAAAGGGCAGACAAAATCCCGCTAATCAAATTGAACACCAAACCCAACTCTGCTACTTTAGCCAATAGAGTTAAACGCGCGATCTATTAACCGATCATATTTTTTCACAGAAATGTCCATTCAAAAGCAGGTATTTAAATTCTTAGTAAATCATTCTGAACGGTCGAGTCAGTGTGAGTCGAAAGTTTCTTTTAGCAGGAGTGGGCGTTAAGTTGGCCTTTAACCTTTCCTTATTATTCCAGCCTACCGCTAAGACCACGTTTTTAAAGTTAAAGAGTGCGGTGGGTAACTGTCTCCAGTACTTACTGAAACTCAATCAAACTCAAGAACTATAAGTACTTTTCACTATTTACAAAAGCCTAAAAAAATCATTGTGCTCTGCTCTCAGGGGTAGGAAAGTTGATGTATGAAAGAGGTGAATTGTTCTGAAGCTTTTATTCAATTTGACAGTAATTCATATACGAGTGCAGCAGAAAATGTGGCAACTCTCTCTCTCTCTCTCTCTCTCGTTGGAAGCTATAGGAGATATCATCTTTCTGATAACTTGTCGCTCATTTTTAGATTAAAGCAAAGTTATTCTGCAACAATGAGAACCGCTTTAGCCGTCTCATAAAATCCTACCTTCAACTAAAGCCGAACACATTTCAGACTATATAAGAAAAGGGATATCAGTATGAAAACTCATATTATTTACTATTTGAAAGTCAGTAATTCGGCTTTTTTATTTGATACACATTTGAGGGTCCTTCACCATTTGCAAGAATCTGCAGCAAAGACAATCTGCGTCAGTGCGAGTATCTATATTACCAAAACCTTGTTTCTGTATCTATGAGTGAGTAGTTTTCAGCCTAATTGTTTTCGAAAAACGCCAGCCCATAAAACGCATCGAACAGTAATTTTCAGTGGATATGTCTTCACTCCAAATGCGGTAATGCTGCTTCTTCACTCACCCATTCAACCAAAAGTGGGTTTCGTGACAAACAAACTTTCGAATGGGAATTCCGTATCAATATAAATTTGTGTGCGGTTCAGCCCGATTCATAATGAAATGTCAAACCCAACTGTTATGGGTTGCCAAATAAAGCAGTGCTGCCAACTCAAAGTTGTGAACATCTAAAGAAAACATGTATTATTTAATAGTAATTTAAGTTCAAGTAAAATTGGCTGAAGATTAAATTTTTGGGTGTTAGTTGGAGCCGGGTAGTAACGCAAACGCTGTTAAGCAAATTGACAAGATTTATTTCGCAAATGTCAAAATTGTGGTCATGGTCTTATAGTTCTTGGATTTCGCGTTTTTCAAACGTCAAGTTTTTCTTTCCTTTCCATGTTAAAGGAACGATAAATATTTTGATGGTGAATAGAAATAAGATGCAATGCAAAATGTAAAGATTAATGTTGGAACCCTACTCCGAAAATTGACCCTTAGATTTGTAACAGTGGCTTCATTAAAATCTTTAAGGCAACGTCAGAACTTCCACTTTGCAACTGAATCAATAACTTTTTCGCCGAGAACTCTCAATTAAGACAATTGAAGAACGAATCAAGACAAATAAAGTCCCTGATACTGGCATTCGTTGACAGCAATTACCAATTCGTTTGCTCAAACTTCTTCATTACACACATCCATATGTATGTGTGTACACATGTACATACTTGCCCATAGTTTGGAATGCCTTGGGGCTCCCCTTGCGAAAGACAGGCTCAGTGTGTGGTTTGCTCTTCCTTGTTTATTTAACTTTTTGTTTCTCATTTTATTGCAGCGAAGTTGCAATCATGATGCTGACTGATGACGATAATGATGATGATTGCAAGAACTTTCAATCACTGTCATTAGCCTTTTAGCAGATTCTGGGTCAGTGTGTTGGCTTCAGAACAATTTTACTTTGAACTAAAAAAATTTAAAAAAATCGAAACGTTTGTTTGCTGAACTGGTTTCAATTGAAGAGCTCCTTTTCCCTCTTTTTTATTTCTGTAAACATGTTCGAACCCAGTTACATAAAATTATATAATACGGCAATAATTTTTTGCAGCGCGTTCCTCTGAAGCACTTCGAACACAAAAAGAAACATAATCAAGGCAATAATTTAATCAAAACGAATACATATAAGTTTATTTTAGTTTTATTCATTCAATTAAGAACACAAAACATTTTTTTAAGCAATTTTCACAGTAGGCGTTACAGTTTTCCATGACATTTAAATTATGTGACTTTTTTCTTTTGCTGCGCGCTCCCAGAAAAAAAAGAACACAAAAGAATTCGTTTGGAAAAATTTGACTTTCATTTGTTGTACTCCAACAACTCAAAGTGATTTAAAAATATATGTACATGTATTAGCGAAAACCACTTGTGAAAATAATTGAACAATAATCAACCTCTTGGTAACAAAAACACAAATTCTACACATTGGCTGCACTGCGAACATACAACTCTGCTCGCACATTTCGCACTACCAAAAACACAAAAACATGCATTGCCGTTTGCTCATGTCACATGTCAACAATGTGTCAAAATAAATGCAACCGTTTAAAAGGAAAAATTATAAATACGAAAATAAATGCAAAAAAAAGAACGAAATATAAATACATACATAAATGATAATCAAATAATGCGCTGGTTATTTCCACAATAGACAACAACAAGAACAACAACGCCAACAATGTTGTGGAAATTGCAACAAATTTTATAAATAACAAATTCATGCTAAATGAAATTAATGTTAAATGAATGCCACAATTTGCGGACTATGAAATGCGTTTTCTTTTTCTTTTGATGGTTCATCAGACACGCAGATTTTTTGTCTAAAACAAATCGAAAAAATAACAGCTGACAAGAATGCATGTGTGTGGGTGTGGCAGGCGAAAAAGAAGAAAAACTAAGACGTTTTTTCAAGCAGCGAAAACCGCGTGAACCGCTATCGCTCGGTTTCGTTGTGAAAACAAATGTGAACACAAACGTTCACATGAACTTATTTATGATGTTGTAAAACTGATGATAATGAAAACTAAAAATGGAATTTTATTGGCTGATTGTAAAAATTTATTATGAAACGGAATCGAAAGGCTTAAAAAGATATAAAAAAAGTATCATTTGGTTACTCTAGTACCAGTGGGCGCTAATAAGTCTTTTTATTTTTAAAGTTCAGCGTGGAAATCGATTTACTTTTTCTTATGAAGCAGGGAAAAAAGTTCGACAGCCGGAATGTCCACATTCGATATCGTGGAATTCTAATCGATTGCATTTGCTTTGGGATTTGGAGGAAACTCCACTGTTAAGGAAAATAAAATATTACGTTTCTTGTTTATTTGGCTGCTTTATTCTTATTTATTTCAACGCCCCGATTTCTATATCCCTCAATTTTATGTTAAATAAACAAATATTTAAGAAACTTAAAAGGTGGTCAGGGGAAAATACACTTAAATGTGTTATACTTTTGCCATTATAAACAAACTAGACTAACCCGGTGTGCCCCGCGACACCCCTCGCCCAACCCTTTGAAAAAAGTTAGGTCGAGTTATTGACAATCAATTTTTGGGGCGGACAATTTGGGACACCCTTCATATTTCAAAACCAAAAGAATTAGTGAATCTTTTCCCTACGCAAACAAATTTTGAAAATTTTGCTGCAAAACTGCATCGGACGCGAGCCTCTTTTGGCCATCTCCATGCTTCAGTCCAAAAGACCACATGACAACACGAGCGTTTGCTCTAGAGTTTTGCGATTTCTGCTCATCTGCTTACCACTTCCTATCTCATTCCTCTGACAGGGCGTATAGATCGGGATGAATTTAATGCAGAGAAATTTTCACAAGGGCAGTCTAGCGGAATGTCGGTGGCCAGACGTCCAGTTTACCTTGAATCTGGTAGCACGTAGCGGCGCTCTGCCGGTGCTGAAATCGTTAAATTCTACGCAAAAGAGTTCAGTGAGTTACTCAAAGGAATAAAGCGCAACGATGACACCAGCACCCATTCATCTAGAACGAGAAACAATCTTCACCGCTGAGAATGAATTTGTAATACAAATTGGGATCGGGGCCGTTCAACAGACACAAGTGGGCGAGTCAAGTCGCCTCGGTTATAGTCTGCGAAAGGCGTAGTTTTTGTGAGCATCATTTACGGCAAATATTGCGTTTCGTCGTCGTGCTTGAAATTTTCAGAATTGGAAATAAATTTTACTGTAACGAAACTTCGTATAATCCAGACTAAGCAAAGGGGGAGGGGGCTTATCATATAAATGGTATAAAAAACTGTATATTTTTAAATTAGAATTTTTTAGCATCTTAACTGAGAGAAGAAAGATGTCTACACTCACGCCTTAACGCGTGTCAAGTACTTCTATTTTCACAAGTACTGCAAGTAAAATTTGCACTGCGGCAACGCAGTTTTTTCAAAAATACTCGTTTTTCTTTAACAGACTATTATAGAAGTTTGCGAATTGCAATTTATTTAATTTTAAATTTATTTTTCTATATATTGCAACTTTTATGCCAAACAAACAATTAATCATCAAACTACAGAGTTTATTTTTGGCCTCTGAAACACGTCGAAGCCCCAAATATCATTAACAGTTCTTGTCATTATTTAAGAGTCTTTCAATTGTCGTTCCAAGTATTGAAAAATAAAAACACATAAAACAGAATGAGCTTCAGAAAGTCTCTAAAATTTTGTGTTCTTCTTTTATGTTTTTTCTTAATCTTTAAAGCTTTTAAAGGTGGCCGAAATACAAAACTAAACAGAATACGACACTTTCATTGATCTTTAAATAACTTTCGAACCGAACAAAAACAAAACTTAATACCGAAACTTAAAGAAAATGTAGAACCAAATATCTTTCTAATGCTATTTGAAATGTGTTAGACACATAAAAAAGCGAACAACTCGCACTCAAATTCAGTGGCACTGAACGCAAAAGTACTTTTGTAAAAAGTAATCCATCATTAATATTTTTGTTTTTTCTTATTTTTCTATTTTTTCTCTTTTCGTAAAAAAATCTTATCAGTTTCGGGTGTCGAAGTAATAGGAAATGTAAACAGTTCATGAACTGCATGTGCGTTGCTCTTCTTTTCCAGTTGAGTATTTCGTTTTATATAGTTTCGTAATTCCTCACTTTCAAACAACTTTGATGTTGTGTGGAATACTCATCAATCTTTGACGGTGCAACGAAATTTGTGTGTTCCTCCAAAACAAATTGATTTCTTGAAATTTTGACAATTTAACACCTAAATTGTGTATAATTTAATGAAAAATGTGAAACTGAAACGTTCGGACGTGTCCTAAAAAGTCATTTGGCGAAATGAAACGTTCATTTTCTGTAATTAAATGACAAACTTTTTGAAATATAGGGTCTTTCAATAGCAGGTTTTGTTTGTGTATGTAAAAGAAAAGAAATTCGAATTCATTGGATGTTTGAGGTCAATCACAAGATCTCAGTGGTCGACTTTAGTCGCCTCTTCGGAAAATCCCATCGCCAACACAATTTTCACACACTTGTGTGGCATGTAGCGCCTTTTTGTCTTTTACATCATCATTAATCACCGATTGACAGCACTTGTGTCGGCCTCAGTAACGCGCAATGACTGCGTCGAAAGAAAAGACACGTTAAAGTTGCATTTGCATTTTCCAGATGGTTTTTATTTTCATCAAATTCCTTATCAGATGGATGTATTTCCAGGATCCGATCAGCACAAACATGACGTTGTTGATAGTCAATGTGTTTTTCTTCTGCTGACTGAACTTTCAAAGTCTTAAAGCCTGAGTCCTTACAAAATGCGAAGTAATGCTGGTTGTGGAATGCCAGATTCCAAAGATGGACAGGTTTTCCTCAACTCTATGGGGTACAATAAAAAGAGTGCTTAACGGCCAACTTAAACTCTGTTACTTTTTAATGAGTTCATTGTCCTGATGGGCTGGTTTTTACTTGTCATCCAAGTGGTGACAGCTGGAGCCAATGACAAACGCTTAAATGGCTGGCTATTAAAAATTAAACGTTTATTTGAAACACCCTGTATTTAAGTCAAATTATTTTTGTTTGTGATCTGACAGCTCAAATTATTTAGTGTTTTAAATTATTCTAGTATAGTAGTACCCCGAGTTTAGAAAAAAGAGGAGGTTTTGAATTCACCTGCACTTTTCCATAATTATGCTAGCAGTGTACTGTTATAGGTGGGTCCAGTTCCAGTATTATTTTTCTTTTTGAAAATATTTACTTGCAGACTAAGACCATTTCAAGATACATGCCAGTCTAAAAGATGGCAACACTGGTTCAAAAACATGCTTCAGCATGATTGTCCATTTCCCTGGTGTTCGTTTTTTAGTCATAAAAGGCAGCACCGAATTTTTATTTTATTAAGAACTCAAGTCACTTTAATTGTTATAATATAAAAATGTTTTTTTAAAACTTGAAAAACAAAAATATTGTTGATGATGTTGACTGGTACACGAGAATATCAGTAGCAAACATTGTCAGCTGTCGTAGCAACGCCACCTGGTGGACTTAAATACACCTTTTTTGCACCTAAATTTCTTCGTCCATCGTTGCCTGGTTGCCAAAAATTATCATGCGTGTGACCAATAACTGTACGAAGCAAAATATAATCACCCCTATTCTGCGTTTCGATTAAGTCTCCGCATTCAGTTCCGTTGCAATCGAAAATTGGTATTCTGCAGAAAAACGGAATCGAAAGAAAAAGAAGAAGAACAGGGTATGTTTAAATTAGCTTCTTTGCTGTGAAACGTGTGAAATAGAAACAGTAAAAATAAACAATTTTGTAAACATTTTAATAAAAAGTCAAATTCAGTCCACTAAAAAGTAATAAATAAAATTAATAAACAAATAAAAACGCTAATTCCGCTGGTATTTGTTACCAGACCCGTCAACTGAATAACTTTTTCCTCAAGTGGACTAATACGCTGTAGGCGGCATGAAACTCCTCCGGTGCTCATCATTTCTTTTTTGTTTGTTGACAGCTTCCGTTTGATGTAGCTTTTCCAGTCAATCCAAACCTATAAATTTATATTAATTTCTGTAATAATTATACGCAAACCATACCTACTTTTTTCCATGCACTGGCATTTTTTGTTGGAGGACCTAGTGCATTGAGGATTCCTGCCACTTCCTCCCAGAACGCTACTACTTCTTCCTTTGAACGTTGATGGTAGCCAATTTTTCATACTGCTCTGGTGTTGTTGTTTTTGACCTGTAATACATATAATAGTAATACATATAATAATAAAAAAAAACATCAGATTCGGGTACAAAAATTAGAAAAACAAAAAAATTAGTTTAATTAAATAAATTAATTAAAAATAATTTTAAGTGTTTTCTAATCGTTTCTGAACATTTTATCTCATTTTCTACTTACATTTCTTCAATTTTAAACTTTTTAACTAAAAAACACAAATAAAGAAAACCCCTCCGTTAACAAAAAAACAACTGAGAAAAACGGAGCTCCGTTCGTAATGCATAATACATACAATCGAAAGAAACTGAGTGGAATCGAAACGCAGAATACCAAAGCTGCCAAACGGAGAAATTTACGATCCGAGTCGAAACGCAGAATAGCCCCCAATAGCGCACCGTCTGCTCCAAGCGATTAGAAAATTAGATTTTTACAACACACTAGAAAGTGAAGTTGGCTGCAATGCGGTTAATTAATAAAATCTTCTTAATTAGATACATTATTTTTGATTGGCAAATAAGGCCAAACAATATACAAACACACAGCGACCGTTTGCAGTTTTTTTTTTTCCTAAATTTGGATCCACTCGATGTTCATACATTTGAATTTCGAAGCAACTTTTCGCACCCCATTAAAAGTTAATATTTCTCTCCTCCTTTTGTGTGCATTTAATAAACTATTGATTAAATCAAAAAGTTGTTTAAACAAATACGTGTGTGTTCATGTGCAGAACATTAACCTTTTAAAGTTTTGTAAATAAAAGACCGAAAAGATTTATCTGTGTTTTGGCGTTTGTGTAGGCAAACAAGAGAATGACATAAAACATCTCTTGTGCCGTAATCAGCTGTTTCCAAACACCGCGCTCTTTAGTAACAAATAACTGCCTGCAAAATGCTCCAAATCAACTGTTAAATTGGTTTTTTGTTTTTAGAAATGATTTTTTTTTTTGTTTGAAAATGATTTAAATTGTTCTTCGGCTAAAAATGTGTATTTTTTCTTCCAAAAAATATTTTGTATTCAACCTTCAAAAAGATTTATGATCTTGAAAAGAGCAGCACATGAATTATAAACTTTACATGGGGCCGATTTTGCTCACCAGATCCAAGGCGTCGTATATTTTTTCACAGTTCATTCGGAGGGAGAGGTCAGAAAACCGTTTGTTACCTTTTTCGTAAGCAGAAGAGAAAAAAATGGAATTTCAAATCTATGGCGCTTTTCGTAAATCTGTAAACAAGATAAATACGCCAAAAATCAATAGATTTTCATAAAGTTTTTCTGCCTTTTAAATGTATCGCATTGGAATTCGTTTATTGTTTTCCCTTTTTCTATTGTATCGCATTGGAATTCGTTTATTGTTTTCCCTTTTTCTATTGTAACAAAAGCTCTCTAGTTTTCATTCAGAAAAAACACAACTTGTGTACACATGCTAATTGAATGGACACGTTAAAATAAATGCTTTAGATAAATAAAATAAAATTAAGTTAAATATGGAAAAGAAACCCAGTTATTGTCATTTTCCCCCTCTCACGAAACGATACAAATCTTTAATGTTCACATAAAGTTTTAATTTTTTAACTTCAAAGATTGTTTGGCAGCAAACAAACCAAAAACCTTCAAGTTTTTTAATGGGAACCAAGTTTTTGGTGAGAAAAAATATTATTCGACAGCTTGATGGCAAACATCGATGTAGATCATATCGGACTGGCGCGAGACGTTTTCCGGCATGGCAGAAAATCTGAACAAAAATAAACATAAGAAAATCAAAGCTACAAACTTAAACAACCGAGTTTTGGTCTTTACTGCACTATTGACCAGATACGAGGTCCTAGGAAAAACTGTGTTGAGTTTATTCTCGCCCTTTTCTATTTTTCTGGCCAAATTTGACGGTTTAACGCGCTTTTAACGATTTTAGGTGCCAAAAACGGCATGTTGAAGATTTGACGATTTATGTCCGATGTTTAAGAATGCAAGATTGCCCCATCCTTTACTACTTTCGCAGCAACCTTGCACTAAATATTAAAGAGTAAAAGAGATAAATGTCTCACGCTTTCTTATAGAAATATTTTCGAAATCATGCGCAGTTGCTGGTGATGGTGGCTGAACAGTGCCGTTGGTCACAAATTCCGCTTTAATCGTTCACTTCCAGTTTTTATAAGATTGTTATGTAATTCACGATAATTTCAGTTCACGGTGAAATTTCGCGGCTCTCTTCCTCATCATCACTAACTTCTTTGGTTTCGGGTGTCTCAAGCGCAAAACCAATGATTTCATCATCGCTAAGTGCTCTTTCCAACAATAATTTGTCAATATATGCAGAACTTTTTTCTGGTAAAAATACATACATACATACATACATATTTAGATCGCGCTAAATCATATCAAGTCGCGTAAAAACAGATTGAAATATTTATTTGGAAACGCGTTGAATCAAATTCGCGTAAAACAATTCTATTTCATAAGATCATAAACTGATCTCTGTAGCCATAAATAATTATATTCTTCAATAAGAAATTTGAATTTTTTGCATTTTTTATCCCATTTTATTTTATATGAAAAAGTTTTGTTTGACAAGAATCTTTTTCAGCTTCAAGTTTTTTTTCTGTTTGAGGGAATTTGCTGTCAATTTGTTTTCAAAACAAATTGTTGAAAATTTAATTTAGGTTCCCAAATTTTACAAACTCTCAAATGTTGTTTCAAATGAGGTCTTACCAAAGAAACTGGAATAATATATGTATGTGTGTATGTCTCTAATTTTATGAACAAAAATTTCTGGTCTGTCTTTTGTTTTTATTTTGATTTCACTAAAATTTATTGTAAGAATTCGTGACTATTTTCCACTCAAACAAATGCGACATCGTTACAATTAAAACTTATTTATAAACGAAATATTTGTGAGTTGCTCGCCCCCGAAATAATATTTTTGTTTCCACGGAAACTCTCTGGAGAGTTTTAAAAGGTCAATCGTATTTAATCTAATTACTTGTGTTTTTCTTTCATCTCAAAACTGAAAATGTTTTCAACGAAACTTACAAGTCGCAAAATGCTTTTCGATTTTATTTCTTCGACAAACACCAGCCAGAATCAAACAATTATTATTCAACTTTAAAAGACCAAGAAAAAAAAAAGGAAAAATAAAATCAATTCCCTCCTAAAATAATGATACGAAACAATAGTATTCAGTGAAAGTTGCAGCATTTACAACAAGCATCGACTCATACTCGTACAGACACATTCATTATGCCTTTTTCGTTGTAGTATTTTTTATTTAAATTTTTTATTGTGTGCTGCGATATTTCTTCTGCTCCAAGTCCATGCACAGCCCAAGACACCAGATTAAAATCAATGAAACGAACAAAATAAAAACATCCATAAAATATCGCATATTTGTGTTAAAGTGGGCTTCCAACATGTGTAACTCTGTTCGGTGCACCGCGACTGGTTGGACGACTGGATGACTGGCTAACAGGCATCAGTGAGGCGGCCTCAAGAGTTGCTGGTGCACTCCGGCGGCGGCTGCTGCTGGAATTGAGAAAACACAAAAATACAATACAAAATTTTAATGGTAGTTAATTGAATTTTAAGTGTTTAATAATTATTTGCTACATTAACTGTCTGTCTGTCTGTCAGCAGCTGCTCGTTGTGAAGCCTAAAAATTAATTAACAAAGTCAGTTTTGAGATGCCTAAAAATACGGAATAAGCCGATGAAGAGACGGCCACCCACAGCCTAGAACGCGAATATGTGCGATTGGATGCTAATTATCTAATAAAAATTGGAGTTCATTGAGTTTCTAGTCGTATTGAGACCGTCGAACCGTTTTTATGTCACTCAAGGAATAATATTTTCCGTTTGGTAATAAAATGTGTCATTTTATTTTTGTAGAATTTGTATCTTTCCTTCAAAATTGTTTGCCGCACGGGAAGTAGGTTAAGCTTTGGCGTATGTCGTTGGCACGGCAACCAAAATTCACGGACTAAGAATTGCTTGAGCCCGTGGAAAGGCTGAACCGGGACGATAGGTGGCACCCTTTAAAAGTACCCGAAGTATTCCTTATGAAATAAAACACTTTTTAAAACAAATTTTAGATGAATAAATTATGGTTCGACTATTTTTAATGAATCCTTAAAATCGCATTTCTGTGACGCTTTCGGGGCGGGTGCCCGAAAACACACCAAAAAAAAAAAACAAATATCTAAAAGCAGGGGAAAGTTTGCCTCTTAATCAAACTTAAGTTTTGTAACACATTTCACAAGTTTCTATTTGAACGCTGTCGAAAGGAAACGCTAAATGAACACAGAAAATTTTTAAATTATATCGCAGAAAATAGATGGACTTCTTCTATCATGTTCGTAATTTTGCTTTGGAAATTAAAAAGTTAAACGAACTTCTTTAATGTTGGAGCGGTGGGCAATTTATATTTAACTGGAACCAATTATCGCTAAAATGCCTTCCACAAAAAAAAAAAAAGCTGAGTGCAAATTTCAGTCAAAGTGTTCGTAGTCAAAAGCAACAAAAACACTATCGAAGCATGAAAATCATCGATTGTTTTGGTGAAAAGCAAAACAAATAAATATTGAAAAACTCTGTGTTTTTTTAGTTTCTTATTTCGCAGCGTTCTTCACCAGATTCAGCATTAATGATCTCGCTAATAAAGTCATAAAAGTGAAAAAACAACAACAAGAACATTTTAACACGAACTAAATAAAGCAACAACAACATCACTACATACCATACATTCACAACAACAACATTAACATCGAAAAAAGTTTTATTTATGTACTTCTTAACCGAGTGAGTGCTTAAAGTACAGTGAGTGAGTGAGTACGTGCGAGTGTTGTCTACTCTGCGGATGGTACACAATTCATAGTAAAACGCAAGGCAAAGTGTGGGCGGTTTTGCGGCAAGAAAAACTCTTACTAAACACTTAAGTTTGCAACGAAAAACAAACAAAAAATAGCTCTTATCTAAACATCTTGTCAAAAGATGTTGGATGTGCCGGAGCACATGCAGCTTTCCAGCATCTTCATGATCACTGTGTAATGACGACGCTCATCATTTATATTTTCATTAATACATTGGCCTGACTTTTATTTATCAACTCCTAGAATCTAGTCTACAGCCGAGCGACAAAAAAGCTTGGGCATCGTATAAGCAAAATCAGCGTTTGGAGCAAAACTAAAAGTGGGAGTATTTTAGTTAAGACATCACTTCACTTGATTGGGATTATTAACTGGAATTGTGATTTTAGCAGCCGCGACTGGCGGCTTGACGTGCGCTTAAGTGTCTGCGTATTTGAAGGCGGCGGCAGAACTCATAATCTCTGGCATCGAGTGCGAAATTGACATGCGTATCTAACAGTATAATTACAAGGCAAATATTGGCAAATAACGAGATATTCATTCAGTGAAAAGGAACAAAATATGAAGATGAGAAACTGGCGGACGGGCAATAAGACTCTACTGGAACAAGAATTTCATGAGTGGGGGAAAAGTAGAAATTACTTTGAAACTTTTTATCAGACAATTTATGAACTGTTAGAAAAGTGATTTTGCTTCCTTGTGTTGCAACAAAAAAAAAAAACAAAAACTTAATTATACTTAAATAAAACAGGTATAAAATTGCCAGATGTAATAAGAAATGGAAAAGATTTCAATGTGTTCGAATGTGACAGTGAATTAACGTTCTTTCGCAGCGCAGCAAAACTGTTTTAATCAAAGTTAAGTCTAGGCTTTGGAATACGAAGCGGAGGGGAATATTATGCTCAACATTGTTTCAATCCAACATGGCTAAAACACAACCTCATGCGGACTTACTCCTCTTGAGGCAGCGAAACAAGTAAATGTGTCAACTTCTGTGGTAAATTCTTCTCTCTTTTGAATTCTGAACTTTAATCCTGCTCAATCCTGCTCCTCAGTCATAACAGACTTGTGTGAGCGTGAGCAACTCTGATCTTAGCGACTCCTCCATCATCACAAAATGCCCTTCTTTAATGGGTTTCTTCAGTCTTAGGAACAGGAAAAAGTCGCAGGAAGCTAAATCTGGTGAAGATGGTGGCCGACTCGCGCTTGTAGTGTTGTTTTTGGCCAAACCTTTACGGTTTCTTTTTTGCTTGAAACTCGACAATTTTGCAAAGAAACTTCACCGCCACACGCTTCATGCCCAAAATGTCGGAGAAAATTACATGGCATAAGCCAGCCGATTCTCTGTTGATTACTTTCTCAGCACTTTCATCGCTTGTTGATGAACTGGGGCGCCCAGCGCCAGCGTCGTCTTCTCCATCTTCTTCGAAAACCTTGTAAAACTTGTAAACATTTTCCTGAGCATTTTACTCCATATTTTACGCAAAATTGTATGCAAATCCATTCAAACCCACTTTTATTGAGCTTGAGAACGGATCCACATGCCACATAATGCAGGAAATAATGAATAATTCTGCCAATTGGCCATTGGGACAGTTTGATTTTTCGGAATATGATAAAGTCCGTAGATACCTGGAATCTTGAAAATCGAAGACCCCAAAGTGCTTCATTAAATTTTTTGTAGAATTTTCGGAAAAATTCATGCATTTCTCATCCCAGTAATTAAAAGTTGAGTCATTCATCAGTTTTAGCAGAAAGGGAGCTTGAAGTGTGGAACAAAACGCTACCCTAGTTTATTTTTTCTAGGCTTTCGATGGGGCAAATTGTTGATTTTTACAATTTAATTGCAGCAAGAGAACAGCGACGATAGCGAAAGGCATTCGCCTTTTGAGTGCGAGTGACTTTTATTCACGATTTTGTAAACTTAAAAATTGCAATACGACTTTCACAAATCGGTGGCAACCTCGTCCAGGGATGCCAGGAAGCAAAGAACTGTGGTCTGTTCGCCTTGCGTTATTTTTAAGAGTACACATGGCGCCAAAACGACCCGCAACGATTCAATTCAGCCGCTCAGATAAACGATTAAGGGCCTGCTTCATAATTTGGAATGTTAAAGTTCGCAACCTAAACCAGATTAGTTCTACTTCTATTACTTTTTCTACAATATTTCCTTCTACATATAATAATTATTTTCCCCTTAAGCTCAAAATTTGACCGCAAAGGGCCCGCTCCTTCATTAGCAATGAAAACGTGATAGTTTTGCCACACAGAAGCATTGATTTGATTAAATTTCAACCATTTATAAGCGTTGACTATTTATGAGTTGGCAATTAGACAAACGTTGCCAACTTAGAGTGATAAGTGTGAAAAAAGTCAATTGTGCCTATTCTAATCTTTCTGGAATTAACGAGTTTTTAATCTTACTTGGAATTTAACTCCTGCTAAGACATCATTTCTAAATTAGTTGGTTGCAGTTAATAAAAATAATGTTCATAATTACAGTGAAACCTCAATTATCCGTAATGGTCAGGACCAGAAGCATTCCAGCTAATCACTTATCCCATTTAACCGAATAGTAATTTGGGTAATATTTTTAACATTCTTTATTTAGATAATTCAATTATTTAAGTATTTAATACAAATGTTTGAATAACAAAGAAAATTATAATAATTTTGGAAAAACACAGTGATAAGGATTTTATTAAATCATCCTTAAAAAATCATGTAATTTGTGTTTCTTCCTTTTAAATTCATATTTTCGTCGCCAAGTTTTCTACGAATAGATACGATTCGTATTTGTCAAATGTGTAAATTAAACGCGACGTGCGGTTTTCGTTTTATAAAAAAAATGGTAGACTTTGTGGTGCTAACGAGACTTATAAGAGTACAAATATGTTCGCACTAATTCCACAATTTGGCGTTAGTTAAGGCTGGAATTTTATCCGCTTTCATTATTACAACTTTCTTTTAACAACAAAAAGGAGAGCCATAGATTACCTGGCAGATAATCTTGCCAGTGATTTTTAACGCAAGGCTTGCCATATTTTCTTGTGTTGCCATACTTCTTTTTTCTTATGTTGCCATATTTCTTCTAAGTAAATACCTTCAAAATGTAGTCATTAATCGTTATGAATTGAGGAACTGGCAAACTGGTTTCTCTATAGGAACATATTTATTCTTCTCACACCAAAAAATTACTTGTTTTTTTTTGTAAAGTAATTGCCATTAAAAAGTATTCAGTAACCGGTAGTGGTGTTGCCACGAATTAAGATATACAAATGCCATCTTAGTGCCGGCTCACACATATCAACTTTTATTGCTGAACTTTTTGTTTTTGAGTTTCGCAACTCTCCGACAAAATGTAAATTTCAGCAATAACCGGCACTGGCCCGTAAGTTGTGGTAACAGAAATGGAATGGAATGGAATGGAATGGAAAACTAGTTTAGCGCTCAGTTCTGCTGGAGGTCACTTTAACTAAAGCCAACTTTAACGTCCAGAAAAGGCTTTTCTTCAGTTCTTTTTTTTGTTCTCTTCGTTTTATCGCCATTCAAACAATCTTTACAGTTAAATATAATAATTTTGTTTCGAGAATTTGGCGCTGTCTCCGTTTTAATTTCTAAAGTTTAAGTTTTGCTTAAACCTTAAATACTTCTGGCTGCCGACTTAAAGTGTGCAAATTTGGCTTTTCTTTTATTTTCTCTGTGCTGGTCGTTCCCGCCGGTACTTGTTACAAATAATGGATTTTTGTTGGTTTTTTTTTTGGCGTTACATTAAAAATTAAGATCATTGATTTATGATCTTCATTATCGTCAACGGTTAATCGAAATTACCATAATTTTTATTTAAACAATTTATCTTTCGTCTTCGCCATAAGTTTTGTCCATGAAAAGAAATAGGTGCGTTTTTGCAAAAGGGATTTCTTCAGCGATCTAGTGCACAGACTAAAGTACACTTTTTATTCTAAAAGCTGGCGCAAAGAGATCAGAGCGGGAGCAGAAAAAGAGCACTAAAGTGATAAATCTTGTTATTAGTTGTTGCTTATAAATTAATGATGTTTCCACCATGTTGAGGCACGTTTTAACTAGACAAAAGTTGCTGCAAAAAAGTTAAATCAACGAAAGAGAAATATTATACAGGCTGGTATCTGTATGAAAAATAGTAAAAATAAATGGCAACAGCAACATTAAAACCCTCACAGAGGGAAAGAAACAAAAACAACACTTTGAGCCATAGTGCTATTTTCGTGCGGATATTGTGTATGCGGCAAAAGTGTTTTAATGTCTAATCGTGATGAGAAATCCGGTAACGTGCTAATGGTTTAAGTCTAGGTTAGAGTAACAATTTAAAAACAGATCATAGGGTTGTATTAAGAACAAAACACCAAACAAAAATTGAAAACAGAAACGGACGCACAGTCACTCTAACAATCACTACTTTTACTACCGCGATATTTTTGGTTTAGTTGTGTGTGTTGGTTGCCACAAGAACTATTTCGGACTTATAAATGCAGCAATCACAGCACGTTCAATTACAATGTCTGCATTTAAATGTGGCGTTAAGGCCTAAACAGAAACAAAAAAGTAAAATGAAACCTGGTCATTGTATGTCTTCAAAGGTTTGATAAACAGCAGGTGCTCCGCTTTTTCTTTCCTTTGCGCATGCCCAGCAATGCAATCGGGGCTTTAACTGATCCTCTATGGAAATGGTCTGGCTTCGAGCCTGCCAATTGTATACATTCATGCATTCATACTTTCTTAAGTATCTGCGATAATTGATTGAACAAAGTTAATAAAGTTATCAAACTGTCTTTTGTCTTGCGCGGCAAAACTTAAAAAGCCTCTTGCTCTTTTCCAACAACGTGGCAAATGGCGAAATGACAAACTCCAAGTTGCCATAGCTGAAGTTCTGGCGTTGTCATTGTGTTCGAGAAATTCGGATAATTTGTCGATCAAATTCTATAAATTTAGACGCCGGCTTGAAATATCCTCGCAAACGCTCTACTCGCACAAAAACTTTAATTTTTTGTTAGATCTTTTGCTTTTCTTTTACAATTTCATGGCGCATTTACAAACGCCATCATCCACGCGATCTCTCAAAAAGCAATTTTACAGCAATTATTAAAAAAATATGCCAGTTTCAAAATGAAACCCTCCACCACCTCACACACACACACACACACACACACACCTGCGAGATCAAACTTGATCACTCGTTCAACTGTCATTGGCTGTTGCCAGACGCCGTGTGTGTGACTTTGTGTTATTGTCCCTTTTGGTAATTCCATATGATGATTTCATTCGACAACTCGTTTACACAGATTTAATCTGATTGAGAGTCATTTGTATTGAAACTAAAGGCTCTTAAACGCACATTCCGATTAAAGGAAAATATTGTATTAAAAGCAAAAACACTTACACGCACACACACACACACACACACACACACGCACATGTATGTGATACTAAAAGTGGCGATAACAATCTGGGCAAAAACACTGATGTTTCGCCACCGTGATTCCCAAAGTGTTTTAGAAAACACTGCGACACCCAGAAAGAAACGAGTCACCAAAAAGTTTACCGGCTCATAAGAATTACGGTCTTAGTTGCTTCGGCCAGTTGCCAAAAAGACAGATAAGGCAACGGAAAGTTCATAACCGAAGTGAGATTCGATTGTATCGATTCATTAATTTAAAGAATATTTGAGAAAACTGGAAATCATCAGGGTCGTCGTAGAATCCGACTGCTGCCAGCATCGCAATTGAAATCGATTACGAATTTTCTCATCGTCCTTTCACCGTTCTTTTATGAGGCGTTGAAGTTTGAAATGAAGTTGCCTTTAATTTAAATGACAGCTTCTTATTTTAGGACAAAAATAAGGGAAAGCAGAATAATACCCAAAATAATATACGAATATTTTTAAAACTTAGCGAAAAAACCAAATCCAGCGATTACTTTGAATGCGATTAAGTCCTGGTTGATTGGCATGTAAATTCATATTTGTAACACATTTGGCGGCCTGTTATATAGAGTACCCAACATAGAGGGAATGTGGCCTTTTAGGACTCCTGCGCCCTCGTAATATTGTCTGCTCATCAATATGATGGGCATCACATTCTCTGGCAAATGCCGATGGGATCTGCTCATGGCCCGCCCGAAGCCAACCTACTACGCATCTGTTGTCCCAATCAGCTTTTCACATAAAAACAAGTAAAATTAAATTTCTCAAGAAAAAAAGGGGATTTTATAATTTTTTACGAGTCCCAGCGATGCCGCCGATTTGCCGAATTTTCCGAATTATTTTGACTGAAAAAGAAATAAAGAAAAGTTTTGATTTTAAATTGGTATAACTTTTCCAAAAAGAATTTGTAGTTTGCGAATGCAGAGATATATTCGTAGTACATATATTTATGTGAACTTGTCAGCTATTCAGCCACTTCTTACACCATATAATGTCTGGATCAACTCAGTTCTCCTCCGCCAGAAGTTCCCCAGATGGCCAGAATCAAAAACACGTTAGATTGATTGATCGACACCCCTAAACACCAACTCCTCGCCATCCAGTTTATTATTAAAATAACGATGTAGATAAATGTTAGACAAATGCTTTTTGAAAAACACTCGGACTTACGACTTACAGCTGCACATCTCCACCAGGCATTACCAAGACCCTCTTCCTGTTATTTTGGTCTTGAGCCATATCCAGAAGGTCTCAGCCAAACTGAATATTTCATGAGCGTCAGCATGTTCTCTTGTGAATTCTATTCCGCCAATTCATCTTGAGAGATTTTTCGCACAGCAAAAGTCATTCATGATTGCCACGTCTCACCTTCCCCAGTAAGCAGATTGTCGTGATTAGGAATATGCCAGGCTAAAATTGTCCCATTTAAAATGTTACGATACGTACAAGACACTCATCCAACACAAACCATAATGGAATCCATGGAAAAGATTTGTAGTTGTTTTTTTGTGAAGGATCTTTGAAATCTCTAAAAATATTTATGTATAAAATGCAAAAATACTTGTGATATTATTTTTTTTATTTATTATTTCGAAAAAAAATTATTACGGTTTTTTGTTGATTCAATTGCAATAAACATTTTGTCTTCCATCATAAAACTTTTATAGGAAAAAAAAACTTCACCTGCAGCTTTTGAATCTTCAACAAAAGTCGTTAACTGAAGCAACGAAAATGTTTGCTGGAAAACAAACTTTTGAGGAAAATCTCAACATTATTATTTATTTGGTTTGTTTGTTTTCCATCCGAAAAACAAAACATTTTCCATCTGAATTGGCGAAATCTGAATGCAGAGTTAAAAATGCTTGATATGGACGTAAAAACACTGTTCCTTGGATCAAAAAATAATTCTACTGAAGGTATTTTGAGTTCTGCAGGAAAAAGCTTTCCTGGACAAATCTTTTCAACCAAATACTTATATATCAATAACATATTTTGTGGGCCCAGAGTTAATATTTACTTTCTCAAAAAAAGTGTCGTGCGTTTTAAAAGTTGTGCACATGAACAAGTCCTGCCTTCCTGATCGCTTGTCAGAAATACACAAGGCGTTAAAAAGTTCAAATTGGGAAACATTTTTTTGAAACAAATTTTGCTCAACTTTTTTCTCAGTGCAGTTTCGTTAAATTATAGCCAAATAAGTCGTATTTTGACACTTACTTAACAATTTCGAAATTAGCCTCTTCGATAAGACAACACCAAAACCAACGCTCGAGGGCGTTAAACACTCACAGGGGGACGGTAGTTAAAGCAACACCGAAATAAGAACAAAGAATTATCAACAGAGCAAAAATAATTTAATACCCCGCTTACAACACACATGTTACGATAAATACTAGTAATGATTAGCACGTTAGGGAAAGCAGCAAGGCGTGTGTTGGCTGCGGCAATGCGGCCCTTATGGCCGCAACTGCGACCACCTAAAGATGCATTATTTCGAGCATTCGCAATAGTTTGCAAAAAAAGAAGCAGAACAGCAGAACTGAAATCAAATCGAGGCAACTCAAGCTGAAAATAAAATTATAGCAAGAAAAAGGAAAAGAAATGTTTGTTTAAATCGTTGCAGCTACATGAGAATCCCTTTTTCTGTGCGCCTCCTCAGCTTGCGACGCTAAACAATAAAGTGGCGGCGCTTACATGACTTTAACTTGTCTGAAAAATGTGTTTTCGCATATTTTTTACGTGTTTCCATTTTGCGCATTCGCCAGCCTAAACATACTTTTAACACATTGTTGGCAACTAATTTAAATGGATCGCATGTCACTTGTCTACAGTGTTTCCACACTCTACACAATTTTCTTACTTGAATGACTGTTGATGTTTTTCCATTTGTTGCATACGTGTGTGTGTGTGTGTGTACGGCTGTATGTCTGTATATATGGATGTCCATATAGACATATTTACAATGTATTTATGTTAATACTTTAAATTTTAAAGGTTCGCTATTTTGTTTAGCATTTTTGCCATAGAACGGAAACTTGGCGAATTTTATACGGCAACAGACAAATGGCGACGGAATATTTAGCAAAAGGAAAAAACAAACAAAACAAAACAAAAAGAAAAAAGCTGTTAAAGCGGTTATAAATATTAAACATATTTTATTTTATGTTGTACGCAGTTGCTTGTGCATTGGCCAACACACACACACACACACACACACACACACACATGTTTATGGATCTATTTCGTTTTGAAATAAATAGTTTTGATGTTGCATTAATGCCAACTCAACAATGCAAACATACATGTGTGTGTGTGTGTGTGTGTGTGTGAATTTAATTCAGTAGTGGTTTGATAATGACTATGCGGAATAATCGTGTCTAAAATCAGCATTATCATCATCATTACATTGTGTATTTGTCTTTGCCCATTGTGCGTGTGCGATGCGATGCGATGCGATGATTGTAAATGGCCGGCAATTAATGCCCGTTGTGTGCAAAAATGATTAAAGGATCACAGTTCTTGTGTTTACTCGGCCGACTACTGTGAAGTCATAAATTGAGCAAATATTTCAAATTTCCCAAGAAAATAAAAAACGAAATCATTTAATATTATTCTAGACACATTTTAATATAAAGATAAATTTGAACATGTGATCATGTGAGTATGAATATATGGCTGGACCTGTTCCATTTGTTGGCTTCAACAGAAGGCTTTTTAAAGGCGAACTAAGGAACAATCCTCTTGGGGAAACGTCATCGTCTTGTACATTCCATAAAGTTTCTGAGCTTTGACAGCTGGAAAAGGGAACTCACCCTAAAACTGGTTAGGAAAAGCCCCTGCCGGGGAAACTCACAGATTATGCGGTGAACAGGCGGTGTCAATGGAAAACCTGATTATCAATTGCGCGGCACTGGAACACAGGAGACACAGGCTATATTATGACTATAGGTTCGGTGGACTAGATTTTTTAACATCCCTAGTGAAGGAACTGGTTCGGTAACTTGATGTGATAAGACTTTGAGGGGAAAGGCAAGCGTAATACATCAAGGATGGCCACAATGCGAAGGCCCATTCTGGGCCAATTATTCATTTATTCATTGGAAATAAGATAGAGGCGGCACTTCAGTCTTGTCTAATCATGTCCACCTGTTATCAAACGCTGCCGTATCAATTTCAAAAGATATATCGCATCCGATCAAAATGGGGCAGTGGCACATCCATTGTTTCCCTTCAAAATCATATGACAATTATTATGATTTGTAGAAAAACATTTTGATTAAAGATTTACTTATAATGAATACATTTAGCATTTAGTTTCCTTCTCCGTTTGCTGCCTGAGTTTTGAAAATATTTTTCATTTTGGTATAACTTTCAGTTATTTTAAGATTGATCCAGGAGAAAAGAAAGCGGGACAAGACCGCAGTAGTTGCCGAAAATGGGCATGGGCGATAGCCTGCCCAATCAAAACTCAATTTTTAAGAGCGATTGGTTTGGCTGAATCGTTCATACATTATAATAAAAATGAACTACATTCAGGCGAGTGTGCGGCCTTTTTTCAGTTTATGAATTCGATAACTTGTGCCGATCAAATGTTTTTTGTTAAACACTAATAGACAAAAAGAAACATCATTTTCGTCCTTGTGTCGTATTGAAGTGAAAACGATTAAACATTTATTGCGCAGTTTTAGTCACTTCCGGCCGGCTTGAAATGATAAAAATCTTCTAAAATCTAAAAGTCTTGAACTGACAATGAAGTTTTGTCACCAGAAGGTACACTGTGAGTTCACACAATTGTAAGAAAATTTGATAATATAATTGCCAGGCAGTCGGCTACGAATATGTTTATCGGCCAACGAAAAGTGTCAGTTCCCACGGTCACCATGTTATTGTATACCAAAAAAACTTGACACATCTGTTGAAGAAGACTTGAGGCATTCATATGGATGAACAGTGCTGACAACAAAACTATATCTCTGAGAATGGTGTCACTTAATTTAAGTACATCCGTCAATACAATCATATTTCTTTGGACATGTCCCAGAGTTCGAATGGAAACAAAATTTTAATTTAATTTAAAAAATGTTTACTAAAGGAAACTGAACTCCGCCAATTATCTTATAAAAGAGATTTAGATGGTTCTTACGACTGCCAGATGTCTGACAATATCATTGCCGCGGCATGGACTGACATCGATGTAAGACAGAAATTTACAGCTCTGACGCAATTATTCGAGTAAGACATTTGTAGGCATTTATTGTTCCATATTGTAAAAGCTGACAACCGCCCGTTCACAACTTAAGCTTCCTTAATTAAGTCGAAGTACTTGAATCCATAAGGCCATGGCTGGCATGCAATGGTTGAATTTTGCATAGAGTACATTTTATAGCTAAAGTCTTGTTCAACATCAAATTTCTATGAAGCATTTTTCTCAAATAATCATCAATTTTATATCTACCACTCGCACAAAAGGCTACAATTAAAAACCCATTATACCAAAAACTGTAACACCTTTCGACTAATATTTGAGCCGAAAGAGACTGAGTTTGAAATATGTCTTTTTATCTATCAAAGCAAAGACTTGCTAAACGCTCCTGTCACTCGTGCCACCAGCAAAAGCTCATTAAGTCGTTAAGCCGCAAGGGATCCGCAAGTTCTGACTTTCCGTTTTGTTACTTGATGGTTTCACACGCTTGTGAAAGACCTTTTCAGCGCATTCAAACGCGTTTTGCTGTCGTGCTCATTAATAATTGCTGAATATATTTAGATAAAAGAAAACACACAACTTGTATGTCTGTGTTTTGATTGAAATATTCTTATTGTTGTTTTACTGATAAAAGTCATGACCTCACGCAAAGAACACTGAAATGTTTTAAAGCCTTTTTCAAACAAACAGAGAAAATGCGTTTTCGTTTCAGGTAAAAAGCGATTGTGCTCTCCGTTCAGCCGCGCTGATCGCTTATCGTGACAATGTCACACTAAAACGGAATTAATTTTTATATTTTAATAATGATAAGATTCAATTTTGTCGAGTTACAATATTTCGTAGAAAACAACTATTTGTTAACGTTTATTTTTGAGCGCTAAAAAGAACTGACAACAAATCTCTGCGTTGTGTAAAAACGACTTCATGATTAAGACGATCATGATAATCACTTACAACTTTATTTGTTAGATCTAGAGTTTTTGTTTTCCTTTTCACCAAATACGAAATCGACGATTATTGTTTGCTTTAAATATTAAATTACAGCTCACAGTCCGCTAATAGCTTGTCAACAAATTAATAAAGAGCTAAACAAATATTTAATGAGCATTAAGACTCAGAGGCGGCACAAAAACTTGTTATTAAATAATGATAAATTAATGAATGAACATCGTTATAAGTGGCCAAGCCAAAGTATTGGATAAGCGGACTTGTGTTGTGAACGAGAATTTCTGAAATGCAACACTTACTCGTAAAAGATAAATCAGAAAAGGAGAGTCTTGAGATTTGAAAGTGTTTCTTGCGTAATAGTGAAACAATCAATTCCTCCTCATTTCTTCTCATTCCTTTTGATTTATGAGCAGATGAACAAATGCCATGAGGGTCTTATCTCATATAGGACGCACTCCACGGATGAACTCATCACCGCCGTTGTGGTTTGCGAGTAACACTAAAAGTGTGAATTTCATGTGATATGCAGCTCTCCGGAAAGTCGAGAATGTCAGTGCAGCTGAGACGATAGAGTGAAGCCCCCCTTTTTCCAGTTAACTTTTGCTTGGCAGCAACCTCCTAGACTTTTGGCTCTCATTTTAACTAACCGAGGAAACCTGCCCTTTCTTTGGCCTAGAATTTCCTGCTTAAAAATATATTGGGGAGAAATTTTCCCTCAAAAATATTTCCAACGGAAATTTTCTTTTTTAAATATTTTCAATTGGAATATTTTAGACAAAAACTTATTTAATGAAAAACATTTTAAGAAAAAAAATGTTTTTTTAAGAAAAAAAAATGTTTTTTTAAGAAAAAAAATGTTTTTTTAAGAAAAAAAATGTTTTTTTAAGAAAAAAAATGTTTTTTTAAGAAAAAAAATGTTTTTATACAATATTTATAAAAAATTATGTTCGGTAATATAAAAACTATTCAGCCAAAATCTGTTCGATTGCAAATTTTTCCACCAAAAATATTTTCGTTGCAAAATTTCTCACAACAATATTTTTTTCGGAAATTTTTCTCACAAAAATTTCTCCTTCCTCCGAAAACATAATTTACAGTTTTTGAGTAGATAAATTGCTCCCTAAATTTAACGGAATGACATTATGGGACACTTTGACATCGTCACATCATTTTTGTTAAGGGAATGACAGTTGAAATGATCTGTCAGCCAAGACGATGAAATGAACGTGAGACCTGACAATAAACTATTGAACAACTAAGAATCTTGGTCACGATCCTGCGCAATTGTTAGTTTTGGCCAGTGACGTACTTGTCAGTCTCTGGCAAAAGTTGAGAAAAAACATATTGTGTTTTGATTTAACAATTTCAAATTCATTAATCATTTTTTATGATTAAATTCTTGAATTTTTTCTACTTTCTTACAATCAAACACTTGTTGATTTGTGTTAAACATCAAATAGAATTTAATTTTTCTATTTCCTTAATTTTTTCCCTATTGACTTAGAAGTCATTGAATTTTAAAGCTTCTGCTTTTGCTCTTTTTCGAATTAGTCTTGATGGAAAAAAATGCTTTCATCAAGTTCATTGTGAAATGAAATTGAAAATTCACTGTGTCACTTGTCAATTTAAGGCAATATGTATAAAAATAATCATCAATAGAAGCCATGACAACAATTCCAGCAATTGACCATTTGTTACTTGGAATTGACAATAGATAAAGGGAAAAAAATGCGGAATAAAATATTATTCGAAACCAGAAATCATAACTAAATTCTTGAAATTAAACCTCTAAATGTGGGGCAGAGCTCGACAGAATTGTGTGCATATTTTACATAAGGGAATGGTTGGTACGAAGTGAATAAATCAGAGAAGGGGCTGACATTTTTTTGTGTTCTTCCAGTTGCACAGATGAAATTATGGAAATTTTGTTCAGACAGACAATAAACTTGAGTAAAAATATTTACTGATCCAATGACTGCAGCTTTGCTTCTGTTTTCAACAAAATTTGAAAATATTTTTGCGGCTTCTTGAAACTTCCCCTCAGGCTTAAATTCAAACAAAGGCTTTGCTGAATCAGCGAAGTTTTTGATTGAAAATATTTACATTATACGAAAAATTTTTGATTAAAAGAAAAGAAAAACTCTTCTAAGTTTTCTAAGAAATTTCACTATTCAGTTAAAATTTCCGCATATTCATCAACATGATTGAAACCGTTGGTGATCGATCTTCTCATTCAAAATAAAAGTCAAAAAAGAGTTAGAATTTTGTACGCAATTAGAGTACCAAAAATTACTGAAGTTATGGGATAAAAGTGTGTGTTCGGGGCAGCAAAATAGGGAAATTCTACGAATTCTGGCATTTAAAGATTTAGTGGACTTAAATTCTATTGAAACTGCCCGTAAATTTTTTTCGAATTTCTTTAAAGTTTTAATTAATCACTTGAAAAACGGTTCTTAGAAATAGTTATTATGGATTTTTACCTTAATTTACTGCTTCCCCAGTTCAGTAGTTCAGCAAGTATTAAAGCCTGAAGTCAGAACACGCCGAACGAAAACCTTGAAAGTCATTCAAGCAGCTACTTAACTGTCAATATTGATGGATATATCGATCATTATGTAGAAGAAAATTGCTGTAAAAACTTCAAAAGCCAAAATGAAAACTGCTTTCCAACGCGTGAATCAGGTTGATGGAAATATTCATCATTATATAGAAAAGAATTTCGATAAGATCAAAATGGAAAACTGGTTGAAATGTTATTTTCTATTCTTGCCAGTTCACAAACTTGTGCGGACCAAAGCTTTTATCCAGTATGAAAGGACCATTCATGACTTTCTAACAAAATTTTGAACATATGGTTTTCTATGCTCTCCAAAAAGCAAAAAAAAGCAAAGTTTCTTTCGCGTCAAAAACGACAAAATAAAAAAAACTGCAACAACTTGTTTGCACATGTTGTTTTCAGTTTTCCCCAATTCGTGCACTCAATTGATGGAAATATCTATCATCTAAATTTTTATCAAGCTCAGAAAGTCAAAATGGAAAGCTTGGTAGAAACATTTTGCACATGTACGGCATTGATGGAAATGTCCATCATTCCGTATTAAACAAATTCTATAAAGTTCAAAAATTTGTACCTCTCTTCAATTTATAGTTTTCATGGATGGAGATACCGAACTTTAGGAAGCACAAAACTTCCATTATCTTATTCACCATAGAATCGGCGATGCAAATAGGAGGTGACAATTGCAACCAACAACTCCTTAAGTCGTACATATCTGGATATCAAAGTGGACTTAAATATAATGATTTCGCGAATTTTCGCTTTGAACTCATTTGTCGTAGTTCTTGGACCTAAAATGGATTTGATTTTGCAAAACTATTTGTGCGTGTCTCTAGTAGGTATTTGGCGCACTCACCCCAACTGCGATTGGCACGATTTATGATCACTTGTCCTATATTTTGTATACAATAATTTATTGTTATTTTGTTTTATACAAATCTGCTGTCGAGAACTTGTATTACCTTGTAAACTTTGTAAAACGTTCTCCGGCAGCTGCTAAAGGGTTAATGAACCTGTCGATTATTATTTATTTCATTTGATGGACACAATATAGTATTGAACTTACAAGACACTTTGTTTTCCTTATGCCAATATTCGCTGATTAAGAGAATTTATTTTCTTTTCTATTATTTATTCCTTTTACATATTTGTGTCTTGGCGAAAAATGTGTGTTAGAAAAAAAGCAGCAACAACAACATTTTCTTAAACAACTAAAATTGATTTGAACGAATTTTTATGTTAAAGATCAGACAATATCTGATTAGATGAATACACAGATAGAAGATGGAGGAATGAATATTAAGAGTGGAAATTATGCGCGATGCCATAAAGCATGAATGAATGTAAATCATGAACAGTGCGCGAGTATCTTATTTTTCTTCATTTAAATACTCGTAGAAGATAATAATGAAAATCATGCCGCAGACGATGATGGCCATCGTGATGACTTAAAGATATTTGTTGGAAAAGGCTTCCTTGTTTGTTTGGATAAAAGAAAACGGCAACATCTAGCACAACAACAACAACATGTTTATCATCAACAACATTTGTAACTCCATCAGTAACATCGTCAACATGTTGCAACAACTACTCAAAGACGAAAAAAATGCGTTGATTTCATTTCATTTTTGTTACTTTTTTTTCCATTATTATAATTGTGTACGGCCGGCCGTTGAATGTGTACGGAATATTATTTGTTTGTCTTGTCATAATAAATTTCTATCAAAAATGTAAATTAGTTACTTGTTGCATTCAACACATCGCAATCAATACGCAGTCTGATGTATGTTTTTATCCGGCCATTCATACTCGTACATGGAGATAATTTGCAGTTGTCTTTTTTTCCTTTCTTTCGTTTCTTTCGTTTCTTTCTCGCGGTACATTTTGCATTTAATAATTCAAATGAAAATCTAATGTCTGCTGGAGTTTGTGGCCGACGGTGGCCAACATGGAAGGTCATTAACTAAGCGTTGCTTTTCAATTGACTTTTTTCTGTTTGCGAACTGTCTGCAGTGCAGAAGTGGCCCATTGTTGCGTTTCCCAATAAACACGAAATTAGGTGCCCAGTTCGAGAGACATTCAGACATGGTGTGAGCAAATACTTAAGGGAGCGCAATTATTTTAAATGAATTTTCTTTCCCTCTCGCAACAGCGCGATGCCAGTCTGGCTTATTTTGGTCATTTCGATAAATCATTCGCTAAATTATTAGCGAATTTTATGGCGAGCCGTTGCCAGTTTTTGTAATTGTGTGTAATTCTAACAACAATTATGATTTATATTTGTTGCAACTTTAAAGGCAGACAGACGTTTTGTCGTTTTTTCCATACTCTTTCTTGGTTATAAATTAATTGGCTTTTTTCTATTTAAGCATCTTCTACTTAAAGCATTTCGTTATCTCTACTTTTTTCACAGCTAAGATAAATTATGTGATGAGTTTTCCCTCAAAATGTGCCCGACTACATGCAGAAAAATTCTGAAATATACGATCGCAAATGCCCACAGCGTCGCTAAGAGTTTTTACGCATTCAACAAATAATATAGTTTCAGTAAATATGAGTAAATATTGGAAGGCAAATTTTTAAGGCAAATAATGCAAAGGGCCTTGTGTGTTTTCCAGCCGTCTATGGCTCGGCATGTGCTCGCAGTAAACAAACAGCGTTGCAGGATTGCGCATGCATCACATGAGTAGTTCACTGGCAAAACCGATAAAAGCTTTTAGTCCTCAAAGATTTCAACGTACTTCTGACCCACATCATAATATTCGCATCGGCGTATCAACAGGAGTTTGTATATATTCGACAATTGAAATAAAAAAGGAACATTTTGAAAATATGCTGGAAATATAATACCTGTTGTTTTTTTTTTAATGTTCCAGCTGTCTATGTAACGATATTTCATGGGTGCTAAGGTGGCATTTGACAGTAGACAGCTGGAATTCACACAAAACAGTTACTTTTTATTTAATATATATTTTATAGCTTCAAAACTTTATTGCTAGATGTAATTTTTGCATTTATGTTCAATCAAATAATTCGCTGATTCAGTGAATTGTGTTTCGACCTCTTTGAAAGATTTGCGCTGATGCAGCAAAAAGCAAAATGTTGGAAAAAATTGGTTTTTCTTTGATACGGAAATAAAACATTGAATTTTAATCTCTCATTAATTTTATTTCCGATTATAAAGAATTCGTTACTGGAAACAACTTCTAGTTGAGGAAGTCAACTAGAAAAATTTTTTTTATACAGGCTTTCCTACACTTGTCGTCTGGAGAACGCATTAAGTTCCTGATGTTCTTGTACAACGTTTATCTTTTGTTTTTTTTTTTTAACCACAAAATAGAATGAAACATCTAGAGAACAAGAAGATTTCTAATATGGAATTTAAGAAAGGTTTTCACTTTGTAAGCAGCAACCAACAATATATTGCAGAACCAGGAGCTGTCACACGTCCCCTTTTTGCTCCTTTTTTGGCTGAAGCACTTAGTGAACTATAAATAAACATATTTTTTCGCTTTAACATTTGGCATGTACTGGATACTGTGGAAACTAGACTGTTTGCTACTCGTATATTTATATGTAAGAGTTGAGCTGTTGGCCAAAGTTGTTTTCCTATTTTATTTATCTTAAACGCTGAAGTGGAAGGCAGTTCGGTCGTTTGCTTAAGCCATGTTTCATATAATACCGGACGAGGTCTCTAATACAGTATTGCAGTAGATGCAGAGGATTCCACAGCACTCTTTGAAATGGACAAAATTTTGTTCAGTGCATTGCAAAGTGAATTACCATATGAGGAGAGTACTTTTGAATTAATGTCTGGAGTCTTGATTTCCCATTTGCCAGTTTGTGCAATTCATAAGCCTGAAATATGCGTATTACTTACATATTTCTAGAATACATGTGCCTTTTTTTTTGCCTTTCTGCATATGAATACAATACTTTGAATAATTATGTTAGATTTAAAATACTGATAAGCATTTTGTTGATTTTAATTTGAAATACGGCACTGTCATCAATTATCATGATTAATGATCAGTTTAAACTTTGTTTTTATCCACCATTCCAATGTCAAGAACTTTTTATCCAGCAAAGAACTTGGTTAAGTAAGAAATATTCATTTAAATAGGGAATTAAAGTGAAGGAAAGTGAATTGCACTCACAAAAAAAGAAAAAAAAATAGTTTATTAAACATTTTGAATAAATCATTAATTAAGAATTTTTCTCTCTCTCTCTCTCTCTCTCTCTTTTTAGGTAAGTTTAAATAGTTTCTGATCTAAAGGCAATACTTTTGAACAGTAAGTAAAAGAAAACATGAATATGTATGTGTGTGTGTGTGCGAGTGTCTGTGTGTGAGTGTCTGTGTAAGCATTTTTTTTTCTCAAGAAAACATTTCATCACAATTTTGTAATATATTTTTATTTCAAAATAACTAAATAAACAAACAAAAACTTAACAAAATACAGACCAGCTGCACAGAAAACAGACGTATTAAAAAAAGATTGCCAAAGAAGCAGAATAATACAAGCAGAACTGAAACATACATACACTCGCACCATCTACATACGTATGTATGTGTGTATGTTTGTATGTATATATGTAGCATATGAAAACGTCTATAACCTCAATTTTTGCCCAAATGAACTGCCATAATTTTTGCTAATTTGCAAGATTTTCTGTTTTAAACAAACGCACCTAAAGATGAATATTTTTGCTCTTGTTTAAAATTTTGCACTAAAAGAAACACAAATCACTATTTTATTTAAGATGTTTAAAAAAAATGGCAATGCGTTAATCTGCATTCGCATAAATCATATCATTTCCAGTTGCATAGCAATTGTTCTGAAGTGCAGTTTCTATTCCATTTTTGCTCAAAAAAAATTCAAGATAAACATTTTAGCGAAACAAATAATGACTTTAGTGGATTTAGTGGAATTTCAATTAAAGAAAAACAGCAAAAACCGAAACTCTCCAATAATTGCAACACCAGCACTATTGTCGTCGCTGCGTATGTCATCCCATCTTTGCCAAAAAAAAATTAATTAATGTAAAATTGTAACTATTTTTTCTGGTCCCTTTCAACGCGATATTAAAAAACTTAGAACATCGTCTAGTTTGTTTACCACCACGAATTGCTCACGCTTTCTGGCTGGGTGTAGATTTGACTTATTTCGTCATGACCAAATTTGGCGGTGAACCAAATACACGGTTACACTTCTTCTGATGCAGATATTAGGCGTACGTGTAGGCAAAACCTACTCTTTGTTGAAACAGCCTAAATGCACACCCACATTTTACTGCAGAGAGTATCTGACGCTATGGCCTAATCTTACGGTGAACCAAGTTCGAAGATGGACTTCTCAATAGCTCTTCACCGCTTACAAGACACATTTGCAAACTTTTGCGTTATAATTACCTTGGATCATCCTTGCTGAGCAGCTCAAATTATTCCATTTCTTCTTCCACTAATCCCTTAGACAGCTCAGAATCGAATATGTGGAGCTGGCACGCCGAATAAGGTAAGTGCTTAAGCCATCTCGGACTACTTCTCTACTATCCACTTCATTACTAACATAGATTTACCCAGGTGCCTCAGTGAGCAGAGTCGCATTTGAAACTATTTGCTTGAAAGGATTTACAATATTGATTCCTTCGATGTTTTTACTAACTCAGGCCGACGAAAACCAGACAACCACTGACAAAAAATCTGCTATAAAATGGAAATGGCGAGAAAGCCCAAACGCACCTTGAGACACTGATGCGTGTTACATCATTTCATTTAAATTTTTTAAGAAGCTCCAATGATGACATTTTGTTCAAACATATTTTTTGTATCTGTATTTAAAATTTTAATATATTTTACTTCCGCTTGACATTTTGTATAATTTTTGAATGTAAAGGGCTTGTTTTCAATGTGTTTCTGGTTTTTAGTGGCGACCGCAAACCCTCTCACATGGAATTGTATTTCCCCAAAAGATTGAACAAACGACCGACCCCTTATCTTCGTTGAAATCGAAAGGAGGAATTTGCTGCAAAATTGCCAACTAATTTAATAGCGTCATAAAACTTTTATCACCCGCTCCTGACCTAAATTTGTCAGTTCGCAGAGGATGGCGATGTTTTCTTCTAAACGCTTATCAATAATTCTTCCCTTTTGTTTTTAGCTCTTAAATGTTTTTTAATGGCTCTGTTTGGTTTTTACGATTTCAATGGCAAATTAGTTAAAATGAAATTATTTTCTAAATTTAATTAAAAGTTTTGAAAGACTTTTAAGCTTCCATGTGACAGGCAGAACCAAAATGAAAACACATGTTTCCCTTGTGTCATCATCATGTGTAAATGGATTTCATTGGGTTATTGTAATATTTGTCATTTGATGTCTCAAATTATTTATGTTTTATTGTTTAATTAACAAAAACATAATTTTAAATCCATTAACCGAAGTCTTAATATTTTACGCCGCCGTAAACCGCGTTCACACTGGTTGGCAAAACAAAGGGCTCCCTTAGCCGGTTTGCTGGTTTAATATTCCTCTAACTTTAACTATTTTGCATTTCATAACAAATTACTTAATTGCCAGTAAATCTTTCTAATCCAATTTCAATTTTAAATGAAACCGTAATATTTGGAGCGTGTCTGGTTTGTAAACTATTATATGCCCGTAATCGTATGCAGACATATTCTATTCAAACGTTTCCAACGCAACCAAACGACCAACCGGCCAGCGACACAACTACTGGCGTGTCAAATGTACAAACACCTACATGTGGCCGTATTCGTATTCGCTGTTAGATGACCGTTTTATCTGATGTTTGTTAAATTGAGCAAAATTGTTAGTAGCATCAAACTTGCAATAAATTGCAATTATTTGTATAATAAAACACATGAAAGCTGAGCACTCAGATCTGACGATTGTGCTTGAGATGTTACCGTTAACCCTTGCAAAACTGTTGGGATTCCGTTTCTGGACGAAAATTGGCTTTAAGGGAATTGAAGATGAATGAAGTTCTTGGCATAACAGTGGCTGGGGGGAAAATCTTGACTCGCTCTGACCTACAGCACATTCTGCCGCAAACGCAAAGATTCTGGTAAAGAAGAAACCGTATGTTAACTTTCTTGTGATCAAGTACAAGGACTGTCTCGAGTTCGTTCACACCGAATTGCTCCTTCAAAAATGTTACGGGGGTTGTCTTTTAAGTGACATCATTTTCCATACTTAGTACAAAAAAATTCCATTTTCTATATATTTTATGTGAAAAAATTTATTAGATTTTTAAATCCTCGCCCACCCTGTACATACAAGTTAGTCTCTCTAACGTACCTGATCTAGTGTTTGAGTGACTTGTGCCCAATATCAGTGGCTGTTGAATGGAGTGATTTTCGAAATGGCGTCACCATTTCTCTTTGAAATGATCTGATTCATTAGGAGGAAATAGTGTTCCTGTCGCGTATCAGGGTTATTTTAATGTGGAGTCAACCGCCTCTAATTGAGTCAGGGCTCAACAAGTACAATCATTTAATATCTTTTAGATAATGTATTTGTGGAAATCTCACCTCTCCAATGTGAGAAGGATTTGAAAACTTTGAACTAGAAGCAGCTGAAGCACAATTGTGCTTCAAGATACGCACCTGCCTTTCCAAACATTATTCATTGGACTAATGGACTAGATTTAGAAAAACTTATTAGCAACAGGTACATATTTTCAGTGTGTGTCGATTGGCTCTTCATAATTTTGCCTCCGTTGTTCCGTTACTGATAACTACTGATAAATGTTATAAAAAAAAACGGGAAGAAAGAATATCTCAGTCTTGGAACCGGTTAGATTTAAATATATGCGAAAGGGGGACTAATAACAGCTTCGCGGGCATTCCACTACCCAATTGGCCAACAGCTTAGCTGTTCTTACCTAATTTTAATTAAATAACAAATTGAAAACGATCTTAAACTTCATTATATAACCCATAATTAAGTTCCAATAAAAATCATAAAATATATGTTTGTTGAAATTACCGGCATAAGCGCCATTAAATCTGATGAGAAGACAAGTGTTTGCTAAATGTTTTTGTAATTGAAGTTGTGTATTTGAACCCAGAAACAGATAATTTTTTGCAAATTAATGGGTTAATTGCTAAAAATAAAAACAAGATCGTGCCTGTCTGAGCGAAGGTGTCAATAATTGCTATTATTCATGCAATATTTAACAACACTATTAAGTGGCGTTAAAGTATCAAACCAACCAGTTAACAGCAAGGCTTGGCTCAAAATGGTCATACTGCAAATGCAACTTGGTTGCATGAAGTAACAACCAACCACTGGCAGGCACACAAGGCAACAGAGCAACGAGGCACCGAAATACTAAATACATTTAAGTGTTTATTAAAAACATTTAAGTCTCTTTTTCAGCGAATAAAAACCATTTTCATACTTTGCCGAGACTGCAAACCAACTACCGCTTGTCAGTTTCTAGACAGTGGAGAAAATGTGAATTATGAGTTTAAGCGCCGCAAGGCACAAACGTTTTTTGTGAAACCATAAAGAGAAATATTTCCATCACTGTGCACAATTGTTGGGATTTAATTCCGTGTGGATTTTCCACACACCAGAAAAGCTGTTAAGTGCGACTTAAAGAAAACAGAAATACAGTTAAACAATAATAAAAAGTTTCAAGCATTTTGAAGTGACGCGATGTTGAAGAGCACATACTAGTCAAGCCAAAATGGTGACAACGGCTCAACGTTTGTGAAAGCACATAAATTCTAACAAACGGCCTTTTGTGCCTTAAATTCAAATAAAATCAAGTGCGTGGACCATCGATGCGATTGTATGTGGAATATAACACTTAGCAAATATTCCTCGAGGGGCTTCGCTGGATGCGTGGCGTGGCCAGCCTATGGCTTGGATTGTGTAGGTTGTTAAGGCAGTCGAGGTTTGTGGATTATTCTCATTGGCCTGTGACTTAAACATACCGCACAAGAAAAAGGTGGTCAGTTCACTGCATCTCCATGTGACATGATCATGCGCTAAAGTCAAATTGCCCCATCACTGTTGCTTCTGTTCATCAATTAAGGCAATCATAGATCTATAGCGCTCCCGTTGACGGATGTATTCACATCGCTACCAAAGACATATGGAATGACGACACTGTCAGCTCACATATCACAAGAGACAGTGACTGCTGAGGGATTCATTGGACGCTCATGTATCTCACGAGGACTCGATTCTATCGTTTTTTGTCGTATCCCTTCATCCAGAACCTGAAATAGTCTTTATCGCTGAAGACAAGTTCATGACGAATATTAGATTCACTTTCCAAATACCTCAGGGTTTATTGCCTATAGTCGTCGTTTAACTTCAACTTATGAGTCAGTTGGGCTTTGCCCGGGTAAAGACCCTAGTAACAACGCAGAGACCAGCAAGATGTAGATACTTTGTGAAAGGCCACAATTTTATGAGTCTCGCATACTCTCATGGACAACAGCGATGTTTTGGACAGCATTTTCGTTTCATCTTCAGTGGATTCAGGTGCAACTGACGCATTGCGAGTTGTCGTCGCAGCAGTCGCAGTGCGAAAGAGTTTATTGGAAGACTTGACTGATCCAACCGTCAGACGGCAGAGTACTAGTTATTTAATTAAGGAACCGTTCGGTTGTGGTTTATTGGCCTAGACCTACGACCATAAGAAACCCTACAAGAAACTGTCAAAAGTCTAGCGGCCTCGCACAGCACGATATTGGCGATTAGTTCATGTCATCTCTGTATCTATATTCTCAAATCGTTTACGCAAGTAGCGACGTTTTTCTAGAGGCACATGTCGTCGCCACCAAAACAACACAACGTTCACAGGCCGTCCAACATCTAACCGCGCCAATTGAACCATCCTTCAGTTGGCTTGGCTTTAAAAGGCCTCCAGCTAAACATATCCTTCCACTAATTGCTTAAGAACATGATTGGCTGGAAAGCTTTTTTCAATGTAATATTTAATTGATTATGTTTATCAAACAAAACCTTCATCAGAACTCATTGCTTCACATTAATATTATTTATTTTCCATACAAATTCTTACTCGCCAAAGCAGCTTGTCTGTTTATTTGTCTGTCCTCCTTAAAGTTTATTTATAAACGTCAACAACTTCTGATCCGTCTCTGTTCGCAAAAAACGAATGTGGGCGTTAAGAAAATTTAAAAAAACACTGGAAAAACAAAACTTTATTTGTAGTTTCCGTAAAATGTGTGTCAATTTAATTAAGTTGAACATCAACTTCAATTTGGCAAGATCATGGCTAAGTTTCGCTAAATATATTGCTGCAAGACTTGGCTTTGTAAAATTAAGAAAAACAAGTTAAGATCACAAAACAAAACAAACAGACAGACAGACAGACAGACCGACAGACGACCAGCCAGCCAACACACTGCGAGTCGAGACTTTGTTCCCAGACTACAAGTTCAGTGTTAAGGTTTCGTTGACAAAAAAAAAAGAATACAAATAAAAAACAACGAGGGAAAAAATAATTTTTCGTATGTTTTTATTTAATTAAAATTGTCAAAACATGCAGATAGACACCATCATAAAATAAATGAACCCCAGCCAAATAAACGGTCAATCCAATTGGACGAGTTTCACAAAAGAAAACAAAATGAAACACAGATCTTTTAAAATAAACAAAATGTTGTTCGTCTTCAAGAATTTACAACACAAAAATGTTCGAAATATTTAACTTGATTTTTAGGTTGACTGCGCCCTAAAATCTGTTAAATAAACAGTTTAAATTTGGAACAGTGGAACGGCGGGAGGTGGGTAGCGGAGTGGTGAAGAGAAGAGGGCAGCTCAACAGTCACTTGATTGAATGTTCTGCCGCATGAGTCAAAACTGCAGTCGAATTGCAACGGGTTTCTTTATTTGTCTCCTCCGAGTGACAGATTTTCCTATTCAATGTCATTTTCTTAATGTTGAAAATTTATTAAATAAAACAATAAATTTGGCTTTGAGAAGTGTTGTCGCCTCTAAATCAACACATTATTAGTTTTAATGTCACTCAAAATTAATTGCCCAACATTAATCGTAAATATTAAGAAAGAAACGAAATTTTGTTTGTGACGACCATAAATTTTTTGAAGTTTATTTCCAGCAACTCTCGCTTTGTAACAAAAATAATTGCAACAAAATTGCATGTTGTGTCACATGAATGCAACCGTGTCTATGTTGCCGCAAAATTATGCAAATATTGAAATAATTTTGAAATTTTTTACGGCCATGTTGTGACAAATTGCTAATTTGAATTTATGTTTGAAACTGCAACTGCGACTGCAGAGCAAAATAATGGTCTTAAGCAAAAGCTCTTGAAAATCTCACAATATCTAAACATTTTATACTATTTTTTTTTTGTATTTTCGGATCCAACCAGTGTAAACAAGGTTGTCTAAAAAAAGTTATTTTTAAGCCGGTATTCGTTTTGGCCAGTTTGTCTTATTTCTTTTTGTTGTTTCTTAATACCACGCCTTTTCTTATTAGACTTGTTGCTAAATCGGGCTTCTGTTAAAATTTTGTTTACAATTTGAAACTCAATATGATGGTTTTTTTGTCGTTTTAAAACCTCGTGGTTTATCTCAGCGAATAATTTATGCGGCTGCTTAGAGCTTTTCGGTTTCAAATATTATTATATTAAGTTTTGATTTGGACATTTTGACATAATGAAATCCTAAACAGTTCCTTCTTTTTCTATGAGTGGCTTTTATTTAGACCGAAAGGGTATTCACTGATCAAACGAGTGTGTAAATTTTCTTTAAGCATCTGAGAATACTCGCATATATCAAATAGTTTTGTATGTTTTCGTAGTTGTCTACAAGCCGACAATCCTAATCATCACTGGACTTGAAAGTCTTTGAAAAATATCAGTTGCTTTTTACATTCAATTATCCCTAGAAAGACTAATTAAGGATTAATTAATTTTGAACTTAAATAAAGTTAAATCAACTTTCAGTACCACAACTGAGCAAAACTATACATTTTAATATTTAAGTTCCGGTTTTTTTTAATACTGAAGATTCCCAAACAACCACTCAAGTTAAGAGAATGTAAAGTACTGGTGAGTTAGATGATGGCCGTGTCAAATTACTTGCATTGCCATCACTTTCAACAATAAGTGAAACAAGTTTCCGAAATACCACTTTTTGTAATTCTCGCTTCTTGTTTTATTGTGCAATAACTTCTGGCTGTAAAAGCATTGAATCATATTGCCACAACAAGTCATTTTAATGCATCCGTTTAAATGATTATTAGCTGAGAAAAAAGGCAAACTGCCGATGCGGAATGCAGTCGTAAAGCAGCTCTGATCTGAATAAGGTCGCGCTCAATCGCACTATTTACTGATTTACCTCAAATAACTCCTCCTTTTTAACAACTCTGCTACTTGCCACGTGGAGTCAGTAACAGAGGAAATTGGAAAAATGCCGTTAATATCATCTTAGGAGTATAATGGTCTAATTTGTTATTGACAACTTTGCGAAAATATTTGCTGGATTTTAATTTTCTAGTGAGTCCAGCGAGTATCTTGATAAGAAGAGGCTCTAGCACGACCCTGAATTACATTGTGTGGCAGCTGCCAATTTGGTCAAGGACAGTGAGCTTTCTTTGTCCTCTCTTCTGTGCAACAAGCGATGCTTCTTTAGAGACCCTGCAAGGAATTACGTTGATACAGTCAAGGAGAAAAAGGAACTCAGTCTGAGTCAGACTCTTCTCATCTATACGTGCATCTATCTCAGACCCCCTGGCATTTTACTTCTGCCATTATATTTAATTATAATTTTGAAGAAGTGCAGAAGAATTTGTATAATTAAAGTGAACACTCTTACTTTTAATCTGGCCAATATAAAAGCGCCTGGTCTGTTAACTTGGCTGCTAGAAAGAAAATCGTGAGCTGGCCATTTTGATTTTGCATTTAAAAATGAGGGAGGGGGACAGGGGGTTTGGGTAGAAAATAATGAATACATCTGAGCCTTCGCCTAAAACATTTATTATTGTTGAGTAAATTTTTCTTGCCAAGAACTTGCACAACTTTTCTATTAAAGTTTTCTTGCTTGTTTTTTGGTTTTTTGTCTCTTATAACGTTTTAATTTACCAAGTGATAACATCAAACAAAAATTAAACACTCATTATTATTTTTAACGTTCAAAGCGTGAAGTTAAAGTCTTAACAACACGAACACCAGCAACAACATCAGCAAACACCCACGCAAGTTTCCAGCAAACAAAAATATTAGTTGATGAGACTTTTTAACCCCGATGACACTCATTAGAATAGAATATAATTTTTAATACAAAACACTGAAAGCAAATGAATAGAAAACATTCGCAGCGAAATGTTTGCGAAAACTCTTAATGAAACTCAACACTGATGAGGCCTTCTTCAAATGCTAATGATTTAAGTCGCTGTTGCCTGATTTCGTTTGGCCTTAACACACTTAAAGCATTAATCTTGTTCCAGCATTCGTCTAATAAGGAAGTCAGGAATTAAGCAAATGCCTCCCATAAAGTGTGCAAAAACTCATCACTCAGGCCGTTCGTCCGTCTGTCCGTCTGTCCGTCCTCATGCCACAAATCATAAGGATTTTGAGTTTTCTTTCCTTCACGTGTTTTTTTCTTTTGTTTTTTTTTAAGAGAATTTATGTTGTTGGTTTTTCGTTGCCATTTCATGCTTCTCAAGTTAGTTGAGATAATGCTGCGCTCAATTGCCCTATTTGAACCAAGTGGGTGGGCTTGCGTCGCTTTGGACGGAATTTTTGTTTAGTTGCACACAAAAGTTTAACTAAATATCATTAACACCATTTTTTCCACATGAAAAGAATATAAATATTTCGGGGCTGTTTGTTTATTTCTGCTTTCTCTATTAGCAGCACATGAATTTTAAAACTTTATACAATCGCTTGAAAGTCATTAACTTATTTTCATATTTTCCAAACGAATGATGTTGAAAAGGTCTTAATGTGATGAATGACTATAAAAAAGAAACAAAAATCAGAAAGGTAAACATTTCCTCATACACGTGTTCCTCGAACACACGTGATCAAAAGAAGCTCGAATTCATGCAAATCGCAAACCCAATTAACAGACGGTTCAGGCATGGTAATCTGACGGTGGACCAACTGCACGAGGGAAGCCCTCATAACCGTCCTCTTGCGGCTTGCAAGACACACGGAAATGACAACTTCTTCCACTCGGCCAACCACCGCTACATTGCAAGCCTCTTGCTTGAGAGCTCGGGCTACGCAATCCCTCGTACCAGGAATTTCCTGAACAGAAACAGAAATACAAGGGAACTTTGCCGGTAGCGTTTTAATCAGACACTATCGCTGAATCCTACCATCAAGTTCGTTGCGAAAACAGGTATTTGTTGTAAAACAACAGGACTTTTGGATCCCAGCAAGCAGTTACCAAAGCCCCAGCCTATGGTTTTCGGCTTGAGACACGACTTGAAAGTGTAGGCGCCTCAATCCAATGGCCAACACTAGGACTCCTGTATTATACGATCCTGGTGAAATGTTAGTCTCCATTCTACCATTAATATTTGTTGGAGGTTTCAGAAGAACCTGCACAGCCTCAGACATATAGAAAACTATTGCCACAACTGAAGAACCCGTTGCTCTCTATAATTCGGAAAAAAAAGTGCACAAGTTAGGCTTCTCGGGGCATGTAAACCAGTTCATAAATAAATGTTGGTTTCGGATAGGGTCTTACTCGTACCTAAATGTATCGTGTCTCTCTATCAACACAATGTATTGGTTTTTGTCATATTTCAAGTGCGGATATTGTGAACGGCCACAAAACTGCAAAAATATGTGGCGGAACACATTGTACCGATTTTTATCGTATTTCATGTACAGATCACAATATTTTAAAATGCTGCAATTTGTGCTGCATGTGGATAAACAAAATAATATGAAGAATTTTTTGCACAATGTCGAGCAATCATTTTACAATATGCTCCTACTGTCATCGACATCTTGTCAACGATTACAGTCGACAATTGGAATGCCAAAATGAATTGGCTCCCAAAATTTTACTTATCTTAATCTTAATTGTGGCAAAAATTCACTTTTCAAATCTTATTACTTATTTACGCACATTAAAGCATGAAATAGTGCATTTGATGTGGTGAATTAGGAAAACCTTTAACAAAACACTGCTGTTACAGCGATTGTACCGTCCCGGTTTCGAAAACATCTGTAAACCAGTCTCAAGCACTTCACATTTACTGATCTCTTTCCTCTACTCGCTGATCCAAATGATACGTTTTTTAAGTGTTTCTTTATTGTTCATTTGGTGCTCCTTTTAAGCAGGGCAGCGTTGTTCTGTTATTGAGAATGATCCGTTCCGAAGGTTCCGAAACGCTGTCTGGCAACAAATGAATAAGTAAAAATATATCATTTGATATGTCCAACAAAGCACGATCGGATGATTGTCGTGATTAGTTTGGCAGTGGAGGCTTGGCCGATCATCTGCCCACCCCTAAATAAATTGTGCAATATTTTCAAATGTGTAGCGATAAAGATTGTAGTGGATTGTGCGTTTTGTGTCGCACGTTTAGCTGAATGATTGTCGTCATGGCCGTTCGGTCTTCCTTGTGGACCGGCAAGAACTTCATTAGCTTTTTACTTTTGAATCAATCATTTTCCAACACTTTGAAAATTTCAATTCCAGGAACCAACTTGTCTCTTAGTCTTGCGATTGTATAACAAACAACATTTATACAAACTTTAATTTCATTTTAACAATTTCCTTATTTGAAGTAGTTTATTTTTTAGATGTTGTTTTTTCTGCCACATATTCATCACGTGTTGCCAGTTGACTGTATGAAGTTGCATGTCGGCAAATAACATTTAACATGCAACATTTCAATAAATTATCTTTAAATTAATAAATAAAACACTTTAAGTGTTTTTTATCGTTGTCCAAAGCGCTTAGTTTTAATACTAGAATATATTAGGAAATGTAGCCGAGAAATTTGACCCACTTATCGAAATGTATGTATGTAAATGTATGTTTGAGAGATCAGAAAACATTTTTCTTTCTGAATGCAGCATTAAAGTAAAAAGTCTCAAAATAAATTCTAACAGAACAACTTTTTAGCGTTAATGTAAAGTTTTTAGTAAATAAATTTCTTTAAGAAAAATATCACATTTCTGTGTAAAAATAATAAATTTAATGGTAGGATCAAATGGCGAATAATACACGAAAACATTGTCATAAAAGTTGATTGGGGCAGCGTTAAATCGTTAAATGTGTAAAACATCGTAAACTAAACGAGTTTATGGCCAAACGCTTAATACTTTTGTACAACAGCTCACAGACGGGTATTTATTTAAAATTTTAAGCCGTTAAATGCATTTTTATTTCAAATTATTAACGAACTACAATTTCTGATTTTGTGCAGCTTTTAAATGGATTTTGAAAGCAGGAAAAAGTTCTTCTCGGTAAATTGTTGCTCAATTTAAGGAGTCCTCCCAAAACTAAAACAGTTGCGTTGAGCAACAAAAATATGAATAATTAATGCAGGTTTCTTTCAGTTTCCTTATTTTATAAAGGGGGGTCGGTTATTTTCGTGGCGTCGGTCTGGTCTGATGCTAAAGGACCATGACAAGTCTGCCCAAGAGAATTTCCTTGCGGCAATCGGATGTCCGCATCCATCCAATCCGGTTGACGACAGCAGTGTACGAGGTCTGTTCAAAAAGTAAAGGTGAATTTTAAAATTTCGCAGTCCGAATACATTCGATTATTGTTCTTTGTTATGTTGGTACAGTCGTCGGGCGCATTTGTTCACAGTTTCAGCTTTGGCATACGGTGACTGCACCCAGTGTGTCAGTCAGAATAAGGTTTTTTGGAGAAAATAAAAATAAAATGCACGTTCATCAACTGACCTCGTATGTTCATCGTTGCGCTCATAACACAAAATTTCAATGTTTTTTGTATGTGGAAGGGAACCACCCCCACTTCTGCAGTAACTTCGCATTTCGAACCATGTCGTTCTCATAACACAAAAATTCAATGTTTCTAACATGTGGGAGGCACCACGCCCACTTGCCTTAAAACGAATATTTAATTTCAACGAAAACTGTGACTAAAGCACAAGCAAAGAAATAAATAGGCAATTTCACCAAAAGATTTACAGCTTAACAAATATGTGTGTTTGTATGTGCAAAACTAAAGAAATCCAACTGAACTGCAAAGTTCATCATACATTTCAAACACATTCTAAATCCACGTTTCTAGGATGACCCATGGCGCAAAATACATAAATCTAAACGAATCCATTGGTGTTAACAGAAACGCTATTATTCGAAATGAATGAATGAGTGAATGAGTCGTTTTATATACAAAATATATACTTGACATTCCCAAGTTGCTGTTGTTGGAAAATGCTTGCCGCGCTGCAAACAAAAGTAGTGTCTTTGGTCAAAACTAAATTTGGCCACTTGATGATAAACTCACTCATTCAAGTCGAAAACACGAATACGGAAAACAAAATCGGAATCGATAATTTTAAACAATAAACAACATAAATTTTCCAAGGCTTTTCTATGAGTATGTAAATCAGACGGCGAAACTTGTTTGATTTGGGAACCGCAACTGCACACCAAAAACGACGCTAATGATGCCCATTATGCCTATTAATAAAAATGTCATTATAATCCAGTTTATCAATCCACACACACACACACACACACACACATATATACATATATTTATAAAATTCATTGTCGCTTTGAAACATTTTTGCTTCCAATAACAAACAGTTTTCTTTATCTTATAAATATGTCAGTTATAATTTCAATTTTCTATTGGGGAGAAAAAAACGGTAGACATTTTATTTAAAATTTTACATAAATTGCGATGGTGAAAGTCGTGAGATGGGCCGCTACTCAAGTTCAGCGCGTTTGTTACGATTAAATTGAAACGAAATCATAAAGTGACTTATTTGAAATATGTCTGTGTTTGGTGAAACAAACATGACTCTACCGTTCGCATTGTTGGTTTCGAAATTTCTAGCGCTTTGAAAATCAAACACCTGTCACAAGTGGCCAAGTTTTGTGGATCCAACATGATCGTTCCACAACCGGAACAGCGACCCTCAATTGAAATTCTTTCACTCCACAACAAAAGACAAGAGCGTGGTGGAGTGATCGTCGGAATAGCAGCTTCATCGGCTGAGCACCATATAGCGAAGCCCATGTTGCGTTCCGCACCCCTAAAGAATAAAAAATATCGATCAAATCTGACGCACCTTGTTTTTTGTATTTATATGCAGGCACCGCGTCATCAAAGACGGTTTAGAATATAATACTTTGTATTAAGACCTGTCAAAAAATCAAATAATGCGACTAAAGGCAAGTGTGATGGTGTGAATCTCAACTGTCAAGTAAATGACAAATACGAAGATACGAGATTTCACCTCCCATTAGACTAATTCATTTTGACACTTGAAACTAGCCGGCCATTTCGCAGCCAATAGTGGACCGCCGTTAAGGATATGTATGTTTCTTCGTCACACACGTGTCTATAATTTGAAATGTGATTACCGCACAGAAATGCATTTTAAAACGACAATTACATCACGGAATGCAAAAAAGTAGATGTAATTAGTTTAACTGCTTAATTTTTTTCGTCCATCGGATGTATGAAACTGATCACTTGGCGCTGAACGAGGCTTCATCAAGCTGTGTATTTTCTACCCATATTTTTTCTTGATTTCGAGGTGGGACGGTGTGACTACGTTCGACTTCTTGGTTTTCCTAAGACTTTCATTGTACTCGAATAAAATTATTTGGGAATAGATGTTGGGCGAAACGCACCGTTATTCGTCTTTAATTATGAAAACACAAAAAGAATATGCAACCATTCTCTTGTGTACTTCCCCCCGTCGGTTGCAATGAATTGAACTCACCTTTCTAGATCCCCACCAAGCCAAACTCTCACTTTTGCAAACAAAAAATCAACTCTGCCGAATTACTGCCGTTGCTCTGCTGTTCGCTCTCTTTAAACACATTAAGTTTGTCATTTAAAGTCCAGTTTACATATTATTATCTCAATTTAATGCCATACTTAAATATATACCTTGTAATTTTATGACGGCACTAAATGTGTCACAACTACATACAACAACTGTCAACCATTTCACATTCTTCTCCAACAATTGAAAGCAAACAAAGATGATACATGTTGGCAATTTTATGGGCGACGACGGCAGTGAAGACGGGGCTGGTGATAATACAATAATAGTGGTTGGCAAGTTAGTACGAGTTGAATATGTAAGTTGGTGGATTGTTGTTTACTTGGCTCTTGGTGGCATTAAGTGGCAAGTGTGAAATTAAAGGTTGTTTAAACAGTGGAGCATCACAAGTAAAATCTATAAGCAAACTTGTTTTTGTTTTTGTTTTCACTTTTCACAAACAAACAAAACAAAAGGAATTAAAAATAGACTGGAGTCAAAAGGAAGTAAAATGGAAGCATGTGAAAAAAGTTGTATTGGCGGTCGCTCGTCTTGAGCAGCAACAGCCTCCCCACCCAAATCAACCTCCAAACAAAAACATGTTTGGTAATTTGTTCTTTCTTTCCTTTGGAATTGCTACAATAAACATGAACTCTATGACTTGTGTTTGTAAATTATTAACAACTGAACATTAATTTTTATATGAATGTACAACTTTGAACAAAAGTGTCTTAAGGAAGGAAAGACGAATGCCGTAAAAAGTTCAAAAAATTTATGTTATACAAGTCATAGCTGTTGTTGTTATTGTTGTTGTGATTGTTACTGTTGTCAACACCGTAATATTTTCGTCGCTTCTTTCGATTTGTTGTAGTCAAAACACACAGACATTTTTTTTAGGTGTATGTTTACAACAACATAAAGACTTTGCGACAAGAAGTGGCACGAGCACATTTTGACTTTCAAGAACTTTGACTACTTGCCTTCAGTCGCATGCACTTCAGAGTGTTGAACTATTTTGGGAACTCCAAGTATTTGAAGGCATCTTGAGAGAAAACATTTGTTGAATGTCATTTTTAATAGAAGAAGAAAAGAAACATGACTAAAACGAAGTCAAGGTGTCATTACGGTACGTACTCGTGTACTCGTATCCACAATGAAGGTGAGGGACCGTATTTTTGTTTTTTTTCGAACGGAATTAATGTGCTGTTCAGTAAAACTGTTTTGAGTTGGCATTTCGATGGTGCAGCGTCATTTAGTCAAAGAAATTTTGCCAATAACTCTTTGAATTTGGATGGGTGTTTTTACCAAGTCCCATCTACCTGCTTTTAAAGTTGAATGAACATCTTTCGTTTGCCAGATTACTGCGTTAGAATACAAATTTGCCAGCGTCAGTCATTCTATGGAATGAGATACTTCCAAGATTTGGTCATTGCGTTTTTTATTTCCCAAACCGAACACTCAAGTCACCAAAATACTGATTTATAGTGCAACTTTAAGAAACCAGCCTTAATTAAAGCCACTTCTTCCGTTTTAATCAGACAGAAATTTTTTTATTTGTTGGCATAAAAAGTAAAAACAGATTTACAAATGACAAATGAGGGTAAAAGGAAATTAGAAAAAATTCTGCCTCTTTTACCCATTTCAAAAACACGTTGCACGTATTCCAAATGTTCAAGGGGAAGCGTATTGACATGTCGTAAAAATAATATAAATATATTTCCGAGAATGTAAAAAGTAAAAAAATTTTACCACGTTTAGTCATGTCATTAAAGCTCCTGCCACTTGTGTGGAGTAGACAACAGGAAGTTACACTTCTTATGAAAAATTAGTGGATAGGAAAAAGGGAAAACTGCAATTTCCCACAAATTTAAAAGGCTTAAATTTCAAATGAAATATCAAGATGTTTAAGTCATAAATATTTAAATACATATTTTTTTATATTTCTTGTTTTGCTTTTGGTCATATAGATGTTTTCCATCTGTCTATAGGCCAGAGCTTCGTAACTGCCATCTTACTCGCCAATAGATTTGAAAACCTTTGAAAAATGTGCAAATATTCCACTTCGCATTAAATTTTCTTCAACCGTCAGTCTTGAGAAGACAAATGTTCTAATAATATTTTTCAAAGCCCAAAATCAAAAGTCTTATTCGTTTTATATTTAAAAGTTTCAAGCAGATGAGTTTAATTTGGGCTTTAAAGGCTATAAAAGCTTTAAAATTAATATCGAATAAAAAAAAAATGGTTTTCATCTGCTTTCCCCCTTTCCAAAGAGGTGTCGACTTATAGACACCTGGACTTTTTGATTTAATATAAATTTTATTGCTCTAAAACGAATAAAAGTCTCCAGTATTCCATAACTTTGTTTTATAATCGAAGTTTTTATGTTCAGATCATAAAAACAAATGAATAAAGTTTCTAAAAGCAACAACCCACCATTTCCTTTCGTTGGCGCAAATCGGGCTCGTACTGTGTTGGCAATACATGTGGCCGTCGTTGATACAATTAAACGCAATAATTTTTTTCTCCTCATTTTTACATTAACACTACGCTCTACTTAGTTCGTACAGTAGCACGTGGATTTATTGTTTAAGCCTCAACACACACACACACACGCACGCAGTACTGAAACTTGTATTTGCAAACAAACAGAAAACTGTAACGAGAACAAACACGCGAACCACTGAACCGTCCAATCGACCAATCAACCAACCACCTACAACCTCTGCTCGAGACTTTGCAACAACAAACAACAGACTGACTGATGACAAGTGATAACTCTCTATGACTTATCGCCAGACAAGTGAGTGTCAGTTTGTTGATAGTGTCCGTCTCTTTGTGCGACTGTTGGCATACATCTCGCTTGTATCATATAACTTCTTCCTCATACTCGTAGATAGATGTCAAGTCTAGGCAAAAGCCCAAAAGATAAATATGGTTAAATGCATGTCTGTACTTGCAACAACTCCGCATGTATGTATGTATGTATGTATGTATGTATGTATGTATGTAACGGTGCGCAGGTATGTTCATGTACTTTAATAGGGACTGCAGTTTAATTGGTTTGTGCTTGTGGTTTCTGCTCTTTTGTTTTGAACGGGACTTTAAAAGAAATGTCTCATATTTAACTCTTTTCTTTGTTTTAGTGGAGAAGGTTCTCTGTAAGAAAGCCTTCGTCCGTAGCTTAAATAAAAGTTTGGCTCCAACTGACTCTTGATTTATGTGAGAATAATTATTTATTTAAATAATAAATACAATGTAAATTAATACGCAATAATTAATATTATTAATTAAAGAAATCTAGAAAAAAAATGTATTGACTAAATTTGCAGCAGTCGCGGTCGCGGTAATACAAATAAATTTAATGGCTTTAAGTTAAATTTTTTATGTTGTAAAATAAATAAATTAATTAGGTGAAATTTTAAAATTTTTCTTTTATTATTAAAATTAATTAAATACCCTTTTATTAGAAATGTAATAGTTTTGTTCTTGAAACTTGAAAAAAAAAATTGGCGAAATTTTAGTCTATTCAAAGGAACCTGTATTGCAATTGATAATCCCGGATGGACCTTATTTAAATTGGTTATCAGTTTATGTACCGACGTTATTAGAATATTTGACAAGAGTGATAATTATCTCAATTTTTAATTTAAAAGTATATCAGATCAAGGTGTAGCTTGTATTTAAGCAATAAATTAGAAATATTTGTTGAAAGTGGGTTTGATAGCAAAATTATAAAGATTAATAGTTTGATTTTAGTTCTAAAATATTCACCCATCGCCCTTCACTCTTGGTATTAAAATCATAATACCATAATTTGTAACGTAATAGATGTACTTCCAGTGTATCCAGAAAGCAATATAAACTTTTATATAGTAAAGCGAAGGTTTTTATGCAAATGAGTATAAATTGTATTAAATTTATTTAATAATATTTTTTTTTAAATTGATGAAATAATGATTTTATTGTACCCGGTGTATCAGGGTTTATTAATTAAAAATTATAAAAATAATTTTCTCAATTTTAAAGAGTTAATGTATTATTAAAGTTATTGTAATAAAATTATTTTAAAACGTATATTATAAATAAAATGTTATTTGTTTTTAAGAAATAAATTTAATTTTTAAATTTTATATAATTTAATTAAATGATTTAATAAAATATTTATTCAAGTTGAGTATTTTATGGGTTAAGCTATAAAACAATTTTTTTTTAAATAATTAAATAAAAATTGATGAATATAAATTTAGAAATAGTCCTTCAAATTAGTTTTCGACACATCGGATAGTGTAATTACTAAGCTTGTTGAGGTACTGCATTTGCAGGGAAGATGAAGCGCTAGCCTGCTACTTGTACAATTGCGACAAAATGTGTCTCGAGCAAGCCTTCCAGCACGTGTTCTGGTTACTGAGTTCACCGTCAATATAGACTACCTAGAATTATCCACTCAGTATAAATATCACTATATTTAAGTTATATTTTTTCGCATATGAAGGAAATGCCCAAAGATTCCACTTTTAACAGTTCCAAGTCGGGTTTGTTGAACTTAGGAACTTTCTCAACTAAGGTTGTACCTGCTACACGGCGTAGCCCTGCATTTCTGTGAGGTTTTTTCAAGATACAAGGAAAACAAATTTTTGGCAGATATTTCGTTGAAAAACTGCATTAAATAATAATAAATGCTATTAAAACAAAATAAAAGAAAAAATGCATAAATAATATGGAAATAATTTGGCGAAACAAAACATGCAATTGGATTTTCCTGAAACCAATAAAATTAGAAGCACTTTTTGCCATTTTAAAGCTCGACTTAAGCTGTTATGATAGAATGCCACAGGTTTAAGGGTGAGCTGAAATGGTGCTGAGTCGTATTGTGAGGACAAGATATTTGTAAATATCAAAATTCATCAGCAGCAAATACTGGAACTACTGGAAAATGCACCTTTAGCGCTACTTGCACTGGGAAATTCGCCCCGATTTAAATCCCCAAGCCTTTAGTTAGGCTTCATTCCCCTTTCCTTTCTCTTCTCGTTGGATGCCATTAAACATTTGAATCTTTTGCACAGCAATTAATTTCAAACCTCTGAACCATAAATTAAGTCGCCTGTCTATCTGTTTGAAAAGTTTTACAAACAGTATTATTGCCTTATTAAACTCTAAAGAAACAGTAAAACTTAATTAAAATAAAATAAATAAAATCTATGCTGTTATTTACATACATACATACATACATACGTATTTATGTACATAATTCTAATAGGTTTGTGGCTGCAGAGACGACAATGACAAGTGAAATTAAATCACTTATATTTAAAGCACAAAAAGTAAAAACAAACACAAACCGAATGTTACACAAATATAAACAACTTAAAATGGTACTTAAACAAATGAAATTTTGCTTTTTGTTCTTAATGTACTTAAGCCGACAACAATTCGTAACGTCAGCGGCAACAACAACCAAAAAAAAGCACAACAACAAAATAACAGAAAAAGAGAAACAACTCAAACACTTAATGAATTTTCAACGTAATCGCACAGTGTTAATCGCAATGCAAACCATGTTGTCTCAGGTCAGTGGCTCATTGATCGCACATGCAAAACACCAGCAACAACAACAACAACGCAAAATACAAAATTTTATTTTTAAAAGTATAACAAACACATTCAATTCAAAACTTGTTGAATAATTTTTGTTTTTGGCTTTCTGTTTGTTCGTTTTACTGCAGTCGTTCGTTTGCGTTGCTTCGCTGTGTTGGCCGGGGCTATTAAACAAAAATTTCGCGCTTCATTTTTCATTATGATGACGATGTGCACTTGTTTGTCTCGCTTTGGTCGTGTCAAGTGTTGGTTATAAGATTTTGCTCCACAGTTCTGGCGAACTATTTGATTGTGTTTTCTCAGTTTTCAAGTACTGAATGCTGAATTGGCGACATTCAGTTTAATGTAATAGAGGAGGGAGGACTGCAGCCACTTCTTTTAAGGATAAACAGGTGCCAGCATATTCCAACCCTTCCGTTGGCATTGCTTGACGATTTGGGACTTCCAACTCAAGTACCTTGTCATCCTTTTACCGTCTACGGATAACCCGAGCTACCGAGTAAGAGTTTTGTGTTATAGGCTGGCCCAAAACAACACCAGACGTTGCAAGCCCATGGGACGGTGCTGAGCGGCTGAGAAGTCATCAAATTGGGTCATATTGCAAGCGGCTGATGTGAATCAATTTACATGATATTATACTCCGCACATAATGACCTTTCAAGCAAACAAAAGACTTGGACGATCAGGACTTCAAATCGAATTAGATCTTTATATCCAGCAAATTCTCTTAAAGTGCACAATCGTGTGTGTAAATGTTGGCTTAATAAATAAAAAAACAACTATTGTATGAATAAGTGTTCGCACTAAACTTGTGCAGGTTTTTTCTTTACCCGATTCCATATCCTTTAGGGACAGACACCGTTTTGTACCCTCTATATCTCACTTGTCCTATAATAATTTCCACCTGGGATGCTCCACATACTGAGTATGTCACTCAATTTGTCTTCAAATTTGTAGTGAAATTTGTTTCACTTTTGGCGGCAATGAAGGAAAAAAAGTGTGTGCAATAATTTCTCATAAACGTAAAAAGTACGCGCGTGTGTGTGTGTGTGTGTGTGCATTTTAACCAAATCAATTACAGAAAAAAATTACACGTATCTATTGTACACAAGGAAAAACATCAATGATAACTGAAACCACTTTTAGTAATTAATAACAGTCATGCAAAGCTTGGTACAACGAGATGACCAGTTAAACTGGACTGGAAGGCCGAGATGATGCAGTGGAAAAGAGCCGCCGCGGCAGAAGCAGAATCAGTAGCAGCAATAAAGGAAAAAAGTGTATTGTGAACATTAAATTTTCAATTTGTTACGCATTTGCTGACAACATTTTCTAAACATTTTTCATATTCTTTTTTTTTTTTCTTCTTCTTCTTCTTATTTACATGAAAACAAACAGGCCAACAAATGGGATAAATCTCGGGCGAAAAAAGAATCAAAATACTAGTGTTTGTCTGCGAACATCAATTCGCAATTTGTTTACAGTTTTGTGGTTTTATTTGATCATTGTTGTTGTTGCTGTTGCTGTTATGTCTCTTCGTTTTTCATGTTATGCGATGCTTACGAGAACGCATAACTCTATTGACAGTTTTGACAAACTTAGGCCGGAATTACCTGTGGCTCTTAATAGTATCGCAGAGTTAAAGAGCAGCAAAATTGATACTTTAACCGTTATCTTGTTAAAATTGTATGAAAGGCCGGCCGGTATGATATTCATTTGTGTCAATGATAGTTGTGTGCAGGAGGATGCCAGACTGGAGAAAATACTGCTGTACTGTTTTAGTTCGGGAAATCAAGAGAAAACAGATAGAAGGTTCTATCACCAGTTTTAAACATTCTTCACGGATACGATTCCCGAAGCAACTTTCAAATTAAATAACTGACACTACCCTTGAAGAAAAGCAGGTTTTCTAGACGCACTTGTTTGCTTTCATTAATTGCTTACCGTATCTGTACTATTAGAAAAAAGTCGTCTTAGGGCCTTTTGTGTTTGATATAACGATATACACATACATACGTACGTACGTTTAAGTCATAATTGTCTTCATACAAAACCATAATTTTAAAGGAGAATAAAAAAATCATCAAATCTGGCAGCCGTTGCAGTATTGAGGTAATTAAAAAGGTTATGCGTTCGTACCTTTTAAGCAGCTCTGTATCTGCTTACAATGTTGATATACTCGTACAGGTGGTGTGAAAATTGTTAAATTTTCTGGTATTAATGTTTTTTTCAATCAGTGATTATAATTTATTAATAGGAGTATACGGACATTAAATCATTTCTACGATATTGACGTTTGATTTCTTTTTACTATAAATCATAAAAATATTTCTTACCCGCATTGTCAATACACAGATACGACATAAGTTTGTACATTGTTTTTTTACATTTACGAGGATGGTTTTTGAATTATCCTTCTCATTTGGCAGAGGGAGGAAAAACGTTTTTTTTTTTTCTTAGAAATGTTCTAGTTTATTTTTGTTTGCCAAAGTTTTTCATTTATATCAGAAAAAACGGTTGCCTTCAAATGACTGCTCATGTGTTCCGACTCTGCTACCGTGACCTCCAGAGGTGCGTGATAAATTTTTGACAGCCATTTAAGAGATCCGAAAGATAAATGGGAAAATGAATGCACTTCGGTCGCCTGATTTCTAGAAATGTTTATTGAGAAAGGAATTGTGAATATAGTTGTTGAAGGGCAGCTTTCCCGTCCGGTTCAGAAAAAAATACGAAAATCAAACTTCGAATCGGTAAGAGTAAATCACCTTTTAGTGCTTAGAAAAATAATGACCTCCGAAATTACCTGTCTTACTTCGTCAGAGCCAAATACGTTGCAGTAACGGTGGAACGGTGTAAACTGCTGCATCGCTACTTGAGGGAAACAAAATCGGATACCCCATTATATCCGATTATTTTCTCCGCAGCCCAAAAGTGGGCTTTGAAACCCAAGTAAACAAGTGGCGCAAACATTACAGTGATGGAATAGGCTGAAGTACCCAAACGAGACTTGATTGTTTCTTTGGACACAAGAAAAGTTTGTCAAATCTGAATTTTTGTGTCAGCCTTATCCAGTATTTTATTACTATTTATGCCACTCATTGCAAACTATACGAATTTTATAATATCAAATCAAAGAATATAGTAGTGGATAAAAGTCTCCGTACGACTTCTATTCACTCATATTGGGACCATAGTGAAGTACACAATGACAAATTGCTGTTTCATTTGTATTAAAATGCAAAAACTGAAATGAAAATTATTGAAGAAAAGTTTCTCTTTCTTCAATTGAAGAACACACATTAACGGCCAACTTCAACTTTGTCAGAGGAAGTACCAAACCATAGAGACAACTACGTCGTAGTTTTTGTCTGCAACAGAGCTGCCAGGCCAAAACACTGGAACACCCTTGCCTTGTCGTAACTGAAACGTTACACTGGCATCTTTCACAGTTTCCCCTCGACATCTGTTCTGTCAACTGTCATGCGTCGCCTGGGGAACTTGCGCAGTAACTCTCGTATTATTATTGGTTATCTGCTGCATTTACAAGTTTTAAAAGAAATTGTCAACCTGGGGCGAGTGCGAGCGGAGTGTGAGCGGAGTGTGAGCGTGAATATGCATGTGTTTTTGTCAGTTGAGTGTAGATAGAGGTTTTGTTAATATTCATTCATATCACTTTATGATTTAATTGAAAATTTGTGGCAGACGTTAATAAATATGATAAAAACTATTAATAACATTTTCCGTACATAAACAGCGACTTTTCTTGTTGCTTAAAATGTAGCACAAGCAACAGGCAACAACCATTTTAACCGGTTTTCTATTGTGTTTGTTGGCTCTTTGAGCGATTTTTAGGTTTTCAATGTTTTTTTTTTTTTTGCTTTTCTCATTTGGAAAATATGTAACTGAAATAAATTGGAGTTTTTTTCCAGCAACCAGATATGTCACAAAATGCCGGTATTGTTTTTTTCCGTTTGCCGGTTTGAGGTAAATAAATTATTATTTATGATTGTACAGGTATAATTTTTCTCAAAAACAAAAACCAATAATGACGCATGTCAATTAAATTGGTTTTTAAACTTAAGTCTTAATTAAATAATATTTCCTCTGTTTTAGTGAATGAACTTTAAACAAACCACAATAAATAATTGGGGCTCGGACCCCCCTCACCCCAAAGAAAAACAACATACTCGCATACATACATACACACACATGTAAATATTTGCGAAGCCCAATAAACATACGAGTGTGTACATATTTATGTATGTATGTTCTCGTGTACAAGTGGATATTTAAGATTAAGCCATAAATTATAAGCAACGTTTCCTTCCTCTTACAACTATCATCGTGCCTGCCGACGATCATAATTCAATGATGGACCAGAAAAGAGAAAAAGATTTTTAAAAATTACATTTTAAGTGAATCAACGCCTCTTTGTAAATGGCCAGTCTGCCTGCACGTACGTGAATGTTAAACGTTGGCTCTGCCTAGAAAAACATGGCCATAAAAAACTAGAAATTTTTTACAAACACTCTCTCAGCCAGCGTTTCATTGATTTGTTAGAAAATTAATTGAATATGCATTTGCATATCACGAAGACGTTGGCAAGTTGGCACAAACTTGTTTCGAAAGCCAGAAAGAAAGAAGCCTCGGCTGCCTTAAAATTCATCGCAGCTTCAAATTTTCAAATTATCATGAAACGCCTCTGAAAAAAGTGATGCTTGTCGCACTCCCAGTCGCACTGAGTGACCAAATAACACGCGAGCCACTTCTAAAAGCTCTGTAAATGTGTCAGCTCGCCAGCTGGCAGAGGGTGTTACCTTAAAAGGCGCTTAATTACACACATATACATATTTACATATATTACATTTAGTAATTGGTTGCGTGTTGAAAACCGCTAGAAACACATTAATGCTCAAGTTACACATTCATGTTTCGGCCGACAACAGGTTGTGCTGGAGATGGCCTCTTTCCAAAAATTCATTTTTAATTAATTTTACTACCGATGATTAGTGCAATAATTTTGCTCGTTGTGCTTCTGAACTTGTTAATTTGCTGCTGGGACAAAAACAGTTTCAAAACATGACATAATTTGTGGTGTTTTTTCAACTTTCACTTGTCTTACGGGTTTCCTTAATGGCGAGCGTTACTTGTTTAAAGAAGTGTTTGGGGAAAATTTTACATTCAGAATGCCTATTTATGTGATTATCTATTTTACATGATGTTTTTTGTTTTCCTGTCTTTGCAGGTGAGTAAAATCGTTGACTTGAGGCTTAATCTTGCTTCGTAAGATCTGAACTAGATGTCGTAAGTTATTTTGTTCTACTATTCAGGCAACAAAACAAATTATTGAACTCGACTTGAACGACTTGAATTTAGCTTTAGCTTTCAATTTGTAACCAAAAACAATGTACCTCATGAGCCCATTAGCCGGACTGTGTGCCTGGACACATAGTCACTTGGGTTATGCAAGCTCATAATGCATCTTCATGCTTGTCGCAATCAGTACAAAGTTAAAACCCCACTAGCGTCGCAAGGTATTGATTTTCTTCCCATTTCATGTCGGCGCTATTGTGACCGGTTACAGCTTTTTAAAAAGTGACAAAATGCACTGAAATTGTGCCCATTGTGGACTATCAATATAAACATTGTGGCGGCGATAATGGGAACACTTTATTGCACAATGTCGAGCAATCCAACTATAAAACATGCATCGATCTTCATCGGACCCTTGTGTGGTGATCAGAGTCAGCAATCAGCACCGATATTTGGGATGGTGAAACCAATTTTAGAAATTTCAACAACTGGCTCCTAAAATTTTACTTTTTTGACCTTAATAAGAGCAAAAATACAAACGTATTTCAAATCTTTTATTCAGATGTATGTATTAAAACATGAAATTGAATGTTGAAACAAGGAAAACACCGATTTTGCCATCCCTGATTTGAAAACATCTGTTAACAAAAGTGATGCGTTGTTTTATTCTCAGACAAACGCCACAATACAGCAGTTTTCCCGCCAGTTAAGACACAGTAATCTGCTCCCGATGATAAAATATGTCGATGCTATGACCTGATTGTAGCATTTATTGAGTTACGGACGATTTAAAGTGAAGGGTGTCGATTTTGTGACCACCCAATAACAATTTATGCATTAGTTTCAAATGTGTAGCGATATAGGACGGTAAAAATTGTCGAAGATTGTACGATTTGCGCGAAAATTGGTGGTTTAGCTGAAGAGCTGCGGGACAATGGGAAGGTTGTTAGTCAGTTGGAATCCGGCGTATGTAGAAATTTCTACAGGACAATTTCCACAAACCCATTTACACATCCAATAGAGATAATTTTTAGCAAACCTGCGTGCCCAGTGATGATTTGTCTTTAAATTTTTAAGGACATAAAAATTATTAAAACTTTATGTAAATATTTCTTCCTTCAGATGAAATGAAAAGCATTTTCTGAAAATTTTAAATTATGGCAGACATACATTTTTTCTAAAAGCTGGGGCACAAAGAATCCGTCATGCATTGCCCGTCGCCTGTTCCAACTCACAACTGAGTTAAAATACAGAGTTTGTTATGAACTTTGTCACATAGAGAGTGTCGGCTTCAAGGCAACGTATTAAAGTTGACCGCTATTTAGGTTTTTGTTCAAAAATAAAGACTTCATATGTGTTAACGAAGTACTCATTGCCCCAGCCTAATCCGTCGTTGCGTTAAGGTCGGGTAAAAAAGACGACGTATAACGCATGACGGATTCTATGTGTCACAGCCTTAAATGTTTCAAAAGAAAATGTATAAAAAAATTAGTTTTCTACAGAAACTTATTAAAATATTAAAATTTTCTCAGCCAGTTATTCTTTAGAGAAAAATGTTTTTTTTTTGATACAAAGTAATCGGACATTTTGGTGCATCATAAGACCATTTTTCGATCATGAATTATATTATTCTCGAAAAAATATAGAACCATTTATGATAAGAAGATAATGCTCTCAGAGTGAATCATTTCGAATAGTCGCTCATGATTCGATTTTCTGCTCCATATTATAATTTTTTAAATTTCAAATTTGTATTATTAGACTTTTTCTGTCTGCTGGCAAGTCTTACGGGAATCATATATTTCTTTACCTTCGTATTAGAAACACAGATTTTAAAATATTTTCTTTAAAAAGAGTTCATCATTTTTTTTTGCATTTTCAAAAGGTCATTATTTCTGTCATATGCAAACGATTTTTCAGTCACTCAAGCTATAAGTCAGTTTTCTATCATGATGACCTGAGCAGACCCACTTAGAGAGGTGATTTTTGGAAAAACTATTGCATCTATTTCTGATTGGTTGGTCAAAAGGAATTTTATTTCTTTTACGAACAAAGTTGCCTCAACCTGCGGCTTCTGTTAAGGGCAAACTCCCCTGTGTATCCAATTGGCTTCACGTTTCCTCATGGGTTGCCATAGCGTTAAAACGTCAAAGAACTTTATGTGACTTCTGTCAAATTACTTACAGCTAAAAACATAAACACAAACGTACCAGCCAGTGTGTATTTATGTAATTGTTTCATTAAAATTTAAGAAAACAGTCGGGCTCAAAACACAGACACGCACATAAATAAAATATAACTGGCAGACTTCGTTGTTTTTCTTAACAGTTTTGAGAACGACAGTAATGACTTTTGCATGAAATAATTATAATTAAATTGTCAGTGGCTTTAAACACAAATCATTCACTCAATTTGCTAATGAAATCATGAACTGGAATTCCTGCCATATCTTGGTTTTTGTTTTTTTTTTTCTTCCAAATATTTTCCCTCCGAAAATTAAGCAGAAACAGTGATTGATTTACCTGGTGTTGACGGCAGTTTATGGGAATAATAAATGAAGAAACCATATGACATGAATCGCCAAAGTATTTGTCTTTTATAAATATTTGTGCGGTTTATGTATTCAAAACTAATGGGTGAGTTGGTAGCCACAACGTACTGCCCAGCAGAAAACGTACGACCCAAGGACGGGCACTGCTTGGATTTCGACCATGAGATCATAGCGAAGCTCAATGAATGGGCGAGAATAGGGTTTTGTGTGAAAGTATTCTGTGTAATTTCAAGTAAGAAACTGATTTTGTTGTGACAGCAAAAGAAAGGAAAACCATAAGTGGGTTTCCCATTAAGGCCAAACGGAAAATCAATAAAATTTGCTTTCTTCTGAAGGCCAATACAGCCTTGTCTGACTGTGAAAAATTGTCATGTACCTACAAATTGTATGGAGCAAATCATAGTGAAGTTAACGGCGAACAAAACACCGAATCCATCGCCAGGCAGAATATTCCACTACAGATAACGGACGATGATGGTAGAGAATTCCGTCCCCCCGACCTGAATGAAGTCAAGATAGCAATATCGAGATTGAAAACAAACAAAGCTGCAGGACCGGACGGCCTGTCAGCGGAACTATTTAAGGCAGCCGGAGATGACCCCTGGTTGGGCGCATGCACCAGCTCATCTGTAAGATATGGTCCGAGGAAAGCATGCCCGACGAGTGGAATCTCAGCATCGTTTGCCCGATCCACAAAAAAGGAGACCCCTTCAACTGCGCAAACTACCGAGGAATAAGTCTCCTGAACATCGCCTACAAGATCTTCTCTGCCGTTTTGTGTGAGCGCCTGAAACCAACAGTTTGATAGGTCCTTATCAGTGTGGTTTCAGGCCGGAGAAGTCCACCATCGACCAAATGTTCACACTACGGCAGATCCTGGAAAAGACCCAAGAGATGCAAATCGACACCCACCACCTATTCGTCGATTTTAAGGCCGCATATGACAGTGTGTATAGGGACGAGCTATACGAAGCCATGTCTAGTTTTGACATTCCTACTAAACTCGTCAGGCTGTGTAGGATGACGATGGAGAACTCTCGCTGCTCCATCAAGGTCGGTAACGAATTCACCGAGACCTTCAATGTCAGAAAAGGCTTTAGACAAGGGGACGCACTGTCATGTGACTTTTTTAACATAATTCTTGAGAAGATCGTGCAAAACTCACACGCCAACAACAGAGGCACGATCTTCCAAAAGCCCGTGCAACTGCTACCATACGCGGACGACATTGACGTGATTGGTCGAACACAGCGAGCCGTCACTGAAGCGTTTGCTGGTATTTCAACGGAGGCGGCCAAAATGGGTCTAGCGGTGAACGAGGGCAAAACGAAGTATATGCTGTCATCAAAAAAGGACGCGTAACACCGACGACTGGGCCAGAACATCACCATAGGCAGCTATAACTTCGAGGTAGTGAAGGACTTCGTTTACCTTGGCTCCCAAGTCAACAGTATGAACAACATCAGTACCGAGATCAAACGCAGAATAACTCTTGCCAATCACTGTTTCTTTGGGCTCAAGAGGCAATTGAGTAGTAAGGCCCTTTCTCGAAAAACCAAGTTGACACTATATACCACTTTGATAATCCCTGTACTTCTTTATGGCGCAGAAGCATGGACGGTGTCGAAGGCGGATGAGGAAGTCCTTGGTATTTTCGAGAGAAAAGTTCTGCGTTCAATCTTCGGCCCTGTTTGCGTTGATGGTTTCTGGAGAAGAAGATTCAATCATGAACTGTACGGGTTGTACAGCGACATGAGCCTAACCAGGCGCCTACGGATCCAACGGCTAAGATGGTTGGGCCATGTAGAGCGTATGGAGAATACTGCTCCGACCCGTAGAATCTTCGATTCCGAACCTGTGGGACAACGCAGTAGAGGACGCCCACGGAACCGATGGCGCACACAAGTGGAGAGGGACCTCAACCAACTTGGTGTGCAAAATTGGAGAATGCTGGCTAAAGACCGTGCCAGCTGGAAAGCTTTGTTGGTTGAGGCCCAGGTTCACCACGGACTGTAGCGCCAAAAGAAGAAGAAGAAGAAATCATAGTGAAGAGACGTCAATGTCATGCAATTGGAAAACTGTTTTTGACAGCGCGTTAGAGAATGAAGTTGGCTGCAGTAACTTGCATCTCTTTAACACAACTATAATTTAAGCTTTTTTCGCTTCATGACTACCAATTCTATTTTAATTTTTATTTGGGGACGCTCACCACCGCCCCCTTGGTGGTTTACGTGGAACACATTGGTGACAATACCTTGCGATAACACTCGAGAGTCGAGAAACCGAAATCGCAAATAGAACATCAAGCCATAATTAGACTTAAATAACAGGTACGGAAACTTCTGAGAAGTCGGGTTTCCGTGTCAACCGAGGAACCTGTTCTCCTCTTTTGTTAAACAGCGAAAACGGTGATATCAGTTCAGACAAACTGTTGGTGCTTTTAATTAACTACCGATGAACGTCAATTCATATACGGCAACTCTTCTTAAAATTTTTGTTTTTTGCTGGGTATTCACAAAACAAGTCAATATTAATATTGCATGAATATAAACTAATAAATCACTTTAAATTTATATTAAATAAGTGTCATGGATTTCGTTTTAATATTCAGAACATGTTGCGCTTATTAAAAACAATTAGTTATTTGTTTTGCACCTCGAGGAAAGTGTTTGGTATGAAGTGGAAATAAATTTGAATTTCAAATAAGTCATGGGAAAAACGTAAAAACTGTAACGGATTTGGTGTTAAATTGAACAGCTCAAATGGCCATGAGGAACGATGTTTGCCAATATCTTGAAAGGATAAAACAGAAAGAATGCAGCAGTTTAGCCAGAAATATGTTTTTAAAAGATATGTTTATTGGGTTTTCAAAGAATTTCGCTCAGAAGGTGATAGAAATCAGAAACATTCGAAGGGGCCAACAAAACGGTGGCGCCTGTTATAAAATAAATTTGACGTAAATCAGCCAAAAATTTGAACAGCCCCCCACCAAAACTGCGCCATTCTCAAAGGAAAGCACAGACGTCAACAGTCCAACCAGCCAACCGGCAGTCGCTGCCGAAGAGACGTGCAAATTTAAATGTGTCTTGAATAAAATAGTTTTAAGAATTTAACAAAAAAAAAAAAAGCAGACACTTATAGGAAATCGTAGACAAATTATCCAAACAATTTGTCTGACATCTATTTTTAAAGCAAAGAAGCAAAAAACTGTATATTCTCGGTTGCGCTGTTGTGGCTGGCAGTTAAAGGAAATGGAAACAAAAAAACGAAAACGAAAATCCACCGCAGCCCATAAATCAATTTCCACATGAAACCAGCGGGGGATCAATTGAAAAGTAATTAAAAAGTATAAGACTAGAAACAACAAGTACTTGAGAAACATTTCGTTTCCTCTCATTAACAAAAGAACACAACAAGTGTCAATTAGGCAAATAAACTTGGGAAAAATACTATTCCGAAACCTTCAGAATGCACAACTGAACGTAAATGGTCTTTAAAATCTCTCTAACGAGTTTTCACAATTTGGCGTCCCGAGGCGCACGTACAGATATTGACAAATTTATGCCGGCTCGAAGTGACGGGAAACACAACCTGGTATCCAGTCTTATGCAAATTTTTGCTTCAGCTTTCCACGCCAAAACAAGAACGAATCAATTGCACTTTTGCTCAGTTATTTGGAAACTCATGTGAAAGTGCAGGAATTTTCCTTGTTTTTCTACAGTTTTACGAGATTTTGATAAGATTTGAGTTCTTTTTGATGTTCAATTAAGAGATTAATGGATATTGTATTGATTTAAAGCAAAAGTCACAGGCGTTGATGCCATAAATTAGATTCTTTTCAACCCAATTTGGCCCAACTCAATCACCATAAATCTTAAAAAAACACAAAAATATGGATTTTATTTTTCTCTTCAAAAAAAAAAAAAAAACTTTTAAAATAACAAAAACATAATGACTTTTTTTCTACCAAAAACCGACATTTCTCTGCAAATAAAATGGGGTGTATAAAATTGATTGTTCATTGACTGTGATACTTTACGCAAGTGGCATTAACGTTATTTGAGACTTCCTTCCTTGGATATGAGCAGGACTTCGTTTCGTTACATGCCAACCAGAGTTGCCGGTAAATTTTTGAGAAATACTTAGACGCAAACAGATTTCACCTGCAAAAATCCCTACGCCATTTAAACATTAGAAAATTTAAATCTGCTACAACATCGAAAGCAGTTTTCCAAGTTAATCTAGAATTGGTCTCACTAATATTCCCGTATCCAACTGAGTCATATTGGCCTGTTGCAAGAATATTTTGTCCTTTTATTAAGAATAATAATAAAGTTGCACTCTTATTTCGAAGGGCTCTTTTATCGCTCAAGAATTAGTCTCAGTCTCGGTTTCAGGGTTAACACTGCGCTCTTAAATACAAATAATTTAACTCTCAAACTGCGATTGTGTCAATTTTCTGACTGCAACATTCTATTTGCTAAAACCTGGTGCCACTAACGCCATAAATTTAAATAGATTGTGAGCTGAAAGGCAACACCGTGTGGCTAACATTTTTACCATTTCACTTTCGCTTATAAAACCGCTTATTTTCAGGTGAGTAGAAGTTGAAGAGGACATCGATGTTATTCAAAACCAATAAATAAAAAAACACTCGATTTTTCATATCTCTTTTTGTAGTTACGTGGTTTGGCATTTCAGCTAACGATGCACCGTTCTTTTGAACTGAAGTTTTAAAATTGTTATAATTATTTTCCTGAAAAAGATTTTTAGTTGTTGTTCATTAAAAACAAAAAGGAACCTGAACCGTGAAGGCAAATAAGAGCAACTGTTAAAAAAAGAGCTAAAAAATATAGAATCGAGAAAATTTTGTTAAGAAGTTAGAAATGAAAACTGTATGTGAAATATTAACGAAACCATGCAAGTGGACCAAGTGAGGAGCTGCCAATCACCTCTGGTTGAAGTTGAGCAAAAACCCCGACTATGTTATTGTTCGGTCGATTGCAGCTCATCGGCATAGAGCTGCGACTTCAAGGAAAAGTCTAGTGGGGTCAAATCGTACGATCTTATTCGTGAAACCGCGCCACCTATTGCGAGAGATAACATCACTCTCTAACGTGCATCGTTACGTCCGCTGTTTTCATGTAGCACCATTCTGCTAGAAACACATGTCATCTATGCACGTCCATATCGGTCCATTCGCTTCAAGGTCCATTTGATACAGAGCATTTTTTACTTCAAAGTACTGGTCCATCAGTAACTCTATAACAAACAAGAGATCAGACAGACGCCACTAAAACAACATGGCGGTGACAGGCCGAGAATTCAAAGCCGCTTTACAAAAACAAGACTGTATTATTTTTTGACTTAGTCTTATTTCAAAGCAGGTATTAAAACCAAAAATTATTTTAAAATTAAGTGGGTTTTATAAAAAGATTATTGGTGCAGTCTTTTCCAGTGCTTTGCAGAAACGATCTTAAAGTTGTGTGACATGATAAAAAATCTGTCTGCGTTGGCATTTGCACGTGGTGAAGGGAACAAAACCCGTATTAGTTTCGATTAATTTGGAAATACCACCTCTTCGTTGTCTGATTTTGCTCCATTGCAGTTAGAAGTCTATCGCTACTTTTGGCAACACGGATTAATTTCATCTTCCTTTTGTGCGTTATTTCGAATTTCACCCTCAAAACTTACCCTCTTACCCTCATGGTGCTCCAAACACTTAGCAAAGTTATTTTTGCTCTGCGTTTAGTCACAGCATATAATAATCAAAATGTTTGTAAACAAAACTTTTTTCTGTCAAAAGAAATTATTATTTGTACCCTCTTCCAGCTGACACGCTAGAACTTTAGATATAAACTGTTTGATTGTGTGTGATTGCGCAGTGGATTCGTAATAAATCACTTAAATTATTTTACCTTTTGGCTAAATCTCACCCCAACAGAATTTTAACTCACTAAAACTTTATTAAATTTATTTCGTACGAGGGACGGAGTGTTTCTTAGAGGACCAGAGATCACAAAGTAAATCCTACTCGAAGCTTTTTTTTAAGTGTACATACAATTAACCCCAACCTCTGCTGAAAACGGTGTAATTTGGATTCAATAAAAAACTTTATAATTACCAACCACAACTAAGTTGGAGCATAGAGCTGTGCGTTGCCTGAGGCCTGGCGTTAAGTCTTACACTGTGTTATAAACAATATTGCGAACTTAAACGCTTAACAAACCCCTCTAAGCAAAAATTTATTAAGAAACTAAATGGCCGTTTGCAAAGTGAGAAAGCTGAAATGGTACCATTTTTACAAGCTTTTGCAGCCAACTTCATGTTGTAACGGTCTACCAAAGACTGTCTATTGCAGGATACACTCCATACAATTTGTATGGTCGTTTCTGTATGAAGAAGAAGGGGTTCTTCGATTGACACGACAACCAAAACTCGAAGAAGCCGTTAACAAAGATCAACAGGAATCAACATGTACCTGGGGTCCCAGTATCGGTCCTGGGTGAAGATCCCTATCTGGGTGTGGTTTTAACCGAAAAACTGATAATAGCAGTATATTTTCTGTGACCCATATGACCCCGAGGAGCTGCATTTTGCAACAGATTCCTCCAATTCATAGAAACTACATGGTGGGTAATTTTTAGCTGAGTTTTGTTCAGGCTTGATGTTTATTTGGGATTTCGGGCTGGACTCAAACACTTCGAGTTCATCCACTGTTCAAGAGGAATTAAAGACCCTCCGCTACCAATCAAAGATTTCGTGTTATGGTGAACCATTGACAAGTTGACCAAGTGAAGTTGGTCAGATTAGGCCACATTATTTTCACAACAGGGTTTACAACGAAGAATTTCTTTAGATTTGCAAATCCCTTTACAGGTCGTCAGTATTCAATATTTTATTTAGAAATAGACCGGGGTCCTTAAGGTTAAAATAACTGGCTCAAAGTTTTTCAAAGCTGCGCCATACGGCGAACATTGCACTAATATCATATTGCGTATAATGCTGTCCATGGCTCCTTTACATCAGAAAAAGATTGATTTCACTTTAACATGTGGCCGGCCTTATTGAAACCCCCTTTATGATTGCTTTTGAATTTATAAACGTTCAGGTGAAATTTGTTTAGCTCTTTATTTGAACTAAATCGCCATTGATTTCTATCAATCCAGAACTTTTTCAATTCAGAAGAAAACGTGATACAATAATTTCCCACATCAAACACAATTAAATTTGAACAGATGTTTAATGAAAGCAGCGCTAAATAGAGATGCAATCTTTACACACAGCGTGTCGTAAAAGCACCGAATCACGTACAAAACCCAGCATCAAAGAACAAAAACACAAAAAAGATGTAAGTACCGATACATATGGAAACCTGTGTGAACGCGTGTGTTAATGTGTGTGTGTGTGACAAACATACACTTGTCATGAAATTATTATTGTCCGCTCAAACATGAATCTCATTTAAATACGAGTACGTTTGTAATGATGTCAGAACGAACACGGGTCTGGCACCCTCTTGACTGATACACCTACAAACCAATTCTAACACTGTGAAAAAAGCTTTGAATCAGATCAGATCAGATCAGAACAAAAGCAAATGCAGTCTTTACAAATCCCAAAAGCGCAGCCAGTCTGTGATGTGTAGTTTTTTTTTAAGAATATTTAAGGCAGCAGAGGTGCGAAGAAAAAAATTACTTCAATCAAGCGATAAATTTACGAACAGAATGAAAGTTTGTTTAGCCTGAATACGTACGTATACACTTAGAGAAAAGGCTTTGAAAATGTTATTATTCATAAAATATTTATATAAGTTTTTGTTGAGTTGTAAAAAGGAAGACAATGACTAAAATTTCGCCAAGAAAATTTCCTTTTTCTGTTTTAGATTAGGAAGCCATTGACTGCAATTTTAAAACCTTTTTGTACGTCCATGGTGTCGAACGTGACAGCTTTATGCGCTTAAAAAGGGAAAAGAATATTTTCAGACTAAATTTTAATTAATATCAAGGCTCCTAATCTAACTAGTTTAAAGCTGATCACGCGCGGAATTGCACATCAAAGAAATTGGCAAAACAAGTAGTGGTGCGAACGTGACAAGTCAAGTCGAAGTAGTTTTCGAAGCGTCGAGTTAAAAGGCGAATTTCTTGAAACTTAACACAACATTTCACTTCAGTTAACTGCAGAACTGTGCAGAATCAATGTTGCGGATTTAAATTATTTGAGCTTTTTTTAAAAAAAAAATTATTATTGCAAGTTTCTGAATATTTCAGAACTATTTTGAGTATCTTTTACAGTGTTTTTTCCAAAAACCTGGTCCCAAGAAACTTTGCAATTGTAAAATGTATTTTGCTTGAATGAAAAATCTTGTATCTGTGTCTTCTTTAAGCAATAATTAAGACCAATACGTGACACCTCGAATGTGACATTATTTGGTTGATAATACAACTGAGTAACTAACTTGTTCATAACAGTAAAAAATAAATATTGTTTGGGTAAATTAAAATAATGTCTTTAGCGAATATGCGGGCAGGGCTATTTTTTACGAAAATGCCTGCAGTTTTTGGGACCAGGAATTAAAGAAAACATTAATTTCTACATTTTTCTCTTACTGATTGAGCTGATGGTTGGATGAGTCAAATCTAAAAATCTAAATATTTTTCTATAACAATATGTTTAAGAAAAAAGCTTTTAATAATTTTTTTGACGCGGCGGAAGTTTTGACTGAAATGTCCTTATTTGGCCGTTAAAAGGGCCTCAAATAGCGATACCGGAAGACATTAACGAATGTCCATACTTACATGACTATAATATCGTTATTCTTGTTCTTTACCAAACATCTATCGCCAGTGATCAACTGCCTCCAGAGTCAGAAAACTCCCAGCAAAAAGATAAAAGTACAAGGCAAGCGTGAGAACGAAATCTCCAGCCATCTCATGGACTTGAGGTAGCCACAAACTTTTTTGTTCTGAGAAATTTCGAAATCTTGTCTGAGCAGACACATTGTCGACGACATTTTCACTGTTCACACCAGAACAATGTCAACATTTTCTCTATTTTGTGCCTGTTTTCGCTTTTATTCCTCTTTTTTGTTTGAAGAGTCGTCCGTGTCACTGTTTCAAGATCCATTACAATTAGCGGGATAGTTTCGTAGAGGAGTGCTTTGCGCACATCAGGCAGCAGGCCACATGTTTTCAATTTTCGATCGCTAATATCGCTGTCATTGTAAGAAAATGGTACCCTGCAGGTGAATCATCTGAAACCATCATTTGTGTAGGGTACAGGTTAAGCACTCCAAGTAATCATTTATGATGCGACGTACCTTATGGGTTAATCGCGTCAAGAATCATTTGTGATACGATTTTCTGATTCATTTTTTAAAAATGTTTTCTTCATATTTATAATAGTTTATAGTTTTTAAATATGTCTTTAATCAATTTTCTATTTTTTGGGTTATTTGTCCATCGTTTTCTGTCCTCTGGTGAGTCTCTCTGGAATCACATTTATTCCTTAACTTTTATATTTAAAATATTTCATTCGAAATAGTTTTATTAATTTTCTTGTGCATTTTGCGGCTTTATTCGCAATAAATCACTATTTCAGCATATGGAAATGTCAGATATGAGACGCATAAATCATAAATCAGCTTCGATGGCCAAAAATTGTCGGTGAATTTATCCTCCTGTCATCCAAACGTTAGCTGGGTGGGATTGGGTTCGACATATTTATATATATATATATATATATATATTTTTAAGACTGAAATATAAAAATATGACAGCACTAGAAAAATACTTAGAAAAAGAATTTTTCCTTTTCCGATAAATATGTTTCTATATAAAATTTTTATTTTAGGGACTGTCCTACAGCATCGAACGATAACGTTTTCCAGCTGATTTGCAGACTATTTATGAGCTTTTTGCCAACTTCATCTAACGCCCACATTTATGTTATATGTGTATTAATATTCGACATCGTCCATCGGAGAGTCCTTAATTTTCAATTTTGCAAGAAAATTTTTTGAAAGAAATTCTTTGCTAATTTTATTTCTCATTCCCAAATTTTTTTTCCCAGTGCACTCAAAGAACAAACGCTTTCATATCAAATTGTAGGTGAAAAGCAAATATTTATTTCAGTTCTGTTTTCTAATTGAGTGGACAGGTGTTGAGAGCTCACACAAAAGAAGATAATCAAATGATAATCAAGTTGTCTGCGTGGTGGCGTGGTGGCGTGGTTGCTGCGGCTAAAATAATAGAAATATTTAAATTTGTACTTAATATTATTGCATGTTGTTAAAAACTTATAGATTCAACATTTTTGTTTAAACAATTAGATGTTCTGAGCTTGACTCGTTTCCTCAGAAACTCTGCAAAGCAAAACTGGGTGACTTTACGGCTATTCTTGTTCAAATTCGAATTCCGTCACAGTTTGTGGTGATCATTATCACCACAGCAAACAGCACCAGCTTCAGAGCCATCGGTCCAGCCACGCAACAGTGTTATTCCATCTTTCTGTTTGTTTTCCTCTTTTCCCATTTCCACATGTCATGTTGAATTTTCTCCAGTTGGGTGTAGGCGCAGCAGCCAACGAGACAGCAAAAGTAAACGGCATAATTTCGAAATGCTAATGATGCACGTTAAAGTCGGTTGTACGGAAGAGGCCAACAACAACAACAACAACGGCAACAAAAATATGAGAAAAGAAATTCAACAATGTCCATTTGCAGCCTTGTTATGATAATGAGCTGAGAGGAGGCGAAAGATGTTGCTGCCAGCCTCCACTGGAGTAAGAAATGGGGGAAAAAAAGAATTATAGTGGAAAAAGTGTTGTGTCTTGTACTCTTGCATGTTAAATTACTTCGTTTGACACTTGAGTACATTTTTACACATTTAATCATTTATCACTTGTTGGTTTCAAAATCGAAAACATATTTTTATGAAGACTTTAATACGTTGTCACTCATGTATGATCGTTAAACTAAAAGTCCCCCATTAAGAAAATCAAAAACTTTCATTTTCTGTACAAGAACCAGCAAGTGATGGCAAATAATGGCCTGTCATGTGGGTACGGGAAATGAGAGTCACTTTTTTCAGTTGAATATTACCAAGAACCATTTGTCTTATTTAAGTTAAACACTTTCGTTACAGTTGCCGCTTATTTTTTGTTTGCTTTTGAGCGGCACCACACGGTGGTGACACATGATTCCTCCGCCAGGACAGGAAATTTAGACGCTGTCTGTCGGGTCTGTTTCACGAACTCGAACATTAACGTGCGTCCCTAACAAAAGGAAAAGTCGGATTTGTGTTCAATGTTGCCAACTGTATAGAACTTATTCGTTTTCAGAAAGAGAAATACCAGAAATATAATATGGCTGTCGTCCAGAAATAAATTTTTGTCACAGTCCAATTTCAAACTTAAATATGGGCTTTAACTGGGACTGACTCTTGTGTTACGACCGACATTTTTTGTCTGCCGGCAACTGAAAAGAGAGAGAAAACTCAAAAAACTTTTTCAAATAAACGGAAGAGTGTTGAAAACTGGTATTTACTGCCTTATAGTTCCACTTTTCAGGGCCAAACTACAAGCACCCTGTCCAGTATCAATCAATATTTTCGTGTTGATATTTTTTCTCTCCGAAAAATAGTTATCGGACTCAACTGAAAGCAAATCGATATGCAAGTAAACTGGACATCTTCAAAGTAAAAGTTGTGCTTGAAGCCAAACATTTTGGAGATTCAAAAAAAAATTATTTTACGACTCAGGATTCCGCAAAAGTAAAAAAATGTTTATCTATTTTTTTATTTGATGGACTTTTGTGATAAAACCGAACTGCAAGAAGCTAAAAGGGGGTGGAATTACGTCCGCCGAATTGTAAGTCCGGCGTGTGCGGAGCGACAGTTTTTTGATAGATGGCATGGCAACAAGATGGCGTGTAGCAGGCATTTCCTTTTTTTTTTATATTGCTCTTGTACCAAACTCTCCACACTGCACTATTTTTGGCCGATTTAAATCACTCAGTGCTTAAGCAAATCCATGCCTAAGCTTTAATATCTGGTCCACATGGGCTTTCACATGACCTATAATTGCATCCTTTTACAAATCGGTTTGCAATTGCTTCAATCAAACTTAAAAATTATTCATCATTATGGTTAAACGTTCAAAACTCTTAACGACGTTTTACGACTTTGTTTCATATTTATTGCGTAAATCCATTATTTTAATTTGATTTGTAGTTGTTATTTCTTAATTATGATGCGGTTGTAAATACAACTATTAACATAAAATGTTAATTGTTCAATAAATTTCGGATTTCAAATCAACTTCGCGTTTGATCAGTTCAGTCTTGAAAAACATGTGGCTCTCAAATAAATAAACGATTACAAATTTATTGGCAATATTTTCTTTTCCTTTTTGTTTAGTGGGAAAAAGGTCTCCACTACTTGTTATGAAAATCAAAAGTATTTTACATATCTGTATAAGTGGGTAATTTGTTTTAAAAGTCGTAATTAAATAAAAAAAAGAAAATCTTTAAATTCCATCCAACAGCTAAATACTTTGACCCAATTTTTGTGATCATTTCAGTTTGATACGAGCAGTTTGTAGTGATTTATAAAGAGCTTTAACAATCTTATATCTTATTTGAAATCTGGATATTTTTCATAGTTTATTTACGAGCACATCCAATCTTTTGCAAAAAGACTATCACAACACAAAAAACAACATATTTAGCTGTTATTGGCACATCGACAACAACGAGCTGCCCGGCTACACGACTGCAATCGTCTGGCACTTAATTATAGTTGAAGTGACAAGCACGTCGCAAACAGCTGATTTGAAGTCTGAGCTCATTTCTACAAAAAGAGGATGACTTGTTTGTACCTCTTTGCCCTGTTATGCAAAAGTCTTCTTGTTTTGGCGCTACAGTCCGTGGTGAACCTGGGCCCCAACCAACAAACTTTTCCAGCTGGCACGGTCTTTAGCCAGCCTCCAGTTGGTTGAGGTCCCTCTCCACTTTGTCCCACAGGTTCGGAATCGAAGATTCTACGGGTTGGAGCAGTCTTCTCCATGCGCTCTACATGGCCCGACAATCTTAGCCGTTGGATCCGTAGGCGCCTGGTTAGGCTCATGTCGCTGTACAACCCGTACAGTTCATGATTGAATCTTCTTCTCTGTGAACGCAGAACTTTTCTATCGAAAATACCAAAAAGTCAGATTCTAAAAGCATTAAAATTGCTCCTGCTTCGCAATGGGCGTATACTTTTTAATTTAAGCCCATGTTTTTAAGATGTCTTAGTCGATTATCTAGTTTACAGACGACAGAAGGGAAAGGACATTAACCAAATGTAATAAATTGTTTTTCCGAGTAGTTTTCTTAAATTTGCAAGAGTTCAGTACATGTACGTAACCCAAGACCTAAACACTGCTTGATCCACACTTTACGCTGTTGTTTATCTTGCTTGCTTAAAGTTGCGATAACCGATAACTGGCATTGGCATACAAAATCGTTCTCATAAAACAGATTGTAACCGTTTGTTTTATCGACGACTGTAAGACTATTTATGGAATAGTCAAAACTGTTTTAACGGCCTTTCAATCTACCCAATAGGCAGAGAAATACGTTAATACCTTAATCACATCTTTCGGGCGTCCAAGCACCGCCTAAGATAGACATTGACATATCCAATAACAGTTCGAGTGATGGCGTTTCATTACTCGGTTTCGAATGCCATCATCCCAACGTACGATGCATTTCACACGATATCGAAAGCCACGATACGGCATGAAAAACTCTTATCGATTTTGTTCGCTTGTTTTTTGACTTGATATGGTTTTGCCGTTCACGATACGAATGCACACATACGTAAATACATACATGTAAAAACGAGTATTAGTTATTTCATGAAGGTTTTTCAAATATCCACATGTAAATAATTTATGATAAAATACATTAAATCATATTTTAATAGATTTATTTTACAATGTAAATCGTTTTATGGAAGTGACACGGTTGTTAATTGAGCGACGCTGTCGGCTTTTCAGGTAAATTTTGCTTAAAATGTTGTATACCAATATTTTACTGTCTGAATATATTTGCACAACAACAACAAATGTTTGCTTTGTAATAAAATTATTATAGAAAAAACCAAAGACTGCAAGAAAAAATTTGCAAAATTTTAATAATGCGCCCTCTAGTGGTTGCTTTTAGGCTACACGATACTGCTGGCCTGCATGTTAGAAAGTTAAATCTTTCATGGTTCCACCTAAATGAAAGTTGTCAGAACAGAAGCAGATATGAAGAAAAGATTTCTCGAATATCATCTCAAACTGGTTCCATACTGAATTGGAACGCCTGTTACTCAGGGCGTCTACTTTGAATGCCACCAAAAATCAAACATTAATTTGGCTGAGCTGAGTGTTACACATACAAACATATTTCGCCAAAAAGTGGGACCACGCATCCTTTACAGGCATCTTGTTCAAACTCCCCACCAAATAGCAACTTTCCAAGGATGATTGTGTGGGTTGGCGTCGTCCCATATACAGGAAATTTGTTTATTATACCGGCTATTCGCCCAAAAGATGCGCTTCCGCGCTAAAGGTGAGATTTTGAGACTCTCTAGGGTATGTAATTCCAATAGATTTGGATAACACAGGCACATATATATGGGCATGTAGGTGTATGTTGTTCCCATTAGCACATACGAAAATATATTCAGTTTTGTTAAAAATTCATGTGAATTTAACGTGGCTTGCAGATGAAATAAAATATTTTACCACGACCATGACGTTATTACAACCTGTCGTTAGTAAAAGGCAGCATTGGAATGCATTACAACTTTCTTTCAATCTGTAAGTGATCGATACAATTCTTCTACTTGTGCTTGAAGTTGCTCCATATATCTTCTCCTCTACTTAAGCAACGCCAGTCCTGCATTGATCTTTTCTTTCTTTTCTATTTAATTAAAATTATTTGAACTTAAAATGAATTGAATTTAATAAAAATATATATCAAGAACGTACCGCATGTTCCGTCAAATCGAACGAACACGTTCGCCAAAGAGTATTTTGAAAGTTTGTGTTACTAAAATTTTGCGTCGCTTACGATGGATGTGTCAGCCTGAATCAATTATTTGCTGTTTAAAATACTTGTGAACTTCATCGTTCCCCGTCCTGAAATGTCCTTATTTTGTATTAAGACGTGTCAGAAATTCATATAATAAGAGGAAGAGTGATGGTGTGAGAGCAAAATGTTATTTAAATAACCAAAAATACGATAAACGATTTGGGGCCCCATCAGACTTCATAGTTTTTATAAATGTATTCAAGTAGCAGGTTTTTCATCTGAGCAGAGTTGCATTTATAGAAAATAAAAATTGCCCAACCAGCGTTTTGGTAGACGCTGTCATCCGGTCGTCGATGTTAGTGACAATTTACACCGTTCAATACATATTTCTCATTGAAATCGCTTTGTTGTTGACACACAGCAATTCTTATTGCTTGTGTCGTATACACATATTTACACACACTCGTGCTTTTTGTGGAGTACGAATAAGAAAGTAAAACGAATTGAAAGTACAAGCAAGTCTACACTCATCTTATGTTCCCCTCACACCGATGCCAAGGCTGGGAAAATTGCCTGTGTAAATGCCAACTAGCGAATATGTTTCTTCGTCATTCACATGCTAAAAATATGGCAATTAGAAAATGTTTTTGAATAAAAATATATAAAAAAGCTGCGCAATTATTTCTTTTCCACGCAAAGTGAGTTTTTCTGTCATCGGCCTAATTTCTGCTGTAAAATAAAAGTTTGAATTGGGTTCGTGATGTCCACTATTTATAGAAATATTATACAAAAAATCGGGCTTCCAACTTTGTAAATCTCGAAACGTTGAAAGCTCGTTGCTTTTAAACTCCCGAATAATCGATTAGCGCGCAATGAAATTTCAATTTCAAAATGACACGTTGCCGGTTTTTAATGTCGGACTGAATCACCAACTGAACCACCGGTCTCAAAGTGATACAATAAAGTGTGACAAGTTTTACGCTTCCATCAGAAAATTAATTTGCTTTTTGTTTGTGCGTTAGAAAAATATTTTTGTTGGTTTTTTTAAGAGTGTGAAAAACAAATTTCGCTGATGAAATACTCGAGTAAATAAAATTAATATCTTTTTATTAGTTGAAAAAAAAAATGATCAGACTTTTTGTTTGTTCAAAATTAATTGAAGAACCACAACTGCTCATCTAAACAATAAATAAATGATATTAAATAACAAACAAAAACAGATTTAGGGAAAGAAACCGCAACTAGTTTCGATCAGGCCCCGGCGAGATTCGAACTCACGATCTCCTGTTTACTAGACAGGCGCTTTCACCAACTAAGCCACGGCGCCCCTGTCGCACTCCAAAAAAGAAAACAAAAACGTATAAAAGAATATAAAATGTTTGTGCACAAAAATAAGTTTTATTGCAAGAACATACAAAAGATGGCGGCCAAAAATAATCGCCAGAACAAGCACTTGTGAAACGAAAATATATTATATGTATAATCGAACATAAAACATAATTTGTAGCGCCGGTGGATCTCTTAGCGAAATGCTCAGATGCTGAATTTTGATACATTTGAATTGAATAACGTGAAGCGTTCAATAGAACTAGTTCGTATCTGCACTACACAACTCTGATGGGCCATCTTAAGAGTCGTTTTCTATCCAACCTGCCAAGATTTTAATGAATTTTTGTTTATATTTTTTCCTTATTAATTACTTTAACAGGCAGAATAAAAATTTCTAATTAACTTCCTCTACAAGAAATTGTAGACTTAAGGATGATATTGAGTTCAAAATTTCGTGCGAAATTCTGTCAAACTGCATTCAAAATATTTGCAGTGTCTAAGTGTATATTTTTTGAACATCTTGTGGTCGAAGAGTTGAATAGATCGTATTTGTGCACGACCTTGTAGCGATTCATTCCGGGTATTTGGTACCAAATACCAATGAAGAATATAAACCTAAAGTACGAATTCCGCATTTTTATTATTTAAACAAACTTGAAGGTCCTTCGTTAGCGGTTGGTGTCTTGTACTACGAGTTTTAGAATTTTCTCGTACCATATACTAAGAACCGATATATGTATGTATATGGGAGTTCTCTTGTGGCCTTGATGTGTATTTAATGAATTAGATGTACTGCAATCACGGAGTTCTGTTCTATAGATTAGTTTCGATTCTTAAAACATCGATACGCACTAAGCAATGGAATGTTTGAAAATGGGTCCGTAAATGCAACTGTGTTATATGTGAGTGCCGGAAATGGTCTGCAATGTTGTACAGATCTTGCAGCTTTCTCCACTTTTGCTTCGAACTAATTGCGGGTTGCAATAAACATTGCGTATGTTCTTGTCATTATCAAACCCTGATAATTTACTAGATTCAGTTGCCGATTCACGCAGAGTTTCACGAAAGTGGTTACACCTTCAAATATGTTTCTCTTGATATCCGGAATTAATCTTGTAACTTTTTGCGATTTGGAACGCTCATCAATAATTGAAACGCTCTCCTCATTTCAGCTACATAATTATATATGTAGAACAGCGGCCAAATATTCTCTGACTTTTTCGAAGCTCTTATTTGTCTGCCTTTCTCTTCTACAAGAAGAAGCTTTCGCGCAATTAATTGTACGAAGAATCGTATTGTTTGGAAACTACAGAAACGTGTACAATTTCTTATCATCTCTTCCATTTTACTTGTTTTTTATTTGTTAATAATGCGGTTTTTCTAAACAATAGTTTTGTTTCTTTTCAAGTATGCGGCAAGTTACGCAAACCACTCGTGCTTTTGTCAGGGCTGCCAGGTTCAAGTATATCTTTTCACAAAAATAAAATGTATGATTACACAAAATCTTAAATTTTTGAAGTATGTAGTTGAAAGTAAGAGGGATTTTTGATATGACATTTTGCTTTTGATCTACACTTTCCGTTTCTGTAACTAATACAGGATTATCCCTCCGTAGTGGATTGGCCGACCAGTGATTGCAGAAAAAATTCATTCTTCAGATATACGGAATAAACTGTCCTGCCATTTACAATATTGAAAGCTTCAAGATAAATGTCCTCCTTGTCATAACCAATTTCCCTAGTTTCAGTACTGCACCGTAGAGTAGAGAGCCAAATAAAAGCTGAACTGGACTAACCAGCTAAAGAGGGGGCCCTGGGAAGAGAGGGTGCGGCAATAAGTGCCTCGTTTATTTAAATCCGTCAAAATTAAATTTGACACAAAGACTATAATTCGAATGTTGGAAGGCAAATTACGAAAGTGGATTACATCAGCATCTGCCAGCTGATTTGCCGCACCATCTAGTATCTTACTAAAACAGGGAATAGGGTCTTGCATCATGCTCTATCACTTGGAATTTCTAACGATCCTTCCTACTACTTTACTTTCAGACCTGGTTCTCCATCCGCCCATTAACCTTTGGTTAGGCCTTCGAAGGTGCCTGCACAACCAGCACATACAATAAATTTGTAACAGCTGTTTGCATCTGATCAGCTTTTGCGATTTTGCTGAATTTGGTCGGGCACAAAAATGTAGTTAAAGTACGTATTTCACTTACCAGGGCAACGGAACGAAACTCTTACTGCGCACTTGAAAGAACAGATTTTGAGAAAACAGTTTTGCTTTGTATTGACACGGCCTGTGTTTGTGTCTCATACATATTTTTGTTTCGCCAAGTTTTGGCAACACTGTTTCCGTACTTTGTTTACTTTTTTCCATTGCTGATGAATGGGTACGGGAAGTTTTAGAGAAATGTAGCGCCATTTTTCCTCTCACCTGATTTCTTAAACACATTTTGAAAGATTGCATCAACTTGAAACATGAAAGAGGCGTTTTATGGTAAATTTTGTTAAAAATTAAAATTTTTACTTGAAAATATTTGCTGAATATCCAACTGAAAGCAACAATATTAATTGAAAATGTTATGGCGGCTGTTTTGCTTTTTTATATTCCCACACACACACACACACACACACACACATTATCAAATACCTTGACTAAACTAGAACTCGTATGTGTGTGTGTGTGTGTGTGTGTGTGTGTGTAGGCGTATGGGCTGAATAAACTCCGATTTGTTTATTCTACGCCTGCAAGAGGTGATTCTCGATAACGTGTGAAATTCACAACCTTTGACTTGCTGTAGAGTTTTATTTGTTATTGTAAAATAAACAAGAGTTTTGTTTGCTGTCGAGAAGATGACAACGATACTCATAATCGTGTCCATGACCTGCACCCAATCAAATTTATTAACTGTTACTTATTTTGTTGGCTGTTTGTTTCCTTTTCTCTTTTTTTTTGTTTTTTGTTTGTTAATTTATTAAACACACTTTCAACTTGTTGGCGATATTGTTGGGTTATTTTCTTAACGAGAACTTTTTGTTTGTTTTCCTATTTTTCTTGAGAAATTTTTAAATGCTTTAATACTTTTCCTCAACGGCAATAATTAAATTGAGTTCAATGTTGTAATTGAACAACAGGCAACAACAACAACAACAACAAAAACAAACAAACTCTTAAATTGAATAAATATTTGATTCGAACAATTCCTAAAGAGTTTAATAGAAATATTGTTGTCTTTGGAAGTTTTTAAAGAATCGTTAAAAATAAATTCTCAAAGGAGCGCAACGAAATGATTTCATTTGTTCTTTTTCCACATAAAACTGTGAAGTCGTAAAATTAGACCTGCTTCCTTCTACATAGTGACGGAAAGAATAGCAAACAATTTTAGAATACTGGCGAACAGGAAATTGTGGCGCAATGAACGCTTGTGTGCAACCACAAATACTTGGCTCAATTTTGAAATACCTCAAATGTATTTCACAGTAATTCTGCATTTTCAGAAGCTCTACTGGCGGCAGTTTTAAACAACAATTGGTGGCAATTTCAGGAAAGTTTAAAATTGAAATACTCCTAAACTTAACCTTGACTACTTTTCACATGAAGGGAGAATTGAAAGAAGTCCACAAATCGATGTGAATCGATGCACTTGTTGCCACAATTCCCTTCTCTGAAAACTATCTGACATTCAAGCCTTTTTGACGCACATACTTATTTATGTACATACATGCATATAAGTACATATATATATATATATTGTATACATATATAAATTGTTGGAAATTTTTGTAGCAAAACTGGGACAAGTTTTCACTTAAGTTGTGAAGGTTTCTGCCAAATCCAAGTGTTGCGAAATTGAACATTTCAGCAAAAAAATTATATTAAAATTGCCTCCAAAAGCACATTTTGATAATTGGTAAAATTTCCAATTTATTTTAGATTTGAAACGTCAGTATTAAATTGAAATTTTTTACTAATTGATTTTTTAGACGAAAGGGGCTTACGGAAAGGGGAAATTTAGAGCCTAGCCGACTGTTTATATATTTAAGTCCGGCTCCGATGTCAGCAGCAGTAAAAATTTACTATCAATTTGACATTCCAAGTTTTTTACTTTTGATTTGCTTTAATTACTTTTGTATTTGTTTATTTATGGCTTTTTGACAGCTGTCGTTTAATCATCGTTGTTCTCACTCGCAGAAAAACGGGGGAATTTTTGTTTCATAGTTTCCATATGAAATATGAAAAGTTCGCACAAATATCCCAGGAACCAAAATGTCTGTACAAAATTCGATATTCCACTGGCCGAACTTACCCTGAAGGAAGCGTAATAATAGTTACAAGACATTGTTTAGATCACAAAAAGCACTATGGAACCATCGGATCATAGTTCGGCAATCATCTCTGTTAAATTTGCTCAGTTGTTCCATATAAGACATCAATCGTCTGTTCTCCGCGCCCAAGTGCGACATTCTCGTCGCTACGTTCTGTACAGAGTGTAAGATTTTGCAGTGACATTCGTAATTTCATGGTGAAAGCAGAACGATACAAAGTACAGCATAACAAAAACCACAGGCCTTTTGTTGTTGTAAATTTTCCATGGATTGTCAAAATGTGTTGCTCCAAGTGCTAGAAATATACAACGGAAAGTTTGTATGCCAGCGATGAACTAGAAGACATGAAAATATATTCATGCGTATCAATTATAATTATGTTCGAGGAATAAAATCATAAAATAGAGAAAACTTCGACAAAAATAAAAAGAAATATTTTCTTGACGCAATCGTTCGTCGTAAGTTCAGGGATTCAAATTTTCTTTGTAAAAAATTCTGAAATGTTTGGGCCTCAGGCATCAAAACACTCTACACACTTCACACATTCAGCTTAGTTCGCCTGCCGTAATAGTGTTTTCACGTCAAAAGTTAAAACCTGGCCTTATTATGACAACCATAATCAGATGATTTTCCGTTCGCACTATTAGTTTAATGAAACCAGCTTTTATATACAGTGTGTCCAATTACTTTGTCCGCAACATAATAAATTTATTGTACTTATGGAATTCATTTGACACACTTTATGTCAGCTGTTTTTGTTTTGTATGAAGAGATAATGATTTTTTGAAACTAATGGATAATTTGTTGGAATTCAAATAATTAATGCCCCAATTATGGTTTACAACCCAAGTGTTTCTCAGTTGAAATTTTTATATTTGGGGTTATCGTTTCCAACTTAACATACAAAGTTGTTATCCGGTTGAATTTCTACCACATTACAACTTTTCTTGCAGTATTACCGTTTACAACCTTGTGTTTGTGCGGTTAAAAAAATGGCAACAACTTCCAACCGATCACTGGCAGTTGTTTCAAATAAAAAGCTGAAAAAAGGAAGGCGGGTCCTAAAATTGAGCAATTTGTCGTGGAGCTAAAGAGTTTAGGGCCACCATCAAGAACTGCGCCCGAGTGGGGCGGCAAAAAAATACAAAAATAAGAATTAAACCGCTGCACTGTAATGAATATTAATATTGTAAGTTTGGATACGCTACAAGACAAAGAAAACTAGTGGTGGTCCCTACCAGGAGCTGTCATTGAATCCTATGGAGGAAACTATAGCGCAGCTGTTTGATTATTTAAAAATTTCATGATGGCAACTTTAATACAACTTCCCAACCAAAATTAATTGTATATGTTAATACACAAAAAAAGAGTTCAGTTGTTTCTGCTTCAATCCAACTGAGTTTCTTGGGTTGCCACACAACTTTTGGTCATTTGATGTACGTCAATCTCTACGCATCAACAACGTAAGCAGATATTAAAAGAAAGTCAATTGCTTTTCTTTTCCATTTGCTTTTATCGCTTGCTGCTCAAAATGCCAACTGCATAGAATCTACGTACATATTTAATATGGCAGCACTGGAATTAGTACACAAATTTCATAATATATACATAAATAAAATGGTAAAGCCTGGATTTAATGATTGGCTTCAACGTTAAAACCAGTCTGTCTAAAAACACTGTAACAAAAAATTTATGGTTTATAAATTCTATTAACTGCAGCGCGTTGTGTATGACAATAAAAAAATTCATTAAATAATACACGGTGGCAGCGCCCACCACTGCATCACCAATGACACTTTCTTTGCATCTCATCTTAAAATATCCAATTTTAAAATACTTTTTTGGGATCACACAAATTACATAAAAAGTCAATGTCTTTCCACATGTTATGACACAAGGAAAAATTGAACCTCTAGGGATTTTAACTCAATCATTGACCTTAAATTCTTTAATGGCAAAATGCTCACAATGAACTTGAATTGTAAGCAATTTTTTAAAAAATTGTATTACGTTATTTCAGCGTTTCTCGAATCAAAAAAAAAAGGCAGCGAAACGAAAACCCAAAAAAAAAACAAAAAAGAAACTTGATTTACTAAATTTGAGGTTAAACATCTGGTAGATGTTAAAATCTAAAAATGATAACGGCAAAATGTAAGCAAACAAAAATGGTAAGTATTTGCAGACAGACAGACGGACAGACAGACATATTTATGCGCATAATAAATACCTGTACGAGAAAAAAGTTGTGTACAATATATTTTTAAAGGAATAATATTGTAATAAATGTATTATGAATTAATGGGCAAACAAGACACACACTCTGCCCATATAGAAATACAGACGAGTACATAAATACGCACATACAGACAGCCGGTTTCAGAACAAAAAATATGAAATAAAAAAACTGAAATTTAATTGAACAAAATCGAATGAATGTATGAAAATGTATAATTTTAAACTATAAATATGTATGTGTGTGTGTGTGTTTGTTTGTGTTTGTGTGAACGTACGATTTCAGCGAGCCGGCCACACTGATTGTTATTACAGCGGCCAAAATGAAACCGGACTTTTGCCATTCACTAAAATCATATGTTTTAGCGCTGTTCTTTTCGTTGCCAATCTAAATGCTCTCCGGCTCCTTCTCTCTTTAACAGCTGGTGCAAAATAATTGGTTTATTTAAATTAGTTGAACTAAAAAATCACAAGCGTACTCAAATGTTTTGGCTTAATCAAATGCAGAAAGTACCAAGACTTTTTTTCGCCCGCCACACTTTTGCTCTGGGCATCAATGAAAGAGAGGAGTAATAAAAAGGGGACATTATCGTTGCCGTTAGAGCTACAAAAGTCGCAAAATGCTCTTTCATTGACAATGAAAAGTACCAAAAAACAGCACAATACCCAAGTAAAGCTGCGCCCACCCTTAAGGCTGGAACACAATAAAGAAGTTTTAGTAGTAACTGAACCTGACATTAAAGTTTTTTATAAAAAATTATTTATTTATTTACATTAAATTAAATTTGTATAGTTTTTATATATAAAACTTTTTTTGTTATTATATTTCGTTCAAGATCTTATACCGCCCAATTTGTATAACTTGAAAAGTTATGCATGAATAATATATAAATTTTTTATTATAATAAGTATTAAATAGTTAAACAAATATATCTATGCAGAAATAATAAATTCGCTTTATTTTATACAAAGGCATGACAATCAGCTGGCAATGTAAATTCGCTTCAATTTGATGTGCGAGTTCAATAAGTTGACCAAAAAGCCTCCATTACATCCAATACGAATATTGCACAATATAACAATAACAAAAGCATCGAGCTCAAAGAAAGTTGAAAAAAATCAGTATATTCGTAACAAAATTGTGCAAATATTAGAAAAGGTTTGAACGAATTGCGGCAAAATCCATAAAAATTAAGTTATTTGATCAACTTGTTTTATAAGTTTCAGCACTCAAGCGATTACGCGAGTGTGAGAACAAATTTGAGCAACCAAGAGAGCTGTTCGCAGGAGCACAAATATATATTTGTTCGTATCGGCTAATTACACACGTTTAGTGATTTTCATTGGATTATGTAGGAAAGAAATGTAGTGAGATTCGTTGCTAGTGTCGAAAAAGCCGAAGCACTGCGTGAAAGAGTCTCAGTTCAGTGACTTGGAGCAGTTTTTCAAGGAAAATTTCACACGGTTATAACTCGTAAATCGATTGGAATTTTATGTTGCTGGTTTGAGCACTTTTATAGAAATAGATGGAGTGTGAAAAACTCCAAGCAAACTAGTTCGGAAAAACTCCATCTGGTGTTTTACAATCGCAAAAATTCCAAAAAAGTATCATATCTCTCCCTTGAACTGAACCAGAAAACCACAAAAGGGGCTTTACTTGCTTCGAAACGCACATTCGATGATGCTAGCCTTGAACTCTTCGTTTCTAGTTTTCAAGAGATGGTATCATAGAACTCTTACTCTATCGTCCCACAATCCCATTTCTTCTCATTCGTTAAATGCGAGCAAATAGTGACGATTCACGGCTTGCAATCTTATAGGATTTCCTAATTTTTGTGATTATTCCTCACGGTTTTATTTTCACCACGCAGCAGAAAGATTTAAATATTTTACTTTGATTTGCAATAGTACGAGTCTCAATCAATTGCCGTCCCATATTGTACCCTCAACACATCCCTGCATTATTTAAAACACAAACTGAACTCATAAGTATTTGCTCGTACCAACAGGTTTCAACAACATTGAAGAAAAAAATTAAGCAAAATATTTGAAAATCATGTTTTGACATTATAAAAAACATACAGCGAATTTTATATGTACGAGTATTTAATTTTTGATTAAATATTTAAGCCAGTCGACTTGCCTGCGTCTCTTACCTTTTCGCAAGTTCCTTAAATATTTGTAATCGGTTGGCTCAACATGTGTTTCCAGAAACACTGTAATACTTATATATGTTTGTAATTTGAATCAACTCAACCAATCGCAGACCACTTCGCATTTTGAGTTAAAGTTGAAAGTAACCGCGTGGTAACCTAAAAAAAGCAGGCCGCAAAAAACATAATTAACATGTTAATGACTTTAAAGTTTGGGAAAGAAATTATTTTCTTAAAAAAAATGTTTACACCTTGTAAAAATCTTTCTTTAATGAGCCGCTTTTTAAAATTGGGAAGCTGCTGAAAAAGTAATCCGCCCATATTGTGCTGTTATAATTTGGCAAAATTGTACTGAACTGCAGACTTTGTCCATCTACAGATTTTGAGATTAGTTAGTAAAGTACGAGGGTAGTTTGATAATTCTGTGGCTTTCTGCATAAATTAAAACTTTCTTGCCGGTGAAGGTATTTTATCGGTTGTATTCTAAGTTTCGAATTTTTTCAATTCCATAATTCGTTAATTGGTGTTCTGAAGTTTTTGCTCGAAAAATAAAATTTTAATGTCAAAAAAAATAAACAAAATTTAATTTTCCTGATTGTATAAAAAATTGTGTCTAAAAAGTAAAATTGTTAAAGGTTGACTCCATGTTTTACTTTTAGTTAAAAATTACTTTTAGTAAAATTTCAATAAAATTTACGTACATTTATGAAAAAACGGTAAATCGGCAGTACCGAAATTCCGTGTTTTGCTTTTGGAGGCTTTTAAACGTTTCGTTTAAGAAAAACAACGTGAAATTATTGGTCAAGTGGAACACATTTATTTCTTTCTATTAATATGTTGTTGGCAAAAATTATATAAATTGTACAATAATAAAAAAAACATGTTAAAGTAAAAACTAAATATTTGGGTTTTGTTCAAAATGGTGTCAGATATAAGAATTAAATTCGATTCGTTTTGCTTTCACCAAACAGTTCCTACTCTAAATGAAAACAAGTAAAATCAAATGAAAATGTGAAATGAAGAACGAAAAAACTTTCGAGTGAATTGGAATTCTAGAACACAACGGAATACCTGAACTCGTACTTCTCAACTGTATTTTCTTGGCTTTTTCCTTCCTCCAAATAATAAGATTGCGCAACTTCTTTAAAATAGATGACAACTCTGGAAAAGCGTAAATAATTTTAGTTTGAAGAGTGCGCAGATTTCTAACACAATGACCACTGGGGTGCTATTCTGTAATGGTATATCCTTATAACCGACCTAACGTTGGTGCCGGCGCTTTAAAAATGCCGCTGGCTAAAACTTTGACAGGCTTGTAGGCCGAAGAACTATAAATCTATAAGCAGATGAGTGCTCTTTTAGGCTCTTGGTCAAGGTCTGTTTTGTATTCAATTAAATGCACCGCTTACCAAACAATCATTCCAAGCAGGACCTGCTTAATATTCGCTGGTAAACGTTGTACAATTTGTGAAATGTTGGGCACCTCCAACAGCAGTGACCATAACCTTATTGGCCGGCAGACTCATCCTAGCAGTCGTTGGTGCACGTTCACCCGAAGACATTCGACTATATTTGCAGGCATCCGTGTTTTGTGTTCGATCGCATAATTACGGTTATTGCTCTGCAGGAACATGTAACCTGCAGCATCAGCAATCTCATACTGTTTCACGCTACAATCGTCCAATATTATGCTATTACATACCCAGATTCACTAAACCTACCCAGTAGTCTAGTAATAGACTGAAGGGATCGGGCTCAGGGATGCATTAACGGTATTACAATTATCAAGCTGCCCTCGTATCTTTTCGTTTCTCTTGCGCGCTGCTTAACAGTTCTAAAACTTTATTACGTTTAAAATAATGACCCAATTGTGTCGCCTTGTGACAGTAAGTGATAAGTATATTTAACAATAAGTCAATTCATAATTTCGTCAATCATTATTAAAAGTTATTATTGCTTTGATATGCCAGATCACTGCCAACAAGTATCGTATTCCCAGAAATACACGAAAGCGAATGAAAACTTTGTAGCAAAAACCAATCGTATTATTGGCAACAACTTTAAGGATTATTAATTATTAAGTAAAAGAAAACTTCTAAGAAGAAGTTGCTTGAACATTGAATAAATTTTCTTCAAAACTAAAGTTCTCTTTTTTTTAAACACGTTTGTATTTGTTCCTCATTTCAGCGATACTGCAGCGTTCAACTGTCGAAGTGGGGCGTATCAAAATACAAGGAGTTGCCACTTGTTTGTATTTATGTATGGATCCCTGTGGCGCTGTTTACGGCTCGGTAAGTAATAATCTTTCGGAATTTGTTTTCCAAAAATTGTTATGCCAGTTAAAGACCGGCAAATACTGTTTGAGCGTAACATATTTAGTGTTTTAAGTTGTTGATGTCAGGAGGTTTCTGTGTGCATGTCTTTTGAAAAAAACTCTCTGCTCATGCTCTTCAACGCTTCAGTTCATGCTCTGCTCTGCAGCTGGAAAAACTTATTCTGTGAGTTTTACATGTTTTTGCCAAATAGCTGGTGAAACTTCGCAACGAGATATAACTTTATCCTGTTATGCCCCTCCTACCGCCAAAAGCTAAATTATCACTCAATTGTAGCGTTTTATTTTCATATAGAATATTTCATGACAATTTAATCGTTTTAGACTAAGACCTTGTAACCTAAATGGAGGATGAGGGGAATGGGCTTGTAATAAAAACTAATTTGAGATAAGCAAAAGGCAGGTAATTTCTAGCTGCTCTTACAAATGTTTTAATCCAACTCAATTCAAAACTTTCGTCAAGTTTCTGATGACTCCGTCCACATAATTGACAACTAAATATTTAATTATTTTTTTGTTTGTTTCTAACACAAAAGCAAATGTTACTTTTCCTGTCGGAATTGGAGGTTGCTGAAAGCCAGTTCATGGTTGGTAAAAGATGAGCTACAGGTGACTCCAAAGCTCTGTGGGACGTGCTATTCAGTTTTTACTCGCTCTGCATACGTTTCAGCTAAACACAGGCTGGCTCATTTTAGGATAGTTTAGGGCACATCCAATTTTTTCATTTAACAAGCATCAAAATTCGGAGAGTTCTGTGTTTTTGGTAACATTAATGTGCCAAAGGACAATGACCCCTGCACCAGATTTTCGTTAGTTTATCAGTCAGTGGTAAATGAGCTGGGAAAATACCAACTTTCTTATAAGTTACCTCACCAAATCTCGACAGGGATATCTTTACAGGGATATATAAGTCCATCAACTTATTGGCAAAGTTTTTATTTGTTTTCATTTGATGAGACAGTCTAAAGGCAGCAGCACACATTTAAATTTATCCCTGTAATAATATAAAACTTTACAAATCACTAATAAATTTCTTAGAAGAACTGGAAAAGAGGCCCCCTGTGACTTAGTTTTGTCCGTTAGCGTGTAATTGGATGGGTTCTACGTAATTCTAAAAACTATAAAGCGTCCATTCAGTTTTAAAAAGTCCAGCTGAAGTTTTGCTTTCAGTTTTCTACAAACTTTTGAAGAAATCGGTTTTATCTTCATGGCAATTGAGGGCTTTGGGGTTCATTAATAAAACTGTGGTACTCAATCGTGTCGCATTTCTTTCCAACTTTTTTTGTCCAAAGTGAATAATTGAGTGGGTTTTCACACTTATCATTTTATTAATTTTATTCAAATTTGTTAAAATCAATTACGGATTTTTATTAATTGACTTCTTCGAACGGTTGAGTATAAATTTGATTTTATGATCTTAATACTCGCTCGCATATCAGTTCATAAAAGCCAAAGGTGGAGTGTTTTGTTTATACCTATATATCGTTAGCTGAAATGCAGAACCACGTAGACAAGAAAACATATTTTTATTGATTATGCTACGAGCCGCCAAGCTCTGCAATTCGTAGTCTTCTGTAATAAAAATGGGCCATTTTATAAGCGCACTACCCAGCGAAAAGTTGGTGATGTGCTCCACTTACCTCTCAACATACTTGTCAGTGACATACCGTGTACCGTCCACATTACTTAGAAGTAAACAAGTAAGTAGTTGTTGTTGACAAAAATGCATTCATTATCTCTTTAATGGAAATTAGTTGAAACATTTTAGTAAAAAAAGTCAAACCTGCTTGAAGCGGGGCTTAAAATATTCACAAGACGGAAAATCAGTGTTTCCGTTTTGAAATTTTGTCAATTTTTCGCAATTTTTATTGATTATGTTGAATCAGTTACTCGTCAGAGAGAGAGAGAGAGAGAGAGAGAGAGAGAGAGAGTGGCAAGTATGTCCAATGATACCGCCTTGTTAAAATTAAGCTTCTTAAAATGCTGGTGGAGAAGTCGCAGAGGGCATATTTATTAAAATTGGAACTCGTTGCGTTTAAGTAGAATTTTTCGCTGGGTACTTTTATTGTGTTGTTGCAAAATAGTAAAATTGTTTGTTACGCGATTTTGCATTTCAGCTGAGGATATGCCCTCATACTCGTATATATGTATGCGTGGGTGTGTGTGTGTGTGTGTGTGTGTGAATGTGTATCTTGTCAATCAAATTCCCACAAATTTGTTTTAATTTGGTTCGATTTGGTGAAAATTTTATGGGTACATGTGTAAAAGCCACAACTTAATTAAAAATCTATTTTTAAAACATAATTTTATCAGAATAATTCTGAAGTGGAAGCCGAATTAAGAAGATGGAAACGAGTGGCGCCATCCCCGCTCCAACAAAAACTATTTTATTATTTTCCACGTACATCCATATGGAAATAAAAAAAAAACGCTAAAGAACAGGTCTGTTTCGAATGTGCGTGCGGGCTCAGCCAACATTCAAATTATACACCAAAATTTATAAAGAAGAAGAATAAAAGCGTTTAATGAAATTAACCACAAATATGTTTGTATGTATGTATTTATGTATGTCTCTTGCATAAATATTTCCAATATGTGTCATAAAATCGAAAAGAGAAGAGCCACTCCAGAAAGTGCCACAACAAATTTGTAACATTTTTGACGCCTGTCTGGAGTTTTGGAAAAGATTTTTTTGTTTATTTTTTATTTTATTTTGTTTTTAGAAAAAGCGCTATCGTATTGACAGGATAATTGTGATAGTGATGAAAAGGGCATAAAGACCGAACACGATTGGCTCTTGCCTGCTCGTGGTTTCTTATTCATTCTGTTGCGCTCCGAAATGATAATTATTTTGTGTTTCTGGTCTCGTCTGGTGTGTGTGGCATTCGATAGCTGATAAAAGGTCAGCATGAAAAGAAAACCATGGGCGGTCAGTATTCGGTTTTCAAAACACATTTAAGCCTTTAAGGCCAAGCAACAGAAATATTATTTATGCAAGTCTAGAGGTTTTAAATTAAAAAGCTGAATCTGAATGCTGTCAATGACAATCTGCCATGTTCCAGAAAGTCGCGTTTCATCCAGATGGTTTCAAATCAAGTGATATTTTCAAGTCATGTGATGTAGAACCGATCAACCAACAAGTCATTGCCGTTTGCAGATGACTTGCATCATTTTGTGGCTACACAGAAATATTTTTTGTGGTTTGATTTTTAAAACTGGAAAACTTTTAGCTTGTTTGCAGAAGCACGGAGTCCTTGGTCTGGACAACCGATTGTTTTTATTGACTAGTGCTGCACAATTCTTTTTTTTTAAATTTGATTTGACTTTTGGGATTTCTGAACACGGTTTTATTGCCAGCCGATTCGAATGACACCCAGAGGAATACATTTTTATTGGCTCGTAAAATACTTTCGATATTTTCAAAGCTGCTCTCCATTTCAGAAGTCCTATGGGTTGCGAACTGGTATAATTTTAAGCCCATTTACACCCAAGAGACAGGGAGGAAATGGTAGCAGTCCCGCTTGGAAGCTGAAAACAAGGAATGTAACATCGCATAGGGCAAATGGTCGAGTAAGGTTACCTGTCAAATATCGTGGCTAACACGACCATATTATGATTTTAGCAGAACTATGGTGTGGAACAGGGAAAATGTATCAGAAAATCAACTAAAAGTGTTTCTTTTATACATTTTTTTCTCTCAAAAATCACGAATCTTGAAATCACATGGATTCTAAAAATAAATTATAACGAAAATCCGATTTCTTACTGCTCTTTTAATTTTTTTTAAGGTTATGATTAGAACTTAACTTAAGCTATTTTTGATTTCGAAAGTTTTGTGATTTGAAAACGCCCAATTTGAAGCTCAAATTTAATATTCAACGAAGTTCCAGGCTTTCAATTTCAATACAATTTTAAAGATAACTTTTTGCATGCGATTTAATTACGTTTTAATGGTTTCAGGTTAAATTAACACGAAATGTCCTAGTGAAGCAAACCCAGTAAATATTACAGTGGAATACCTTATGGCTTGTGAAACGATCTAGTACTGGCAGTTTTTTCTCCCCGTGTATGCTTTTCCTTTGCCTTAAAAGCACAAGTCCTTAAATCAAAAACTAATATTAATTTCTGTTCAAGTTCATTTTAATCACTCACTTCCAGCGCTGACTGCAAGAGAAACATGAACATTCATGCCACAATTGCCACTTCTGGCGCTTTATTTTTCACAGATCCACAGTCTTTCATTCCAAAATGTGAACTCATTTCTGTTTGGCGACTCTACCTCAAAAGTCCCATTTGACGTCACTAGATAATTAAAATCAATATGCCATTCCGTATGTGTTTTGCTTTTTCAGGCAAAAACTCCCTTCATACGAAATAGATGCACTTCACTTCTATTTTTCTTACTAATTCATCCCTCGTTATTTATCGCTGCACTTTTCTTAGTTGTGTTTGGGATAGAAAAACATGAGTTTAAGGAGCGTTTTAAGTGTGTAATTATTGTTTTTGTTTGATTTGAACTAAAACACACAATTTAGGGGTAGAAGTTGTTAAAAAAAGGATCAAATTTGTTTTATTTTAGTGCTGTGCGTACGCGCATGTCTTTTTGTTTAATTTATTGTGTTGATTTTGTCATCGACTGGCGTTGAAATGATCAATTTATTGTCCTTTTGTTTTCGCTGCGAGTGGATTTGGAAGGAAATTTATTGTCTCTGCTTTGGGCTATTGTTATATTTAGTGGCTTAACGACACCGATATTTTATTTATGTTATTTTGTTGGTATATCGGTTTACCTCAAAAGGGTTCTATGATGCCTATAATGAAAACGAAACGAGAAAACACTCGCACACACACACACACACACACATCCTCAAACTGGGATTTTGATTGTTTATTTATTGTTTTTATTTGTTTGTTTCAAAAATTAACTGCTTGAAATTAAAGTATCGTTTTGAAAATAATAATAATTGTTTAGTTTTGCAAAACCATTTCGATGTTTAAAATTGACATAAACTGTAATAGTCGCGCATATGTTTCAAATTAGTTTCTACTTTGTTTTCGTACCATTTGACAAACTAAAGTGTCGGACACCGCCTTCAGTCGCAGTATTCAGCCGAAGAGCTGTTAGTAAAAAAGGTGTCCAAAAATAGTTGTATTGCTGGTGGAGTTTCCCAGCAAACAAATACATATTTTGAACAGGTATCATTAACTAAATTGTGGTTTATATCATTATGAAATGGATAAATTAATGCGAGAGAAAGGCAAAACCTTTTTTAAAAGATGTTTTACTGGTTTATGGAAGCAGTAAATTTTATGGATTTCTAATTGTGTTTTCTTTTACGAGCATCTTTTCACAAAAAGGGTTTTCATGCCTTTTGGTATTTTTTTACTTTTGATCGTCTACTTGAATCTGTTCTGTATTTGATAGTGTTTCCGAATAGTTCCTCCTTTAATATTAACTTTACAAATTCCATATTTCTATAAAATAATCTCTTCTCACAGCACATTCATTTTCTGAAATGTGATATATCTCCATCGAAAAATCATTTCCCATCTCCAGTAAAATTGCCCACGATTGTTTTGCAACTGCCAATTTTTATCTTATATCGTGGTCCGCCGGGCAGCTCATTCATTTCTTATTGGCAGATATGTGTTTGATGGATAATAACTAATAAAAAAATTGCTTTTGTCCGCAAATTCGGAACAAAACGTGCTGGTTTTAGTTGTCTTCTATAACACATGTCTCTATCAGCTGATTTGGTATTTTTTCAAAACTCACTTTTTCACCTCTGTTTAATTTCTGAGGTAAAAGATTATAAGGTGATTTTGTTTCGCCCACTTGCGGTATGAAGTGGACTTCACTGTTATAGAAGATTTCTTAATCTAAGGATTAACTCAGTGCCGTCGTCCTTTTAAATTTATTTTATCCCTAATTTTAGTTGATATTCGCCTAAAGGGGGCACTATATCACGCATTCGCGGTACCAAATTTTAAATCAATGCATTATCTTTGCTTATCATTGCTTATCTTTCATTCCAAATCATTAATTTTTTCGTTTGACTTTCGTATTTGCTTGACTATAATCCAAGCGTAACGTACGGAGAGCAAATGGAGATTGTTGCAATGCGTTTGTTGAATCCAGGGGCTGCGCACGAACAACTTTGAATGGGTCTTGGTAGTTAACAAATTAACAATAACGCAATATTTTTCCAAAAACATTAAAGTGAAAGTTATGCAAACTGTAATTGTCAGTAGTGGAATGTGATTTGTATTGACAAATCAGGTGCTCTTTTCCATACAAAAATTATGAATTTAATAAATACACTGAGACTTGAGTGAATAAGAGAAAATCTTTGTTTTTGACATTTTAGGAATATTTACCGAAATAAAACATTCGTACCCGGCAGTTTGGCGCACTCAGTTCGTGCTCTGGCGACTTTATCTGGCATGAATTCGCCTTCATTATTTTGTGTGTAAATCTGATAATTACGAACACATTTTTTATGAATAAAAGCTTTGACAAACAAAAATATTGCAAATGGCGAAGTGAAAGTAATTTTTCCAAAAGTGGTCCAAAAATTAATGATCTCTTGAAAGCTATTTGAAACACGCTGGCAAAGTAGCGCCTGGACTAGCAAAGAATGCCACTTTTTTGGTGGAAGATAAATTTAAAAGCGCCAAACAGGACAGAACGCCAGAAATTCCCCGGCCTTATGTCACATCGAAACTGGTCGCCAGCCGCAAACTGCTGGCATTATCTGCTCTTTCAGCGTTTCATTTGTTTTAGGCCAAGAAAATCAACCGAACAAAAGTTTAGTCTTATCTCCGTAACTTATCTGAAATGTTTTATTATTTTCGGCTTTCTCCTCATTAATCGAACAAAATTTCCAATGTCCTGTTGCTCTGCATTTATCAGTGGTTTTCGATAAATACTTATTGTCGGCATTCTTTGGTGTTCTTCGCTTTATGGCATCTTTCAGCAGTAGATTTTTAAAAAAGATAAACGAACTCATTATCGCAGGATATTGTACGCATCTATGACGCCATCTAAACAATGACCAGTACAAAGCAAAATACTGGATAATTTATGTCAAAATAGGTGTGAGCAGTCAATAAAATAGGAATGTTTATGTGACACTCTGACAGCTGTTTAGGTACGAGTGGAAGCAGAACATGCGGCAAAAGGGAAACGGATCAAAAGTACTACAAGTTCTGGCAGTGTTTACAAGTAGTCGTGTAAAATTAAGATTGAGTGTCAAGATTGTTAAATAAGCAAATAAAAATGTTCGTTGAATTTTTCTTATAAAATGTTTTGTGCGGTAATTTAAGTTCAACAATTGGCCTTTCTTATACTCTTTTGTTTAAAATTTAGGTTCAAAGAAAATTTTGTTACTGATTTCAAATTTTTAAACTCTAAAAACAAAAATAAACGTTTCTGTTTTCTTAATCGAACCAAAAACATTTTCCGAAGTGGTCAAACGTTATTGCGAATAGCTGGAGATATTCCCATGGAAAAACCTCTCAAATGTTCCGATTTACTATTGTGCAGACCTCATATGTACTGCAGACATCAAACTCAAACCTCAAGATTTGCTGATGATACTGATTTTCTTAGTACCTGCAAAGATCCAAAAACAGCCTTGATTCAATTACAGCGTCACATAATCCAGGTAGAAATTGGGCTGAAACATGGGGAATACTCACCTAACTTTTTCCCCACGTAGGTAACCGCGTCCTGCCATGCGTTTAGGCCACCAAGTAAAATATCCAGTCGCAGGTAAAATGTCTGGCCATTCATACCGAACGTCCTCTTACGTGGAAACAACATTTAGATGCGCAGTTAACTCAAATGAAACTGAAAGCTGCCCAATTTCGTTGGATTATCGGAAGAAACTCGGCCCTTCGACTCGATTGTAAACTTCTACTCTATAACGCAATTTCGGAAGTCCATATGGTGCTATGGGACTCTGTTGTGGGACACTGCCTGCGCTTCCCATATAGAGAAATTTCAGCGCCGTCGACTGCAGCTCGTTGGTACGTTAAGAACAGCCTGGAGGCACTCGTATGAGAAGGAGGGCTACTGTTGCTTTCAGACAAATTAATCGGAGATTTATGTTACAAGTAAATAAATGGCACAGGCTGGATGGACTACTATTTAACGTTTAGAACTAAAATTCGAAAACTTATTGCCAGTTCATATGAATGAAGATACAGCAAAATAAATATAATGGAAAAAAAACTACTGCGAAAGATTCTGACGACAAACTTTTTGATCGAGAATGCACAAACCTAAGAGAATTAGCAGCTCGCGTCAGTGGGAACCAGAAGGTACCTGTTCCAGAGAGGCAGGTTTTTAGTAAAGAGCAAAGGAAATGTCTAGTGAAAGCGATTGGGCCCATCCCATACGGACGAGTTTCAAAAGGAGGAAAAAAATGTGAGAAAGACTATTGAAACCTTTTTTTTTTTGTGGAATAAATTTCAAGTGATATTATCCCTACATGTGCGTAATGGCCTCGGTTAAGTGACTTTAATGGCATCGGTCGATTGTTCGAGCCGAATGTACATTGTGGCGTCCGCACTGAAAGCACATTGTGACATCCTGCTGTACGCAGGTGTCGACTGTGATCATATCGTGTAAATTTCGGCCAAATCAATCGCTTGCAGTTGATGGTGGGTGAGTGACTGGTGACCCTCGAGTCATCCACCCAAATATATCGCGATTATACTTCAGTTCTTACACAGATCTAGTTAGAAAATAAACCGATTTTTATTCATTTGAAACAACAAAATATTGGCTTTAGTTTTCATAAAAAGCCCTGTCTATGACACTGAAATAAATGTTCCTGCCCAGAAAATGTTCTTTCACGCTTTACTGTTGCAATAAGGACATGTTTAAAGGACAACACTTCCTCGACATCATATTTCGGCGAGGCTATGCCTCATCATTCCCAATTCCATTTTCAACATGCATTTGCATGCTTGAGGCATCAGTAAGCGAATAAAATTAACCACAGATTAGACAGACGCCACCAGACCACCAACCCCGCCAAAATTTAGTTTGCGATATTTTTGCTTAAGTTATCTTTTACACGCCAACTCTTCAGCTCTTCGGAGTTTCCATCTTCCCAGTCGAGCCAATTTCGCATTAAATCTTTTTCAATTTCATTGCATTTCAAGCCTCACAAACAATTAACATTAAACGACGAATTCCGTGGACAGGCAATTAAAATATTTTCGTTTTGTATCACTTCAAGTTCTTGTGTGCGTCTGGCAGGCCTGGATGCAGATTCTGCTGCCACGGTTGCATTTCAGTTCTGCTACCAAAATGCTTCAGTCCATAGTTTACTATGGCCGGCAATAAATTGAAAGCTTTATTTATTTTTATTTTGAATCTAACAAATCATAATATGGTTTTTTCGTGACTTTCATTCTCAATTCCGATCTATTAAAGTGTCGTAAAACTTAAATACCACATCAAACACACAGTGCGGCAAATAAAAATAGTTTTGCTTAATTAAATGTTTTATTTGTGCTCTCCATCAAGCACATGCCCATTTATTATTCTTAGCCCTGGAACCGGGGTATGTTGTTTATGGGCTATAAAGTTGTCAACATTGATTTGACAGATAAAACTGTCAGCAAAAGTATTTTCAAATGGATTCCCATTCTCCCGTTTTACAGCAATTTGTTCAACAGCACTCTGCCCATTGTGTAAATTTTTTTTTTAGCTCAAGACTAAAGAACAAAAAATAAAACAAATTATAAATAAGGCCTTTAAAGGAGCAAAAGTGTTTTTTGTTCCCAATTTTGTGTCATTTTTTATTCTTCAAGCGGCTTCTAGTTGCGCGCTGTTAAATATGTACATATTTGCTTTTTGTGTCTCGTCTATTTTATTTTCGTGCTGCTCAACTACGAACAAACGTTTACAATTCATAATTTGCCACAACCGGCAACTAATTTTCCTTGCAGCGAAGCATTAAATTAAAAAAATTATGTTGATATTAAAGCCACAAATTCTGCGGTCTCCCCCTTTTCTGAGTCTGTTCAAGTCCCCTGAACGAAGTGAATGAAATAGACGCGATATGAAGACACATACATACATACGTATATAAATGGTATTTGTTTAAAGTAAAAAAAAAAAAAAAACTGCTTTGAATGCGTATGGAACGTGTCCCCAGTGAGTCATTTCGTTTCGAACTAAATGCAAGAAATGAAGTTGTGGGAATAGAGTTAAAAAGTTGTTGTTGTGGAACTTCGTTTCGGTGCTTGACTACAGATTATTCTAAATGAAAACTTTCCTTTCTTCAAAATTAATAAGTTCTTCTGGACTGGATAAAAAGTGGGCCAACTATGAGCAATCTAATAAATTTACTTGTTTACTACTCACGCCTGTTCAACTACCAAAGACTTATCCATTCATTCATTTCGTTCGCTTTCAACGAGTAGACCGGAAAGAATATACGACCAACAGTCCAAAGGTCGTAGGTTCGATTCCTGCCAAAGACTTTGGTGCAAACAGAATATCCAAAAGCACAAATACAACACAAAAACACGGTGTTGAGGCAACTGACGTTTGATTGTGCATTGGGCACTTAACAGTCAAAACAACGTCAGTTAAATTCTGACTTACTCATCCCTGCAATATAATGAACAAATAGCGAAACACTACTCCTTCTTTGGGGAGGTACCCCAACCCAGTTCTGGTGCCTGGCAGGGTTTTTGACCCTTGACTAGATTTACTTTTTGCAATTTTAAAATTTGGCTTGAGCTGTTATGATCAAATGTTGACTTCGGTGGTACGTTGCTCCTAAACCCTTCGTTCGGGATCCCCACAGCTCTACTGTTCAGTTGTTTGCTGTACCTAATTTTCATTTCACTGGCCGATAATATATACGAATAGCCCTTTCAGAGAAGCAATTTAATATTTTTTGTTGGCATCCGTTTTGAAGCCTTATCTTGGGAAATCGAACAGGAATATTAAATCAGCGTTTGTCTATAACTTCTTATGTTGATTTTTAGTAAAAGTTCAGTGTGTTTGTTGCTTCAGAGTTGTAAATAGTTTTTTATTTTTAATTTAGAAATCAACAAAACCTGTAGGATTCTTTTAATATTTATATTTGCTGCCAATTATTTGTGGCTAGAAAAAAATTAGAATTTCCCTCGAGAGTGGATATGATTCCATGTACAGTTTGTGGGTTAAGGAGATTAATGAACTCAAATATTTGCAAAGAACTCACCCACAATTCAATTGTACAGGCTGGCGGCGAGTAGAATCTTAGCGTTCCACGGCCTATTCAAAATCCAACTGCTGGAAAGCAATGAACTGCTTCCAAATTGTATTAGTGACACTGCTGAGGCCCTTTATTGTAAATATTTTCTTGTTTTTAAATAAATAATTTTATAAAAAAAAAGCAATAAGTTGTGAATTCTTCGGCAGGCGCGTATCCAAAACTGGTCTTTCATTCCATTTCTTTATTCCGCTCCTCGAATAAAAAAACCCGCTTTGCACAGAAATGTCTGAACGGTTTTTATACACCTGGCGGCCTGTTTCTTGTGCAGAGACGAAAAGACTGTAATTCTAGTGTTTACACGTCCCTGTTATTAGAGATGCCCAAACACCTTTTCGGTTCGTCGGTTTCTAATTTTCGTTTTATATTTTTATTTGTTTTTGCTTGATGTTCAGTATAATTTTAGAAAGAAATAATTATTTTAGAATTAAAAAAAAAAATAAAAAAATTCTCATTTCTCATTAGACAGACGAACTAGAGTGTGTGTGTGTGTGGCACTATTTTACAAAAGGGAAATAAATATAGACTTGAATGCATGAATGGTCTAATTCTGTCCGTCGCATGTCACATCCGGCAAAAAAGAAGACAAAACACAAATAGAATCAATTATAATGCAAAAATCACAAACAAACAAACACAAATAATAATGTTTTAATTATCATTTGCATTAACGAATTAGAATTAGTATTCGAGTGCGTGTGCGTGTGCGTGTTTGTGTACTTTGTGGCGATATTGATTTAAAAATATTTTCAGAAAATGTCACCGAAAAACAGAAAGAAACCTATAAATTTTTTATTGTTGTGTAATTTGTGACGCTGCTTGACTGTTTCGTGCTAAAGTAATAAAACAAGACAAAAATAATAAACTACATATTTAAGAATTTTGCTCATAAAAAAACCAATTATGAAATGTATAATTAACATTTATTTTTCATTACATATGTTTTTGTGTATGTCTGTGTGTATGTACAACTTATTGTTATTTATGGTCAGCAGGAAAAATCTATGTCAATTGTAAAAAACTTACATTTATTTTTGTAACTCTTTTCGCTATTCAGGCATTACAAAACAAATGCACTTTAAACAAATTGCGGCAGGCCAACAAGAATTTGTTTTACTGTTGGCCAAATGCCCACAATTCGTAAGACGGTGTGTGCGTCTTCTTTTTTTTCAAAAATCGACTTTGCTCATCTGAAAAACTACTAGAAGCACTAATTTTACCAAAGCAGTTGCCAGACTTCATTATCCCGACAATTCCAAATTGTTAGTCCTCAAAAACGAATACAAGAAGACAAAACTATTTATCTGCGCAAAAAAGAGATGTTTCTCTAGGTTCTTCTTTTCGGGAGTGTCTAATATTTAAGGACCTCATCAACCCGCCTTGGAGTTCTATTTTAGCCTCACTCAAATAAGACAAACTATTTATCTACACACAAAAACAGAGATGTTTCTGTATATTTTCCTTACCCCAAGGACTCACCGTCTTTTAGGGATTTTTCTGACACAGTTTCAACATGTTCAGTTTAACTTCAAATCGTATCCATTCTTTTGCGGATGACAGCAACATTTGCCGTCCGTTTTCATTTAGTTGGAGGCCACGACTACCAGAGATTGATGCAGTGCGACAGAAAATTAACGATACGCTGCATAACGATGGGGTCGTATGAACAGAGTCGATGTCAATGCTCGTAGGACGCAAGGTTGTTTGCTCAGACCTTCTTGAGGGTATAGGCATTAAGGTAAAGTTCAGTTCCACCCGAGCTCCTCAGTATTTTTACAGCCTATATCCGACCGAAAATGATACATAACTCTCGTGTTTAGGTGCAACTCTCATCACCGGCCGGTGATTCAAAGTGTATTTTAGTATGTAAAACAGGGCGATGCAGCTGATCGATGACAGTGGGCAACACGCGTTTATCGTCCACACCTCATCTGTTTCTGGTCAATTGGCCAGTGAATCGCACAACGCATTACATAGACATTTCGTTCTGAAATAGTGCAGAACAAACTACCCGAAGACATATTTCGCCTGTCATGAAATTAGCAAAATTCAAATTAAGCTTTCGCAAGCACTCTCTCACTCTTTCCTCTTCCCCACAAGCTATTTTCCTAGTTCTGGTGAAATGCACTGCATAAACAGGGGTCGTTGCCTGAGTACTAGTCTAGTAACCAAAAATTCTTGTATTACGGCGTTCTGCGGGCTATCTTTTTCATGTTGGCAGCAGTTCCCTAAATTAAATGAAGATTTTCCGTTTCTCGAACAAGCAGTTTCTATACTCGGGATTAACTTGAGGCAACAAGATGGTGGACACTTTGTTAAATATTTGCTTCCAACGCGTCCCTGAGATCCGACTGTCGTTAGCGAAATGTGCTTTTTGCCTTATTAAGAATGCTGATGCTTTCCTTGCTACGGGAAGCAGGTTTTGCCTTGTCCTATTAATAACTTGTTTTCAGGAATTTAGGGGAACATAAATTGAGGGGCTCAAGGGCTTGTTTCTTGTTCGAAAGTAGTTAAAAGTACTACCGATTTGATTGCCCTGTTTTATTGTCGCAGCCTGAAATAGAACCAAATTATTTGGACCGCGTGCTCTAGTAAAGAAAAGTTATTGCAGGCCAACTATTTAACAAAAATTTTCCCAACGCCGTATTGTAACAACACTTTTTTCTATAGACTTCTTTCATTGCACTGAAAACGAATGGCAACGGCGCCCCGGGGTTTTCTTTTAAATCCAGTCCTCTCGTAAGATTGTTTTTGCATCTTTTGATTTTAATCACAAGTAAAAAAAGGCAACAACTTAAACTTAGAAGAACGCATCTCAATTTATCACTAAACAAAAAAAAACATTAAAAAATAACCAAATAACTTACTGCAGCTTCTCGTTACAGAAAGAATTTACTGACGACTGCGTCTTCAACGAGAGCATGGAACAGCACAACTACAACACGTATTCGTCCACCTACAATTCGAATACGCGGCGGAAATACTATTTGGCGCTGAATCGGCATGGCGAGCCGCGCAAACTACAAATCCCGCCCAGCCGTTCGTTGGGCAAGTTAGCAACGTACACGAATGCTATACCCGAAACGGTGCCGCAGGAGCGTGTAGAACAGCTGATTGCGAAAAATTTCGGTGCAAATCGTGTTAAACATGGCATACGCCAACTCTGTGATACTGGCAAACCATTGATCGAATTGATCGATAGTAAAAACTTTAAAGCACGCCCCAAGTGCAATCCAAACAATAGCAATAATAATAGCAATAGTAAAAGTACTCTAAGTAGGAATTTAGATAAAGATAATAACAATAGTTTAGGTAACTTTAATAATCAGCAGCATATTAGTAGTAGCGGCCAAGTTTCGAACAGCGTTCCTGTTGCCAATGATAAAACTAATCTAAGTAGTAGTAGTCGAAGCAGTAGCAGTAGCAGTAGTAATAGCAATAACCCGGAAACAAATAGAGATAGAGATAGCAGTAGTAGCCCGAGTAGTATTAGCATTAGTCAAAGCAATGGCCATATTAGCAATAGCAGTAGTAATAGCAAGCAAGCAGGTAGCAGAGGCAGTAGCCACGGTGACAGCTTAACAGCGTCAGGTGGTAACAGTGGTCACAGAGGAGGCAAAAAGGTGGGGAAGAAACGAAAATGCCGGCGATTCGAAAACGAGGAGCAACACAATTGCACGACGCCGCTCAGCAGGCCGACATCGTTCACTAAGCGCGGCAACCAGCTGGGCCCCTTAAGACAACAGAAGTGCCAAAACTTGTTGCTGCAACAGCAGCAGGCGGGAGTGGTGGACATAGTGCTGCCGCCGATGTGTACCAAGAAAGGGGGCCCCAAAAAGCAGCAGGCCAACCATAGGAGAGGTCACGGTAAAAATGGCTTGGGGACCGATGGTTTCGGCCCCAATAACCGCCGTGGCAAAAAACTCAACTCGAATAGAGGCGGTGGCAGTCCCGGCAAGCAATCAGCTAAAAGCAATTCCAATAATGGCGGTACAAAGAAAAAACAAAAAAATTCCAAAAGAGGCGGCACCAACAACAACAACCCGAACAGAAAGAACAACAAGAAAGCCGCCACTCCAACAGGCGACAACATAAACGCCAACAGCTCTACCTCCGCTCAAAAGCATTCAACGTCAACGCTCAAGCCAAAGCTGTGGGAAACCACATCGCTAGTGCCCAGCACCACCCTATTCGAAAACTACGATCCCCATGCGGAGTCGACAAGTGATCGCGGCGACAGGGAACAGCGCAACGTAAGATATTCCAATTCCATGGAAGAGTACATGGAACAATCATCAGAAGATACTTCGGCCGCCGAAGATCCAGACGACGATGAAAACGATATGGAGCACAACGACGAACTGAATGAAGACGCCAGCTACGAAGACGACCCGTACGCTGTGTCGAGCAGCAGCCATCATCCGCATGCGGCTGCTGAGTCATCGAACACCCCCTTCACGGCGGGATCAGACGACTTCCTCTACTACGACCAGCTAGACTCGTGAGTTTTGACTTGTATTTCCTATCTTTTTACATGTATTTTAATTATTTTTTTAGTACTTGTACTTTTAATGCGAAAACAAAAATTTCCTCATAATATTTTAGTTCATTTTTTTCTCTAACTACTTTTATTGAATATGTATTTGTTTTCGAAACCTCTTATCTTACGTACACAAACTTATAAATATTTGAATGTAATTATTTATTTTAAATTAAACCTACATACACACATACTCGTACATTTTTATACCTGTCATCCAGGCGGCTTGAAAATATTTACACACACACACACACACACACGCATATATTTTTTGTTTTGTTTTACTAGATGTTGTTTATTTTTTTGACTTTTTGGCTTTAAATTCTTTTTGTTTTTCATTTGGCTAATCTTTTTTTTTTTTCTTTCTTTAATCAGAATATCAGTTTCCATGGGAAAATAAAGAAAAGTCGAAGGAGACAAAAAAGCACCCGTTCCTCGACTTTCCTTTCTTTTGCCAACTTGCAAATTTTAACTTCGCTTTTTCCAAAAATTCGGTTTCGCTGTTGAATCACTGCCCAACGAAAAAGGAACTTCTGCCAGAGCAATTCTATATGTGGGATTAAAACGGCCTATAAAATTGCTCATGCGCCTCTTCGCTCTTGCTCATGAGCGGCTCACAAGTGTACAAATCCTCAGTCTGCTGTCAGGCAAACACTGAAAACAAAACAGCCCACGTTCTTCAGTGATACAGCACCGAAACGCTCTTACCGAATGCATCTCTTTCCGGTCCACAAAAAGAAACAGAAACAAAATTTAAGTTCAGCTCGATGCCGATGAGCGAAATGTTCGCAAATTATCTAGTTAAACGAAACAATATCTGCTGTTGTCGAAACACGAATTATAGAAGAAAAGAAATTACTGTACAAAGTTGTATAAATAGTGACATACAAGTAAACTGAGAATATGACAAGCCATAAATAGCTATTAATCGATTATCGATTTGTTGAATAAGGCATTTAATTAAACCAATACCCACTTAATACCACCACATCCTATAGAGAGTTTGTAAAGAAGCCATAATATTTTCATGTTCTATATTAAATATAAATACAAACTATACCTACATACATACATACATATCTGTATATTTTAAAGTATCATTAAAGAAAACTGTAAATTTTGCAAGATTTTCATATCAAATGTACACACACACACACACCCACACACGCTCATGCATTCACTCATCCATCCACAACATATAAATCCAGTTTCCCTCCCGCAAGGAATCCTTAAAACGTTTCATTTTACGAATCGGATGAATGCACTCATCCAGCATTATTGGTGTTCATCCTTTTCAAATCATACAGGCTTTTACCGATCAAAACAAATCCATACAGATTTAAAATTACTAAATTTAAAACGCTACAAGAACACTACTGGCGTTGGGTGTGAAGTTAACAAGCGAACAGCTGAGGCCACATTGGATGTGATGTGTCTTTACTTTGTGAAATGGAAGAGAATCGGCATCTCTAGGCCACAATTCAAAGGTCTGTTGTGCTCTTTCATGTCACTAAGTAAGCAGCCATCAAAGGAGTGTGAACCCGGCTTATTATACTTACATATATCATTAATACAGGTTAAGATATTCTGTGGCGTGTTTGTTGGAGTTTGGCTAAAGGACGAATGCTTTAAATAAAATATATGTATATTATTGTGGGTTTAATTTAAGCACAAGTTGAGGCGCTGGCTTAGAATTAATGGAGTAAAGAAAAGCAAAATAAAAATGTCTTTCCGCTACAGAATTTGATTGTGGTCTTAATGCAAAAGATGCACGACCTTGACATCCATCAAACAATAGGCTGTCAGCAGCTATCGACGACAAGAGTCACGACCTCGATGGTAGACCCAGTATCAGTTCACTTTTTACCAAAAATTCATTAAAGTTTCTGTGGAAACATCGGCTTTCAGAGTGCGAGTACATAAAACGCGTTAATGCGACGACGACTGTCAGCCGCTTAAAAACTGACAAGCGCGTAAGATAAACGTTTTCTGTCATATGTTTTTTTTTTAGTTTTCAATTGTGGGCCTAGTTTCCGTTTTTATACAATACTGAAGGTTTTTTAAGCTCTTCAATAACTCTTTCCTCTAGTATTTCCAAATATATCTAATTCGTTCCCTTCAGCTGTCAGTTCAAAGTCAACCAAACGAATATAAATTGTACCAGTTTAACGCTCTTCGACACAAGTCAAATGCGCGCTCGTACACTAACGCCTGTTGTGTACTTCTACCATCAAAACATGTGGGTCCAACTTCCAACTAAGCCCCATCGTAACGTAAATTATTAAGTATTTTCCACACTAAATATTTCGTTTATATAAAAACTACAATCAATCAAAGACACATGAATTGCCAGCGAAGAAAAAAGTTATTTTCTTAATCTAATAAATAATTTTGGTATCACGAAAAAATTAACTTTATATTTAGTGTGGAAGCGAATATTTCATATTTTTTGATTTGAAATGATATTAAAAAATCGAAATACTTAAGGAAGATCATACGGAAAAATAATAAAACATAATTAAAATCGGACACTTCGGAACAGTTTCTAAAAGAGAGTGGACAGAGAAATACTTTCGTGATTGATTCAACATTAACACATGTTTATTAAACGGAACCCAAAACCGCGAAGTTAAAGCTGAGCGCTTTGATGTAGACTTAAAAAAGAGCGTTTGAAATTTTAATTTTATGGTGGTGGCAAAGAGCAAGTGGATCATTTTTGAATAGACGCATTTATTTCACAATATGGCATCACTACAACAGCTGAGTACCTGTCAACCCCTATTTTGTGTCTGCACTTTGACAGCAAGCTGAGGGAAAATTTCGCTTCGGGCAAATTGCATTCGCCGTGAATTCTTCCACGAATTTATATTTATTTAATTTTTTCCAACAAGTTTGTGATGGCCTGTAACAAATCCGCCTTCTGAAGCCTTTGAACAGGTCTGCTACTATCACCAAATGTACTGCGTGAAAATGCTGTGAAGCACTTGCTTTACATTTGAAAAACAGCTGTTAAAATTCAGCTGCTAAAATTCTACACCGGCAATGACTTTTGTGAGGAAATCGACGGGCCCTTCATAAAACTTTAAACGAAGTTTTAGGAAACCTACTTCTTATGGCACCAGGCTGCTTTCTACATCAAAAGGTTTGTTCTCTTTCAAGGGAAAGCAAAAATAATTTAAGTTCAAAAACTTTTAAATTCTCTTTGAGATTTCATAGATTTTGTAAAACTTTTGTCGGCGCCAAGCCAAAACTCTTTCTTGAGTTGTAGCTACAATAGCAAAAAGTTAAAGACTGATCTTAGAAAAGCAAAAGCCTAAAACGTTTTAAGGATCAAAACCAAAGTATTCCATTTAATAATAAGACTCGAATTTCATAACGTCCCAGCTCGAAATTCCCAATAGCATTCAAAATTCTCAACACGATTCCCAATACGTTTTTTTCGAATCCCATAATCCCCTCCCAAAATTCAAAACTTATTCCATGTACCTCCACACTTTATACTCAAGCAACGACTTGCAAAGTATTTTTCTAAGCAATAAAATCTAAATACACCTGTAATCAAGGCGAATTAACTTTACAAGGCGCAGTTTTGCAGTTATTCGCTTAATTCGTCCGCGGCAAAATTAGTTCGCCGGTGTGGCCAGCTTGTAAGGTTAATCTGCCCTGCTTGTCTTAGGAGAGCAATTTCACTAGCAACACTTATGCCATAAAATGTCTCTGTAAATATTGTAATGCTGAATTACTTTTTATTTTTAATAGAAAAAGATAATAAAGAAAAACCTCGCTGCCTCTCAATAAGTAGTAATTTCTCATAAAATAAAAACGATAAACAAAAATTCCCAAAATATGTAAAAAAAAAACTGTAAAAGTACACGAAAACAGGCCTTAGAAAAACTGCACTTAATTTCTTGCATTATTTTTACTCAGACGATTTCATTTTGCTTAGTTTTTATGTTTTTATTTAATTAGCATTTTCCAATTTTTTTCCAAAAATCATTTTTGGTTTTTCTCAGCAGTGTTATACGAAAATATTACCTAAATCATTTTTCTGCTAAGAAATAAAATAATTATATAAGTAAAAAAACTAACAATGCAAATATTTAAAAATAATTTCTTAGAATTATTAATTAACCGTAATGTGTATGTTAAGTTATTAATTTAAATACTTATTTAATATCTACTATTATTAAAAACTTAATGAAAAACAAAACAACAACAACTCTTTAGAAAACGAACAACATTTTCTCAAAAAGGCGATTTTCCTATTTTTGTATGTAAATTAATAGATTTTTATGAAAACTTTAGGTTATTTATATAGATAAAAGAAAGATTGAAATTGTATTATATGAAAAAATAAATTTTGTGCAAATCTACTGTAATAAAAAAAAAAAGAAATTATTAATAAATAATTTTGAAAGGAATTATTTATTAAGAAATGTGTAAAAAAATCAATGTAATAAGTTTTTTCCTTTCAATTTCAACGCATTAAAAGGTTGGTGATAGATATAAAAAGCGTTGTTCTGGCTTAAGAAAATTGGCAGCACTTGTAACGTACAACGTTGCCAACTCGAAGCTTTTGAAGTCCAACACAAGTCCCGCCACAAACACTTCAACTTTTGCTGATTAATATTTTTCTTCTTTGAAGTTCCTGCCGCAGTTTTCGTTTTGTTGTGCTTCCAAATTCTACTCTTTGTGGCTGTTTGTTTGATTTATGCCTATAAAATACAGAATAAAATGAAAAATTCAGATGTGGAAGAAGTAAAAGGCGAAGATAAGAGATGTGATTATTGATATAAGAGTATGTCCACACACATGCATTCACATATGTATTTAAAATAATCCTGCCGTTTTACAACAAGTTTGTATGTACATGTGTAATTAGAGCCGAATCTGAGACTCCCCTATAAGTATTTTTTAATAAAAAATATCAGTACTTTGGTCTTAAGTTTGCAAGTTCATAAAAAGCGTTTTTATTGAGTTGATGTTATTCCGTTCCCACTGTATTACATACAAATTTCTCTATGCAAGCAGTTTTGTTTCCGCTCTCTCCAACAAACTCGAAAGTTGATCAACAAAAGTTTAAGTGGCTGAAGAACAAGGACTAAGAGTGGAGTTCCGCAGTTGGTGTCAAATCGGTGCCTTTTCTTTGCCATTCAACATCAATTATACAGGTTTGCACTGAATAAGTATTGATTTTCACTCGCTGCTGGTAGATGTTGCGTTTGTAGCACTAACCCTCGAATAGCTGGTACTCTATGGCTTCTAAGATTAATTCTTTCATAATAGAGTCTTCCGCTCCATTCGCCGTATTTTAGTTTCAACACTTCCGTTCATTGGAAGGCGAATTAATAGCTGCTTCTATGTTGGTCTTGTTGACTCGTCGAAATATTGTTTCTGATAAGTTTTGCCGCCATTTTATTTTCGAGCTGCAGTAGTTTGACTTTAAAAATGCCATTTCCTAATAGTTTTAATTAAAGGCTTACACTTGTCCGAATGCAGCGATTGCAACAAAATAGTTTTGAGTCCATTATATTGTGCTTTGCTTTAACAGATAAAAACGCTAGGGGCTCATTCGCAGCTGATTTTGAAGTGCACAGCAAAGATTTTTTCAAAGCGAATTGCATCGCGTCTATAAATTCGACTTATAGCACAGAAAATAAAATGCGCCGCAAAATACTTAAAATATTCATATGTTTTCCGTTTTGTAGCGCTTCGACTCCACAAGTCATAGGTCGCATATGGAGGCAATAAGCGTTGTGTGCTTGTGGATACGAATTGTGTGTAGCATACCCGATGTTATATATGTGTGTGATTGAAAGTGAAGTTGGCTGCGAAACATATATAAGATATAAAAAGAACGAAAGCAATCCAAGTCGAACACTACTGAACGAAAGGAGATCATCTTATCAGCTTCATTCAACTAGAGCAGTGTTGCTCAGCGAGCGAAGGGAACCGGCCATTTTACTGAGTGCTTTTCGTGTTCGATTTCAGTTGTTTTCATTCCTTTTATGTCCTGCTCTTTTATATTTGTATGTGTACCGGTGTACAAGTCCAAAGTTGCTTTATTAATTATATTTTTCCATTGACTTTCACAGAAGCTGGGTTTAAGTATAAGTAAAATAAAATTCTTTCCAATTTCATTAAAAAATATATCGATGATGTCAAAGTGAAATTGAACGAACGTGTTTGGTGATTGAACAAAATAACTGTTTACAGCTCTAATCACAACCCATCCGCTCACCAAGGACAAGGCTCTACTGTATAAGTTGTTATCGGTTTCATATCCAAAAACTTATGCGAAGAAATTGAAGGACACAAACAAAATAAAGTGAAATCTTCATCGTATGGGGCCGAAAACATTTTCCACGACCAGAACATTTCTTTTAGATCCGCTAAAATGTCTGGGAGCCGAACGAAGTTGTTTAGTTACTTTTCTGCACCATCTGCTGACACAAAATCAACTCGTAATTAATTAAAACAGGGATGTTAAATTTCCTTTGGGGAAAATTAGATCTGCAGGAATCAATAACTGCAATTTGCATGTCGATCGCTTCGTCATCCTGTATTTAAGTTTCAATAAAAGTTCTTTTTACAAAGTTTTTGTCAGCAATTAAATTTTTATATTTTTGACTGTAAGACGCCCTGTAAGTTTTTTATGCGCTAAGAAATTACTGACGGAATCGAAAATCTTAAAAAAAAAGTAGCAGATATTCAAGACAATTAAATTGGGAAATTTACTGGATTCAAGCGAGGATTTTGCTTAAATAATGATTCGCTTCTGATTTGCTTTCAGAAGGATATTTCAATTATTTTTTTATCTCTAATAAAGTTTTGAAATCCGGTAATATATAGATTTATAACATCAAATACACCCAGATCTCTTCTTGCAGAATTTGATTTAAGAAGAAAAATTTTCTTTTTGCACAAATTGTTTTAATTTAATACGATTTTCGCCACTATGAACTTCTTTTTCAAGCTCTTAGAGCAAATAGCCGGAATTTTATGCCAAAAATCAGCGTGTTGTGCGAAATTCTCCGTTTTATGCAGAAAATTAATGAATTTCGTTTGGTTTTAGGGGTGAGCCGTGAAGAAAGATGTTTGCGTTTCCTGTCAGAAACTTCTTTTCACATTATTTTTACTTCTTTTTTATATTAATCATTAAATTACGAGTACGGGAAAAATTCCTTTTGGCCACGTGAAAAACAAAAATTTGCTGTATTTCCTTTGTGTTTCTGTTTCGCGAATTGTCGGTTTTATTTAATTGGACATGAACGTTCATGAGCGCTAATGTGATTATAAGCGTTTGTGCTCTTAAATGAATTTTTGCACTAATTGTCTTGTACATATAAAAATGACCAATTAATATATTAATTGAAATGACGAAAATTTTAATTGGATCAATAAAATGTTTCATTTAAACAGACAAAAAGTTTTATTTGTTTGTTTATACTCGTTCATTGTATGAGGACTGTTTCGTGGACAGCTGCTGCAGGAAGTCTTCACTTATTACGCAGACATCAAGTCAATGACACCAAAGTCGATTAATTTTTCCATATTTCTTAGTTTGGAAGATGGAATGCTTTGCTGTGGAGCAAAATTCTGTAATAATTTAAGTACTGGAGTATGCAGCATTATCTATATGTTTAAGTGTTCAACAGAGTTGGTTGATTATTATTTTTTATTGCATGTTAATTAAGGCTTGACTGGTTTAATGTGTTTGGTTTTGATAATAAAAATATTTGTTTATAGTTTGTCGTTTAACAAAAACGCATGCTGAAGGATGAAGGGTTAAGAGCCACAAAGTGTTCGAGACTGTAAAGTAAAACGAGCATTTGCAAAAAGGCTGGTTAAGGTTCTTATTGATTTACATACTTCTTTTTTTTTTCTTTGTATTCATTCAAAAACGCTCGTTTTTTGTTGTTTCTATTTCTTAATGTTTAACTAAAATCCTGTGTATTATTTTAGACTCCCTTTGGGCCTGTGGAAATTCATAGCTGTTCTATGGATATTGGTTTGGAGCCTTCAGACATTGAGCTGATGTTGGGCAAAGTGTTAAAGAAATTAAATGCTACGGGTACCTATTTGAAACGAAGCAAAAGAAAACTTCAAAATGTATCACAAGTTTAACAAAAATTTAACATTTCCGCCTATAAAAAAGAAAAGAAAAGAAAAGAAAGAAATTATCTATAACAATCCTGTAACGTAGACAAACGTAATACGTAATAATAATTTAGTCAACCATTTTGTATTTTAAATTATTCATGTTTTAAACGTTGCTTTTAGTATTTATAATTGTTTATAAATTTTCACTAAATGGCAGTTCAAACCTTCATTTTTGTTATAACTTTTGAGGTCTATGGCCGAGTCTCTGTTTCATTGAGAGAAGCTGAAATCGAAACTAAGTTCATAGATCTTAAATGAATTTTCTCTGCGTGTATATAATCCACCCACCATTTTAAAAATAGTTAAAAATAACTTAAAAATAGTTAGTTAAAGAAATATTTATTTTTTAAGCCACAAAGAAATTAATTTATTAGAAAAATATAGATTTTAGCCAACATCATTTACAAAAGCCAATTTTATATAGTTAATAATATAAAGACTGAAAAAATAAACGGATAAAATAGTTAAAAATAATTCTGGTTTCATTTCAAGTTTTGAATAATTGGCAGACCAAAGAAAGAAAGTTATTTGTGGTATTCGTGTGGGTAAATTAAACAAATAATTTAATTTCACGACTTTCATTTAATCTATTACAAAGGGCCGAATGGGTCGAGAATGGATCTCACAAAATCGAAGGCAACAAGTTTTATATGCTATTTGATAAAGCGTTTGTTTGAACCGATAAATGGATTTGCTAAAACAACAAATGTGTAAAAAATCTGTTATAGTTTTGTTTTGTTAATACTTACAGTCGTCATTTAACTTAAAACTAGAGATTTTAATAAAATAAAATCCTTGTTTATAAAATATAAAACATGAATAAATTGTTTTATATTCAGGTTCCTTTTCTTACTTTTTTGGATGCAAGTCAAGCGGCAAAATAGTTCGTTAACGCTGGTCATAAATTTGTGTCAACTTAATTGAAAATTGAACTTTACTTCAATTAATTGAGTAGAAGAAGCAGTTGTTTACATACGAAAATGCCAGTGACTTTAAATTAAACAGGGTTGCCATACTTATCACAACCCTAAACTTTTTGTATGCATTTCGACGATTTAAGTTTTAATGATTTTATTGTTTCACACTTTTTCCATACCTTTTAAGATACTTTGAATCGAGTTTACAATTAACTTTCCGCGTAGAGTTGCAATAAATATCTTAACAATACGCCAGCTAAGCTGGCAGAGTGTTTTAATTTGTCAGGGGTATCAGAAGACGAATCAACGCTTGATTAGCAAAAAACAAAAAAAAAAACAGAAGAGAAGAGAAGGGTCAACAAAATTTTTCATAAAATATTTATATAAAATTTCACAAAAAAATATTATCACGAAACACATGTGAAAAGTGGTGTCGCAGAGAAAAATGACAACCGATTTTGACATTTAATGTCTGCATTAATTGTTAACAGGAATTTGTTAAAAAATGAATGCAGCATAATGCAGCATAATGATTTGAAGAAGAAGTGAAGCGAAATTCTTCGCTGGCAACACTATAAACATACATGTACGTGTAAGACACGAACACACAAGTGCGGCCTGCGCCCCTTCTACTGGTGTGCACTGTATTAAGCCCTAATTTAGGATTTTGCCGTAAACCTCGAGATCGTGTAACAGTTTCGTTAAATCCCTATTTTTACAACAATTAATACTCAATCGCATCAGATTGCTCATATACGAGCAGACATTGTTTCATATATACGATAAGGATCTGGCCTAAATGTTTTTTGAACCGGGAAGGTACATCCCGAATCTGATGTTGAGTCTACAGTGCCTAATATACGTACATACATATGTATATATAATATATATATATATACGTGTGTGTGTATGTCTATATATTTGGAATTTGGGCCAAATGTCACTAGTTCTGAGGAGGCGAATTGTTTTTATAACGTCACGAAAGTCGGAGCAACTCTTTAGCTTTTTATAGAACATTAATGCTGCACTTGCCACTCCTTGAAATGTGCAGCAACATGACTTTGCCTTTTTACACTGACCACATTTTCGTGAAACGCCTGGAAGATGTGGAAAATGTGAAACAAGAAAACAAGTTTACATTGTCAACATCGTTCATTTATTCAGCTGTCAAAAAAATATTTAAAGAAAAACAAGCGAAACGGAAAAATAAGTATTGAAAAATAATTTTGAATATCGATTAATAATTGTTGCTTTGCCAGAACAATATCAAATATTAAAGCAGTGCAGCGAAATACTGAAGGCCCTTCTGGAAGAAGATGATGATGAAGAGTTTTTGGTGGACATGAGCACGAACGTTTCTCGAATGGTTTGGAATTTTGTAAGTCAAAACCTGTACAATAAATTGTGATTATGTACATACGCATAATATCTATATTTTAAGAATTGCTGTGGAACATTTTTTAGTGATGCCACCTTAAATTACGCAAGATGTAAGATGGAACAAAATGCGAAGGGATCACCTTTCAAAGATGATGAAATATGTTGAGTTTTTTTTTCCATAGACTTTATATGGGAAGATGTTAACATTTTTACAAATTGGTGAGAGATGTAAGATGTAGCCCAGTGGAAAAAGGCTATTAGGTCCCATTTTGAGCCCATAGCTTGTTAGCGGGGTAAACGATTTTAAAATAAAGTTTAATTTTAAGCCCGATATTCACTAGAAAAGTGAATTTTTATTTTTCTAACGAAGCTTGTCTGTAAGATTTCGTTTGTAAATGTGACACTTTGGACTTAGACTCGTAGTTGTCGAGCTCGACGACTTTTTTTGCTATACATGCGACTATTTGCTTATTAAATTATGTTTCTTTTACAAAGTGCTTTTAAAATAAAGTCTTTCAATATAATATTTTGTTAAAAATGTGAAATTGCATTTAACCTCATTAAAGCATTCACAAAATCTCCTTCACGGTGTCTGATTCGATAGGAATCGGCTCCTGTTTTGCAAAATCTTTTTGCAGGACTTCAAAACTTGGAGCTTCTCAAATCTTTATTATGGTACTAATTTCCGCTTTTTTACTTTTTTACTTTTACATTTTATTTCATTAAGAAAAACACTTTAAATTCATGGCGACCGTTATAATCAAGCGACGAGCGTTGCCAGCTGCGCTTTTAGTATTCGAGTTAGAGCGCGGTACATATTTGGCCAAATTTTGTGTGCTTTCTCTTGGCACTGGTGGAACCAAGTGACAAATTTAGATTCTAGAAAATATATAGACTGGTCCATGACAGAAGTAAAACATAACAATATTTTTTTCGGTCTGTATTTAGTGCAACAGAAGCAACACAAACCAAATCCAAAATGTTTGATTTAGTACCGTTTTTCAAAACGCAGGCGCTGTCTTGTAAGTTCATCTTAAAGCTGCGCCCATCGTTGGCATTTTCCTCAACTCCAATATTTATTAATTCATGCGCGTATGAATTCATGTCATTACTTTCATATTTCATATGAAATCAAGCATTAAAATCTTCCTGCGTTCCTTAAATTGTCTGTCTTTCCTAACCAACAATATTTTTTATATATTTTGGAATTTTGTCGGTTTCCTTGCGGCTTCCATTATTTATTCATTCCAACATATATTCTTAATATAGGGGTGCATAAGACACGTCTAATATGAACATCCGACATGTACAAAGTCCCTCCTGGCAGCCTTTTGTCAGTCCGCTCAGAAATCACGACAGCTGAAACCGACGGCCCGAAATCCATAAAGAACATCCGTCTTTAGTGCAGCTTGACTAATTTCTGCGTGATGTCCTTGTTTATTACTGACGGACTGTGAAACTGATGTACATCCGCACGTACCATTATGGTGTAGCCTGATATTGGACCACTTCTACCGGCCCCATGTGCCACGGCAAATAATTTGATCGGGAGCTTGGGCTACCTAATCCCTTGTACCAGTATTTCTTTAGACAGTATTAGGAAGACTACGCTACTGAATTGGAGGCCCGAAATCTTCCAAAAACATGAGGCCTTAACCAGACTCGCCTGTACATTCCCCACCATCTAGAAAAACAGAATCTATTGCAATACAACAGCACCTCGAGGACATTTGGATCACCCAGTGTAGTTTTCCACCCCGATATCTATAAAAGCTTCAGCTAAGGTAGCCACCTCCACCTATGACCAACATCAAAATGACCGATTTTCTTTGGGGGCAAGTTGGTCCCCGTTCAGCCAATTAACTTTTGGTGCAGCTGGCCACCTCCCCTCTATACAACGACAAGCAGAATAATTCGATTTGATATACGCCAAGGCTAAAGCAAGGGGCGTTGCGAAATAAATTTAGACACCGGGATATGGGTTCATCTGGAGTTATCAAAGACAGATTCTTGCGATTGTGGCTTTAAGCCACAGTCAGAAAATGAAGCCATTCCTAGCAGATCAATCACCATCACAATCAGCACCAGAAGGTCTTGTAATTAAAAATTCCTGGGGCACTCTGACCCCTGTCTCCGCATTAAACTTCTGTCAAAGAAAAGGAAATATTGGCCAGCAAAATTGATTAACAATTTAATTGTTTTGGAAATTTCTTTTACCCAAAGAGTTGTCAATTAAAATAATCTGCTCTGTGTGGCATCACCGTGTCCACGCTACATTAACCCTAAACTTCAACTGAAACTACAAAAAGAAGAAGATGATGTGATTAACCAAATAGAAGGAAAGCAAATAATTCGGTAATAAGTTCGGATGACCAAAATGCTCATGTGAACGTTCGAATTTTTTAGCGCGTATTAATCATATTTTTTTTCTTGTTACGCGACCGTCAAAAGTTGTTCAATAATTTCAAACGGGGGAGTCTAATAAGTTCTCTTACATGTCTAATGAAAGAAAAGTGTTGAAAATATAAAAATCAGAAGGCATTAATAGAACTTTGCCCGCAATTCTATTGTGATGGCCACTGCTTACCGCTTGTCTTGACTTGGATCACGTAGACTCAACGACTGAAGGAGAGAAAAGGCAAAAATCAGGTAAACAAATTATCAAGTTTAAAATATGATCCAAATCACATTCTTGTTTGCATTAAGTTGTGTAAGTGCGATGCAAATTATTGCTTTAGCCAACACTTTTTGCACAAGATCAAAAAGAGTTGCCAAGCACTGAGAATGGAACGAATACTAGGAAAATACACCAGCCAAAAATATCCCCTCACAAAATATCGCATCGAAATTTGCTCTCGACTCAATCATGTGGAATTTTCAAATCGCTTGACAACTTTAGCGACGCAAATTACATTTGATCAACACTCGTTATTGATCCTGTAGGGTGACTTGTGTGATTAAATTTCTCACAACGAACCTAAATCCACAATTTGTAAATATTAAGGCCATATTTAGAGAGAAGTTATTATCAGAATTGGTCAAAGAGTTTTAGGTTCCGGTTTAAATAACGATTACGGTCGGGTTGCGTTATTTTTAGAAGAATCAAATCGACTATTTTATCCGACACACATAAAGAATTTAGTTGCGATGTCTGAAGGTACGAAAAGTGATTTAATGGGATAGCAAAATGGTTTTACTCGTAACCAGTAAAAACGGGACAAAAACAACAACGAATAATTGAACTTTGCTTCGAATATTGTTCGCAAAATTTAACCAGAATCCGGCTGGTGTGAGTATGTGAAGCGGCTTCTTTTTCGTAGACTATTATCCAGAAACAAAGCGATTTCAAACCACGTGCTTGCGACAGTAAAACATTTTTTAATTGTTTTCCAGCTCCATCACTCCAGAGAACCTGGGAATAAAGTACAGTGAACTATAAATTGAGGTGGCCAACCGCTCTGTTTCATAAAATTCAGCTGTACGAGTATTTTGTTTAGTTTTAATTTACTTTTAATTAAAATTTCTATTTCGGTTTGGTCAGCCCTTGTTTACCTACTTTGAAGGCCTTAAGTCACACATTTCTATGACAGAATCTCTGAGGCGAATCGCTGCAGGCCTGTCTGCTCTGACGATGTTAATAACCGCGCTTTGAGACATTAATATTTTGCGGACCTTTTGCGACAGTTCGTAAAAAATTATGCTGCTGCTAATCTGATGTTACTTTGTTCCTGCCAATCATTCCTACTTAGAAGTTTGACGTTGTTGACTGGAATCTTTTAAACATAAATGCTTGTTCAATGGGAGTGTCAGCAGTCTTGTTCTCTCAGCATATAGGCACGAAACTGACATTAAATTGTCCAAACCGTGCCCCAATTTCTTTAATCAGGTCAAGAACATATTCACAGACTCAAAAATATTCTTAGTGTACATTTATTTTGATAGAAATGGAGCCCTTCTGTCAGGAGTCTATTAAAAGAATCTTGTTTCGGGCACAGTTTTTTAGTGAGTCTCTAAAGGCACTACAATTTAAAATTCATCTCATATTCATACAGAACAAAACAAGTGAAAGTCTTCAAACTTTTTGGACTTGAGAAAGCAGAACTTCAGCTAGAAGCCGTTCCTTTTCAATATTTTTATATATTAAAAATTCCCAAATCGTTCATTGGAAGCGCAGCGTTGGTAACAATCGGCTGCCATTAAGAGCTTTATTTTCACTGGTTGTGTGCTGGCATTTCAAAATCATGGGATCTCATGTTCATACTGGTGCACTTCAGATAAAAACGATAAAGAATTAAGACAAACGGTAGATGAATCACTGAAGAGCCCCTTCGGAAAAACACAAACAATGTTTGAATGTGATTGCGAAATAAAAATTGTCACCTGTTAATATTCCAGGTCTAATTTTTTGGGTTCATATGGGAGCAGCCAGAAACACCAAAACCCTCGAAAATTATAAACTTGTCTGGCAGACAAGAAGTTCAATAATACGAGTAGTTTGATTATTTGAAATCGTTTTCTTTCTCTTCAATAACAAAAACTTTTGCTGACGATAATCTTTTTTTTTTAATATTTTTTATCAAGTGCCCAAATGCCCTGTCCTATAAACTGAATAACAATATGACGAAGACATAAATATTTGTTACCATTGTATTGTAAATGGTGGCTGAAAGTCTTCTTCTTCTCTAAGCATTTGCTTGTTCAATAACAATTTATGTGGCATTCAAAAAGAGGGTGTCCAAAATAGCGAAGATTCAGCGCAAACAAAAACATTTGCTACGCTTTTCGAATTCTTATGCCTACGTGACTTGGTTCAGGAATCCCGCAATTTCAAATTAAGAATCTAATAATAACAGCAGTCAAGTTGGCGAAATAGTTTTAGAATCGGTGCAAGTCGAACCACAAACAGGCTGCACACCGAATCTCGTTGAATTTACGTTTTTGCTAAACATTTTGTGTTCGATCGAGTGGATCTTGCAAACAAAAAAAAAAAAGAAAATTTAAAATATTTAAACCGAAGTTGCTTGTAATCCCATAAAAGTAAATTAACTTAATTGTGCTATCAAGCAGACCTACCGGTACGTTGCTGATTTCATATAAAATTAACAGGATTCCATGTTAAAGCTGAATACTCTTATTCGAACAACTGTATTTCCAGGGCGAATAAACATTATTCCAAGTTATTATTAAATTGTTAAATGTGTGTAAAATGTATCATTTTTAGAATCATGCTGCAACAAAGTTAGAGGCGGGAGCAGAAGACTTCAAGTATAGAAATAACTAGATGTTAAACTATTCCTGAGCGTGGCAGAAAAAGTGAATATGAAATCCTGAAATATTTGCAAATGAATCAAGAACATAAAATTTGGCTCCTTAAGAAATCATCAATCCAGAATTCTAATATATTGATTCTAATTTCTGGTCCACTTTTAATACTTTTTATAAAAAAATTTCTCAAATAAATAATATTTGTATGCAAATTTATTGTAAATATTGATTGTTTTTCTATGATTCAATATATTTTAAGACATTTGTTTTTTGTGCTTATAAATGTTCCAATCAGTGCTGCCACCCTGAGAAAACAAATCTCAAGCGCTGTGGTCTGCTTCCGAAAAAGTTGTTGGTATTGCGGATGAAAGTCTAACTAAAAATATAGATCTATTTTCACATAAAGTTTCCTCAACTTGTGGGTACCATTCCAACAGTACAATCGTAATTACAACTTTTTTGCAAGTTTGACCGCGAAGTGGGCGATTTCATTAACTCCTTCTTTCACATGTTAAAAACACGTTAAATTTAATTGCGTGCCACCGCTATTAATTTCTTAATTTGCTTTAATAGTAAAAAAAATCAAACTCATTTAAACTAATTAAAGTGCTATTAAACAAATTCGTTTTAAGACAACTACAGTAGAGCCGCGATGTTTCGTATCAAGTTGATTCGACAACGAGGGGCTCTGTCAAACAATCCAACTAAAAGAAGTCGGCATTCATCGACCTGGCCACTAACGGTGATTACCAATGTCGTTCTTAAAATCCAAAACAGAGTCTCATGAGTCTTACGTGGACTCTTGGCATTCCTAATTTTACAATTTTGTTTCTTTTTTTCATGAATATAGAGTCAGAGTCCAACTGCTGCAGGGAGTATTCAGCACACACGGATCATTCAGCGTTCATAATTGTTTACCTTCAGCGCCAGCGTAGCTCGAATTGTGTCAAATTGTGATCTAAGAGAGGCCGATTTGTTCGCATTATAATGAAAAGCAGCGAGGCTTTCTCTCCATGAGATAATTATGCCGAACGTTGCCACCTTGCACATTTTTGCACTTCAACCCATGGTACGAATAATTTGGTGAAACAGTCTAAATAAATGAAAGCCAATTCGACAGTACCCGGAGTTCATAGTGAAAGCGTCTTTAGATCGTTATATTATTAAGGAAATATCTTTGTTTTGCTGTAAGCAGACTGTCGGAAATCAAGTTGTCCCAGAAGCAGCCCACTATTACTGGAAAAGCCTTTAAACTTTACTCAAAGCTATTATTTTATTTGATCAATAACTTGTCAATTGGAGTCTCCTTATTTCGAAAACAACGGTATTGTGGAAATTATTGGCAGTTCCCTTCGGTGGCGAGTTGAAGGGACTCTACTGTGCCTGCCTGTTTGCAGCAATACGCGCCGCTCTCTATTCTACTGCTCCGGTTTTTTCAATTCATGTGTTTTGTTTGTGTTGTTGTCAACGCAGTCATTTAAAATGTTTTCAAACTTAACACCGGGTGAGCGTGTGGAAATAATTTATTTTATCATTTACTTTTTATTGTTGGGTAGGGGCAAATGGTTTTTCGTTTAACTTCTAATCTTTTGCTTTTTTTTTTTTAAACAAATGATCACACGTTGGTTAGAAATTTATTGGAAAAACTGCACTTCCACACTGTAGTGCCAAGGCACCGTTTCATCATGATTTCAGTTGAGTTGTAGTCTTGCCTGGGCCTGATTTTATATGGCGCATTCTTTTTTTCGTTGATGTAAAAGTTATACTATTTAAAAGAAAAAAAATATTATCATTTATCAACTCTAACAAGTATTTGAAGTCTCTGACGAAGCCGTGGGCAGTTGAAAGTTATTTGGGAAAAACGGAATATGCCATCTTCGTCGAAAAGCCTTCGTTCTCGAAATGTTCTTACTACTTGGCCAACACTTTTTCCTCTATAATTTTTCTTACAAATATCATTGCATTGAAGTTTAGGTTCGATTTCCCCTACCCAATGAATTCTATGAATTTGTTTTGCCCTTGATAAAGAAAAAACTTTATCACTTTCGTGTGGGAAAATAATAAGTAATCAAATATCAAGTTCATGATTCGAAAATCTAATTATGGACGTTTCTCTTTAAGTGAAAAAGTGGAACTCAAGAGTAAAAAAAACAATTCATATCGTATTTTCAGCAAATACCCGTCTTTTATATTATTATTTAGTTTCTGTTTCTACCTGGACTGGCCAAATAAATAAAAACAATTTGCTTAAACAATTATTTATTATATTAATTATGACATCCAAACGTTAGAATAGAACCATTCACATTTTAAAATGTGTTGAAGTTCTAGAGGGAAACGCATTGAAATTAATACATTTTGGCTCAGATTGTGAGGCTGATTTACATCAGCACCTGGCACTACGGCCTGGTCTGATGATGGACCATCTCCACTTGGTTAACTTGCCAACGACTCCCCACTGCCCTTTGTGGCGTACCAGTCACACACAGGTAACAACTTCTTACTTGAGAGATCGGGCTGTCTAACCCTCTTTGCAGTAACTTCCTAAACAGGGAAGTCATTCCAGGTACCTGAGATTAGTATCCTTAAGTCGTAAAGGCTCATAGAACCTTCACCAGACTTTTCTGAAAACTCCCAGAGAGCAGATTGTCTCAGCTTAGAATAAGCCAAGGCAAAACGTACACCACGGGCGATTGCGGATCCATTAAGATTTTGGCACACAGTCCTGTAGTTTTCCATATGAAAAGCGCCACATAATTTTCACTATTTTTAACGGCTTGTCCGAAGTTCCAAAACTAAAAATGGGCTCCAACATTAAATTATGGGGGATGCACGTTTTAAACTGATTAGCAGCCTTTAAAGAAAATTGAGGTCGAAGTCTTCGAAAAGCAAAGAGAATTTAGAAAATTGATTCGGATTCCATAAACAAAAAAGTAGAGAGGGGACTATTTGACACAAACAATTGCCTTGAAAATTGGCCTACAAATGGCGAAATAATGCTCGTTTATATTATAAAATCTGTTAAAAACTAAGTGGGAGGAGTACCATAATTTAAAAATTTTGGCTTAAAAGTGGGCGGCGTCAGAAAATGTTTCCCTATTAAAATGTTGGCAAAGTTTCAGGATCATCTGGTCTTCCATCAGGTACAAACAAACAAATAAACAAACATTCTGTTTTGTATATATATATATATAGATAAATACTAAAACGATCTGCAAATATATAGATCTAGATCATCAACTGTTGCATTGGAAAGTATAATTTCTTAGTAAAAAAGGACAAACATCGTCAAAGTACTTGACGACTTTTTCGACAGAAAAGTTCAGGGTTATTGTTTTGCCGGCATATGTATTACCGGCGAGTTTCGGTTTCACTAACTCCAACACCCCAACGATCAGTTGGGTGGAAGTCAAGGCGTCGTTCACGATGGTTTTCTGAAAGTGAAGAAAGAATGTTACAAAAAATCTGTTCAGAAACAAGTGACAAAAAGTGGAAGTAGCTGGCGCGGTGTTATATAAGAATGGGAAGCAGGTCAAAGCGTTAAACTGTTTTTTAGTACATTTTTGTGCGAGGCGAGACATTTTATTCTCAAAATTGAAAAAGGATATTATTAATAAAAATTAAATTCAGTTCTTAAGTGAATATGTGGCAACTTGATATGATTTGCTACTCTCCTGCACTTGTAGGTTTCAACCACAACTAGAACGTTTCAGCCAAGAGAGGCTCCACAACCTATAACTAACGCCAGAGTGCCAAAAGGCAGTTTTTAATAACTTTAAATTTGTTTGTCCCGGTGGACTTCTTACTGAGTGCCCACTTACTAATGCCCCAAACCACAAAAATAGCCAAAAACAAGCTGAAATTACCCAAATTCTATCCCATATTTTTAATGTAAAATACTGGAACCACTTTTCACGGATGTTTTGTTCATCACACGATGTGGATTTTTCGGAAAACTTTATTTTGGCACTACACATTTTAATCAAGTACGACAAGAATTTTCTACCCGTAATAAGACCTTAATAAAATAAAGAAAGAGTGAAACAATAAATGCTAGAAAGGGATATCTATAGGAATTAAGTAAAACCTGTTTCTGTATATAAAAAAATTTATAATCACTAGTTCATCCTTTTTAGGACAACATTCTGTGATGTATCATCATATTTTGAAAATAAGAAGAAGAAAAAACAATAAAACTGAAAAGTTACCAGCACTGTAACGTTTAAGCTGCAAAAGTCACTTCTAAGCAAATATTTTTTACATTTGCTTTGACACCTCCAACTTTTTATCGATAAAATGTTGAACACTTGCGGCTTTTTTACAACTTTTTTCAGTGTATCTGAACTCTTCACTCTTAGCAATATTTTTATTTGAAATACATGTATCCAAATCGAAAGAAGTGAAGATCATTACGGCTTTAGTATCTAAAATTTTTCTACATTTATTGGCTAGAAAATTTTAGAATGCACCGAAACATTAACGCCACTGTCTTCATGACTTTCAGTTCTTATCTTCGTACTGCCAACAAATAATCGTAACCAACATAATCACAAGCTCCATTATTATTTATTGGCGTTCAATTGCGCACTGGCACCTGTTACGCGTGGTTGGCAACTGTGTTTGTTCACAATTAATTTAACACATGATTGGAAACGTAACGTTCTGCAACGAAACACGTGCTACATGACAAAAACTTTATAATAAATGACTGTTCAAATAACAATGAAGACAAAGAGATTTTAAGCACCTACAACAGACGACCCTCGACCAACGCGGCTTATGGGAAACACTACAAAAAGCGAAGTAAAATTACAAATAAAATCCGTTACTATTTAAGAATTATCTCTATTGAAGGAGGTTTATTAAACAATTATTTAATTTATTGGAGGAAAACTAAAGTTAATACTCGCGTTTAAAGAGTCGAGTGCACTCAAATTGTGTCGGAGTCATATTGTATGAAGCGCATGATCAGTGGTTGAATATCTATTCTCCGGAGTTTTTTTGATATAATTCGGTTTGTAGTTCAAGCCATCTTAATAGAATTTCTTGTGCTTGAATCGGAGATACTTTGTAACTGATGTGGGCAAAACGAGGGCATTTTTGATTCTATTTCACACTTTTACTTAAGCAAAATTTTGCAATATTTGGGTCATTTATGAATCCCTGCGTTTCCATATCACTAAGAAAACAACTCAACTATCGGTACGTACAACTGATATTTATGTAAGTATTTCAGATCACACTTTATTGCATACGCCATACCTGCAAGCACTCAGTTCAGAGCTGCCTTTACCCTTATAAGCAAAATATTTAATTAACACAATCATATTTAATTAACAGAATCAATCACAATATTCACTTTTGAGTATCTATTTTACTAGACTGCTGCGCAAGCTACACAGCCGGAGTTCTCGCCAACAAATATTACAGTTTAAACACGCGACATCTCCTTTATTTTGTTCCAAGCAGAGACAAACTCAAAATCAAAACTTACGACCAATAAAGCATTCTGGTATCAGTACCTCAGCTGGATGGCATAAGAGTTTACCGCGTTTGATATGTCCTTGCCGTGAAAGGTGTAACGAATTTAGAAAAACCCCTCATTCAGATTTTTCCGTAGAGTTTTATACAACACGACTCCTCCATTTCCTACCGCTCGCAATACACGTGTACGCCAGTCGTATTATTTTATTTACAAGATGGCGAAAAGGGATACACGATTACATTTTTCTGTATTCTTGGTGACACACAGATCTACTTAATTTTAAAAAAATGCAGATGAAAAAATATCTATTTAAATCTAATTTAATGAAAATTGCACGAAAACAATAAATGTTGAACTTATATAATTTGTGCTTCTCTTATACACATATAATAATATGGCAACTCCTTTCAAATTTGGCTGAAAAATTAAAATAATGTGCAATTCGCTTCAAGTAAGAATGAAAACTAAACTAATTCTGAACAAAATTATATTTTTATATTTCTCTCTGTCAACAAGAAAATCGTCAAACTATAAAACAAACCGATTTATAGCCTAAAATCTATACCACTAGGACCTTCCCATGGTCCATTTAATGGCTTATTGAATGTTCAATTCGGTGGGTGTTATAATAAATTTAATTTCTTAATCATTTTAATGGTTACAAACTATATGGAAGTCCTGATTAAGTACGATTTCAAAATGGCGGTAACGCTGCTTGAGATCATTTTTGAATAAATCCTTTTTCAACAATACAAAACATACATTCTATAACTCTCAATCCTCTGTTTGTATTGTATATTTTTTGTACTTTCAAGGACGTATCAGCTGTCACGTGTGGAAAGCATTGAATCCTTCCTTCATATCCTGCGAACTGTTGCACATAAAAAATTTAAACTTGGGTAGAAAAATCCTGCTGATAGTGTGGCATCACTCATATGACGAAAATATTAGTTTTCCCATGTCTCCAAAATTGCTGGGAATGGAAATGTGACTGTCTGTGATATTAAAAATATTGTTTTTTTAATATCTTCAATACTATTGCAGATAGAAACGAGGGAAAGTATAACGTAAAACTATGAAGATAGTGGCTAAGATCTTGCGGAAAATACTTACAATTCGACATTTACCGCACAGAGAAAGTTTGCAGCATCCTAAGCCACTTCCTGTTATGACATGTTAAGTCAAAGTGGGAATTCGCATAGTCAGCGGAGTACAACTATAGTGAACTTAAGAAACTTTACCTCACATATTGCCAAGTGTCACTTGGTTAAGCGAAACTAATCGTAGTTTTCTGATTTCTTATCCGCCGTTAATTACTTATTGAAAACTATTGCATTAGTTACGCTTCCGCATTTCTTCTTCTTGTTTTCTCTCTCAATAGACCAAAATGCACGAAAGTACGGGAACGCGAAACCCCGTATTTCCATCCCAAATTAGAATGTCAGGGCACTTTTGCTAGAAAAGTCGCGAAAAAGAACAAAACAGCGAATTAATAAAAACAACAGAAGAGGACAAATATTTCTGGATATATCTATGAAAATATACTTATACTTGTACATACAAACAAGTGTGTCAAAAAAAATAGCAGCGCCGTTTACTAAAAACCAAAGTTAAGATTATAAATAGAAGAAGAGTAAAATCTGTTCAGTTTTTTAAAGTTATTACTAAATAATCCGTCGTTTTGTATGGCTATAATTAACTGAATATATATTATTTAAACAAAACGTTTCTCCTTAAAAGGCTTGATGCCAGTCATCATGTACTGCGTTTGATTTGTTTTTTATCTAAAACATGTTTTTTTACCATCTCCATACTGACCCCGCAACAACTGGTTTGCCAATTTACCAGTGTGATTCGGGACATTATCTTGATGGAAACCCCGTTGTAGAGGCATATTCCACTCTGTATTATTTCTTTCAATTATCCCACGTAGACGTGCTTATCCATTATGCCTCCTATTTCATGAACTGGACTTAAGCCGTTCTATGAAAAACTGCATTCTATCATATCTCTCACAATCACGTGTTTCGCTGTCTTTTTTGACATTGCGCTTTATATTCTGTGCTGGTGGGGCGTCGAACGTACTGTCTATATACAGTTCTGCCAAATACAGCGGTTTTGCTTTCACTTCTCCGTAGACGGCCAATTGACAAGTTCTTGGGCGAACTTCAATCGTGCAGCTGCCTATTTCTTTGCCAGCAATGGCACCTTTCGTGGCCTTCTTGCCACGTTTTTTGTTTTCAATCAGTCGTCTACGAAAGGTAGGGCCACTTACAGCAAGGTCTACCTCTTTTGAAGGACCGAAGGGTTAATCTTACTATATCGTACAGTTCAGCGGTCTCCAATTGTTGATGTTTTATGTCTGCAAGCGCGTGTTTTGGGCTCCTATGACAATGAATTTGCTATAAATTGATCAGAGCACCCTAAGATTTTCCTAATTTCTCTATAAGACTTTCCTTGTTTTCGTAGATGGAGACTATTCAATAAAAACACTATAAAAAAAAGTTTAATCCTCACTTTTGCATAATTATTTTTAAATTTTTACTCTTTAAATAAATAAAATTTTTCTATTACCGATCACTGGCACTCCTTTATTTATGATCAAGTCGATCCAAACAGCAAATACAGAAATATATTAATTGTATCATAAATATAAGATTCGTCATGAGCGTCTTTTTTGTATCGTATGTCTTAAACGCGGTCGCAAATTCCCATTCTAAGTCTAACAAATTTGACTTGTGGAATAATTAGGTGGCAGTACTGCTATTATTCTGATATCTGAGAAGTTTTTCTATATCAGTTAAGAGTAATTGGCAGATTGGATGCCATCTTCAGTGTCTTGTTCTGCAATCTCTGCAGAGATTTTAGGTCGGTTGTCTTTTGCCAACCATTAGTTGTATGCCCAAGTATTTAATGGACTTGACTTCTTCTCCATCCAAAACCATGCCAAAGTGGTTATTCCCCGCCCTACTTGGCGCGAACCTGATCGTTTGCGTCTTCGCCGCGTTCAATAAAAGTTTAGCTGTGCAAACTGAGCATCTGGGGAACTGCTCGGAACGGAAATTTGTGTCTAAGGCATCTTGCAATAAATGTCTCACATTGCGGAGATAATACTTAGTATTGACGTCGTTCAAAATTGCAGTTTACGAAAAAAATTATATGTATGTATGTATGTAGTTTACAATCTGGGAAGGACATTCTTATTCAGATCCTTTTGCTGTCGTAGTAGGTGTAAAATAAGGCGCGGTGTTAAATACTCTTTGATTCTGCTTATACGTTAATGGTTTAGCCGATGTGCTACCTGGAGTAGTTAATGTCAGTGTAAAAATACTGCTCTACGCCGACGATGTTGTTATTTTTATCAGACAGTCCAACAGAATTCCAAATGACTGATTTCTTAGAGAATTATTGTTCAATGTGAGGCTTGAAAGCGGATCTTGCTAAATCCGAAGTAGTAGTATTTCTTCATACTTAAACTGGACTTATGGTCGCGATATTATTGAAATAGTTAATAGTTATAAATAACTCGGAGTCAATATCACTTACCATCTCTCCTTTAGGAAGCACTTGAGTAATTTATTAGCAACCGCAAAGTTGGCGAGTAACTCTACTTGCCTGAAATATATTAACAATTTGCAAATATTGCAGAATAACAAACTGAAAATATTCCAGGCTGCTTCCAGGTCCGTTATGTTTTTGGGGGCTATGAACAGTTCGATGGAGCTGAAAAACTTTTCAGTAGAGACAAACCTAGACCCACTTTTTGTATCTACCTTAAAGCTTCATCTCTCTTATTGTACATTATATGAGGCTACCCCACATTTTAGCATTAAAAATTATAGAACAAAAGTGGGAAAAGTGTTGTCGAAATATGCAATTTTTCCCTGACAACTCAGTTTATTAAACCATCTAAAACCCAAAGAACGAAATGTTTATATGCAAAATGCTGGAAGTGCGCAATTTCACGATCTATAGGCTAAACTAGACTACAATATGCCAGAGGTGGTTTCTGTAAGTCTTAACACAAGATCTTTCAGAAACAATATGGTTGGTATTTGTATATTATGGAATTGAGGTGCTCCGGAAAATACTGCTCCCTCCATAGAGGGTTGTCCAGAATTCACGAATTTAGAGTGCAATATTTTGGTACGTTCTTAGTGGCTTAAATTATTTAAAATTTATTTTAAATTAATTTATGGAAATATAAATATACGTACAAATATGGTTTTTGTCTATGAAAATATGTATTAGAATAAATATATATTAGTTTAATTATTAGCTGTAACAGCAATTAAAACTTTTAAGCTTTAAATTATTTATAATATTTTGATTTTTAAAACAATTTAGTTAAAAATTATATACATCGATTATTATTTAAGATACTAGACTAGATTGTGTCAATCTGGCTTACTGCAAATAAGTTAAGTGAAAAATATTAATAAATAATAAAAGAAATTAATAATATATGTAATTTAAACAACCTGAAGTCAAACCGGGTGAATGTATGCGAAACATCTATATAAGTCCCTAAAGTCTTGTCAGCCATATTTTTCAAGTGCACTTAAGTGAATGTTGCGTTCACCACGTTCATCAAGGGATGCCTTTAGTGTTCGTACACACGAGTACGGGGGCACATATTAATACGTCACACAAAAAAAAGTTTCAAGCCAACAGTGCAAATTTATTAATATTTCTTGCGATATTAAAACTTTTGAAGGAGATTTGTTTGCAGTTCCGTGAATTTGTTAACGAACAAACAATGATTCGAACTGGGTGGATCTTGTTCGGCAGCGAATTTATTATTCGCTGTGACATATTGCGGCTCTCAAGTTTTGTATTATTTAAATTGCATCTAATGCTGAATATGAACGAAAATGTGTTCGTGTCTATAGTAAGTGATTTTCACCCACTAAAAAGTTGGGTTCTTAATTATACCGGTGTCATTACCCAATATTAACTTTCCCACATATGCCCGTGTATATCGTCAAATGATTTCATAAGCAAAATTTTGTGGGAGAAGCAAAACACTCCGATCTGCAGAACTACGTAAGTCAAACTATTTTTAAATTTAGACTTCATTTTAATTAAAGGATTAATATTTGCAGAAAAATATACAGGTTTTTGTATTTCCTGCAGGGGCATGAGCCGAAAAGGGCAAAAGTCGTATTAAGAAATTGGTTGGAAGGTCTTAGGGCTTTGAGAGTTTTGTAGATGAAAACGTTTTTTTCAACTGTAGCAAAGACATTTTTGACTTCGAATTTTATTTGGAACTTAGTGCGCTTTTAAAATCATATTTCGATATGAACAAAGATTGGGGAGAACTAGTTCATAAGTCTATATGATAAAAAATTTCTTGGTAATTGATTATTGTATCTTGAATGAATTTGCAATAATTCATTTCCTAATCACAGCTTGTCTGTCCCACGATATCGAACGTTAACGTTCGCTTGTATTTTGAAAATCCATGTAGAGACTATTTGTGAAACGTATGTATATGTGACCCCGCCTAGTGTGTCAAATTTCATAGTATTGTCATATTGCCGTGGACATTCACTTCATTGTCTTATTTGTAAAGCACTTAATTCATCCTTATGATCAACATTTTATTAATATTGAATAAATTAATCCATAGTCCTGCCTCGACGAATCATAAAAGATTTTGCTAAATTATTTGTTGAAATAAAAAAAAGTAAGAAAAGTTATGGAAAATAATAATATTGATTGAATAATATTGAATATTATTTTAAGCATTTCTATTTATCCTCCAAAATAGATATATTTTTACCTCCGAATAATTTTAATGCCGACAATTTTTATAATATTATAGTCAGATTACTAATTGCAATTACAACTTTGTTTTTTAGTCGTGGATCTTTCAATCAATTCAAGCACGTGTCGCCAGGGAACTCAACAGACGAAATAGATTTGATTCAACGAAATGATCCTTCAGCTAAAGACGATCCTTTAAGAATCCGTTTGCGCTTATGATAATAAAAGCAGAGTTTGAATAAGTTTCAGCCAACAAATTTTAAATAAAAGTTGACATTTACAATGTAAATAATATCGTTAAGTGTAATTAATTATACTTTTTTACTTTTAACTGTAATAAATTTAAGAAAAAATCATTTAAATAAAAAAGTATTATTTTTTGCGCAGAAGAAAGGTTTGTATTGAATGTTTAGCCCGTATTGAAAACGAAGAATACAATGTGATTTAAATACACGTGAAATTTACAATGAGCAAATAAAAAACATAATTCAAAAAGTATTAAAAATGCAACTCTGGGCACACGTTACTTGGCGTTTTCGTCAATTCTGCTGGAAATTTTTAATAAGTAACCAAAAACTGATTCCGATAAACTTCGTATAACCAAAAAAAGAAATTTCACGCAGGTATTTCCTTCAGTCATGTTCGTTGCTCCAATTGTAAACATTTGTTGCTAAACCTTGGCCATTATTAAAGGTATTATTTGACATAGATTTCACGGTTTCTGTCTATAAAAGTTTTGCGGATAATAAAAAATTTATATTTGCAATATATTCAATTTCATGCTGTTTCTTCAAAAAGACTTGCATCCAATTTTTTATATTTAAACTGAAAAGTAGACCGTAACAAGTACCATCATTTTGCAGACTTCCCTACTCATTTTGCCCGTCTTAAAAATTAAAGCTGTAAGTCCCACTTATCGGTATCGATATTTTTGCATTTTACGGACCGAAAGTGTGAACGCTCATAATCATGATTTTGGCACAATGTTAAGCAATTAAGTTATAAAATGACACTTGGCGAAATCTGCAACTACGCAGTGATTCCTTTAGGGACCTTGTGGGCTGGTATAGCAAAAAGTATTCCGAAACGTATTTCAAATTCATTTTTATGTACAACATTTGCCAGCTGTTTTGCAAAACAACAACAAAAACGTACGCGTAAAGCCGATTTTGAGAGAATGAAACAGTCAATCCCAGAAAGATATATCTACAAAAACCGCATAGAGTAAACTGTTTACACAGAGCAATTATTTTAAAAACGCTTTTATCAAACCACTCCACTAAACACAATTTTTTATTAGAATTAATATTAATTTTTTATAATTTTTCTTCTTTGAAATAAAACTTAAAAAGACAAAATGCCAGCCAAAATTACATTTAATGTTGTGATGAAATCATCATGATATGAAGTCTAATGGTTATATCATACCGCTGCGATAACATTAATAAATAGGGTCTATGCCTGATGATTTCTCATCATGATATCAATTTGACACTCATCTTAATATAAATTCATCAGGTGCAGGCTCTGTGTTAATCATTTTAATTTGGTGAAGCATCATATATTGCAAAAAATCGCTAAGTTAAAAAAAAAAAACAATTAAATTTAAACTCCAAAAGTCACTTTAAAGCTGCCACAGAGGCACAATTTCGGCTCTGGCTCTCTCTCTACAGCTGAACTCTTTACTTTTAGTAATATTTTCAATTGAAATATATGTATCCACACTGTTACCCAAAATCTTAAAAAGCCGAAAAAAGTAGGTGTAATTACGGCTTAAGTAAATTTTAATCCACTTGACCGCAGTGTATTGATTATTGTCGCAATTGAGTTTCGGCCAATATAAACGGAAAAAAGGCCACAACGGACCACCGTCAAGCAGTCACCTAAAAATAAATTATGCAATATTTTCAAATCGATCATATCGATAAAAACAGTGGCAAATTGTTAAGATACGCTTCAGAAAAATTCACCTTTTTTAGCTTTTAATTTTAAAACCCTTTAAACTCTAGGCCAAAAATAGGTAAGAAAGTAAAGATAGGGTTAATTTCTTAATGACTCAAGGTACCAGATCTTGTTTTTTTGCGCTTTTGAGTGGTCATGAACAAACTTATACTTGTAGTAAAAAATGTTTAAAAAAAATGTCCAAGACAAATGTCTTGGTGCACACATTTCTTCTATAATTATATCTCTTGTCCCCTCCGGTCCTTTTTGTACGATATTCTAACAAAATTTACCCGTAAATCACATTTTAAGTTTTCGTCAGTCCTAAAGCAGCTCTGGGCTGACGAGCAGCTCTCGCGTCATCGTCAGGCAGTGCGTCTTAGTGTCTAATGGTTCAGTTAAGAAATTTCATGTACTTCCCATGTGAAGGCATAGGTCGTAAGTTAGACATAGAGACATTAAAGTCCGGTCTTCGTTACTCTGCCCATTATGAGCAGTTATAACTTGTAAATTTACTTTGCAAGTTTATTTCTGGTATTAAAGTTGGATTTTGAACTTGAGTGTATTCGGGGACTTATAGCAGAACTTTACAACAAATATTTTCAGAAAATATATCAACTAATTGTATTCCGGTTTTAAAGGTAATATTTTATTTTTGAAAGAGGAACCTGAAGGGAATTATTGTCTACCAACAAATGTTCTGAATGCATCGTTTGCTAAAAACCAACAGATGATAAGATTTTCTGTGTCCGTTTACAAGAGAGTAACTTTAAGCCGGCCTGAAGATGAGCTGCAGATGTAAACTTTTAACACACCGATACCTATATCTAATTTTAGTCCCGTGTAGTAGAATCAATGGAAGAATATTGTTATTTTGAAAAAATTTCATTTTGTTGCACTGTGTAATTCGTGTAATTTTTAACATTTAGCTGGTCTCCTCAGCTGTATTACGGGGATACGAATTATCGCTGTTTAACTATATTTTTCCCTCTTTTCAAGGCTAGAAACACAACTGCGACGAACGAAGAATTTTTGAAAATTCTGAAAAAAAAAGAAAAACACATTGATGTATTCGGCGACCAGGTTTCTCATATAGAACTAGGACGAGGCAAACAATTTATAAGGCGTTCTCAAATATATTCACCACATGAATAATTTGTTCAAAAATCCATCTTTCGGACGTGATTTTTGCTGATTTTTAACTAATTGTTTGAATATAGTTTTACCTTCAATATGGTCCTAACTTTACCAGTTGTGAAGAGAAATTGTTTATTCTGCCTCACGCGACGAATTTATACAGCGAATATTTCCTGGCGAATTCATCGCGATGTGGAAAATCCGTCGTTCGTCACTTTTGTACCTTCTGGCATAATAAGAAAAGGTTTTGTTCTTCTAATATTTAAGTCTTGGACTATTTGTAAGACTTGCGCTGAATTCAAAGTTGCTATTGACTGAGTCTACATTTTTTTTATCGCTTTTGTTAAATATTTTAACGTTGAGGTAACGATAAAGCAAATAGTAACAGAAAATCCATCCGCTGAGAAGCTACTTGAGCAAAAAATGTCAAGTATAGCCTTAAAAGAAGAATAATGCGATCCTTCAAACCTACTTATAGTGTAAATATTCAATCATATCCGGTCCTTTTATAGGATCCTCACTGAAAGCTTTAAAATACTGATATGGTATACTTTTCTCGCCTAAATACATTTTGCCATCATTATCTTGCGATTTCCTGGCTAATTTGTCGACAAAACGATTAGACGCATCGTTGACAGGTTTCGTTCTCGAATCGCAATGCCTTCCTAAAATCAAATCTCTTATTAAATCACTGAGTTTTATGCGTTTGTTGATATAAATCTATTATTTGTTTTTATTTATATTTTTAGTAAGAGTAAAATCTCTAAATAAAACACATCTAATTTCTGTTGAAAAGCGAAAGTCAATGAACTCTGAATTTTTATGGTCCTCTTGTGTATTTTTTATCTTGATTGAGTGGCTATTGGGGGTGTTTGTTTATGTGAAAATCAGTAGTACTCGCAGCAGCAGCACCAGCAGACACAAACAACCATTTATTTTTGGCAATTCACAAAAATTTATAATTGTGCGGTTGTCGGGCGTAACAATTTATGATCAGTTTTGTTCCTTGCGAGTTTACGATGCTAAATTGTTATATGTATTTTAAAAGCATGACAATTTTTTGGGGAAATATGAACCTACGACTATTACTTTTTTCCCCTAAAACAACAGCACATCGTCCAGCTTTTCGCAAATAAGTTTCAACAACAACGTAATATGCTGATATGAGTTAAACACAGGCCTCTTATGATGTTTTATTTGAACACATTTGCAAACTATTTTCGGTAGTAAAAAATGAATTTTAGTCACATTTTTGTCCGTTTTTTTTCTATTTGAGGGTTGTTCTGTGACAATCACTTACAGTCACGTAACTTGTTTTGTTCATAATATTTTGTATTTATTACTTTGACTCCAGAACCCTCGAGCAAATATTCCTCGAAATCAGTTGATACTCCATGTTCGGGTTTGCCAGAAGAAAGCAGGTCAAAAGCACTAAAACTCGGAACTTGTGGCACAGTTCGTCGGCAAACATAATTGTTGGGTGAACACGTACGTATGAACTCATATATTCTGGTATCCAAAAACATTAAAAAATTCTTTAAAAACTTTTATATTTGAAGTCTCACAACTGAAACACGCGCACGAATAGTTATCACTGGGTGCTAAGAACAATTTAATTATAGATATAAACCTTTTCAGTATTTTAGTTTTTTTTGTTTCAATAAACAGAAAATTTTAAATTCAGATGGTTACAAATATAACGATTTCACTTTTCTATAATTTAAAATGAATATTATTTTCAACAATTTGCGTTCGTTTTTTTCAGTCATGAACATTTCTGCCCCTTTTAAACTGCACGCGTTTTGTTTAGCAATAAAATTAATCTAAAAAATTTTAGTGGAACTACATATGGGGATTTCCATTAAAAGCTCCATCGTGCCCAGAAAATTAAATTTTATTAAAATCGGCCTATTTGACGATATTGTTATAGACAAAAGTTCAAACTCTAGTAATTTATTCAATGTAACCGTAAAGTCTGCACTGGGATTAACAAGCAGCCAAATCAAACTGGACGGATATAATTTCTAACTTCTTCTGATAATGAGAATAAGAACAGACGATAATTATTACGGAGTACATGTCAAAGTTCTGCCGATTTTGAGTTGGCAGCACTGGTTTATTTGACAACACAACAGCTGATAGTTGCTTTTTGCTTACTTTTTTTTTGACATTTCATTATGACAGAGACTTACACCAAAACAAATAATGGTTCTGATTGTCAATGGACATTGAAGTTCCATTCAAAACGTTGTTCCCCGATTTTTTGGTTGAATGGGTACATAAATAAGCAGAATTGTCGCACTTAGAGTGAAGATAATGTACAAGTTTTTGTCGAAACTCCATTATACCCATAGAAAATTACTTTATGAGCTGGAAGAGTCATTGGTCCATATTTCTTCAAAAACGGTGAACGGTGGAGATTCCTATTCCAGATTACAACTTGTTCGCACCAGCCGAGGCGGCCACTTTAATGTCATAACATTTTCTATCCAATAAAGTCTATTTCATTGATATTAAAAATACATTTCTTTGCTTTATTATTATTTAAATTTGAGTAAAACATCACCCTGTGGTACAAACTAGTATTTTTCCCTATACCAAATATATATGTATATAAGAATGCTATAGCATTCCGCTGTTTTGTTTTTGAGTCTCTAAGGCTGGGGCACATAGAGTCCGGCAAGCCCTAAAATACAGCGCATCAAAGTTCGGCAACTTTTAACATATTAGTTAATTTTTTCTTGTGTTTCGATTAAGATTTTCGGTCAAATCCGTCGACGCATGACGAATTCTATGTGTAAAATGTAAAAAATTACGTTTTTGTTCCTCTCGTGAAACAATTTGATTTTGGCACATACGCTGTTATTGTTGTAAACCACAGAGGCCCTTCTGTATTCCCGCATTTTCCAGAAACTTGTTGCTTATGGCGTTAAACGTTGATGATGAAATTACGCTATTGGGAGCTGTTTCGCAAAATATTGGGGCATCCCATGTCTCCTTTAAGGCGAAAATCAAAATTTAAGAAAAAGGAATGTGAACACAAAATGTTGTTTTCTATTCATATTTAAAATTGTAGTTATATTTATCACAACAGGGAACTATTTTGGTCTGGGAACTATTTTGGTCTGGTAATTTATTTTTCATTTCAATTTATAGAAAATTTTGAAATCGCTGCGGGTGCCCAGAAACAGACTTATTATAATTAGAACCTTTTAAGGGACTTTCGCGATAATGTTATAGAAAAGTATTTATGTTTTTTAACTTTAAAATTTTTAACAAAATTAACTTTTTTCAAGTTCTTTGCATTTTTTCTGTAATTTCTAATTTTCAAACACTCAATTTCATGATTATGGTGGCGATCAAATAAGACCCACTCCGAAGGCATATTCACTACAGAAATTCATTCGACTTATAATAATAACATCTATTTTCAACTTTTAAGAATAAATTTTTGTATCGTTGTCCAGTTGAGTCAGTATGGAAATAATGTCACGTTCGGAACGTCACGTATCCAGTCATTTTAAAGTACAGTACAACACTGCGTTCAGTATGGCCACACTCTCCCTTTTAATAGCACAGAACGAAAACGACTTTCATTGTTTCCCTATTGTCATTTCAAACCTACAGGATAGTGGAAGTACCCGTATTCCGGTGATAGATTCTTGTACGGCTCGTTGAGACATACTGTGCGGGAAATATGTAGATACGGGCAAATTTTGTTTTTTATGCTGTTTTTTTACACACAGACAAGGGTTAAAAACTTTGTAATATCAATAAAAAAAAGTTATAATAATATAATTTTTTTTTAGTTATGAACTTTTGTAGGTTGCCCTTTAATGATTGAGAGTTTAATTCCATCGATTAAATTTCTAATTCACTCACATTCATTAATTAGTGCTATATTTTTTCTGCGCATAATAAATAAATTTTACTTAAAGTATATTTCGCTTCGATCTATATGATGTAGAGATATTTTAAGGAGTAAAATGTTTCCTCTCTGATGCTTTTGCGTTTTTTGTAGCTGAGGAATACCTCATTGGCAACACTTAAATCGACATGTGCTTTGGTGTTATTAATAAAATATATGGAAATGAAATGAATTTATGTGGATGTTATCAGATGGTCATCTAAAAAACTATCGTGTAATTTTCTCATGTTGAACATTAAACACATTTTTTTCATTTTTGTAATTTAAAAAATCGTGTATTTAAGTTCTTATATATATATTCAAGTTTCGTACCCGTGCGACTTAACGCCGCTAGACTATTTTCTGCGGAGATATGTGAAGCCATTTAGCCTACGCCGATAAACCCGAAACGATTGACCACGTAGACGACAATATTCGCCGCGTTATTGCCGATCTTTGCTTTATTCCATTACAAAGTTCTATACTTCTATAAAAACACTTTATATATATGTCAGCAATAGCCATGGTATGACTCATTGCGGTTTTAACTGAATATAGGTATTGGCTTGGTGTCGAACGCGACAATCGAAGGCGTTTAAAATAAAAACCTAAAGCCTCTTTAAGTTCATTTTTAATTTTAATTATAGCTCATTTCAAAGCGGCTGAAATTGCTATACAAAGAAAATGGCAAACACACTAGTAGCGGCTCGAACGTGACAAAGGGAAATAGATAAATTGAAATTTTTTAAATTTCAATGTACAGTGACGAACTAAATTATTGGCACAGGAAGCACTTTCAACTTCACCATTGATTTACGGGCATTGCTAAAGTGATTTTTAATAAACAAATATTTATACTGATAGAATGATAAATTTTCCACAAAATGCAATTTATTTCACATCAATATTTTTATAACATTATTGATTAAAAATAAAAAACAAACAAAAAGTACTTTATTCATTGAACAAGCACATATCGTCAGCCAAAATGCAAAAAGGTGTGACTAACAAAAATATCATTTTACAGGAGACACAAAAAATTTTACAAAATGAAAACTATAAACACTTTTAAATTGCCTCAATTTGATTAATAAAAGCGTAATTTCTGATCGTAGAATTGTAAAAATTTGTCAAGAAACCTATTTCGTTTAATGGCAGTCATAATAATCAATGAAAAACTCGATTTTGAGTTTTTTTGTCAGTTACGCCTTTTTGCGTTTTAGCTAACGATATGCATATGTATATCTATGTGTATAGCACCTGCCAAGGCTTTCACATGCAAACTTTTTCAATGGCTTCGATTTTTTTTGCGACAGTAAATAGGACAATGACTTGACGTGTGCCGACAATAATTCAGAAATAAAAGAAGAAACATTTAGAAAAGAAAGACTTAGAAATGGAACACGTGCTGATTTTGATTTGATTGTTCTGTGTTAATATGCGATATCGAGATATTTTTGTGACTGTCATTTAAATTACTAAATATAAGATCTTCCTTTGTATATAAGAATGTAGGAGGGGGAAAAGGCAGAAGGAAACCTTAAAGCATATTCGTTTTATGTGCGGTATTATTAGACAATTTATGTACACAATTATGTATTAAAAAAGATTTTACTGTCTGAACTCTGCAATTATCTGTGATTTTGGTGTAAGCGCAGGTTTAATACGTCTACAACAAAGTAAATTAAGGCGACACTTTTTGATCGGACAGGATAAGTCGGCAACTTTGAGAAAAATTTCTCTATAATTAACAGATCCCATTATTACCGCGACAACAGCAACTTCAAACGTTCTGTATTTTTTTCTATTTAGTTCTTATTTTGGCTTAAAAAATGTGTAGAATTGATTATTGGTCTTGGACAAAAGTCTTATTTTCGTGAAGTGACAAATAACTAAACTCTACGCTCATCCGCATATACAGGACGCAGCTTGCGAAAGTACCTCAAGGAAATGGCTACAGTTGAACGCTTCTGCCATTTTCATCAGTATTACTCATTTATTATAGCCTTTTTATTGGTCTGCAATGTATGTAGAAGTCCACCATTGACAAAATTTTCACACTACGGCAGATGCTGGCAAAGACCCAAGAGATGCAAAATGACACCCACCACCTATTCGTCGATTTTAAGGCCGCATATGACAGTGTGCATAGGGACGAGCTATACGAAGCCATGTCTAGTTTTGACATTCCTACTAAACTCGTCAGGCTGTGTAGGATGACGATGGAGAACTCTCGCTGCTCCATCAAGGTCGGTAACGAATTCACCGAGACCTTCAATGTCAGAAAAGGGTTTAGACAAGGGGACGCACTGTCATGTGACTTTTTTAACATAATTCTTGAGAAGATCGTGCAAAACTCACACGCCAACAACAGAGGCACGATCTTCCAAAAGTCCGTGCAACTGCTACCACACGCCGACGACATTGACGTGATTGGTCGAACACAGCGAGCCGTTAATGAAGCGTTTGCTGGTATTTCAACGGAGGCGGCCAAAATGGGTCCAGCGGTGAACGAGGGCAAAACGAAGTATATGCTGTCATCAAAAAAGGACGCGTAACACCGACGACTGGGCCAGAACATCACCATAGGCAGCTATAACTTCGAGGTAGTGAAGGACTTCGTTTACCTTGGCTCCCAAGTCAACAGTATGAACAACATCAGTACCGAGATCAAACGCAGAATAACTCTTGCCAATCACTGTTTCTTTGGGCTCAAGAGGCAATTGAGTAGTAAGGCCCTTTCTCGAAAAACCAAGCTGACACTATATACCACTTTGATAATCCTTGTCCTTCGCTATGGCGCGGAAGCACGGACAGTATCGTCCTTGGTATTATCGAGAGAAAAGTTCTGCGTTCAATCTTCGGCCCTGTTTGCGTTGATGGTTTCTGGAGAAGAAGATTCAATCATGAACTGTACGGGTTCAGCGACATGAGCCTAACCAGGCGCCTACGGATCCAACGGCTAAGGTGGTTGGGCCGTATAGAGGGTATGGAAAATATTGCTCCGACCCGTAGAATCTTCGACCCTGAACCAGTGGGACAACGCAATAGAGGACTCCCACGGAACCGATGGCGCACAGAGGGACCTCAGCCAAGTTGGTGTGCAAAATTGGAGGACGCCGGCTAAAAACCCTGCCAGCTGGAAAAGCTTGTTGGTTGAGGCCCCGGTCCACCCCGGACTGTAGCACCAAAAGAAGAAGAATGTATGTAGATGTACTACTCAGTACGTACTCCTCCTAGATAATTACAATAAACACTGGTACCACTGACTGGATAGTCCTTTGGTAGACACAAGTCACCTGCTGCCTTAATGAAGCCTTTACAGTGTTCTAACATTTTTTAACTTATATGCAAATACGTGGGATAGTAAATGTGAGACAATAGTCAACAAAAATGATGACTTGTGGGCACTTGTCCAGGGAAGGATGAAAATAACCAATTAACCCTTTAAGGGGCACAACGATCGCGTTAGGAGAAATGGAATCTGCTTGGGATTTAGATGCCTAAATATATGAAATAAAATTTATTTTTTTATATTTTATTGGTGGTAAAAATATTCCCTCGGCCCTACATTCGCAGATCGTCTTATGCTTAAAAGTAAATCTACCACGTATTCGGAATAGAATACGCAGGAGAGTCGGAGAACAACTGTAGCAAGAGGCGCTACAATGAGTATTTTCTTGCTCATTTTCAGACAGGAAGGAAAATTCTTTCCACCAAGAAAAATTGTTAAAGAAAAAATAATGTGCAGCTAAGCAAGAAATATGTCTGGGTTTTGAGATATATAAATCTGTGAAAAGTACAAGAAATTACCATTCATCCCTACGTGAATTCGAAAATATATAACGATTTCTTCGCAGTTGCAAAAACACCTGTTTTCAACAAGCGGTTCGAAAAAAAATCTGAATCTATAATCTGTCAATGTCAATAGTAAAATAGATCTTTATACCCCTCAATTATTGCTGCCAAATCGGAAAACTAATGAAGAAAAAGGGTCTTTACCGGGTGATTAGCAATCAATTAAAGCAACAACTCTTTCATTCGCTTTTTAGCCCTTGAGCCGCCAATCAAAAATCCATGCAGTAACTTTAAGTTTTTGTTCAAATAAAACAGAAACCATTTTAATCTTTAAGATCTGTGTTGTTTATTGGTCACCTCCAAATATATTAATATATAGTGGGAATATATATAATTTTATTAAAATAAAACTTTAATACAATATCTTAAACACTTTAATTATTTTCAAGCTTCACTTCAACAAATTAAAATTTTTTAATCTGTCTTTTATTTTAATGGCATTTTCCTGTTAGTTTCTTTTATTTTAAAACTTTTAACATTTATTTATTTTATTTTAAAAGTTTGCCCCTTTCCTGCTCTCTCGCTATCAGGATCGCTTATGCCAATTGTTCAAATACGACTGACTAAATCACCTAAAAGTGTTTTGTAACAAACCAAAAGAAATTAGGAAACTTCTTTCAAATTAAATTTTTAAGAATTACTCTTCCTGCAATTTGAAGGATTAATAACATTTATGCTTATAAAAACCCCAGATTGCAACATAAACATTAAGGCGTTTTCTATCCACACACACACACACACACACACGTACATGCATCCTTCAAATCAAACAGTGTCATCCGTTTCAAAGTTGGAGGAAAAAGTTTATTAAATCACGTAACGTGTTCTTTTATACACGTTTAGCAAAATGCGTTAAAATTAAAAGCTTGACATGTATGTGACTTTAATACTCAGATCAAAATGCAAGACTATTTTGATTGCAAGCGTTGCCACATTGACACGCGCCCGTTTTTGCAAGCAAAATATTTCAAAAAAGATCGATATCGTTGTCAAAGTAAGGAAGGTGTGCAAATAGAACTAATTCTAAGGCCAAACCTCAAGGCCAGGAATAAAACGGACACTATTGAGAAAAATACATCAATACTGAGTCAATTGAATGAATGAATGAATTTATTTTAGAACATACAAATCAGTAATAAGAAATACAAATTGATAGTGAAAAACAAAATTAAATTAATTATAAAAATGGCTGCTTGGCGCTGGAAAAATACAAATTATTAGAAAGAAATCCCAGTTGTGTTTTCTGGCTACCAGTTCCACAAGTGCAATTCGTATTTTTTTCCTTCACAGCATTTTAAAGACGCAAAATTCAAAATATAAAAAACAATAAATTTTAACGCGATCATTCACTATTTTATTTTCAGGCAAATTCGGAAATTTTGTGAAAAGTTATTTTATTTCCTCGCAAAAGGATCGGTAGTTTTACTAGCAAAAAAAACTAAGTTAATCGAACAGATCAAAGCATGTTGGTCACCAACACGGCAACGCTGATGACAAGCTGCGTTTTTAAAAATCAAATGTAATCGAATACATCCTCCTCGTCAACACCAAAACTTAAACACATACGCATCAATTTTTAATTAATTTGCAAAATTTCTATGGATTTTGCAGAGACGGACCGGTCAGCAGATCGAAATTCAATCGCGAGTGTTAATGTTAATGCGAGGAAAGACAAGTTTGCACACAAAATTGCTGATGTTAATTTATAGCCTCGTGTTACACAATCAACATCCTTGAATATGTTGCACTATATCTGATCCATAAATAACAAGCAGATAATTATAACTTTATTACGTCAACAGGCTAAACTGGGAAGTTACAGCAATTGCTGGGGCCTAATAACGCACCTAATATTTAATTAAAAAAGAAATTAAGCCAACGAGAATTATTAATGACGTTTTCAATAACAATCTGTGGAACTTAAAAAGTTTATATATAATTTCTTCAATACAGTGAGTCAAAAATTCAACCAACTTTTGTGGGCGACGCATAGAAATACATACAAACGTTTAACCTTAAACGGGTGAAATATAGTAAAATAGTTTCCTCAAGGAATTGGAATCGTAGTTGTTAGAAGGCAGAATATTGACATAGGAACTGGCCCAATGTTTCACTATCCTGCCGGCAGATATACCCCAATATTGCAGGCGGAACTATATGTGATGCTGAAGACTGTGGAAATTTTATCCGAGGGGAAACAAGGAAAGGAAAGGAAATCCAATCGGTACTCAAGGCCCTAGCAGGTGGCAATTTCACGTCCGGAACGGTGTTGGAGTATCACAATGGCTTGAACAGACTACTCTGATCTGAGTTTTGGAACGCGAGGACGTCAGGCCACCTCAGAGAATTTTTACTGGACTCATTCCATTCTTTGGCTTCAATTGAAATGAGCGATAGACAAACGGATAATAACCAGCGTGGGGAACGATACTGATGGTCTTATACATTGCAAAAAGTGTTTTATCTTTGATGGCATGAGGGCGGAGCTCGCGCTAAAACTACATGGGAAAAGCCTAAGAACACTGTGGATACACTCACGGGACATTATGCTTGTAATAAGGTTCTGTACAGAATGGGCATATCCAACACAGAAGAGGAGGAACAAGAAAAAAGGGAAGCACAGCAGAGGAGCATAGTAGCAGTGCGAAGGGGAATTCTGGACCAGATCCCCACTATTATTCACTCACATCTGTTTTATCTTTTCAGAGTAGCGCTTTAACATCTTAGAGAAGTATCCCATGCGATACACGGGTTCACAATGTAGTATTAATTAAAATAAATAACCTTTAAACCATTAAACTCAAAGATCGAAAATATATAAGGAAAATGGAAAATTATAAATTTTCTTGCGAAATTTTTTGGCCTGCACTGTATCTATAAGTTTGTTGCAAATTATGGACTTCATTCAAGAATATTAAATCGAAAAATAAAGAACAAGAACAAAAACGAGCGCAAATAATGAGAACATAAGTAAATGATATGTCTCAGGTTTATTTAGAGCTGTTGCTGCCGTTCGTTCGCTTCTTTGTTTGTTTTAATATTGTTGTTGTTGTTGTTTGGCTTGTTTATAAATTTTACAAAATAATTTTCACACTTGATAAAATTCAACGTCTACAAACAAGAACAAACAAGAACAAATTACCCAGGCACAGCAAATTACAGGAATTTCTAATATTATTGGCAACCGAAAATAAATAGAAGCCCAAAGAAGGAATAACTGACACATCTGCAACTGCTGCTTAACACTTGCAACCGAAGTAACAACAGCAGTAAATTAGTATCATCGTCATCAGCACCACCGCGTTGTGTGCCGGACATTTGTTGCCAGTTAAAACTGAAATAACACTCGTGTGCCTTGTTGCAACACGTATTTATGGCCGGCATAAAATTTACAAACAGTCCAAGAATCCAAGCCAACAAAATCCTTAAGAAGATGAAGTAATTGAATGGCGAATTAGTCGCCACGGAAGTTATTTCTGTTGGCGCGCCCGCCGCTTGCACCAGGCTGTAGGAGTGAAGCAGTCACTTTGTGGTTCTGATCGGTCACGGTATCAATTTTTGAATGAAATTTATTTCATAAAACCACCAATCCCAAGCAGAGTAATAATCTTTTGAAGCTTTGAAAGACGTTAGAAAGTATTAAAAATTAAGTTGGGCATTTTTAGACGCTCTGCAAATCGAGGGTGACTTCGAAGCCCAGACTTAACACAACGAAATAGAAGAATATAATTTAAGATTGCCGGAATGAAGCGAAAGGCTTCAAATCATGCGAGAACTTCAAACCAGCAAATTCGTTTTTAAGTGCACTAACAAAATTTGTCCGAAACACCCTCGCATGTGGCTAATATTTTCTGAAAGCCTCAAAGCCGTCTCAAACTTTAAAAGCGACAAGGCCATCAAAGCCGTAAGTGAAACTCAGTGGTTGGTTGCTGGCTGACGATTCAACTGTACAAAAGAATCTCTACCCAGGCAGATACTTTTGCACACGAGACCACATACCTACATACGTGCTCATGGGCCATCCAACCAAATAAAGTCACCGTCAACAAGTGCAATAAAATACCCAGCGACTTTGCATAACGTGACTTGTTGTACGCAGCACAACCACCAAGAAGCAACAAGCCAACAAATAAATACATAAATATGAAAGAAAAAATGAAAACAAAAATCGCAAAAGAAGTCCAATAATTGAAAAACACTTCATAAAACGTAAAAAAAGTGAATTAAAGTATAAACCCACAAAAAATCGCGTAATACTCTGCGCAGTGATGCAGCAGAAACTCGCAAACATGGATCTGATGCTTAAACGGTATTTCATGCGATTAGCATGACATATCATTTTACTTCCAATAGAGATCTTTGACTTTGAGATCTTCGCTTCGATTGTGGGGATGGATTGGTTGGTTCCACAACCAGCGAAAATGAACTGAAGCTGCTAGAGAACCTCTAACGCTGTGGCACTGGCACTGGCACTGGCATGAGAGTTCGTTTACGAGTGTTCGTATTAAGACTTCTTTCTACTCCGGCTAGAAGATCTATTTGTTTCTTTGTTTGCTGTTTTTGCGGTTATTGTGGCGGCTGCTTGCTGCCACTGCTCGTTGCCGCTACACTTTGTTGTACTCGTTTGTTGAGGCAAGGCAAATTTGTCATTAGACACAACCTGCATTGGCCGTGAGTCATAATCAAAGTTGCAACTTTTCACAGTGATTTAATTCTAACAACGATTGCTTAAGGCCAGAAAGAATGTATATATGTACGCATGTATGTATGTAGTGATCAAGTGAAATACTTTGTTTCACAAAGTGATGGATCCAGAATTACGGACGGAATGTGGCTGAGACCTTAAATTTAAAGATGCACTTATTTTCCCCGGTTGATCGGTTTATTGTACTGCTCAGCTACGCACTCGCCTCAAGTAGGGTCGATGAATTCACTTATAGCCCTTCTCCACTGAGCAACATCTTACAGCTTTCATCAATTTGTACAAATCATCAACATCTTCCCATATAAAGTCTATTGGGAGATGATCCTTTCTCATTTTGTTCCATCTTATATCTTGCGTAATTTAAGGTGGCATCACTAAAAATAAAAAATATTGTTGCACATTTTCAACATGTTCCACGCGTTGCACCAAAAGGTGGTCCGTGTAAAAAGGCTATTAAGCTGTCTAAGCACAATATCTATGCAGCGAATCGCGTCATTGATACCAATTTCTGATCTCCCGGCTGGATGGCCAGTCCGCATATTATATTATTCTGATATTCGCAGACAGTGTCTGCTTCCTGGAATGTCTTCAATTGAGGTGGAAGGTCGCTAGGGGAGATGTGCCACATTTGATTCTCCATATGAGGAAAGAGGTTCAAGTGATGCTACTCAGGACAGTTTTCTGTGTACAGAAATTCAAACTAAGATTTCTTCCGGAAATCTTCTTCAGCAGCACTTTTTATGTGATATATTTATAAATTTAAAATTTAAGAAATTAATATTGCGGAAAAAGGGACAAAGCAATTTTAAACCTCAGGGCATTTACTTATCATCTATTTACTTACATACATGCATCTACCTAAATTTTCGTTCGTCAGTGTAAAAGCTCTTTCATAAGATAATGCGAATTTCCAGCAAAAAGTTATGTCTGGCAATCATTATTATGGATAAGTGGCCGTATATGGTGTGACGCCAGGCCATAAGAGGTACGCCAGATGTGCAATGTGTCCGCAAAAAGTTACTGCTTGATGCGTATTTTACGGCATTGTACCTTTAGTCCGTTCTCTTTTGAAAGCGACGTTGGTGAGGTCAAGACCCCAAAGCCAGCACGATGGCGTTACGTACCAAACAGTGGATGCCATGATGTACATTTTACATACACGATTTGGGTTTATGATTATCCCTCGCAGTAAATTGACCCTCAAGATAATGCGGTTTAACCTTAATTCTCGTTTTTGGCATTTGCTAAGGTCACTGGTACATACATACATACATATCGCTATGCAAGTAAGCCGCAATTGACTGATGTTCTTAAAGTCAATAGTAGTCATTGCTAAAATTTAGAAATTGGACCAATCGCATTCGTATCACCGTAAGAAGCCACGGCCGACATTTGAGCCATAGTTCATTTTATATAAAAAGCCTTTTTTATATCCTCTTGCTCTCATTGAGAAGCCCTTCGTATAAAATAGAGCCGGATGTATCAGAATATTTACAACTCATACACAGCTGGACTAATATTATGTTGGATTCGTTATGGACCCGAATAGCAGAATAAACATAAAAAATTTAAAAAAAAAACAAACAAAAAATATCCCAAAATAAAATAAACACGAAAAAAATTAATTTTTAATAAAACATGTACTTTTTCAAAAGTTTGAGAACGGCTGACCAGATTTCGTTCAAGTTTTGGGAGCTTGTCAGTGCAAAAATGACTAAGTTTTAAAATTTATCCCATCGGGGGATGAACTGGCCTGAGCTGTAAATAGTACAGCACGCCCGACTTTGTTTTATTTACTTAAACTTTTATTAGTCATCCGCAACGTCAGTTAAATCATAAGTTTAATTTTCCACTTCTTATGAAACGAGTCACTGTGCAACCTCCTCATTTGTTCTCGTAGCACTTTAACATGTTCCTATGAACACCCGTCCGTAGACTTTTCTGAAAACATGTCTCCCCCCGCTGGGTTGTTGTGTTCATATGTCGTATGTTGTGCGAGGAAGGTGGGATGATAAGGCTGAAGTGACAAGAAGATACTTGATATGAAAATAATTAATTCCAACGTGATTCACTTTCAAAATGAACAATTAAATAAATAAAGGGATATCTTAATTAAAGTCGCATTTCTTGAGCTGAGTGCCTGCTGCTCAATTATATCAATTCAATAGTTATATCAAAGAAGAGATAGTTGGGCAAGATCTGACACAGGGGTTCTAAAATTCTCATGTGTACCTGTCAACTACTTACCACGATCCTCGCACGCCAGGCATAGACCCTAATATTAAATTTCAGCACTTGAAGAATCATCTATTCCCTCTTCTCAGAACATTATCTTAAGCTATTTTAAAACCCAGCCTCGCACTCTAGTATCCCACTAAAGCGGGAGCTATAAAGCATTTTGAAAAGGACTCATCGCATTCGTATCACCGTAAGAAGCCACGGCGGACATTTTCATTCTACGATTGAGATTTCAACAATAGCGATTAAGAAAAGTATCGCAAGCGGCTACAATCAAAATTGAACTTTTTGAAGATAATTCAGGTTCTACAGACAACATTATCATGATAAATGTCTTCGATTTTACAATTTGGGGAGAAAAAAGAAACAGAAATTCAAAAATCATGTGTCTTCTAAAAATTTACTTCTCTTCAGAACCTTTCCAAGCACTTAAATGAATGATAGATCGAAATTTTTGGACTCACTGCCAAAACACCAGGCAGAAACTGATCATACAAAAAATAATACAAAAAAAGGATTAATTGAAACCTTCCCGCCAGTGATGTCAAACGTTTTGGGGGGCAAAACGAACCGTTCGTTCACAAAAACCTCACTGTGAAGCACTAAGTAAAATAAGTATGTTGGTGTGTTAACAGAAGTACATATATTTGCACGATATATAATTTAAATTTTATTTGTGCTCTTGGAAGTTGAAGTGCTTTAAAATAGTGTTCCAAAATGAATGATTTTATTTACGGTGGAATTCTAATGCTTTTGAATTTTCGTTATAAGAAATAGTATAAATATTTCCAAATTATATTGGAATGAAATTTTGCTCTATTTTATTCACGTGCAAAAGAATTTGTTTTTATTTTTGTTTTTGTTTTGATCAACAACTCAAATTTGAAATATTCAAGACAAACCGTCTAAAGTATTTCAAATTTATTGTATAAAAGAAAAAAAATCAAACACATAAATTTCAATTGTTAAAAAATGTTACATTAAGATGGGGATTTTGGATTTCAGATGATCTATTGATCACTATTTTAATTAGCCAAGACTTTAAGCTGATTCGTACACCCCTTTCTAACCATTTTCTCTTATATTGCAGTTATCCAGGACTTTTACTGTAAAACCTACCAAGAAAATTTTAAGTTCGTCAAAATCGTGTGAAAATTGAAAAGTTTTAGAAAACCAAAACATCAGAGATACCTTGATCTTGAGTCTCAGTTTAAAAAGCTAATTCAACGTGTTGCGTGTTTGCTGGCGTTGTTTGGTCAGTGTTCCATTGCGGAAAATCACCGGTGACTAATTGCCTTCTAAGGCTACTTCAGTAAGAAATCACGCAGTGCAATATTTTCAAGATTTAGATTTCCATATCTACTCTTCGTTTTGATTTCGATTCCCGATAGCAGTTATCGAAATTTTCGAAACCAATTTGGGATTTCTGACGATAATTTCTTATAAATTTTTGCAATTCCTTTCGAATCCGTGAGTTTTCTACTTTTTCGCTCTTATTTTTATCCTATACCCACAATAATGCTGCAAACAAGCAAAACTCCATTCGGCTTACAGGCCATGACCATGAGACCTATGAGGTTTTTTTTAACAAATGCTCCAAATCAAGTTTTAGTGAAAATACCAACGATCGAAATCCCAGCCAACGCCGGTTCTTGATGGCTTCAGTTAGTACCTTCAGAAACTGAAGTCCAAGTGCAGTACACGTTTTGTATGTTGCGCTGTGCTTTAGAGATCATATCAAAGACGGAAATGTTATGCCCTAGAGATCGGCGTTTTCTGTTTGCATTCCATCAGTTATTTAATGTTGGCGGCGTGCAAGAGAGTTAAGTTTTTCCTACACTTGCGCCAACTCCTGTGTAACCGCATTGAAAATAATATGCACTCGAGCCATTTCTAAAGACTGACATAGAAAATTCCTAAAAAGTCTTCGGTTGAATTCGAATTTTTGAAATTTCTTTAAAGACAAAAACTTCACTTATTTTAGCTCTTAATTCCATTATTTCATTTACGTGGAGACTTAAGGATACGATACAGAAGTAGATTTTTGAAAAAAGTCCTCTTGCAACAACTGAAAAAATTGCATCGCTGGTGCTCTTATCAACATACAAACTTCATTCTCCTTCTTCTTTTGGCGCTACAGTCCGGGGTGAACTTGGGCCTCAACCAACAAACAATTCCAGCTGGCACGGTCTTTAGCCGGCGGCCTCCAATTTTGCACACCAAGTTGGTTGAGGTCCCTCTCCACTTGTGTGCGCCATCGGTTCCGTGGGCGTCCTCTAATGCGTTGTCCCACAGGGACTCTAAAAATTTTTCTATCTGATCCACCCGTCTCAGTCCTCGTCATACACTTATTGCACAACCTTCGTGCGAATCCACTCGAACACATTCTGTGTGCTACACTTTCATCAGCGGACTTTTATTAACGGTTTTCAGTTTGGCTGCATGTCTGTTGCAACTTGTCGTACTCTCATACTCGTAATCGTACTTTTTATGGATGTTTTGACATAAATGGTCTCCTATTTTTTGTTTCTATTTGATTTCCATGCTGCTGCAACAGTTTCCGTCGTTGTTCGTTGTTATTTTTGTATTTGTAGAAACAGTGGCCATTTATTTGGCATTTTATGGCAGCCAATGTCAAGTACAAGTTCGTGATTCCTAAATGTTTTCAAAACCGAACATAAACTTGACACTATAATTGTTTGTTGCATGTTGTTGAATACAAAAAGTATAATTTTTAATCTTTTATATGTATTCAAAGAACTCAAAGCAATTTTGCATTTCGTTTTCTGTTGGCTGGTAATATGAATTTTATATTTGAGCTATTGAGTTCCAGAGAAAAGTCTTTAACCTCGTACAACATGTTGATGGGCGAGCGCCTCGTTAAAAACGGTTTTTAGAAAAAAGAGGTCTTAAAATAACTTCAAATTGAATAATTTCAAAAGTGATCATCGGAATGGTATTATTGTACTGAAAGTTGTTTACTCGTAGGCAGGTACTTAAGTGTTCCAAGTGAACCACTCACTACCAGTTTCCCACTGCAACTCCCTTTTCTGCCGCTAAAACCTTATCGAACAGTTACAACAACTTCAACTTAAAATCAACAGTCATATAACAGAAAACTGTTAAAACTGATTGTAAATATTGCAAAGAAGAAACTTTTCAAACACGAATTCGCTTGCTGATACCGTAACAGGTGGCTTCACTTACAAAATAGTCGTCTTAAAGCCCGAAAACAAACAGTGGCAGTCGTAACTCTTGAGTTGGCTCTCTAGCATTGAAAGGAATTGGCACTGACAGCTCTATTCTCACCGATTCATACGTTCAGTCGTACAAAATAGTCTGGCATCCTCTTGGAAAATTTTCGGAATGCCCTCAAAGCCAGATTTTTTAAAGAATAGAATAAGCAATTTAGAAAAATGCTTTTGCATCTTACAATCGCCACCAGCGTTGTCAGCTTTGAAACTTGAAAACGCACCAAGTTCAAAAGTTTTACTACAAGAACAAATACTATGAAGATCTGAAAGGGACGGACGAAGTTTCATCTAATGAAATGTTTTGTTTTATTATATGATCTAAATTATCTACAACAACAACACAGTTTTACTTTGCGCATATGATTTGGTAGATCTTAAACATCATTCCTTGCGGTTCTTATTGTGGTCTGTAAAATTGATTGTAACAATGTTGCACTGTTGAATGAAACGGTATCGAAATAGTTGTTGTATTTTATTGTACAAACATTTGTTTCTCACACTGAAACAAAAAGTTGTAGAGAATGTAGTTTGATTCCGCCAAATAATGAAAAATGCACCGAAATTTAATAAAAGCCCCACCGCGCATCAACTAAAGAATTTTTCTCACCAAGAATTTTAAAACGCACCGAGTAGACAACGCTGATCTGCACTATTTCTCTTGTCGTTGGTGTCCTTTTAATTGTGTGTTTTTTTTTTTTTTTTGTATATCGTTATCATTATTATTGTCGCTTCGTTCCCAAATTGGCATTCTTGAAACACATATACGAGGACCGTTCAAAGAATCAAAGTTCGTGAACATTCGATTGTCGTTCTTTCATTTTGGTACAGTTTTAGCCATTTGTTAGTGTTAGAGGATTTTTTTGCTGTTGAAAGAAATGGATAGAAGAATTTGCATAGAATTTTGTGTAAAAAATGGAATTAAGTGCTCAAAAGCACCTGAAATGTTAACCATTGGCATACGGTGATTGTACTCGGGGTCAGATAAACGTTAACAAGTGATAAAAGTTTCTTAAGGAAGGTCAATGAACACGCTTGCCTTGAGCGCGCCAGCACAACGGTGCCGTCTCTTCGATCTCTTACGTATTTGAACGAAGAAGAAAAGTTATAGAAAACAAAGTAGTAAATAAATTTATATTAAGCCGACTAGTGAATTTACTTTCTCAAGTTCAAATAACGAGGAAACAAAGATGAAAATACGAGTTCAGCGGAACTTTAGCATTCGCAATACTTTACCTGAACCAGCCTAAACCAGTGCAGTAAAATTGTTAATGTACAATTAAGGTATCAAATTATTCTGTCATCAATTCGATAGGCGAAAGCGCAGCCAAATTAAAGCTGGTTTTAAGTTGAACCAGTTTTTGGGTGCCACCTGAAACATCGCACAACATACTCGTATTTAAAATTTTAATAGCTGATGGCCTTGGTTTCCCGAGCTTTGTATTCTCTACCAATATTAATTTTATATATATCTAAATTTAATATCAAGTGTATAAAAAAATAAATTAAAATTTAAATAAGGTGGCATCTCTAACACTTATGAATACAAGTAAATTTGTATTAGCAAGAAGCGCCAGACCTCAATACTGATTATTGTTAAAAAAAAACATTAATTTTGTTTGTTTTCAATTTTTAGAAGAAACTTTTGAGGTTAAAGTATGTTTTTCCGAATTATAGTAGACAAATAGCACATTTTTATAAAGGGTGGTTAAATTTCAAGGGCCGATGTTGATTTTGAATAAAACAAACTATTTAGGAAATTATTGTAATTTTATTTTATTATGATGTATTGGTATTACTCAATTATGTATGGAACAAAATATCGGCCAAATGGGCGCCGCGACGTCGGCGGCACACCTCCATACGATGGTCCAAATTTTCGATGACGCTGAGGCATAATGGAGGTTCTATGCCGTTAATGTGCCGAATTATCTGATCCTTTAGATCTTGAATTGTTGCTGGCTTATCGACGTACACCTTTTCTTTCAAATAACCCCAAAGAAAAAAGTCCAACGGTGTCAAATCACATGATCTTGGCGGCCAATTGACATCGCCATTACGTGAGATAACACGGCCATTGAATTTGTTGCGCAAAAGAGCCATTGTTTCGTTAGCTGTGTGGCAAGTGGCACCGCCCTGCTGAAACCACATATCGTCCACATCCATATCTTCCAATTCGGGCCATAAAAAGTTCGTTATCATCTCACGATAGCGAACACCATTCACAGTAACTGCCTGACCGGCCTCATTTTGGAAAAAATACGGCCCGATGATGCCGCCAGCCCATAAACCGCACCAAACAGTCACTCTTTGTGGGTGCATTGGTTTTTCGACAATCACTCTTGGATTCTCATTCGCCCAAATGCAGCAATTCTGTTTATTGACGAATCCACTGAGGTGAAAATGTGCCTCATCACTGAAGATGATTTTCTTCGAAAATTGATCATCCACTGTTGCCATTTCTTGCCACCACTCTGCCCATTCACGACGTTTGGAATGGTCAAGAGGCTTTAGTTCTTGAGCCAATTGCACCTTGTAAGCGTGTAAATGCAAGTCTTTATGCATAATGTTCATCAACGACGAGCGTGAGAGGTGCAATTGTTGGGAACGACGACGAGTTGAGGTGGACGGCTCTTCAGCCACACTATCGCGAACAGCAGCAATATTTTCTGCAGTACGAGCTGTACGAGCATGCACTGGTGTTCTCACATCTTCTACAGACCCGGTTTGCTCGAATTTTTCCACGATTTTTGCGATTGTACGCACATTTGGACGATGAAATTGACCAAAAAAATTACGAAGTGCACGATATGCATTTTGATTTGAACTCCCATTTTCATAATAAGTGTGGATAACTTTAACACGTTGTTGGATTGTGTATCTCTCCATGGTTCAAATTGAGTAAGTCTGAAACAGAGAAATGTCAAATAAAATTCGGAAAAAAACTTGGCGTTTAGGTGTGGTTCACATTCAACATCGGCCCATACAATTTAACCACCCTTTATAAAAGTTATTCCATACATCTTACCGCAAGTTTTTTCCGGACTACAGTTATGATTTAGGAATGCGTTTACTCTGGAATGTGAAAAATCAAAAATGTTGGACCGCCGACAGTTTTTCAAATGTTCTTTTGACTGGAACTAGTTTCTTTTTTCCCAATTCAATTTGGTCTTATTTACGAATAACTTTTGAGTTCCGGCAATGAATTATGCTTTTCTGTTTAGAAATAAATTTAAAAGTAAAAGAAAATTACTGGTAAAAACATTTGAATGTTTAGCCAAAAGGGAAGAAAAAAATAATAATAATTTGGATCTAAGTATTAAACTTCAATTCGTTAATATGTACATAAATATCCAGACTCCCGGTATCTGAGATCATAGTTTTGCGTCAGTAACGAGTGATACAATTAATCGAGTACAGCCGCTGGCAATAAGTTATAAGTCGTTTTTAGCAGTTGGTTTGGACATATTTGGCAATGGTCCTCTAATACGTAATGAACATAAAGATACATTTAAATATTATTTTGTTGTCTTGGGTTGGACGGACTTCCGATTTCCAAAGAGTACACAAGTCTTGTAGTTTTATATATTTTACTAATTACATATGTAGAAGATTAAGTGGAGTTTTGCGTCCAAAATATTCCTTAGATTGGTTTTAGATTCACATTTTTTATTAGGGCATTACGATAGAGTTCATTTTGTGGAATAAACCCAGGCTTACGCTTACCGGTAAATTATATGGCTTGAGTTTTATGAAGGTTTAAAATATAAAATATTCCGTTTCCTGAAATATTCCTTTAAGGTTGTTAACTTTTTTGGATATGATTTTATGCCAGCACCTGCCTTGAAGGCTATATCTGGCAGTGGATCAAATCCACTTGAGAGAAGAGGGTGACGATTCACTAGCGCCTCATATGGCTTGTAAGGCTCACACAGGTGACAATTTCTCACAATATGTTGCACCGCACATATCATAAACCCCTTGTTAAAAAGCTCGAATCCCTTCTGTTTCACACTTTTCCCCAGATGGAGAGAAATGGCTAGGCTCTTGAGTTGGTCTTAAAGGCCTTAAACCAGCTCGCCTGACATTCCCTAAATCTAGTGCCTAGTGCGTAAAACAGACCTGTCGCAAGGCAACAGCACTTCGGAGATTTTCTTCTTCATGCGTCTATGTTTAAACCACAACCAGAACGTTTGAATCAAGGATAGGCTCCTCGACCAATGACCTGCCCAGAAAGCCAAAAGGCCTTCTGGTGCCTGCTAATTGACCTTTGGTGAAGGTTGCGGAAGAACATGAATAACCGAAGTCATACATGAACTTCCTAGAGTTTTGGTTGCCGTGCCAACGGAGGGACCCCGTCCCCTCTATTCCCCGAAAGCAGAGTGCGCTGACTGGGTGTGAAATCGTCAGCGGATAACCTGCCCCCGGGGGACCCCTCGCAGACTGTTGTTGATATCATTATGACAGAAAAGTTTACCCACAAATATGGACGTGGAGGAGTTGCTGCATAAAATTGGTTGTGGGGAACCCGCTGATACTGCAGTTTCAGATGCGCGTGAAAACCTATAAAAACTTTGTACGTTCTGCCCTTTAAAAATCTTTGGTTTATTTTTATTATTTCCGATGGAAAACTAAGTTGGATGATTTTATTTATTCTTTTGATTTACGTTCAATAAAATTAGTTTTAAGTTTGGTGTTAATTCTGTTTAAAGAACGAAACTCCTTATGCCCAGCCCTGAGCCAAATTGTTGTGTTGGAAGGATATTGTTTACATCGCAAAATTGTTTTCTAAGATCTTACTTATGGAGGATAAGTTGATTGGCCTGTAGGATAAGGGGCAGGATAATAACTTGTTCGGTTGGGATATTCCAATCACTTTAGCTTCCGTCCAACTTTCTGGAAGTAACAGTAATAATTTGTATTAAACTTTGTACAATTTTTCTTTGGGGGAGGTTTTAACGTTCTGCTACTTATCTCACTTATTTCTTTTAAGATCTTATCAGTTTTAGCAAAAAAGTAATCATTATTTACGCCAGCAGTGACACGCTGCAGACGGACAACGGATCAAATGGATTAAAAATAGAAAACAAATCTGCCTTAGCAAAAGGATTTCATAATTTAAATTGTAATCGGCCTTTAATGTGAAGCTAAATTCAGACCGCAGAATAGTCGTAAAAATTGCTTTTTGTAAATTTAGTAAAATAACCCATAACAAATCGGAAATAAATATGTGCATGACTATTACTCCGGCATTGCGCAACGTCATCTTGACAGGACGCATAGTTTCTTCATCAATATATGTATTTACAGATCACTGTCAACTGTCACAATATTATCAGTAAAATATGCCTAAAATTATCTTACAACTGCATGAATTTTCATTTGTAATTTGTCATGGACGATCATTTTCAGTACACTGTAGGACAGCAATATTGTCGGACATCTGACAACTTGGCATTACCTGTTAATTGCTACACTTTGTAAGCTCGTGTCTCACTGTTGCAATTAATGCACATTGCCAGAGAAATATTCCTATTCGCAACACTGTCCACACCTGTCAATGCTTTCAGCTTTCTGTCAATATCTCACAATTGTTATTAATTGCGTTTACGTCTGATCGTGGGCGCATACTGCCAAAATATCTTACAATAGATGTGGCAATTTTCCCACGCAACAATCTAATCACTGTGTGAACTGGCAAATGGTTGTTAGCAAATAAATTTATTGTCAAACAATTGTCTAGCAATTGAATATGATTTCTTGCAATTTACTAAACGGACAATGAGATGCTGACAACAATATTTCATAGTCAACGATGTACACGAGGTTTATTAAACCATCGGAGATGGGCCTAGTTTAACCCTAATTTTTGGCTCGTTGCGTTCTAGTATAGCGTTCGTCTTCTGGAACTAAAGCTGGATGCATTGAAAACAGTTTTATCGCAAAACACATTTGAATATTTAAACTTACCTTCAACTTGGCTCAAGCTTGTCTGATTGGACCCTCACACTTACATACACATGTATGTGAGTATGTCACATCAAGCCAGGACAGCAGCAAAAATCCGCAGTTGAATTGTCCTCATCTGTCATAATTCTTTGCTCATTTGCAGGCCATATTTCGTTTTCGAATTGAAGTTATGCGCACAAGGAGAACAGTACGAGTTTAACTTTGCGCGTTTGTAAACTTCTTTCTACTTACAGAAACATTTTGGCCGTGACAAAAGTCATATTTCGTACTTCTGGATGGAGTTCTTTAGCACATAAAATTTTTCACATTTCATTTATTACACTTATGACACATTTTATTTGGGTCACTGGAGTTTTTGCAGCACTCTTTATGCTTAGAAATATGCAACTCTGTGTGTGTGTGTGTGTGTGTGTGCGCACTTTCATGGACAACCACTTTAATTTAATACCAATAAAATATATGTATGTACTCGTACATGTTGTATCTGTCTCTCCTTTTGCGGCACTCGATTAAAAGTCACACCGCAAAAGAATACAGAAAGTTTTAATTTGAGTTTTAATACATAAATGGAATTCTTTTGATCTGTATGATCGCACACTCGATTGTGCAACACTCTCCTCCTACATTATGACGATAACGGTTGTCTTTCTGCGAAAGTTAAATAATAAAGCGGGCAAAAATCAGGTCATCCCGCATCATGTGTCCGATGTGTCGGGCTGACTGCTATTGTTGCCAATGATTAATTAGATCATAAAATAAAAAACCGCAAATTAGTTGATTACGGCATCTTAAATATTCTGCCGTCGCATTAATGAGATGACCACCAACACCATCACCATCAACGTCCTCTCCAACACCAAAAGCATTCACTACTTATTTATCAACGCTGGCGAACAAAAAACAAAAATCCTCCTTCTAAAGGGAGTGGATGATGCAGGCGATTTGAATGTTGGTCGGTGAATTCAATTAACCACATTTCAATCAAGTGTAAATGTCGGAAATGTCAACGATTCGTTGCGCCTCTTTCATATGCAACCAACGATCAAATGCCGCATGTGAACACACATACAAACATATCTACATACATATTTTTATATTAGCTTTTACTTAAAGCGTTTTGATTGTAATGTTTTGGTTGATGCTGGCCTTGTCAGCCTCTGCGTCGTCCACCTCCTCCTCCTCCTCCTTCTCGAAGATGTTCTTGATCTTGGCTGCCTGGCGGGTTGGCAGACCGGCTGAAATAGTAACAGTATAAAGTCTCAAGAAACTGATTTTGGTGCACATTGATGCGCTTGCATGGCGTTTCCATAGTAAAAAGGAAAAAATAGCGGCGAGCGACTGCAAGAAATACGCATAATATGACATAAGCCAAGAAGTTTTAGAAGAGTAGGAAACGAATGTTTTGATTTTGCTTTTGATTTGCTGTATAAAAACATGTATTCGTCGTGCGTGCGATTTCTTTTTTCTCAAACTCGAAAGTTCATTTTGATTTTCATAGACTCTATGATTTTCCGTATGAGTATTTAATTGGATTAATGGCAAGGCTGCACTTAGCGAAAATAGAGGACAAGTTTATAGGGAGGTGCAAATTGCTGATGTTTGAACAGCTGTAAAGGGCGAAGAAAAAGGAAATAACTCATTTCTCTTAACTATTCTCTCTGCGTGCTTTCCTTCTATTCGTTAGAATAAGAATAGAAACGTTTCATTCAAAATACAAACTTTTTAATATTAAATTGTTTTTGCCAATTCAATACACAACGTGACGGGCCGACATTCGTACATAGAGTGAAATATACAACAGCTGTCTCTTATCACACATATCACTCTCTCTCTCTCTCTCTCGGCGAGTTTATCCCTGCTGTCTTTATGGATCAATCGATCAATTTTAACAATCAAAGTCACATAGTCAGCATATGTTGATGCTGCTTTGTGGCTCCTAAGACGTGTCTTCAGTTCAAGAATATCGGATGCAAAAGCTTCTATTTTACTTTCGATATTAACCCTGATAATTTTGTCCCTTTTAGAATTTACAACTCAACTTAATTGAATTAAGACTAAAATAACTTTCACAGTTAAATAAACAACAAATTTTTTTTAAAAAATATTTAGCAATTAAATTTAAATATTTTTTTAGCAATTAAATTTAGCTATTTTTTATAAAATTTTATAAATTGCCATTTACTTTAGACCGACTAAATTTTCGGTGAGAAATTTTGATGTGCCGCGGTCTAGTGCTTTCGTCAATTGCCTGCGTCATTAACCGGCGACTATATTTGCAACTTGTGTTCCTTAGAAATTGCTGGATCTTGAAAACAATAAATACAACTCAGTTTTCGTGTCCCAGAGTTGTATTTGACGCAGGAAGCGAGAGATTTATCAATTTGCTTGTATTTTGCTATCCTATATTTCTGCCGACAAAATTTCGTATTTATGAACCGATTCGAAAAACTTATGCTTTCGAAGCGCTGCGCCAACGCTGGGTACATGGTTCGTTACTGTTAAAATTTGGGACATCAAACGTACAGAATGTCCGTTACTGATTTCTCCATATTACGCCACGGCGATTAGTTTGCTGATTAATTGAACTCAAACAGATATAGAAAAGAAATTTACCTGCAACAAATAAAATAGAAAAACGTACCTTTCGAGTCTCGTGTATATGAGTGATCTTCCTTCCGCCCCACGTTAAGCTTGAAAAATTCAGCAGGATTAATAAAACAGTTACTTTTCACACAGCAAAAACTTGTCTTACCAGATGAGAGAACAATATGGCAAGAAAATATCTACTAGAAAAACAACTAATAATTTTTCAGAATGGCCCAAAATCCACATTCAAAAGTCAGAATAAAAGCAAATTCAAATTAACTGGCAAAGAGATTCAATTTTACTATTTCACCGAAATGCTCGTAGGCATCGTGTTGGTGAATTTATGGTGAAACCAGATCTATTTTTTTTAAGGAAAATATTTAAAGCTACACTAACAGACAATACAGATCATTTGACACATCAGCTGATTCTAAGCTTTGGACTGTGGCAATTATTGCTACAAAATCATTTTTCACAATCTGAAGCAATCAAATAACGAAAGATATTTGATTCGAAAAATTGTATAACCCTGCGCCAATTCAACGGAATTGATGTTGGGGCAGATTGGTGTATATGTGCAATCGTGTGATCCCAGCTTAAGTCTGTTAAATGGAATTTAGATGGTAATACAAGTCGTACGTAAAACCAAAGAGAAAATCATATGAAATTATCTCCGTACTTTAAAAATGCGAATAAAAATCGTACGACAGGCCAAAACAAAGCAAAAGTTTACATCAAAATACATCCCTGATCTAATGATGTGTGAAACGATGAGAGCTTTACGACTAAAATTTGTATCCGTATTTTTGTTGTATGGTTTTATTTAAGGCATATTAAGTTTAGACGAAATTTGATGTATCGTACGACTTGTATTGTCGCCTAAACCCCCTTTTAGAAATAGTAAACCTTTTAAACCGGGTACGTTTAAAAGATTTTCCTTTACAATAAAAACGAAAAATATTGGAGTGCAATGAAACAAGTCAGGGTATTAATGAAATTTTTCTGTTATTGAAAAGGCCCATCGATGTGTTTGAGTCGCAAATATAGCATCGTTCAAATGTCCGCCACGGAGTCTTAGGGCAGCAGGAATCCAAGTAGTCCAATGTTCAATGACTCTGCTGGATTTGAGCAATGGCCTCTGTTCAAAAACACAATCTGGGTGGCCGACTCACCTCACCTCTGCAAGAGATAACCAAAACCTCAAGTCGTTCACATAGAATGTACATCTTGGGGCTCGCTGTGTTGCGTGTAGCCCCATTCTGCGAGAACCCGCCGTCGTTCAATATGGGCCAATGGATATCTCACCATCAACTTCGTTTTCAAAAAAGTACGCACCAATGACGCCTCACGTATGACCACCTGATGATCAATTTTGCTGTTTAAAATAAACATTCGTATAAAAATGCGTCTCATCCCCAAAACTGATTTTTCGGTAAATATCAAGTTTGACAATAAAGTTTTATCATATGAACGTCGTTTTTAATCGTGTATCTCATCATGGGCACATGAACGCTCCAATCGCAAAACCGTTTCCTTTACGGTTCAATCTTCTAGGTGCGAGAAAATCGTTAATTCTGTATCGCATAAATACTAAATTTGTTTTCACCAAAGAAATTTCTTAAAATATATAAATGATTTATAAATGAATTATGAAATTTCTACTAATAGCCCTACCCATATTGAAGCGCAATTGGACTGCACATGCACGAGTAAGTAGATACGTTTTTCTCCTTGTGTACATGAACCGCCAGCAGCAGCAGCAAAAGCGGCACTAAAAAGAACATGAATGTGAGACATTCTCACCGAATTTTAACGGAACAGCAGATTTTCAAGCAAATGGATTTATTCTAGTTTTTTCTATCGGTTTCACTGTCTGTCTGCTGTTAAGTTGTTGTGTGAGTGTAAAAATTTGCTTCTAATATTAGAAAAGTCTGTTAAAACTGAAAGACTGCCTGTCCATCAGTACACGCATCCATCTGTCTGCGCAGCAGAGCAAGTATTATGCAACTATAACCAGTATTTAATTCATAATTTTTCTTTTAAAGAAAATTAAATTCAATTCAGTTGATTGAATAATAATGATGACGTACAAACGAACAAACAAACAAACAGACAATCTCAAATCACCAAGTACGAGTAAAGGCGAGTGTGTAGAAAACAAACTGAATGTGTAAGTTTCAGACGTAAGAAAGCTGTCACTGAGTCCTGTCTTACGTCCATCGTTTATACAATCAAATATGTACTTTCATTGACAGCTGCAGGGGCGTTTTTTCCCCTGCATTTCCGCCAAACAAAACACAAAAAATAGAAATAGAAATACTACATGGAAATGTTACGCATTTCGTAGCAACGTCGAGTTATTAGTGCACGATTACTCGAACAAGTAGTTTAAATAGTTGTACCATCATGTGACCAACAAGTCAGCGACATCTGAAAAAACTGATTGAGTTGTAGTGAAATTGAATATTTGTAATTGTTCGAATAACATTTTGTTCTGTGATCGCCCAACACCCATGAAAAAACAACGAAATGTTCGCCTGACACATTCGTCAGGCGTTTGTCATTTTACAGAACAATTGTATTTTTTCACAAAATAAATTCAAATAACATTTATAACAAATGCAGTACGTGACTGCTGTCACTGCATTTGCATTTGATACAAGTTTTTCTGACGGGAAAAAAAGTGTCGAAAGTGCCACTGTCATGTTATTGTAATAAATCTTGTGGTTGATCGGTTGGTTGGCTGGATTGGTTGGTTGTCGTCCCATCGCAACCAACAGCCCGTCATTATTCTTATTGCTTACAAGTGATTAAATTACATTATTTCATAATTTCGCGTTCGCGTTTTTTCTATTTCAAATATAATTTGAACTATTCGAATTGCAAATGATAGGGATCCCTCTGAAAAGCTGAGCTCATGAAATGCTTGTTCATTATTGTGGAAAACCAATTGGACGGAAATTATTCAAACTAGAATCATTCATTCATCCAAAACCAAAACGTTGATTTCTGGAAGTTTTAATCTACGTTTTAATGCAATACAAATCACATTAATTAAAATTTTCTTCGCACAGACACGATCACTCTTCCCCTCTGTAAGCTTTGGACATGAATAAGTCCAAAGCGGCGACCAGAAAATGGTAGCCTGCAAAATGGTTGTAGCAAAAGTTAAAATTTTCATTTTACAAACCTGAGCTTTCAGGTTTTAATTTGCTCTACTTTCTTCTAAAGTCTTTAAGGTGGACGTGATTTTCCTTCCAGAATAGCGATAAGTCCAATCTTCCTAATGCACATGTAGTACGAACGAGCGAAATTCTTGCAGTTTAAATAATATCCATATGTGTATATATTGCTAGCACTAGAGGTACCTTAAAGAATCTTGGACTAAGGACAAGAACAAGTCGATTATCAGCCTGACTTAAGAGTTACTGAAAAATCGATCACCAACATGACTTGAGCTACTATCGGCAAAGTAGCAAGAAGGGATACCCTCTACGGATACAATATTGTTCTGAATTCAATGTTGTCAGATCCAAAACTATGATATATATACTTTGATGATATTCTAATGCCTTTATCGGATAACTGTCAGGCTTTGCCGTCAGAAATGCGAACGATAATTGGATGAAGCCCCCACGACGGCCTCAGCTTAAAGATACAACCATAAAATTTATCCATTTGCACTAGTGCAACCGTGACACATAATATGAATTATCTTGGCATCTACATACACCTCATGTTGCTTTATCGAATAGCGACGAATTAATATCAAGCCAGTACGTATTTGTAAAAGAAATCCCATCGTCGGATATCACATTGCCATAGGAGTACTATATCTGGCCTTTTTTGGCACCTTTGATGCCTGAATAAATTCCTTTTTTGTTGTTGAAAGTGATAGAGCAAAGTGCCCCAAGTATTTCTTAAGTTCCACGTTGGGTTTTCTTACGTAAATATTTTGCTTAAAATTAAAGCGGTTGTGTACTATCAGCGAACTAATGGGAGCAGCTTCCTCAAAGTTCAACAGTAGGCATGTGCTCCTTAAAGGAGAGATAAACCATCGTAGGGAAATATCGGTTATACTGGAAGGGCGAAACTCGCGCTGAAACTGGATAAGAAAAACCTAAGAAGACCATTGCCGATTCTGCTGTGAAGATGGGTGGTCAACGGATCATTTGGCTACCAACTGGGTGTCAATCGGACACAGAAAATATATACTGGATGATGAGGACTTGCTAAAACTACGTCGACGGAGCTGGTGCGGTTCCTTCACGTATTACACCCCTGAAGAGAGGGGCCAGTGGAAGCAGAATAAATCATTGATGGTGGCAGTGCGAAAGACTGGTCTTGATCAAACACCCACCATTATTCACTCATCCACTTAATATACAGGTATGTAACAGTTGAAGACACTAGTGTGGGATTTAAGTTCTTATAGAAGCCTCGGAATTACAAAACTTCGAGTACGAGTATTTAATATCATTTAAAACGTAACAACAAAACCGATTTCTTCTTCCTTTGGCGCTACAGTCCGGGGTGAACGTGGGCCTCAACCAACAAGCTTTTCCAGCTGGCAGGATCTTTAGCCAGCATCTTCCAATTTTGCACACAAAGTTGGTTGAGGTCCCTCTCCAATTGTGTGCGCCATCGGTGCCGCGGGCGGCCTCTAACGCGTTGTCCCACTGGTTCGGAGTCGAAGATTTGGAATAATAAATTGCTGGCTTTCTTTCTGTAATCTGTCTTTGAGATCGGTAGAAATAAAACTTTTATAGGTGCTCTTCGAGAACTGAACAGCCAAGGCCGTACATACATTTTAATGAGTCTGTTCAGGCTCAAGGCTTATTTCGTACATCAAAATTCTTCACACGTGCATCCATAAAATGTGCGAGTAAATAGTAGAACTTCCACAATTAAGATTAAAAAGCAAACATATGTACGTGTCTACATGTGTCTATATGTACGTTCCTCTCCGACACCTCAATAGAATTTCGCAATCCGTTTGGAAAATATCTCGCGAATTTGGGGCAAATATATTGACCCAAGATCTCAGCGTGTGGAAAAATAATAAAAATGTCAATGGCTTCGTTGGTTGTAATTCAAACAAATATTTGACGCAAAATGGCAACAGAAAAATCCATATTAATTTCAATAAATGTTTCATTATTTTTCCCATGTTATTTTAGCTGCATTCTTCTGGTGAGAATCATCTAATTCTTGTGGTGGGAACAAAGCAAAATATTTATTTCGCTTCCAATAGAGCAACAAATTAACATCATTGTTCAAACCAAAGAGTTTTCTTTTTTCGTTTTTGAATAAAATTTTAGTGAATATTGATTTATTGGCGTGGCGAAACAACAATAAGAGAATTAATTTAGGAATTCTGCAACTAATTTGTGTGTAACAAGAACAACTTGCTGCAACACCTTGTGTTGCACTAATTACGTAAATATGTATGTAGATGTGTTTCTATGCACGTCCGAACAATGTGTCTACAAGCTTTAACAGTGGTCTCGCAAAGATACAAATTAAAAATCTGAAACGTATAGACGCCAGCAGGCTACACAACGAGCAGGCCACAAATGCTGCTGACTGCATGCGTCGCCGTGTAGCCAGCTTCTTAAATACATATTTGGGAAAAGAGTTTTTCTGAGCAAAGAATATTCTGTGGATTTGCTTGCAGCACTCTGTTCTAGTTCTATTAATAACGTATCCAAGTCCATATTCCTAGCGGAATTTTGGTATCTCAAAAAGAAGGCAGAGAACCAAGTCTGGTGTATTATAACTCTTGCAACTCCCCGGCAGGAGCGATTTCAATGATCTGTTAGTTATTGGATTCGCCATTGAGCCGCATAGCAGAATAAATACAAAAGAAAAGTTTCTGAGTTCATAAAAAAAAATACAAAAACAACTATATTTTATAAGAGATGTACTTCTTAGGCTCCCCAATATATAACTAAGAAATACTATTGACATAATATCCGCACCCCGGCACAATGACCTCTTTATTAAGACTTAAATAGAACACAAATGACTTTTGGGCTTGCACTCATTTTAATGCATATTGAGTGTTTCTTTTAGGCGTTTTTCATTGAACACTCATGTATTTCGGGTGCCTTTTCAAACGCCCTTTGAGTTGGCTTTGTTTGACAACTCAGCTTTTGCTGAGTTCAGCTTAGTTTTTATGGACAGACTTACACCAGAGGCACGCTGCCGAATTCTTCAAGTTTTTTATTAAAATAATGGTTCCGATCGTCAAACTTTTCTACTTTTTACTGTTTGTACTCTGGTACGTAAATAAGCAGGACTGTCTAAGTTGGAGTGAAGCTTTTGTCGAAACACGATTACATCTGCAAAAACTGGTGACTGTTGGTTGCGCTTTATGCGGTGGTGGGGTCAGTAGGCTTCAAAAACGATGACATGTGGTTCCGAAAGGACGATACCGAGGCTTTAGAGTAACAAAACCCAGCTGCCCTCAACTGAAGTCTCATATCTACTGTCTACGCACCCCACACTGCCTTAAAAAACTGTTCTTAAGTCTAGATTATTAGAAAATGATGCCAATAAAACCACAGTGCAGCACTTAAGCTGAAACTAAACTTTTGCGTTGTTGCGATGAACGCGCACTCACGCACATGTATTTACACCTGAGGTGTTGGTTGCATGCTGCAATAATATTGTAATAGAAAAAAACACCAATATAAATATTAGATTCTTAGCGCCTCAAGTGCAAATAATCGCATTCGTTCAAAAGTAACAAGTACAATTAGCAACTCCACGTACAAGTACACAAAACCTGGAGACAGACTGTGAACACATTTGTTCGATACTTATTTGAAGTTTTCTTTTCTTTTTTCTCTTCTCACCAGCCCGGCGAGGGGAAGGAGACACACACAATAGGCAGCAGCCAGCCACTCGGGCTGGTGTGTGGCTGTTCGTGTAGTTTCACTGGCAAATAGAAAAATCGCTTCTGCAACATTATTTGTTTTTCTCTGAGCAAAAAAAACATAATAATAATAAAGAAAGGAGGCAGCAACAATATTCTTTTCAACAATTTATTGTTAATTTGCTCATTTGTTATTCTTGTAGATTTTTTATTAACAAGGCGGAAATGCAGCAATAATGATGTGTCGATGTGCGCCTAAACAAAAACAATAACAACAACAACAGCCAAAAGTTGGAAGTGAAAAGAGATTTGAATTTATTTATCTATAACCAGGCAGTGTTGCGTTGCATTGCGAAGACAAAAATGAAATTATGATTTGTTGTACTTGAATATTTTTATTATTACAAAACAAGAAACAAAACAGTTGTTGGAGATGCGGGGCATCGATCCCCGTACCTCTCACATGCTAAGCGAGCGCTCTACCATCTGAGCTACATCCCCATATTTCCCTAGAGCGGCAGCAGTGTTTTTTAACCCTCTACTCTTCGCCATTTCAGCCAAACAATTTTTGTGTTATTACCGAATTTAGAGCTTTAAAGCTTTTGCCTAAATTTAAAGCAAAATACAAAACGACGTTGCCATCGCGGCAACTGCTTAAATATGTGCCAAGTGCCAAAAAGAAACCTTTAAATTGTAAAAATATAGACAAAAAGCGGGACTCGCTACGGATTAAAAACTAGTTTTGTCGCCCATTCTAGTTAGTTTGGAGTAAAGTTGGAAATTTCATGTCGTTTTTGGCAATTTATCCTTTAAAATAACGACTGAAGCTCGCTGCACGTGTTGTGCCGTTGCCGACTTGTCATTTCCTACAGTCAACTTAGTTTCATTTTCTTCTTTGGCCTGTGTCACATAAATCCATTTCCTGCTATTACATTTCATACTGAGACAAAAAGCAGAGAAAACTGAAAGTCGCACAAAATGGAACCTCTTACTGCCAATTGAGGCAATTACAATTTCGAACGCTGAATTAACCTGATTTTTCTATGCAGGAGGAAAATAATACTGCATTTGAAAACCCACCTAGTGTGTCAAATTTCTTGAATTCAGTTTTTATGAGATTTGTGTGTAAGAAACCTTCAAGTTTTCATATGAAATTTTTCGTAAGTCTCAAAACCCACTTAATGTATTTCAACAATGCAATGCGAACGCGCCCAATATTAAAATGGCGTCTAGGTCGCTATTTGGGACAACAAAACAACTATTTTTCATTTCGTTCGCTCTGGGATTCTCTCACAGTATAAGTACTAGATATAGCTTCCATATACAGTGAAGCATCACCTCCGTTTGCGCTAATATTAAAGCAATAAAGCAGTGGTTGAAAAAGCATCTTTGCCTCAAGCCATATTGATGCAATTTGAGCCGTGGGGTGCCATTTTGTGGTACAAGCTAATCAAATGACTTCTTCTCAAATAAACTGACACTTTTTATTGTCGTTCAAAAATGGGAACTACTATTCGAATACAGCTCTTGTTGCTCTGATTCGTCGCTTTTGCCCGTTCATTAGATACATTCGGCCATGGGAATGAATTTTGTGTGGAAAAGTGTACGACCTACAAAATTGGTCCTGTTATGGGATATGTCCGCTTATAAGAGCTGTCAGTTATGGTGGATTTTACTGTAAATTTTTCTTACAATATACAAATAAGTATAATAAAAAAATGTTGAATAAACTTTTTAGAAATTGATGCAAATACTGCTTGTGGCTACGAACTTAAGGAGTGTGCGTGTGAAAGACACGTGATAGCCCCCACACTCCGAAAACTTTCGATAAGGTTGTCATCATACTCATTCAGATGTTGCTACTACAAAATTGATTACATTATTTTAACAAAAATATATATGTATGTGACCCTGCATAAGAAAACCCACCAAGTGTGTCCAAACAAGTTTTTGAGTAAAACACAATTTAAGTTTCCGCCTCTGCATTGCATTTTCATCCTGTGCGCGTTCTTTTTTACATACAAATCCAAAAAAAGTGAATTCACTTAATTTGACACAATAAGCGGGGTTTCTTACCCAGGTCCACAGTTAATAAGCTTGAGTCAAAAACTGAGAACTTTTTGATCCCAAAGTATAATTCTTTCAGTCAGTTTTATTCGTATTCCTTATTTCAAACTTCATTCTAATGTACAGTGTTACCATATCGCCATTTTGTGTTTTCCAGGTACCGGTGCAAGGTTATAAAAAAACCCACAATCGTACAGTTTAACAGGATGTTATTAGTTGGATTTGTTTAATAAATGATTTTTAATGGCTTGAAGCTTAGGACTATAACGGGAGATCCTTCCAGAATATTCAGATTTACTATATTTCCATAAAAGACTCTTGTTTTATTACAAAAACAACAAAATGGTAAATAATGTTGATTGATATATATAAGTACGTCAACTGGCGGCAACAATATTTTACAATGATCTTATGGAATTTCAAGAAGGTAAGATCCCGCAAGAATTTTTTGCTTTAGTTAAAATTCTTTGTAGATATATCCTTTCTACCAAATAGAGTTATTTATTTTATACAAATAAATGGTAATAGTATAGGGTGTTTTTTATTGAGGTATAGAACTTTAAGTTGGCATCACTTTTTTAACTGGCGGCCATTTTGTCAGCTGTCAAGTGATTAATATTTAGTTTGGTTTGCCATTTCATCATGAACAGGTTGACAAAAGAACAACGCTTGCAAATCGTGCAAATTTATTTCGAAAATAATGGTTCAGTTCGCGAAGTTTACCTAGATACTTAGATGCTGATTTTCATCGCAAAATTTTGTTCAGTGATGAGGCTCATTTTTGGTTGAATGGCTACGTCAACAAGCAAAATTGCCGCATTTGGAGTGAAGAGAATCCACATGAGACCCTTGAGACGCCATTACATCCACAAAAACTGACTGTTTGGTGTGCTCTATGGGCTGGTGGAGTCATTGGGCCAACATACGGCCCCATATGCTCGAAAAAGTGGTTGAAAATTGGACCTGTAGAATTGGCTTTATTTGATCCAGCCGCGGCGGCCACATGCCCGAAATCATATTTAAACAATAATGGCATAAAATTATCCTTCCAATAAAGCCAAATTGATGGACATTAAAACGATTTTTTGGTGTTTTATTTCAATTCGAAGTTCTATACCTCTAAAAAAACACCCGTTATATAATAAAATAGAAAGAAACTGTGCATGATCGAGAAGTTTTAAGGAAAAAAAAATAAGTTTTAAAACTTGTTTCCGCCCGGGTTCGAACCGGGGACCTTGTGCGTGTGAAGCACACGTGATAACCACTACACTACGGAAACTTATGATACGGTTAAGATCAACGTGTCATAGATCGTAACTCCATAAAATTTAAACAAAGAAACACAAACTAAAAGTCATTTTAAGTTGCAATAATATAAAGTCGATGAAAAACTAGTTTAGATCGTTAACGTCTTATATACAACGTACTAGAGTGTTATTAAGGAAGCTGCTTATAAAATCCGTTCAATTCTTCATATATATATATATGCATATATGTAGTTGAAGCTATAAGTAATGGGGCAAGTTGTAACATATATGAGGACAGAAGAAGAGCCACTTTCTTAAGATTTTAGTTTTAGGTTTTGCAGTTTACACGAAAAACCTAAAGCCCTGTGTTCCAAATTCAGTGGCTTAATATCGAAATAAGTGGTTTAATATTCATTAAGCAAAAACGATTTTTTGTTTTCACCGATATTGTTATGAGTTGAAAATCTAGAAAATGCAAAATTTGGCTAATGATAATAAGTGCTCCCATATTAGCTGCCATTTTTTTTCTTAAGGGGCCTGGTTATGAAATTCTTGTAGGTATAAAGTTTGTGATTATGTATAAGACTCCTAATATTCAAAAACTAAATCTTAAGAACGTGGTTCTTCTAAGAGAAGTTTTATTTTATTTATTTATTTATTTATTGTTAATCCTTAGAAAATTATAAATATTGTAACTAATAATAAATAAAATAGGAGTACTAGCAACTTTGGCTTTCAACTCCGTGCATATACATACATATATATAAATCTATTTCCTCATATATGTTATAACTTGCCCTATGAGTTATGTATTATGGTGCAACATTTAATAGCTTCAACTACATATACGATCGTATAATGCATCTTAAGGAATTGGACTCTAGTACGTTCTATAAAAGACGTTAACGATCGAAACTAGTTTTTCATCGAGTTTATATTATTGCAACTTAAAATGATTTTAAGTTTGTGTTTTTTTGTGTAAATTTTATGGAGTTACGATGTATGTCACGTTGATCTTAACCTTATCACAAGTTTCCGTAGTGAAGTGGTTATCACGTGTGCTTCACACGCACAAGGTCCCCGGTTCGAACCCGGGCAGAAACAGTTTCTTTTTCTTCAATAGCTGTTAAACACGGAATTACACTTAATCTTGTTTTTACGCGATATAGATACAGACACTTTTCTTGAAAATTCGCGTAAAAAACCGCTCACAAAAGACAGAGTATCCATATTAAATGAGGAAATTGATTCCACGTATGAAATATCAGGTCATATATGAATGCATAGACAAAATTTTATTACTTACCGTTTATTAAATTCAAAACTATTTATGTATGTATGTATGTATGTACATACTTACATATATGCGAATATTTTTTTATATTAGATTTTTTAACACAAATATGTACATATGTATGTACATACACCATGGCCTTTTACACTTCAATTTGACTGCATTATTACGCTTTTACCTTCAACTAAATTTATTTGAAATAAACAAGTCCCTGTTTTGACTGTGTCGTTTTTCTGTTAAAAATACATACATTTTTAGAATGCACTTAACCAAATCAAGTCGCGTAAAAACAGAATGAAATATTTATTTGGAAACGCGTTGAAGGAAATTTGCTTAAAAAAATTGCGTAAGAACAGGATTAAGTGTATATGCATGTTCGTTCTTGCCTAGTCTGCAAATTAGTAAAAAAAAATATTCTATTGAAATGGTTTTTGTGCTTTTTAGCAAGTAGGAATTTTGGGCAAAGCTTCAAATGCTATAAAGTTACGTTTAAAACTCTTTTTGTGGAATAAGATTGGCTTTCTGGATAATTCCTTCCTTTTGCCCTTAATTAGATTTTATTGTGTATTTTAGATAGACGCGTGAGTGTTTTCAGCTTATGCTCACAAAGAGTTTATTAGTCACGCCGTTTTTTGTCTACTCGATATCACGCAGCATACGAAGTGTTTTATTTTTTTAAATCCCTCACAAAATATTTATGATCCCCTACACATTTGCAGGCACAACCTGGACTAATAACAACGATGACTTCCAAAGCGATATTAGTGAAATACGTACACAGGTTTTGAGATTAAAGTCGATCAACCGCCGGTTGCGAATACTATCTCATCAGACGAAGTAACTATCGTGGATGAACATATTTCGAGGCCGAGCTTGCGAGAATGTCCCTTTACAAAAGCAAAATAAAAATAGAAGATTTGTTGGCTGTTGAATGTGTCAAGAAGAGGCTGCGTGGCAAGCACAAAAGTGAAGTTTGTGCCTTGTGCTTTGAAATAATTTGCCTTGAAACTAGTGTTCCTTTTTAAGTTTAAATTTATATTATAAAGAAGTGATTTTCTTTAACTATCATATTAATAAACAATAACTAAAAAATATTATTTTGGTAAGTATTTTTGCTCATTACATGATTACAGTTACTTAAAGGTTGACGCAGGATGGACGTTGATGTACAAAAGAAAAAAGATGGCGTTCTAAGGCTAATACTTGTTTCTGAGTACAGCATTAAAAAATCTTACTCAATCACTCTCACAAACCCTACAAATGTGTCAAATGTGGAGAAAATCACTTATCAGCTGAATGTACCAAAGGTAAGACCGTACCTGCGAAATGCGCTAATTGTATTGAATCCCATCCTGCTAGTTATAGGGGATGCATTGTTCATCAAGAGTTTAAAAAAGAAACTTCAACATAAGATGTTGAATTTTCAACAATACCGACAACATGCTCCACCTTTACATGAACCCTCTTCTCAAAATAATAGTTTTCAACATAATTCGAATGTAGCATTCGCAGATGCTGTAAAAGGAACATACAATTCAAACAACGATTGCACGAGCCTTCAAACAATTGAGACTTTATTAACGAAGCAAATGGAACTAACGAACTCTCTTCTAAATATGATGTCAGTGTTATGCACTAAATTATGTCCATAGATCTTCGCATAGCAACATGGAAGGCCAATGGACTCTCAAACCATTTAAGGCAGGTAGAAGTATTTTTGCAGTCAAACAACATCGACGTATTTCTAATTTCTGAATCTCATTTCACAAGTAAGTCGTTTTTTAAAATTAAAGGCTACGATCTGATAAGTGCCAATCATTCTAATGAAAGGGCTCATGGTGGTTCTGCAATTTTAGTCAAAACGTCTATAAAATATCATCAAGAAGACCATCTTATTAAGGAAAGTGTCCAAGCTTCATGTATTTAAATTATTTGCCGTATGTATTCGGTTGCGTTATGTGCAGTTTATTTTCCTCCTCGTCATAATATTAATTGCGATGACTTTGCAAATTTCTTTCAAAAACTTGGTCCTCGTTGTGTGGTTGGAGGAGATTTTAATGCGAAACATCCTTGGTGGGGTTCACGTCTTATTAACCCTAAAGGCAGAGAGCTCTATAAAAATTATTCTGCTCTTTCAACTGGAAAACCTACATATTGGCCTTCTGATCCATTCAAAATTCCTGACTTACTTGATTTTTTTGTATATTCTGGAATACATTCTTATCAACTTGGTATTTTAGATACTTATGACCTCAGCTCAGACCACTCCCCAATTTTACGGACGTATAACTCCTCGCCTCAATTTATAAAAAAAGTCAATACGCTTGTAACAGTTAAAACTGATCTGGAGTCGTTCTCATATTGGTTAGATATAAACATTAATTTAAACTCTGCAATATCTAATGATTTTGAGCTGGATGAAGCCGTTGAAAATTTTACAAAAATAATTTATGAGGCTGCTTTTTATCGAATCCGGCTGAAAGTCTTACTATTCCGCAAAGTGCTCCTTAAATCTCTTCACGGACACGGGAACCTATTCTAATTAAAAGGAGATTAAGAAAAGCATGGCAGATAAGCAGAAGTTATTATAACAAGTGGCGTTTTAATCAAGCAGCAAGAAACCTCAAACATCATTTAACTGGCCTAAAAAACAAATCATTCGGTGAATTTTTTGACAATATTAATACTTTGAACAATAATGATCACAATTTGTGGAAGGCAACAAAATACCTGAAGCATCGGTCCAAAAGAAATCCTCCTTTTAAGGATAGTGATGGTTCATGGTGCCGATCTAACATTGAAAAGGCAGAAGCATTTGCTTCTAGATAGAGCCACCTCTATAACACATTTTCTGTTCACCAATTTGATAACTCCGTAGAGGTATCGAGATATTTGGATGCACCCTATCAGATGAGCTTACCCATAAAACACATTTCCCCATATGAAGTTGTAACTCAACCCCAAAAAGTCTCCCGGATATGATAATATCGACGCTGGAGTGGCACTGAGTTTGTTAAAGAAAGCTGTTTTATACTTAACGAAAATTTTTAATTCAATTCTTCGTTTAAATCATTTTCCTTCTCAGGGGAAATGCGCTGAGATCATTATGATCAAGAAGCCCAGCAAACCTGAAAATGAACTGACTTCTTATAGACCTATTATAGTAATTGACATTATTCGTAAACCAATTGAGGGAAAGAAATATTGCTCCGCTGTATTCCTGGACATTCAGCAGGCATTTGACAGAGTTTGGCACACTGGTCTTTTATACAAATTAAAGAAACTTCTCCCGTCTACATTTTATGCATTCTTCAAGTCATACCTGAGCAGCAGATTATTTTACGTAAGATTAGAGCAGGAGTACCTCAGGGTAGTGTATTAAGGGCTGTATTGTGTGCAATATTTACGGCTGATATGTCGGTTTTGAACCTTGTGAATATTTACACGTATGCGGATGACACTGCTATTTTAGCAGCAAGCAATTGCCCCGTTGCTGCTAGTTCTTTTGTTCAAAACGAATTAAATTTAATAGAGTCATGGTTAAGTAAATGGAGACCTAAAGTCAGCCAAAATCTCAACTAAGTCTGGAAAATGGAGTTCAACTTGGGAGAACAGCAAGTGCCTCAAATATAGAAATATTGCAAAGATACCAGTCAAAAACTACAAGGTTTATTGTTCAATCTCCTTGATATATGTCCAACGATGCCAACCATAACGATCTAAATATACAAACTGTGAAAGAGGTAATAAATTCATACAGCGAAAAATATTTAAAAAGTCTAAGCAATCAAGTAAATCCGCTGCCTCTTGTGTTATTAGACGATACTGACGAAATTCGAAGACTTAAAAGATACCATGTGTTAGATCTACCTTTCAGAAGTTAATTTTATTTTTATTTAAATCAATCTTTTTCTTATTATTATCTTTTGTTTTTTTTATTGTTTTCTTTTAACTTAACGCTAAAACTTTAAATTTAATAATTACTAAAACTTAGGTTGTTGTTATTGTAAATATAAGACAGACTAAATCTGGATTTCTTCTGTTAAGTTTGGAATATTTCTATAGTTTTATACGTTTTTATATGTGTAACTCTAAATGTCAACATAAATGTGATTAATTTTGTTTATTAACAAATACAAAAAAAAATAATTTTCACGCTGCTGTTTTAAATCACGCGTCATTATTTCTGAACTTCTTTTGTATAATAATAATAATAATAATTTATATAATAATAATATAATATTTAATATTAATAAAACTTAGTTTATTATGAAATATGTATATCTTTTAACATCATATTGTTTTCATAAAAATAAAAACCAGACACATTGTTTCCGCCCGGGTTCGAACCGGGGACCTTGTGCGTGTGAAGCACACGTGATAACCACTACACTACGGAAACACCTGCAGGGTTAAGTACAAAAGCCTTATAAAAACATGGACTTAACTATATATTGTGAAACATACAAATTCTTTGTTTACAGTTCAAAATGACCCCACAACTACTTATTCAGACAAATATAAAAATTGAGTTCAATAACAATTAACGAACAATTAATTTCTTATTCAAACAATTTATCAAATCTTAAAACATGCAATTGCCAGAACACATTTTACCAGCGGCTTCATTTCATTTAAGTTCCTAAATATACCCCAAAGGAGATCGGCGGACAAGCGTCTACAAGTCACCACTTTTGTCGTCTATTTGAGTGACTTTTTGGCGAAATTGTTGTTAATGGAAAGTCTTCTCCGTAAATGTAACGAACTCTAAGTGTGGCAAAATTTATAAATATTTACCAGTGAAAAGGTAGAGCACAGTGGGGCCCCTATTTATAGTGTTTCTTTTTTTGCGTAAGAAGCGTAGCTTTTAATTGTTGATTGAACAACTGAATGCAATTTTGTCATATTCAGTTTAATTTCGAAACTTGAAAAGTGAAAATGAATAAAGAATGTACAAAAAGTTTACTGAACAATTGTTACTTTATTATCCCGACAGCTGCAGATAATCGAGATCTTACTGTATTTAGTCAGTGCTAGTAAATACTAGATACGCGCGTTGTAAATATCTATGGCGTAGATTGTAAAGGGTATATTTTGTATGTCGCCGAAAGAAGTACCCAGTCAATAGTACCGAGGCCTACACACGCATTCTCCAATGTACAATGTCAGTGGTGAGTCCTTACTTTTTAATACACATATATGTACGTAAACATACATGTGTACAAATAACACCTTTAAGGAAATAGTACTTCCTTTTATAGTTTCCTGGGTGAACTCGAAATCATCTTTCAATTATATTACCGCACTTTTTTTATCACTATTACGAGTACATATTTATATCACATTTCATATTTATTGACGTTATTTCCAGCCCTAAGTTTTTAAATTGATAAAGATCTTCTACAGTCGTATTTAAAAATCTAATGATAATGCTACAAATACTACATAAGTGTTTTGTAACGAACTACAACATAATTGACTGTGGTATTAGAATGGCTGTACAATAATATGGTGTATCATGACAATAATATGGTTAGTTACAACAATTAAATGTTTGGGCATGCCAGTGACAAGATAGGGAATGACCATATGGTTTGTCTTAACCATGTTATGACTGCACATAATAATAATATTGGTGGCTGGGGCCATAGTGTGGCGGCCTGTTCAATAATGAGACTGAGTGTGACAAACATATTTTTGATTATGATAGCAACCAATATTATATAAAATATTTCTTTTCCCAAAACTATATCACAATAAACTTTAGAATCTGACATGGTTCTCTTAATTGTCACAATTGTTTTCACAACAATATGTTTGGCCACAACTACATATATAATTGTTTAAACTATAGTATGTTGCTCTTAGAATTTGTTTCTAGGCTTGTGTTGATTTGAAAAATACACTAAATTTAGGGCCATCTCGAAGCCCTTGATGAGTAAGAGCGGAAAACTTTTGTTGAAAAATATTAATTAAGAAATTATTTACAAAACACGCGCTTCAATGAAGTTATCAGCCACTTGATTGTTAATAGTTTTTCCTGTAAAAAGACAATTACAAGATTGGATAATTAAAAATCAAATTGCAACAACGAAGTGTTAAATTTAATTATAATTCATTACGCACAGTTGGCAAACACAATTTAAATTCATTATGAAAACGAACGTTAGATGGACAAATAGGGGACGGACGCATAGATCGACATAATGAAAGCACAGCGGAATAAATCATTAATATTTCAGAGAAACAAGCCGGCAGCGATAGAGACAAAAATGAAACCAAACTGGTCTCTGACGTTTCAGGTGTTAAAGGTGGCAGCAAATTAAATCGACTTCAAACGCTACGATAATCACAGATACGAGTACAACTACTCAATTCATTTAATAAAAATTACATGCACACGTTGCAGCGCACATACATACATACATACATACATGTATATGAATTTTAGGTGCACGTTCAAATGAAATGGTCACTTTTGCAAATGCAACTGTTGTACATCACTAAAGTTGAACGTTCGTATTCGCTTTGATTATATTTTATAGTTTCAAAATAGTTCCTAATTTTGGGTAGCAGCCTTCTTCGCTGCTTCACCATGTTTTGTTACAATGAATGAGTAAATCTTTTCTAGTAATTTGCAAGACAACTGCTACAACTGGGTTCAATATTTTCAATAAAATGTGTCATCACTACAATATTGTGGCTAAAGTTTGCACTAGAAAAGCATCAGCATCAACGCTGCAACAGCTGATCGGGCAGCAGTAAGCAAATTTGGTATCACTGCAGCAGAGATGCAAAGTTTTGTTTTTGAACCTCGTAACGAAACTTGCTAATATATTACCATATGTTTGGAAGAGCCATCTATGTATGTATGTATCTTGTGCACTTCCAGTGGGCGTAGCACATCACACACGTGAGAAGTATCAACATTTAACATCACTTAAAACTTTGCGTAAGAAATTCTGTTGGCAAAGATTCAGAACAGTGATTGTAAAATATTGTGTAACTATTTCTGGCAATAACATACAAAGTAAAAAGAGAACTGTTATTGTGGACGTGGTATTATATAGTGAATATATTTGTTTTTAAAAAGTGATAAAGCAACTCAAATGATCAAAGTGGTCACGTTACCTTCCACACAGAGAAAATAATTTATTTCTTCAGTGAAGAGTAGAAATTTCGTAAATTGTTTTATAGGAATTTGTGACAATGAAAAAAGTCTAAATAAAAAAACTAGTACGAAATAATTTTCAAGACGCATTTTAACCTTTAAAATGAAAACGGACTGTCACGAGAAAACTCTGAACGCCTTGTTGGTATCCCCAATATGATACCAGGAGTAGTTGACTCGAAATTACGCTGCATTTAGTAGCTTTACTGAACATTTTTATAGACAACTAGAATAACTATAAGTGGCTTATCATTGTTTGCCGTATAGAATTTCTAAGTTCGCAACGAGTAGACTCAAGGACATGAAAATTAAATTTTAGTGAAGATTTTATACAAAAAATCGAAAGCGGTTTCTAAATTTCCTGAATAACATTTAACCACTTTACTCGTTTGCTCCGTCCATATTTATTTTTTGCTTCCTACGCGCTGGATTGTTGCCCGGATAATTATTGACTATTACGAGACAGCAGAGCAGTTTTGTTGTTTTTATTGGTTGCAAGTTATTAATTATTAAATGAACACTTCGGACTATTAAGAGATAATTTATAAAACTATATGTGTAACATTCAATAATTTAAATAAAAATTAGATAACATTGAGCATTAGAAACACATAATATGTGCTTATGTGAATACATATATCGATATATACACACATACGACATGCAATAAGGATTTCTGAACTTTCACTGCTGTTATTTATTCAACTTTCAATTCTCTGCCAAATCACCACGGTGCAAGAAGATTGGCGTTCTCTACGGACAACTGTCTTTCTTACTTTTTCCACTAGGTGGTCACTACAACTGCACCATCAAAGTACTATTTACAGTTGGTGGGTAAGCTTGAGTCTACAACATCTGCCAAAAACATATCATCATCTACTTCTGGAAAGATTGATATCCCCCACCTAGAAAAATTGTCGCATGTGGGACTCAACCAAGCCACCCGACCGTGAAATTCATTCCCCAACACGCCATTGTTTTGTTGAGGTGTCAACTGTAAGCTGGCGATTCAAAGCTCAACGGCGATTACTAGAAGTGCTCAGAACTGGGTGCCGGCGCTTTGCGTCATACACCAAGTGTCACATAGGACAGTCCGTTGGAGTGTTTTGTGAGGGTTCTGCAAAAATTTTTTTTAATTCATAATATTTTACTCCTTGTTTTATCTAAATTTAGGATCAACCTTTTTTGCTGCTTTAAAAACAATTATTTATCACATTCTTGTGAGTCTGGGCAAATAGAGACGGCCTCTTTGTGATTAACTGGCCCGTAAATAATTTGACCAAAGATTTGCCCGCCACTATTAACAATTTTTTTTTAATATAAAGATTAAAAATATACGACTTTTGTGTAGCCCAAACACGAGCAATTGCAAATGTGGCCATATCATTTCTACGCGCGCCGTACCAGATAATTGTGTGTCTAGTGCACTATCCATTAAATAAACCCACCGAATGGCTGGCGCCATGTGTGTGAAAAATATCGCTTATTGGATTAATATTATAGCGATTTTGATATGAATATCAAAACATTTACAGATTAGACGTAAATAAGAAAACGCAGGCTTTTGAGTCATATTTTATGTTTATTTTTTTTTACTTGTGATTTTATGTTTTTATAACTTCAAATTTCAAATCAGGTATATTTTCAGCAAGCTCGTCAATCAAATTGGTCTTGGCGAAAGCAATACCCGGAGGATAAACGCCGCCACTAGAAGTGAGAGAGAAAAATTATAGATTTTAAGTTGAAAACCTTTTTAAATGTCAGGTCGAAGGGTATTAAAGGGTGTTATTACCTTCCTGGCATATTTTTATTCTCCTGTAGTATGACTTTGGCGCAGGTTAAGACAGCACCACTTGTAAATCCATAACAGGGATCATTGCCGCTGAGTCTGACCAGCACTTCTTTATTGGGCGCAGAAGACTCTGGGCAATCTGTGGTCCATCCTCTAGCTCTGAATGTCATGTCAAACGTTAAAGATGTTCTATTTGCTGGCAGCGGTCCCTCCGAAGTGATCAGACCGTTAGTGAAATATTTGGGATGCTTGAGCAATAATTTGCGGGTGCAGCTAAACTGGGCTAGTAAAGTAAAAAAGATTAAATAAAACGGCAACTTGACAGCGTTCCACAGGGATCTGCGGAAAACAAAAGTTGTTTTTCAATATTTAGAAAATATTTGCCAAACGTGAAGTGTGAATATCCTACTTAAATCCTTTGTAAATTTCAAATTGTATCGGTCGTTTCTTTTCCAAGAAAAACAATAAGCGCTGGGATCTCCGCACAGAGGCCCGATCTGCATTTGGAAATGGTATAAAATAACTTTCCAAACCATTTACTTTGTGAGGTAGAAGCCTTTGGGAAGCAAGAAAAAGCTTAAGCTGGCAAATTTCCCAGCGATAAAAACAAACCCACGACAAAACTTACTTCATTTCCAGTTTCGGCTGCAATGAAGGCATTCTTTCATGGTTCAATTTCGATTGTAGTCCCAGTATTTCACACACATACTGCATTGCATAGACAGCGCTATCCCATGTGCCGCTGTTTAAAATGGCCTTAGAGCTCCCATCTTGATAGTTTATTGCGTTTTCCCAGAACAGTTCCACAGAATTGACAGTCCCTTAATGCGGGCGAAACAATGAAATTGCCAGGAACAAAGATTGTGTTTTGGCAGGTGAGATTTACCTGGAAAGCTTTTTTCGGAAAATACAACTCCCATTTCAGCTGGAATACTTTCGTAGGCACAAGATGGTACCACGTACACGCCTCTTTCTTGCGCTAAATCATGAAAGTTAAGCTGCATTTTGTCTATGTACTGCGGCTCGCCACTAATATCGATGTGATGAGTACCGGCAGCAATACAAGCCTTCACAACTGCCTCACCATAAAGGCGATACGGCCCACAACAATTTAAGACGATCTGTAAACAAGAGGTTTGAGTTCAGATGGCTCAACGCTGTCTTGAAACGTCGCTTCGAAACAGCCTTTTGGCAGTTATAATAAGCGAAACCGAAGCGTTACCTGCCATAGAGTTAAAACCGGAAATGATTATGTCGATTTACTGCTTAACCGACTTAAAGCTTTGCGGGCTGGATGAATGAATATTTTACGAAGCTTCGAAGGCTTCCATTTTAACTATCCCGCTCATTTTTGTAAATTTTGTTACTTATGGACGCTTTTTAAATAAATGGACCTGATCCCTTAAGGCTTGGGCAAGTAAGTGAGAGATGGAAAGAAAAATATTCTTTCTCTTGCTCCCTTCGGGAAAAATTGTAATTCTAAACGGGACACTGCATCCCAGGATACAGAAGGAAAGGGGTTACTCGATTGACGCGGCTAGCAAAACTCTAAGTTCCTATATGACTTTGGTTGTACAAGTTCGCCGAAGACTTGCTCAAAGATTAATTTATAGAGCGGGTACCCAACCTGGAATACTCTGAAAGAGGTTTTTGTTGGTCATATGTTGGGGTTTTCTTAAATCAATATAAATATTTTTAACTTAAGACACGTTCATGTAACTTTAAAAATTAGTGGCTTCAAATCGTAAATAAAAATTTTAAACCAACCTGGTTTATGTCGGTTTAAAACGATCTCCTTTTACTTTTCCTTTTGGTGCGTTTTATTATTTTTGTTCCCCTAATTTTCTGACAAAAATCAACTGAAATAAAAACAATTTTGTTTGCATTCCTTTGAAACAAGGAAGAGGCAGTTCTCAGATTTTCAGTCATTTGTCAGAAATATCCCACTATCGTGAAGAAAAAGCACGAACTTGTTCCTCTTTGGGACGGATTAGAAGGATAAACTGCTTATAGAAAGCAGCAAGAAAGAAGTCTCTGAATAAAATAGGGTACCAGGTAAACCAGGTCCGCATTACCAAAGAAGTTTTCGAAGCGCAATGTTAACCTCTGCTTGCCGGTATCGCTTTCGGATAATATAGTTCGGTCACAGGGTGTCAAGTACTTTTGCTAATACAAGACCGAGGCTTTCAAAAGAAGAAGCTTTTTTTTATTCTCGAACATAAACCTCTTAAGTTCAGAGACTGATTTCTTATTTTACGATCGGATCAAAACGAATAGATTGGAAGTACAGTTAAAGCTCAGTGTAACAAATACTCACTTCAACGAATCGGTAATTTTTAATATTAACTGCCTTCTAAAGCAAAAGTTTGCATTTCTGAAACTCAATATAACGAATGTTTGAACACACATATAAAAAATCATTTTATGTATTAAAAACGAAGAGAGAAAGGAGAGATTATTTGATATACTTTTCTATATGACCGTGTGGGTGGGTCATGCTTCTCGATCATGTAATCCAAAACTTCCGCACGCAAATGAAATAAAATGGAATGAGGAATATTCTGATCTGCAGGAAAAGTTACATGAATGGAGTAGGATTAAATGCAAAGGCCTTGTAACTACACGGCAAGCTGTGTACCGGAGGGTATGGAATACGACTTCTAAAAGAGACTGCTGAAAAGTTATCATCACGCGGTGACTTCATAGAGCCATTTAAAATAAAGCTGCTGAAATTTTTAATGCTGGCGAAACAGGTTTGTATTGGAAGATGCATCTAGACAAAAGATTTGTTCATGCTGGAGAAACAACTGCTCCCGGGAGGAAAGTAACAAAGAAGGGAGAATAATAATAATAGTTATTAAATTGAATAAACCCTTTTTATTAACATCGTTATACCGAGCTTTGACTGTATGTATGTATCTAAATAGGAAAACCAAAAAGTACATGTGCGCTACACTCGTATAGTTTGGCTGTCTTTATTTTCTAGATTTCTCGCTCATTTTTCGTCTTTTTATTATTTTATGTTTTATTTTTAAATTGATTTGAATGCATATAAGTTAATAAAATGAAATTTTCAGGCAAGTATGCAGACTTTTTTAAACGACTGTACCCATGTATCAGTGTAAAAACAAATAGTTTTATGACTATTATTTTTATTTTCATCAAATCTATTATATGGTGACCTTCCCGCTAAAATGAAAACAAACTACAACAGGTTTGTTTGTAAATAAGAGATGGGACGATGAGTAACTTTGCACTCACTCAAAGTCATACAAAAATCTTAGGTTTAAGTACGTTCAGGTTTATTGTTGTTGTTTGGCCGTCGATAGTTTTGCGTCCCAGTCGCACCGGTTGGCTGATTGGCTTCGGATAACTGTATTCTTTTGTACGGTTCATTTAAGGAATTTCCCTGTAGACCAGCCTGCCGCTTCGTATGTGAAGGCGCGGGTCGCATAAAGTCTGTGAACACCGTCATGTCTCTGTGGTCTTCTTTACTGCGCCCATTCTGAGCAGTTATAACTTGTAAATTTACTTTGCAAGTTGGAAATTGTTAAATAAATAAATTTTTCATCTGAGAAGGTTGCCGTATAAATTTTTGTTTCTTTTTTCTTCCTATCGCTGAACTTACTCCTAAAAGGTACTTGTACCAAGTGCTTACAATGTCTATAAGAGTTTTATATAGGAAAATGGATGCAGGTAAAAGTTCGTTCTATAGAGGTTTTTAAAATTCTCTTTCTTTTAAAAACCAAATTTGTAGGTATGTTTTGTATACTTTTTTCGTAAGAAATTTTAAAATTATTGTTTTTATAAAACTAAAACTATATGGCTTAAAATCTTTTTCATTCTTGTCCTTTTTATATATCAAAAATAAACAAACAAAAATGAATTTTAATCAGTATTCCTGGGTTATTGCATTAATAAGGAAAAATATTTGTTTAATATTTACATACATATCGGTTTGTTGCAAGTGTTAAAGAATCACTGTCATGAGAAAGTTGCTACCAGTAGAGAAAGAACTGGGCACAATTTCAGAGCGTGAGTAAAAAAGTTTCAGCGTATTGAGGTTTTTGTAGTTGCACTTACTTGCTCCTGCAAATTGTGAATATGCCGAATCCTTCTGCGTGTGGAAGGGCCTTAACGGCGGAGAAAGTGTTTGTACAAAATGTTGGTTAAAGCATTAACGATCAAGGAGATATTAAAAAGCGCGTAACAGAACGACTTCGAGGATAGGAAAAAACGCTGCCACAAGTGTAGTATACCTGAGGGCAACTACTTTGAAGCGGGCAAAATATAAATTGATAAATAATTAAAAAAATCGAGAAAAATTAAGCTTTACATTATTTTTTTAACATACTTTGCATAAGTGAACAAACACGAAAATCGTGAATCAATTTAGCTCACAATGACAGCATCAGCCTTAAATACTTCTCATATGATGAACACAAAAATATATGTTATTTACAATCGTTTGCCTCAAGTGACCTCTTTATGAGAGTTGTTCGCATTGCAGCGCTGCCCATCTCTATTACAACTAAAAGATTTACTCACTCAAAACTTTGCACTTTTAGTTGTAATTGTAAACTTGACTTATATTGAACTATTCAGATGATCTAACAAATCAAACTACCTTGCACCTTTTGGCCATATTAGTTAAAGTGTCGTCGTCGCTTACATCTGCCACAATCACGGGTACAGTAGACAAGTCTTTTCCCACCTTCTTTTGCACATCTTGTAAGACTTTTTTTAACTTTTCCTGCCGCATTCAAAAAATAGTTGTTTAAATGCACGTTCAATAAACAAAGAAGGGTTTATTATTCACCTCATTTCGGCCCGCTATTCCCCATTTGAAGTCTTTCAACACTTTCACTGCATCTTCAACAACAATTTGACCCGTAAATCCGGTGGCACCGAATATGATGGCGTCGAGTTTTCTATCCATGTTGATTGTTTAAGACTTCTCGCTGAACTAAAATTTGTTTGAGTTCGAGAAAAGTTGAAACATATATTTTTCCATCAAAACAAGTCGTAGTCTCTCGTCAATGTTGTTTAAACAAAACATTAAATTTGAACATTTTAATTATAAACTACGACCAACATACAAACATACCAAATGTGATGGCTATTTTGTACTCGCGGTTTTGTTCAGTATTTGAGGCGGCTCGTTGCCAGACTGATGTTAGTTTGGCGATTTCCTAGCACACAATTTGTTTGAAAACGTTGGCGTGTTATTTTCAGATTTTCGAATAACGTGTGAAAGTTGCAATAAGATACATGTGTAAGTTTCATAAATGATGAACATTTTGCATATGTCTCTCGGACTTTGTCACTAGTGTTATGAAAGGAGCAACCTGTGTGACCTGTGCAGATCACACAATTATTACCATCAAAGGTCCACTAATAAATAGTCGATTCGTTGAGAGACTTCATTACATAAATATCATGTGTTACTTTCTTTTTTGTTTTTGCCAATTTTTAGCGACAACTTTGCAAACACAAAATTATCTGGAATTTGCATTTGGCGTTTTATAAAAATATCGGTGTTTTATAAAAAATTATTGTTTGTGCACTTTTAAGAAAAAAAATTATCAAGACAAATTTACACGGAATTTGTAATCAAGCCGAATATCCTTTTCATTAATTTTAATCGAATTCAACTCACTTTTGGTAAAAAAAACGGTCGATCAAAGTGAGGCAGCGACTAAAGTTGCGATTTTATCAACAAGCCGTGGCTTAAAAAAGCAAAATTATAAAACTGATTGTTTGTGCATCTTTTGCTTTGCAGGATACTGGTACCCGAAATAATATCACGCCATGCGACAAAAATAAGACATGGGGTTCTTTTAACTGTAGGCCGATTAAGAGCGCACGCTGAAAATCGAAAATTTATGAGGATATTTCGGCTGGGTACTTCGTTCGCTTGGCCAACAAACTCAAAAGAAATAAATTAAATTTGCTTTACGAACTACAACAACAGCGAAAGCACAGAATTACCAAATGGGCTAATCTTCTTTGAGGATTTCGGGATATTAATTCATGTGCCTTGGTTTCTCATTCCGTTCTGCCGAATTGCAAAACAGAAGTCATTAGACAATGTGTTTCACATTAGACAATGTGAACCGTACATTGGTGAACCGATGACAAGTTTACTCAAGTGGAGTTGGTCCATTGCCAGGCAAGGCCGTCATGTCAGGTGCTGGCACAAATCAATTCCGAAATCTGTCAAGAAGAGTCTTATCGTTTTCGCCACTTTTTTTTGTAAAAACTTAATTGTGAAACGGTTCAGACGTGATTGGCTTAACATATTTATTTTGTAGCAGAATTTTCCAGGAATTTCACTACCAAAAGGTATGTTTTGCTTTAAAGGAATTTTAGTAGAATTATAGTGTTTTTTTTTATCGCGTTTCTCAATTTATTCAAAATTCCGCGGAAATGGGTGGCTCGGCCGATACTCTTCTCAACAGACGTGTTGCTATTTACTCAAACACCTCGAATATTATAGTATGTCACTATGAATGTACAGTGAGGCTTCGATTATACATAATGGTCGTGACTGGACGCATTCCGGATAATCGATTTTCCCGGATAACTAAGTTAACATTTTTAGTATTTTTTTGTATGTTCTTTATTCATGTTCACTGATTAAGCTTCAAAATTAAAATAAATTTAACTCATATGATTATAAATTTAAAACAGGTAATTTTTGGTCCCGGTTTATCAAATCACGTATAATCGAGGCCCCATTATATGTGTATATAATTCGTTCTAGTTTTTACAATTGTTTCACTTTCCTGAGTGATAGTAAACGTTGATGTCTTGAATTGTGTATCTGTTTAGTTCACAAACGTCAAACGACAACTGACATCTTCTGATTGGTTGATTAATTTTGCCCCGCCTTTTATAATACGAGTATAAGAGCTGAGTTGTCTTAAAAAGTCGGTTATTCAATCCGGGTTCCTACAGCAAAATTTTAAAATTGGGTTTCGCAAATTACCTGTTTTTCGAGTTATTCAAAAACCGATTTATTGAATGCGGCAAATATTTGATAACTCAGTTTTTGGCACTTCAGTTTCTTAAAAGTTATTCTAAAATTTATTCGAATACGTATTCCGCATAAAATTTTTTCGAGTTATTATTCGGAAACTTATTTGAATAATATTTTTTAATAGTCATGTGAATATTTTTGTTCAATATTTATCACAGATTTTTATTTGAGTTAATTAAATTATTTTGTTTGATATCTAGGAATGATTGTCCGCACATTTATTCGAATAATTATTCCTATATTTACATGAACAGTCAATCGAATTTATAATAATTATCGACATTGATATCGATAATTGGTTGTTGTGGTAAGAGATTCTCTTATCATTTACAACAACAATTATAATAGTATTAAACTAACTAAATTGTAGCAAAACTTCTAAAAATTGGATTCTGAAGAAATAAGATCGGAATGAATAAAATTCAGTCAGCTAAAAAAAAGAATGTGGTCCAATCATATTGGCCGGGCTGGTCGTGGCTCCCCACTCCGTTACGCTATCCCACTACTGCTAACCGCGAGGACTCTTGGCTGCTGGTTTTCACCCCTGGCCCGGTACACCCTTCCTTAGGCAACCTGAACACCTCGGACTCCTCCGTAGCGCCCATATTGACGGCAAGCTTAGTGCGGACGTTCCGTCAACATGGGGAAACCCACTCCGCAGAACCCCCAGCCTCAGACTATCCCACAATCCGACTTCACAGAAGCGTGATTACAGAAGATGCCAACCTTCCAGTCGGAGACTTGCTAACAAAACTTCTATAAGAGACACCTGAAGAAATGTATACACTGAAATAAACAAAGTTTGTTGACGAAGTTTCACACACACACATACACATGTATATACGTCTGCCTGAATTTCATGTGATAAGTTGTTTTAATTTTCGTCTTCTTTTTCCCAATTTACTGTTTTTATAAAAATTGTCAAAAAAAACTTTGCGTTTTGTTTCCGCCCGGGTTCGAACCGGGGACCTTGTGCGTGTGAAGCACACGTGATAACCACTACACTACGAAAACTAACGGTTGTTTCAGGGCTAAGTAACGGTTTTGTTTCATTACAAAAAGCGTACTTTGTGGAAGCAGTAAAAAAGCTCGTGAATATATAAACTTATAGGAATAATCGTTACAGTGGGGAAAAATTATGTAGTGCAACTCCATAATAAGCAAATAGGAATGAGAAGGCTACTACAGCGTCTCGATTAGCTGTGATTCTATAAAAGAGCGGATTTTTCTTTATTTTGCTCTATATCGACTTCATTTTTCCTTCATTGTACCGATTAATTATTATCACAATTCCATTATTTACAATTACTAAAAGAGTAATTTCTGATTGTGGATTGCACAATTATGTGTGTAGACGCAGTTTGAATTTGTGTGCATGCGGTGAAACATGTGTTAAATTAAGTTTAATTTTGTGACTTCAGAATTGAAAATGAGTAAAGAATATATAAGAAACTGCTCAAAATGTTGCCGTTGTTGATAATCGAGGTCTCACTGTAATTAAACAGTTCATTATTGTTTGAACAAAAATTACAAATATTTTGGCAATGAGTGAGCAATAAATTTCAATCATTTAAATGTTGTGTGTACAATAAAATATGCAATAATTCCAGAATTAAAATCCCATATATACGATTTCACACTACAAAGTAGTGATTTTTTTTTATTGGGAATTAATTCATTTTAAAAATTACAAATATTTTAATGGGAGACTATTAAATAACGGGGCGTTTTTCTGTTATTCGTAATAATCGAATGAACTCCACCTTTCAGCGTTTTAAACTTGTTTCAATCGCATCGTCATCATATAAAAGATTGATATTTAAATACTCCAAAAATAAAAATAATCAAAATGAATTGATCAAAATCACACATGTTGCATCATTTAAAAGCCATAAATACTAATAAAAATGTTTTTAAATTGTCAGCCTATTTCAACTTTAAAAAAGACGACGACACTTTAATGGTGACAGGCAGCGTTTTCTTGCACTTGATCTTGATTTTAATTCTAATATTTATGATCAATAAAAGTCATAAGAAATATGAATATATGTCACCGCCTGTTTTCCCGAGGCATCAAGACATAACAACAGCATTTTGTGTAGGATGTTAAGAATGTAAAAGTCATGACAACAATGTCACAATTGCTTTTGTTGTAATATAGCGTTAGATCTATTGAGATGATCTTTGTTGTAGCTCAAATTAAAAAGTAATTGTCTTAGTTATAAAATAGAGTTGGGTCCAGTATTGACTTCTCCGTTATTAAAGAAACAAAACATATTTTACTACGATGTTAATTTCAGATTCAAGAGATTCAAGCAAAAGGAATGAAACATTTTAAAAATAATAATTGTTGAGAATTAGTGGCAATGAAGAATTGCCACGACATACCTTGTCAGCTCAAACGATTGTAAGAAATCCTTATAATGTGTTCATATATGCAAATTATTTCATATATCAGTATTATATATATTTATTATTATTATTTATTAATAATAAAAATATAAATATAAAAATTGAATTCAGTTAATTGGCAATAATACTAAATTCTTATAAATATGGCACAAAAATTGAAGTTCAACTCTGTGAGAAGTGCAGCACGAATGTCACCAAAAACCCAAACATAAAAAGTTGTAGATAAGTTTTTATACTAATTTATTAATAAAAAATAAATAAAATAACTATATTTTTGTTTTAACAAATAAATAAATAAATACTTAGATGCAAAATTCACAAAAAACAAAGGATGGCCTGGAAGGAGGACCGGGAAGCTATTCCTTTTTTCCAGCTGTCAATTGCTAATTGAATTTGCTTAATTGTGCATTAATGAACACTAAAAATATTTTTTATATTTCAATCAACCAAATTTTTAAACTAATAATTATGCTGATATGAACAGGGTACTACAAATTCATTGCCAACAAAAAATTGGATGCCAACAAAATTTGTCAGTTGCCAGATTATTGTGAGGCAACTTGTTGTTTGCCGGGCTTAAATTACGCTTAAAAAATAGTTTTAATCTAAAGCACAATGTTATAAAAATTTTGTTATAGACTGTTTGGCATCCATTTAAAACTTTTATGAACACGGAGGTTAGAGTTCGCTGAAAGTGTTTTCGGGAGACTAGTCGCTATTTCAAATACTAGTCCTCCATGTAACGACTATTGCGACCCGCAGGAAGAAGCCGAAATAATTGAAATCCCTAATAACACTAAAGCAAAACCTAGTCCACATCCTATGGACTGTTTGATGATCTTTGCCATCAAAGTTTACAGTTTCCAGTGCAGGTTTTCCTTCCAACAAATGCGACTTTATGTTTATGGATATAGAGGGCAATACGTAAAAGCTCTCCACCAGAATATATGCATTTTGGCTGGATTTGATGACATTTACCTTAGCAATAAGTTTGCAAGAGAGTCCACACGTTGTTTGAACATAAAGCGCTAAGTTGTAGTGCGGCAATATAAAACGCAGAATATTTCGGACAAGACAAATCTGCAATTTTCAAAATTAGCACGATATTTTGGAATATCCTTCGTTAGAGAGAAGGAAATATATGTTTTACTGCGGGAGATTTGGGAGCTCACAGCTATTAAGCGAAGGCGGTACTAGTGCTGGTGGATCGCAAAGTTAACACAATAAAATTACATTTGGAGCTGGAATCGCTTATTTGGATCAAGAAAAAAATAGTTGTCCAGGTAACACTGTATTAATACGTATGAGCAAACTTTAATTTATTTCATTGTGAGAAATAGAAATAATTTTCTGCAGAAAATTCAGAGCATTTATTACATTAATATTTATTTTTTTTACTATATCTCGACAAACTCTAAATTGTCATATCGTTGGTCTAATGCAGAAAAGCCTTAACTCGCATATTTGAAGGTTAAAACACATTTAAAACTATAATTGAGAAAAATTACTGGTTTTTAAAATGCAGGTTATTATTAAAATGAAGGACGAATTTGGTTTTCAAAATTTCTTTTTATTTTCAAAACATATAAAAGAGCGAAATTGGGATAGGGCTTTGGTAGTCTCATTTCAGAGCATAGATGTAACTTAGGGCTTTTTTCTGTAGCGATCACAACAAATTATATTAAGGAAAATTCATGATTGAAATGAATTTTTGCTTAAAAAATAGGCAATTGACTGCGCCTGTCTACAACTTTCAGAAGAAATGCTTTTGTGCTCTGCTAAGATGACGAGGTTAACAACATGTATGCGCTTTTGTTCCCACGTCATCTGCCAAAACGCAGTAAAAATTTCTTATCTTGTAAACTCGTTAAATAATGAGCAATATCTCAACGTACTTTTTCACAGTACTTTGACTGACACGGCGAACCTAGACGTCTTGGGGAAATTTGCGAGGAAGACCCCTTTGAAGAAACTCTTCTCATTCGTTTTTTCTGATTTTGATTCGTTCTTTGCTTCTGGTTTGGTTGCACTCGAAATCACTATGGCTTGAATACTCCTCGCCAGATTGACAATTTGCATCTACATTTTCCATTTTTATTTACTTTTTATATTTTATTTTCTTATTAATTTAAAAATGAAAATAACGGAACATATAAAGCAAAATATACTGATCTGCGCAATTAAAAGAAAACACTTCTTCTGATGGAGTGATTTACAAAAATTAATTCGAACAACATTTATTAACGGACTTATCCGTTATACAACAACAACAAAAACAAAAACATTTATCTTGATGTTTTTGTTTTGTTGTTGTATGTAATTCAATAATAAGTGCAAAGTAACGTTACAACATTGTATCGCAATATAAAAAAAAAATTCGCTTATTCTTTATTGCAGAATTTAAGGAAACTCGGTGCAACATAACTTGGCCAGGTAGGGCTCTAAAAAATATATTTTTTTAGAAAGTTACTTGAATTTTGATAAAATTGCCTTGAGTTTTTGTGCGGAGGTGTATTTGCGTTAAATGCATTGGAATCACAAAAAAAAAAAATCAATTTCAAAAAAAGTGTGATGTAAGGCCTTCCTACATGAGACCGACGATATAAGACTGTGGTTGTATATAAAATGTGTGACTGCGATGCATGGGTTTGTGAATTCAAATATGCTTTGGCGCAGGTGTGAGCATCGTTGTGACAGGAGGCCAACATCTAGCGTCGCCAGTTGAAAAAACCTTTATCAGTGATAGTTTATACGGTTGGGGCCAAGATTATGGTATAGGCGTAGATATAGCACATCTAACTGAACTACTCCACAAAAAAAAAAAAAAATCCGCTCAAATCACAATTCCTTCTCAAGTGTGGTTTTCGTAGTGTAGTGGTTATCACGTGTGCTTCACACGCGCAAAGTACCCGGTTCGAAAACAACTACATGGCTACTTTTTATAAAATCTTAACGCGTTTGATAGGTGTTAAAAAGAATAAAACTATTTATCCTCTTAAAACGACACGGGTGCCAAATAGATTATAAAACAAAAAAGTTAATTTGTTTATGAAATATTTTAATTTCGCAGATTTGCTTTTCCCTACACAAGCCTTGGCGTGAGTCACTAGAAGGACGCAGCAGTTTATACTATTATAAAAGCCTTAAGACTTTCATTGTAGTGTGTAAGAAAGAAATCTCACGAGATATACTGCGAGTGACAAAAATGTCAGCTTACCGTTCCGTTTCACACCAGTTAAGATATGAACTCCCATAACATAAATGGATATCAAAGAAGTATTTCTATTCCGATCAGCGGCGGACCCGGCAGCAGTTAAAGCAGTTGCGTTATACAAAAGAGTGAAATTAAATGACACGAAACTACATTAACTTTTTGGCATGGCATGAATGAAATATATTTTTCTACGGTCGGTTTTTGATCCGATGTATTAGTTTTTCATTTCACCGTCAACGACGGCAAGACACCAATTTTGTTAAAACGCAACCCAGTTCATATGAAAAATCTTACGGTTTGAAAAATTTCTAAAAATTATAAACTCTTATAGGATGTTATTATTTTTTACATAATATCTTGCTTTCATACTATTACACTAGCACTCACTGTACGGACTTATGACAAGCCTTAAAACAAATGATTACAGTCTGATATCTTAATTTAGCATAAGTGCATTGTAGTTAGACCTTAAACGTAAAAAACTTAATAACTTAAGACCGTGTTGAAATATGAAGATCTTCTTTGTGGGAAAATATTCTATTGTGCAGAAGGTTATAGAATTATCAGTCTAATCGAGCACTGAACTCCAAAAAACTTCTCTTTTCTGTTTTGGAAATTGAACACCTGTAATAGTTTTCTTTTCGACAAGAAGATGCTTAAATACAAAAATGTATTGTGACAGGCCACAATACAATTCAAATCAATATGAAAACAAGTTGCAATAATTTTTGTTATCGAAAATATTTTAGTTATTCGCAAAGTAAAAGGACAGAAAAACTGTCCTTCCCAACTTGTGCCCCACCGTTTTATTATCGAGGAGCGTCTGCACACAACAAATGTATTACATTTTATTTCAAAATACTGAGAAACTTAAAATTTTTTGAATCTCTTCAGGGCATTTACAACATTGTTTTTGGTCTGTCGATAGAATCGAAAATTTTTATTTCATTGCTGCCATTTTATCGTAAATTTTCCATTTTTAACGTCACCTGACCAAATGCCAACTTCGCTTTACTTTATTAAACACATACGGACATGAAAAGTTTTTCTGTTAAGTTTCTAAAAAAGCTAAAACGTAAATCGGTGAACAGATATAAAATGATTTAAAAATGATTCTAAACTGACAGTTTCAATTTTTATAATCTGAAAAGTCGATTGACTTTTCAAAAGACTGAAATAGAATAGAAATACACATTTCCTTTTAACACTCGCATTTCTCATCACACCTTTTGCACTTTTTAATTCGATTTGGTGTCGAAATCGATTACTATCACATAAGCCCAGTGTTGCCAAATGTGCAGATTGATCTGCATTTAGCCGCTTTTCGAAACATTGGGTAAATTTGAAGTTTTTTGTTTTAAAAATCAGTTTTTAATAAATTCTCTTTCAAGTTTTTTATTTGTGAGGTCTTACTTTTATGCCATTGCAGTAATTTTCGATTAATTATCCCCGAATCATTGATTTACCCGCCGAAATGCTCCCAAAAAAGTTGAGCGAATATTTTTAACAAAAAGACACGTTTAATTGAGTCCCGTTTAATTGCGGTATCCCTTTAATTGACTCTTTTAAAAAATCACATACAAAAGTGGCGCTGCAGTTTCATTTGCAAAATTTCCAAAAATTGAAAATAGTTTTCACACCCAAATGAAACTATATGTGAAGTTGCAAACCCATGTGTTCTTATATATTTTGTAATGATTTTTCGTTTTATTGATTGTGCTGCTCAATTAAAGGATTTTTTTTAATTGAGTCAATGGATCAATTAAAAGAGGGTAAATGATTTTCTACTTAATACCTCCAAAAACAACTAATTTCCAGATTTAGCTTTAATAATGTTTTATTTATGCGCAGATTTTTCACTTGAAAAGCATATTTTTTAATCCAAATTTACAGATTTTGCAAAAAAAAAACACATGGCAACGCTGCCAACTGCATACATACATATCGTTACCTGAAATGCAAAAGGGCGTAACAACCAAAAAATTCAAAATGGGTTTTTTCATTTATTATTGTAGAGCAAATCGAATTACATGTCCTCCTACATTTTTACAGCCCTACTGTCAATAACAACCATTTTATTAAAGAAAATCAAAAGGTCGTAACAACAAAGTTAGTTTTTTCTTAAACCAAAAGGGCGCAACCCACATCTAATAAAAATGACGATTAAAGAAATTTTTTTTTCTACGAAATAAATGCATCATCGCAATTTAATGCTGTACTGAAGAAATTGCAACACCAGCTTCGTAATCTTTGATTTTTTGGAGTTTTTTGTCTCTCCTGTAAAATTTTGAAATATGTTGTTACGCCCTTTTGCATTTCAGGTAACGATATTTAAAGTTTTATGGACACTTTTTTAAAGACGCTTGATCACAACACACTAAGTCTCATATTCGTTATTAGAAAAATACTCTATGAGAGAATAAACTCGAATGTGGAAAAGAAATGAGAGCCTACTTTCTCCTAAACTGGGTACTCCAAATGCAAAAGTACGTCGTTTCTAAATTCAGCCAACGTAATGCATGCGTTACGTGTGACTGATGGAACAGCAACGCCATGAGATTTGAGACACTTTGTGGCGTGAGATGTGATTTCGTGTCAAATCTATTGTCTGGACAATTATTTCCATTTGGCCAACTTGACATTTTGTTGTGATTGCAACATTTTCTCAGTTGTCCCATTTTGCTTGTAGACAATTAAGATTGATGGGGCAAAATAGACTCGATTTGGATAAATAGCCAACCAAAATAAGTTGATTAGGTTTTTCGAAATTGAATGTCAGTTGTTTGTGTTGTGTAGATGCTTTTTAGTTTTAGTTTTTACATTCAAATGGGAAGCCTGGTGCGATGGCAAAGAATCATATCATAAGTTATTGACTAGTACTTACACATTTGTGGAATGGCGTTCTTTCTATGTCGAAACTTCTTTCAGGGGAGCAAGTATTTTGCAAATTGGAGCATTCTCTCCAGGTTATTAGGGCTTGGGTCGGCACGGTAACCAAAACTCTAGGTAGTTTATGTATGACTTCCGAAACCTTCACCAAAGGTTAACAACGAGCAACGTGCACCTAAGATGCTTTAAAATAGGGATCCTGGGGATAGTCACAGGTTGAGGTGCTTACCTTGGCCCTAACTCAGGGGCTTCGTCTTCCTTTTACCGCCTAGAGAATTTCTGGCAGAAGGGATTAGATAGTCCGAGCCCATCAGGCTCCATAGCCTGATTAAGCCATATTGTCAGCTGTTAATGTAAATCAATTTCATAAATTTGTCCCGACATTTAAGCAATACAAACAAGGCATCTTTCGAACTCAAAGCGAGGCTATACTAAGGAAATTATATTCTGAGTAGGATTCTCAAGATCGGTCCTCCCTGACATCATTGTCCTCCCCAGATGAATATTACGAGTACATTGAATCACTGTACAACACAACTTTGATAAGCAAATTATTCTGTATGTTGTAAAACGTTCCTACGAGACATAATAATTTAATTGAGGTCATCAAATTTTACTCAGAGAAATTAATGGCAGATTTATCTACACTTATGAAACGACTGTTGAAAGAAACTTCAGTGAATTGATGTTATAATGTGAACTGTCACATTAGTAGGTATGCCCATAATTACGGAATATTATCAAAACCGGAACTTTTATGGAAAAGAAAATATTATAGAATCGAAGTAAAACATTCAATGTTATTAGGAAAATAGTCGGTCTTATTTCCGTTGACGTGGTCGGTTGACAGCAGAACAAAAGCAACCATTGTTGGATCTTGCGATATTTATCGAAAATATGCCAGTATTTTGCAATTTCACATGAGAACAGTAAAGGCAGGTACTAGTTTCCCTGCTGCCGTCAATGCTTGCATCGTAGTTGCAACGCCTTTAGAAGAGAAGAAATTCAATTAAAATCTCGAATGTGAAATATACATTTTTCGATGACTTCTCTTTCCGTACAAATTAAAACATGGACATGCAGCTGCAATGAGTGTTTTTTCACCATAAGTAAATTAATATATATGTAATAGCGGTTCTCACGCTTCGTATTAAAGTGCTATTGTAGAGCTTGTACACTCTGCTTGTGGACTTAGTCTAAGACTTATTGACAAAATTTAAAACTCGACAACAACAAAATGTATACATTTTTAATTTACTAAATTGAAAGCCTCTGCAATAACAAAAACAGTAGTAGATTTAGTAAAAGTAGTATAAGTTCATTTATTTACAAGTATGAAACAGCTGGCAAATTAACGCCGCATTGCTTTTGTTTGCAGTTAATAAAGTAAATGGATATAAATATTTCTTAAAGTTAGAAAATGGAAAACATCAAAAAAATTCAAAGTACTAAAAAAGTAATTAAAAGAAAACGCGAAAATAGTTCCAACAAAAAACGGCTGATGAGGAAGTGCAGAGATTGCCCGAATTTTTACAGGAGCATCCAGAGTTAACATTATTAGCAAATAAATATGTATGTATGTAGGTGTATATGTAAATTCGCACTTTATCATTTCAACAACTTCGATTTCATCAATTGCATTTTGAACCATATGATTAATAATTTTTTCTTTTGCGGGTTCTTTATGCATTTTTTTAAAGATTTTATTTCTTTTCACGAAACAACAACTGAAAAATTCTTTTGTTTATTTGCGAGGGCAAAAATATCTAAACAAAAGTCAGCTGTTTCGGTTTGTTGACAATACCAAAGAAAAAGTCGCTCACACTTAGCAGTTTAAAATAGTACTAGATTTAAAAGTATGGAGTGAGAATCGCTCATATTAATTGATTGTTTTGCTTTCAGCTCGAAAACATCGATACTGCAATCAGGCAGTCGGCAGTGAAGGGGAAATGTGGTGGCTGAATAGATGCTTTATCCCGGGAAGGAGTCAAAAGCCTTTAAATCACAATAACACCAATGGCAATAGGACTGTATATCTACGCCTACATGAGAAAAAAAATAACAAGTGTTTCCTTCCTGGCTGTCAGTGATTTACGAACTCTTATTAGATTAACAGAATTTTAGGGACACATATGATGCTTTGCCTTCTATTAATCTGCTGATGTGGTTGTGTGAACCAAAATTCTTTTCGGGATATGGAACAGAAACAAAAGCTTTAACACAGTGTTACTTGCACGTTACCGTTCGAGATAGTAAAACAGACTTCCAAATCGAAACTAAATTATTGACAAAAGTCAATACGATATCGAATGGAGTATCGCATCGAATAACATTTCTATATCTATTGCTAAGAAACAACTTCCGCCATTGAATACTGCTAATATTAATGTCATTGTATATAATTTTGCATAATTGTCTTTTTAATCTGTTGTTAATTAACTCAGCAGTTTTCTGTTGAAACCTAAGCACTTATTGAAAGCTTGGAGTAATAGATTAACCATTTTAGTATTAAGTAGTTTTTGTATAAAAGCAATAAATGAAATAAAGAATAATTTAATAATTGTGTTTTACTGCCTTTAACCAACAAGCGCTTAAAGACTGGTCCAAATGACTGGTACCGTTCAAATTTAAGTGTTTGACGGAGTTCCAATAATCGACCTTTAATTCAATTATACATGTTTCTTAAAAGCAAATCATCGTATGTGAGACTCGGAAATATCGTATCGTAATTTTAAACCCGTAATAGATTTCTAAAGCTAAATCGAATCGCCAAATATGCTTCAAAAATACAAAAACTGTCTCTATTAGAATAGTCGACAGGTAAGTTTTGTTGAAATTAAACAGGTGCCAGCAAATGATATTTCAATGTATGCTATGAGGTAGCATACAATTTTTATATCTAGACAATAAGTAGAGTTTCATATGTTGAGTCGTCGTGTGAACATTTTAACACGGATTTCTTATCGCTTTTAGTGCAAAATAAAATATATTTCTAATATTAAAAACAAACAAAAAATGCCGCCTGAGGATGAACTCATGGCACCAGCTGTTCTTCTGGCCGCATTTATTTTTTATGCGGGGGACGAATTAATAACAAAAGGAACTAGAGTTTGGAAAACAAAATCGTTGAAAAGCAGACAGAAAGAGGACACTGTAATGCCTAGAAGTATTAAAGGTCGTCGGAAGAAAAAACAAAAATGTGCAAAAATTCGTTTTTTGAAAAAGTTTTGATAAAAAAAGAAATTGGTGGGGAAAGGGTTGTGCACTTTCACAAAAGATATGCACTGGGTCCTTATACATTTTTATGCGTCTATGCTAAACCATTTTTCCCATTTATAAATAGTGTAAAACGTTACCTATACATATGAAAGTAACTTTCGGTTGATCCGGGCTTGATTTACCTCTCAAGGATGGCAGCAATAGAGCAAAACTTTAAAAGTACAACAGCAAGTTATTCTGTTTGTGAAAAAGGTTTAAGTACATTCATACATACATACCTTTGTGATGTATTGACGGCAATTATTCACGAGAAGAAGAGTAACATAAAATTGTCAGCTGCTGCAGTGCTGCCACCATTAGGTGTATGAATACCTAATGGTACATCCAAACAACTCAAGGCAATTTTGGCGAATTGTATAGCAAATAAATTAATTAATTAAATTAATTTTATAAAACTGGTTTTAAAGATGACTGTTTTTAGAAAAGCAATTATTTTTCTTTTAAGTCAAAATATAAATGTATTTGGGAGCTGCCATATCCACGGTAATATGTATTAAGTTAAGACACTACATTTTGCTTTGATTAATTGATGGATTAATTGATAGAAAGAAACAAGAGCACGTAATAAAAATGTTAAAACACTTCTTTTTTGTTTATTTTATTAAGTTTTATCAAGAAACCGCAAAACCGACCGGAAAAAAGCGGTAAATCGCTTAATTTGTAGTTTCAAGCTGGAAATGTCAATTTTAATTTGCAAAATAGCATTTTTTGCGGAACTTTATTTCTTGCGGATGATTTTAGTAAATTTTTCACAGTTTGCTATTTTTCTTAATATATGTGAACTCTTTTGTGCTTTTCTCCCAAAATTAAACAATGAATACGAATATGAATTGAATTCGTATTATTGAAGTTTATTCGTTTTCTGTATTTTTGTCAATATTATAAAAAGGACAAAACGTGTTAAAAGTTACAGGAACTACAATTTGATTAAAAGAAAGTGCTATAAACTGCTAGAACATGCTAAAAGAAATGGGCTTTGTGTTCGATAAGTTTGTGTGTCATGCCAAATGACTTTGGATATGAAATGCTGGCCTGAAGCCGTTGAGTCTAGACCCACGTACTGTAATAAATTGCTCTGGTTCGAGAATTTTAAATATGTCTTTATGTAAAACGGGTAACAATTGTGAGATTCATTATATCAATCGGTTTCAATGATAATCTAACTCCATATAACGATTATTAAGCGTGTTTCCGTGCTAATAAAGAAGTTTATTTGTTATCGAAGCACCCTGTAAAAAGTGACTTATTTATCTTTTATTGTTACCGAAATAGAAAGTCTGTAAATCAAAGTTCTTTTACTTGTGTTTCTCAACTGCTTCCGCGCTGAATGTGTAGTTTTATTATTTTATTTATTGTCCCAACCAAATTACCTACGAATAGTTAAAGAAATTTGGAAAAACCAATTACATATTTCTTAAGCTTTTGTTTTAGTAAAATAATTTGTACTTTCCAGAATATGCCCCGAAAAACTTTTACATTGAAGCTGGCTGCAGTTAGAGTTAAAATATTCCACTTTTGTTCCCAATTTCAAACCAAGAGTCTGTGTTCTTGTACTTGTGTGTTCGGGGACCACACATTTGAAAACTTAAAACAATATATTCAGTGACCGTCTAATGCCTGATGTAGGTCAGTGAACCTGAACACAATTTAATTGAAACCACAAAACAGGATCATAAAATGCACCAAAATATTTCTCAGAATACTTCATTACAAACATCCGACAAACAGACACCTACAAAATACATACATACATACATGTATTTAAAGCTCTTCCGCAGACGCCCGATAAAAACCAAAAGTACTTTGAATGATCAATGATCGAGGAATTAAAAAAGAGCAGACATCAGAGCGTGCACACAAAACAATATAAATCTGACTGAAAATCTGATAAACGGGTCGAAATGATAAAAACAATTGAGATCGAGATTTATTAGATATTTATCTCTCAAACGAATAAAGAAATATATATTTACATACGAATGACTGTAAGAGTTAATATTAAAAGTTCTTTATTTAAATAAATAAAACAACAACAAACAAAAAATAAGACAAAACAAAAGGCAATGATCGCCGAAATAACCGGCGATGTGAAGAAATTTTTCCACACTGCATTCAAAAAGTAAGTATTTATGTAGGTGCCCCATCAGAAGCGCTAACATTTTAATAACAATAACAATAACGTGAAACGTTGCCAATAACGAAAAACCAAAAAATGCTTTCGTAAGCGAGAGTTGTGCCGGAATTTGGGTTTGACTTCCATACAGAAACTGAAGTGACTGTTTCGGGAACCAGAAGACTGGTTAAGTCAACTGATTGGCCTAATTGTGATACATTGGAAATCATTGATGATGGATGAACTTGGCCAAGTAAAGTTTATAAAAAGTTCACAAATCAGATTTCTGAAGGTTAACACTCGATATCGTGGGGCGGCGACTAATTCGATAATATGAAGGGTGTTTTTTATGGAGGTATAGAACTTTGAAATGGATGAAGAAAATAAACTTGTCTGAAGATTGGAATTCTCGCAGTTTCTTTTTCCTATTATAACTGTCTTCCGTCTTGCCGTCCACGTATCCAACTCAACGGATATGGACTCATGTGCCGCGGAGCTGTTAATTTTTTGTCCCCATGTTTTAAATTTACATAAAATGTTCGAAATTGCTCGAATTAAAATAAGTTGTGGTTTCATTTAAAGAATTCTTTAATCTTAAATTATGATGCATTTTCAAAATTGAATTCCCCTTCAATTGCGAACAAAGTACGCAACGAATTTGCCTTTTATGTGATGATTTGATATGAAAAGCAGCCTAAACTCTTCGCACCTACCTCGTGCTCTCTTATTAAAGTTCTAAACGGCGTTTTAAATTTAAAAGCGCAGCGAAAAAATATCAAGTGCGTTTTGTATACTTTCTGAAAATCGGACACAATGGAATTTTAGGTACCATTCGGCAATTATAATGACCACGCTGGTGTTGGCGCTCATGATGATGATGATGGTGACGATCTCAATTGATGATACTGTGATTTATTTTTATTGGCTCACATTCTCATTGATCACTGATACTGATCAATTCAGAAGACTTAAAAAAAGTTTATAAATAAATCAATAATAATGATCACTTGATAAATGAAGTGGCGTTCACTTTTTTTAAGTTTTATTTAATATATTTGTTGTAGCAGTTTTCTTTAAAAAAATGTTCAGTTGTGTGAAACACAATTCAAAAAAAAAAAAATGATCGTTTATTGACCCAAACCGAAAAAGGCACTCAAATGTTTACCAGACGGTTTCTTAAGGTAGTGCATTTAGACTTGTGTACATACATACACACATGTTGCTATTTAATTACGTTTGAAAGTTCGAATTATTTGTGAAACATGTGTAATAATTGGCTTTTGCCCTTTAATGTGAAAAAGATGAATAAATCATGGAGAATGTTTGTCAAAGGTACGAGTATAAACCACCACCTTTTCACTCTTTCGCAGCTTTAATGATTCAGTTTCGTTTGAAATAAACTCAATAAAAAATATAAAATTTCCTCAGAAAAAGGACCTGCAAAGTATGACGATATTTAAATACAGTGAAGTCACGGTAATATGAAATAACTGAAGCCAAGCCAGTTCATAAATATTTACAAATAGCATGAAATATTGGCAACCAAATCATCGTACTAAACATCTGAAGTTCGTTTCTACACAAATTTCTTTCAATATCTGGATCTTTTTGTCCATCAGTCCATATTTTATCGTTGTATTAGCAACACTCAGACCTTTCCGCAAATTCTGCTTAGGGCATATTCGGAAACTATTCGCGTTTCTTTAGCATTTAAAGTATCCAATAGGCAGGTGTGTTGGTGCGCGCATATGTGGCCACTTTTAGACACTTTAAATATAGAATGACTGCAGCTAACACGGGTATTCCCCCGTTATAGTATTATGCGGTTGACACGAGTGTACAATTTTCAGAAGATGGCCACATTTTAAAAGGTTTGTACAAAGTTCATATTTTGGGGGGTGTTCATGTTATCTCGAGTGCACTGTACGCCAATTTATATATGTATATATCTCAAATTTCTGTACGCTGTTGTTCTTACCTTGAACAAATATTAGAGTTTTATAAAATTTGGTTTAACGCATTCACTGCCAACGTCATGGATGACAAAGCCTTAGAAGAACATGCGAGTGCAAGCGTCGGTATCAGCAGATGGGACATGACACAATTATACAAAACGTTATTGGTTTGATTGAAAGTCCAAGGGGCGATTTTAAAGAAATAATTTCATATTGTAAGTAAGAAAGGCTTTAGCTTTGCTAACGACGATCGCCACAGGTCTATCGCTTCCGGCTTATTTTGGTCTGCACAACAACTATGAACATATCGCGGCTCATGTCGCATGGGACGAGCTGTTTGAGGGCATGGTTATCTCTCGTTTAGGTGAAGTGAACTATTGGCAAAATTCAGGCGGATTTTATTACCCAGAGTCAAGGAAAATTGGGAAGCCGCTGCATGAGGGCATCGATATACCTTTCAAACGAATGCAAATACTGTCCCCCTTCCTTAAGACAGGAAGTGATTTATGAAAGACTAGATTAAAGAGGTTTCTAACACAATTAACGGCTTTTTGAACTCCTTTAGTTTGTTTTTTCTTTCTCTCTTCATCGTGCCAGAGATTTTAAAACAGTTTAAACAACTTTTATATTATATCCTTGTGACCAAATGTGTCAAAGGCAACGAAATGGGCTCTTTAGACTTGAAAATGTGTGAAAGACTTACCATGTGTGTGCGTATGTCTTCTCCGTTTATGATCAACTGAAATCGCTTAAAATTCTTAGACGGTGCTGGCGCGTAGTTTGAATCAATGTCAGCAGCGAGGCAGTCTTATACATAATTTTGACACCTTCTCACAAGAGGCATGACATTTCTGCGATGAGTTATTATCCAATAACTGTTAAGCTGACAAAGAGTTATTTAAAATTGCACGTTTTCAAAGTGTGTGAAATTGAGAAAAGGTCTTTGATTACTGAACACACTGAGAGAACTTTGCGCTTAATGCTCGTATCTGAAAACAATATTCAATTAACATTTATTTTAATACCTGCAAATGCATTGTTGCCAATCGTGAGTAATTTGATGGCTGCAATTAATATGCATAGAATGTTGAATATCGGTGGTAATGACGGTTATATGCCAACCTTCTGGCTGCGCTCTCAACTTTTGTTGTGGCTTGTTCCAGAGTCATGTTCTTGTGGTGCAGGAGCATTAACATTAAATTATGACAAACATTTGTCATTTCTGCGTTAAATGTGGGAGCAAGGAAAATCCCATTAATAGCGTTTAAAAAAATGCTGCACAAAAGAAATAAAATGAATAATTACGGACTTATTGAATTAAAAATAAATTTCAGAGCTGGTGTCATAATCGAAATGGCCACTATTGTTGCCATAAATATCGTGTCGAATTGGCAATCAAATAATTTGTTAATCACGTTCTTAACATGATTATAATGCATGATGTGGAAAATACAAATAAATATTAAATTCCTTTTAGACAAAAGCGAATAACAATTAAGTTTGGTTTTATTCTTTTTGCAAATTTCTGGCATACATACGTATGTATGGGCATATGCATAAAGCTTTCCTTAGTTTGCAGTAATCTGCTACCCCTGGTTGGCCTTTCGGTATTCGAGGTGTTACTTGTTTTTAAACAGTGGCCATAAATTACTGTCTTATCTTAATTTTATGTATCTTCCCGCACTTTTTCTGTTTAATCAAACTAGATTGATTGTCCCATTAGAAGTAATTTATGTAAATCTTTAATTAATTATTTAAAATAGCAAAGTTAGACAGTTCTTGCTAGAGAACCCTACGACCGGCTGCAATACTGTGTAAATAATGTTCTTAGTTTACATAGAGGATACATTCCGCGATAACTGAGTAGGCAGAGAGTTCGAAGAACAGTCTACAGGCTCGAATTTTTTTTTTGGATGGAAAATATCACTATTTTATTTTTAGTTAATAGAAACATATTTAGGGATCTTGCCAAACGGGCAAATATAGTTCTAGAAAACCCTACACTTTTACACATAAAATATGGGACCAAGATATTCGTCTGATTTCCGGGAGAAGTTGAATCGATTTAAGCTAAAGTTTCAAACTTTCGCATAAAATAGGTGTTATAATAAACGGGAAACGGATGGTGAAGAATGTGAAAACAGATATTTCGAACGTATTGTAGATTTTCGAAGACCAGCTTCAGCAATTGTCTTCAAAGACATGAAATCATCTAGATACTCGTATTATTTATATTGACACGACAAGAAAAAACGGATAAGAAATAATGTATCGCTCGAAATGCACTGGCATAATAACCGATTTATCGACCAAAGGAATTGCCCGACTCATATCCATTTACTTCAATTGTGAGCTTTCAAAGTCGGATTTATTTTTAAGCTCGGTGTTCGGCAAGTGCCCCAGTCATATGCAATTCTGGAAAAGACTGTTAAAAGAACTGAGTTCAATAGTGATTTATAGGTTACAGTCATTAATAAACTGAGTTGATTCAACATTTAACTTGTGGTCAACAAAACCCGTGTCAATCAAAAACTACAAAATTATGCTGAAAAAAAGAAAGTGGTACTGAAAGTTGCAGATGGGCCTTGTACACAATATGCTCAGATGGAGGCTAATTTGCGAAAGATATCTTAAGGAGCAGCTTATAAAAATCCAGCAAGTTCGGTGCACTGAGCGAAGTAGTCCATTTTAGTTATAATCGAGACAATGTAATTCAACTTTACGAACAAGTTATTAATTAGTCATTAGAAATCCAAGTCAATAATCTGAAATTGGCAATCGGAATGAAAATGGATGTCAATAAGATACAATTTAAGATGTCGGCAATTAAAAGTTGAAATTCATTTAGAAATATATTTCCATAATGAAATGCAGATTTGGGGGTAAATTTGATTATTTTGGAATTCGTTTTTTAGCAAAATTTCCTAAAATCTAACTATAAATAAACAAATCTCATATACATATCGTACATAGTCCTTTATTCGAGGTCTCTAGTATAGTTTATATGTACATATATGGAAGCCCATATATAGATTTTCTGTTCTTTGTTGGAAATTAATGAGATATTATGTACAAAAAGCACATAATTTTTCACTGATAACTAGTGGAAGGAAAAAATTTCAAAAAGTTTGCTTATATGTACATATATTTGATAGCAATAAGAGGGGGGAGGAGGGTCAAAAGATAAATGTTTAAGTAATAGCGGCATGTTTCTAAATTCATGTTTCGATACATATTTTTATCTCCAAGATACAGACTGTGCGTTAAGTCTGCTATTTTCTATCGTAATTTGATTGCAAGAGATTGCTTTGTACGTGGCTCTCCTATATATGCGATAGAATATAGGAATAGGTCCAAATCGGACTGCGGTAGGATTGTGGTGTTGATTTTGGCTTGAAATTACTGAACTGCGCTGCCCAACACTTCATCGATTCAAAAAATGATTCAACGAATATCCATGACAATCTTCTTCACTGTCTCCACATTTTCGACGGTTGTTGATGTGCTCTGTGATGGGCGTTCAGGCCAAGAAACTTCTAAACTTATATGCCTCTCACAAAAAAAGTAAACAACCTATTTAAATTGAAACTGTGAACATATTCGAATGAAAGTTGGTAGCCTGCCAATTTTTAAAAGTTAGTTTATTTTTTGATCATATGTATACAAAATAAATAATAAAAATTAAAGCATAAAACATATGTATCTTCGTATATAAAGAGTTTCATAATTATTTCCAAGAGTATTAATGCCATTTTACGGCAGAGGCGGTAGGCCTTGACAGCCGACTCCCCACATTATTATGTCCAAAATATGTAACAAAGTCTTCGTTAGTGTAAGTGAAAATCATATAACTTGAAGCTTAAGAAAATAATTTGTTGCTTCCGAAGCTTTTCTTTACCTGGAGCATCCAATCTTTAAGTGGCGCTAGAATATTTCACCACAGCCGTAATTGTATAAGGGATTCAGTGCAGATCTCTAACAACTCGGAAATTAAATTTTGCGAGTACAAAAACATACTCGTAGTGAATAATTATCGGTGTTTCCTTTCATCCCTTGGCACTACCTTTGCTAATGTTCCCTGTCTGTATGCGAACAATCTTTACCAAAAATGTGCAGCTGGCATTCAGTACCTATTATCATCGTAAACATTTACTCATAATGAAGTTATCGAGGTCAACTCATACCCAGTACAACAACAAAAATAGGCGAAATTCCATCTTGTTGTTAAACACTCACGAAATGTCAAAACCAAACATTTTACTCTTGAACTGTTAACATCTAAAGTAGACTATAATGCAAAAACAGTAATCAGGCGAGCTCTCAATTTTACCTCTTATGGCCCTGGAAGTGATTGATTATTGATTGATTAAAAAGGGATGACAATTGTCGATTAAAAGTGGTTCAGTTACTTAAAGGCTAATGAAGATGTCTCTGGAATAATTTAGAGCTTTTTCGGCCCTGTATACAACACTTCTGGTTTTAGTTTACGCCATTTATAGTCCAAATATGAGGTACTGTGTTTTCCTGCTCATGGCTTGTCTATGGCTTTATTTTAAACCTGAGTGATGCTTTCATCGGACTTCAAATTTTGGGCGCCACTTATGCCATTATCGATGTTTAACCACTTTTATTCAGTTTTTTTCAACCACTTTTACGTCACGTTACAGAAGTAAGACCTAAACTGGTCTCATCGATCAAATTAAAAACATATAATACAAAGTTTTTTGTGCTTCATTTAATTTTTGATTTATTAACTAGAATTCGTTATACAAATATAATTTGGAAAAATTAAAAAAAAAAAAAATTAAAAAGAGCAGGAAATTGTTCTTATTTTTCAAAGCTGCTCCCATTGCCTGTTATAGGGTGATGCACTGAAGTATTGCTTAATTAAATTTTTAAAAAATGAAAGCTTTATATTAAAGCGATTACCGGTATTTGTATGTTAATTGAATTTAAAAAAATTGCACTGTTTGATTTTAAGTAATTTATGAATTGTTTATTTAAATAAATTGATTATTAATATTAAGAGGTAAGTCAGACAATTTTAGCGACCATATTCATAATTAATAATTCGATGTGGAGTAATTGCTGCTAAAGCTGCTTAAAATTAAACTAGAAGACAATTCTAGCGAATTGCGGACATCAATTAAACAGAAGTGAAAACAAGTAAAATTTTATTCTTTCTAATCCATTTTAAAAGAAGGTGGGGCTGAATCATTTTGATAAATAAGATTAAAGTATTAGTGTTTTAGCAAATGCCGTTAAAGTAAACATATAACTGACTCACGACATTATAAATATAGACAACTGGGTAATCGGGTCAGACTTTTTTTTTAAATATTAAAGAATATCCGTTTCACGAAATAGAGCAATTAAAATATTGACATAAATACAATAACCGCTAATAAATGAGTGATTTTTGCCGACAAACACCGCATACAATTGACAAGCCCAAACTTTTCCCTTGGATCCAGAATAGGCCAGTAGGCTCTTAACATTAGATAATTTTTGAGACCGAGGAAAGTACTCTTTGCATCTGTATGATAATTCATTTGTGGTGGAAAGGTTGAGAAATTTCATTGCCTAAAAAGTATCACGTATAAAGGCGTTTCAATTTGCGCAAGCGGCCTGTTACTGGAATGTTGTTTTAGTGGCTGCTGTCTAATCTACTGTTTATTGGTGCCAAAACTCCTTGACAAGTTACACGATTCAGCAGCACGTCCAAATGATAAAACCTTTTTTTTTATCAAAATGTGAAAACTTTGTAAGCGCTGCCACCATTTTACGGCAGACACGGTAGTACTGGACAGTCTGCTCTAAAAATTATTATGGCCAAATTTGACATGACACTTCCAGTCAATTCTTCGCCTGGTATAAGAACTCGTCCTTTCGCAGACTTCAACTTAGGGTGTTTTGCGTCGAGACTTAGGGCAAAAACACCACAAGATTCTAGTGAGCCAGGAGCTCAAAGTTAGAGACCACAGGCAGTGACGCTTGTTCACATATGAGGCTACCTAGCGTTTGAAAGAGAGCACCAACCGGCACATCTTCTTAGCTCCAAGGTGAACTTTTGGATTGGCGTACTTGAGGTCCACAAAAAGATGCCGAAGCCTCATTGAGGGTCCCTACTTTTTTTTAAAAATGATGTTGATGAGGCCAACACCGTCTACGGTGATAATTGATTTTCTTTTGGTCCAAGTTGAACGATACAGATGAAGACGATATGTGTGCTTTAAGCAGGACGGTGCTGCGTGCCACATGCTTTAAATGTAAATTGTTCACCAAGATCGTGCGATTTGACCGCAATAGACTTTTTCGAAACCGATTTCCTGAAGTCACATTTCTATCCCAATAAACCACTCCTTAAGTTTAGCCGGTTCAGTGTGGCACAAACTTTGAAAATTGGAATGCGTGAGGCTGCTATATTTCGTACATAATAGTAATATTTCAAGAAAAGAAAACAGGATTTTATTCCGCATTAAGTTTTTAGTGAATTGGTCGAGTGATTCAAATCACTCGTTTTATATTGTCATTCCGCTTTCATTTTGCTTTCCAATACAAACATCATTTATTCACATTCATATGTACATATCTGTGGTCCTTGAGTCAAGATAAGACAAAACCAAATTTGTTGCAGATATTTCAATGAAAACCTGAATTTAGTAATAAATAAGAAAATTACAAAAAAAAATCATCAATAATACGAAAAAGAGTTTTGCCAAACAAAACAATTAATATTTCCTCCAATTAGTAAAATTAGCCGACTTTTTGAAATTTTAAAATTCGACTTGAGCTGTTTTGATATATTGAAAAAAGTATTTTAAAAGATCCGAAGGGTTGTGAAAAAAACTCGAAATTGCATGATATTATGGAATTGGAAGTTTGAGAGAATCGCATCTTATAACTTTTCTTGACAGTGCATTTTGTAAATGGGGTTGTCAGTTTCTGTAATCGTCCATGCAATGAAACATGTAAAATTTGTAAATTAATTTTTTTTTAAGTCGGACGCTAATTTTTTCATGTGCTGAAAATAGCGCGTCTGGTCACATTGTTTTTCTCAACAGGAATAAGACCAGCTGGATTTGCTAACGTTAAGAAAAGCAAATGGAGCGCAGCAATGAAATAGATTTAAATTTTTTTATTAAAATCCATCAAAATAATGTGTTTTCTTAAAAGACAATAAATAAAATCACATTCACTTTTATTTGCTGTTCAGAAGTTCACTCAGAAGTCATTTCGTTATTTGCTTGCGTGTTCAAATAGCAAAATTTTTTTGCTGAAAAATTTATTGTCAAACAATTGTCGGGCAATGAAATTGTGCTGGATTTTTACAATCGTCTGAACTGACAATTTACCTTCTGGTGGCCAGTTTTTATTGTACAAAATTGTCCATAATCTGCGATATGACACTGTGGCAACAGTGAATTTCTCTTGGATTTTGGTGGCGTATGCAAATAGTTTTGTGCCGCCTCATAAACCCACAAATATGTATGTGTTAATGTTGAAAGGAATAAGATCTCCGACTATAATAGTGCTCTTTTTAACCGGCTTTCTTCTCTAGTTGAATGATGTGCCACCTCTGAATACACGAATACACGTTGTGACTTGATATTAACACCGATTCATACAAATTCTAGTTTATAAGTGTCATATTATTAATTATGAACGATGATTTTTTGCAGCAGACATACATACATACATACATATTGGCATACCTGCATGCACGTATTTATGTGTGTAAGTAAAAAATAAAAATAACAAATCAACAAGAAAACTCAATTAAATTGCCGAAGGAAGAAACCAGACCACACCGTCACATGTGTCCAATGAAAGATATTAAAAGGATTGATCTAGTTTATAAGACGACATTTTCTTAATAACATCATCAATTTAAATTATTGTTGGGAAAAAAGGCCATAAAAGAATTTGTTAGCGAATATTCTACTTCTTTCAAATGCCCGTTCAGAACTACCTGTGTATGTAGATGTATTCGTGTGCTCCTTTTATGTAAATGAGTACAAATAAGTTTTTAGTTGGGAGCAAAACGAAAGAAAAACTCTGCTCAAAAACAAAATTCTAAGGATTAGTTTTGACAACACTCTGTTGTTGTTGTTGTCAAATGCAACATGTAGGATGGAGTTAAAAAATAAATGCATTTGTTAAATTGGAAAAGAGTTTAAGCAGAGCGGCGCACGAGGACGTTGGTGGCGATGAAATCAAGAAAAAGTAACATGTGATGAGCTGGCACGTTGTACTAGAGGCTGGTGCAGATGCAGCGCAGCAAGACATGCGAACAAAACACTTTAAGTACTCACTCACTAACATTAGTTTGACATTTTGTAATCTGTTGTATTTGTGTCGTTTATTACAAATGGCGAAAAACATAATAAAAAAAGAAAAGTCTTGTGTTAAGTACAGATATTTAAATTTAAGACATGCATCATCTTTCTTATCGTCAACATCACCGGTATCATCAATATCGCTGCAAAATAGAAACACTTAAACAAATTGTTGGTGTTAAGCAAAATGTTACTTTACGTTATGAAATAGTTACGTGACGTAACGGAAATTTATTACTGTCAGTTGATGTTCAATATTAACTAAGCGATACCGGGCTGTGCTAATATGTATCCGTCGGGTCCCAATAAAAGCGAAGCTTCAATTTGGCTCCTTATACGTTCAAATTCCAAGTGCAACTTAATTTAAATTTCGTTTCATAAATGGGGAGAAATATGTACCAAAACTCGGTTTTTGCTGGTCAAACTGAACAAAGATCAGTCTACTAATTTTTTGTCTCTCAAGATGATGTGTAAAACTTTGGAGTGGAAAATCAGAACTACAACAGTGGGCGTGGGATCCATGGCAAAAATCTTAAAATCATAATTAATATGTACGTACTACAAATAATATAATCCAAGAATATAAGAGAGATCTCTGGAAGAGAAATCTGGAAGATAGAAATGTGAAGTCTTGTATGAACAGTCCTGGCAACAGGAACTTAGCAGCGGATTAGTGATATCTCTCCCCCACAAAGAGCGTAGTAATATTCTAAATTTTCATGATCCACTCCACTCGTGAGTCATGGCCGACATTTTAAAAATAGAAAAATAATATACATGAAATTTTTAACAATTTCAATTTGTTCGAATTTCGAAATTAATATAAATTTGGGACTCTAAATTATAAATTGCGTTTTAAACCTCTCGCAGTTTTTAAATAAAGTTTTATCTCTTGTTCAACTGTATTTGAAGTTAAATGAATTTAAAATTATTTATTCGTTTATTTCCTCTTTATATGGATACATATATTATTAATAGCCATGTATTATATATCGTAAAATGTTGCCAGGTTTTCTTACCTTCTTCTGCCAGATGCAGTCAATATTTTCATCTTATTTCAGCAGATTAGTGACTCATATCGGCTTTAAGAGGAATGAATTCATTATTGTACACTTTCTTATCTATTACACTCAAAAAAATGGAGCAGGATATAAGAGCAGGTTTCTGTGTGTTTAAATAACAATTTCTTTTATTCAAAAAGAACTCAGGTTTGTTTAAAATATGTTTTAAATTTCAGGTTATTTTCATCTCTTTTGAATATATGTTTTATACATCCGCAGGGAAGTTTGAAGAGATGGAAAATATATCCATTCCATCCATCCATCTCTGTGTACTAGTTTCGGGTAAACATCCAATATGTCTTGAACTGCTTAACGTGGACTTATCATTACCAATTCCACGAGTTCATACTTTCGTGATAACTAGAAAAAATTTTAATAAAGGGAGGAGAGTCAAGTGTTTCTTCGCTAATAATAAACATTTGCACCAACCAAAATAGAAATTTTTATTTATGGACATTTCGTGAGATCAATATTTCCACTAAAGTTCTGCCCCTTCAGGCCGATTTGAATTATTTGTATCTCTTTGATGTTACCCAAACTAGACATAAAAGAAGAACGCTGCCTTAATTGGAATCACACCGAAGTTTCGCAACTTAACGCAGAAGGTTCCTGGCTCCATCGAAAGTGGAAAATTCAAAAGCGTTTCAGCTTACAAAACTGTCTTCAGCAATACGTTGCTGGAGGCACAAGGATTTTTTTCGAATAGCAGCATCACACATGGAAGTGCATCGTAAGCGCTACTTTTCTTTTAAACTCATTTTTTCTCCAAGTGTTCAACGTTCAACCAATCCAACGGGGGGACAGAAAACTTCAACAAACTTCAAGTGTATGAGTCCGTCCGTTGGACTTGCTCTCTTCCAGCAATGTGCACGTACATACACACACACATACATATTTCCATACGTATGTGTGGACGTTTTTTAGTTTCTTGGCAGCCAAGACTATTTTTAATGCTTTACTTGCTGCTGATGACTGATTGACGACAAGATATTTGACAGCCGCTCTAATCATGGTTGTCACATCTGTTGTTTTGGATGAGTATTCAAAAGTCTGTCCGCACCGGCGTCCGTCCCAACTAGTGACTTTTGCGTGATGTCGTGTTGAATGGATGGGGATATGCGTGCAGACTTTTAGACTTTTTATTAGATGCCACATTTTTCTAACTGTATATCACAGAGTGTGTTATGAAAATTAACAAAAAGAAAGAAACAAGAAGAAACATTGAATTGTTTTCGCTGCTCTTGTCATTGTTGCATCTATTTTGTTAATGACACGATGCCTGTTCCCATCAGTTGAATGAGTTTTCCATCCAGTACTTCATTCTCCCCATAAGTTGAGTATCAATGTTGCTCAATAAAATTGAAACGTATCCGCTGCTATCGTTCGTTTCTGTGTTCCTTCCCCTGGCGGCAACTTTAAATTCAAATGTGTGTAAAATGTACGAAAGTGTTAGACACCCTTTCCCATTTGCTTAAAATTATTTTCTCATAAATATTTTTATTGAAATGCTTCGTGCTGCAATTGTTGTCATTGTTGTCTTTTATCTTATTGTAATCTAAGAACTTACAAATGTTTGTATACAAATAATTAAAAGCGATTTGTTGCACTAAATTTTCTAATGAAAAACATCACAATTAAATCGTTTCGAATGAAATACGAATGAATTGAGACAGATAGACAGAAATTTGTGTTTGGGAAATCTGCCTTTGGAGGAGTTCTCGTTAAACGAACAAAACAGCAATCCGAGTTCTGAATTGGTATTGAGGTCGTGCATTCATCATAATTTTAATTTCTGTTACACACGGACACACACATACACTCACCCATTCTTTTGTTGTCAGTTGTGTGTCATTTTAAATGAAATTTTGACAGATCAGAACATAAACTTTTACTTCATTCAGCCTGACTTGCAAGAAGGCTGAAGAACAAACTCGCATAAATTCTGCTGAAACTTGGTTAGACATTTATTAGTTTTGGGGTTTTGCAAGACACTGTTGGAGATTTCTTGAACTTCATTAAGAATGGCAGATATCTCGTTTAATGTGACAGTTTGCTGCATTAATTATTTAATTTCAGTGCTGTGCACATTAAGCAAAACTGAGGCATTTGCTTGCAAAGAAAGGGGTTACTAGAGCTTTAAGTTGAAAGTAGCACTTGAGCCTGTGAGCCGTTTGCTACCTGTTACTTGTCTTACGTTCAATTTAGTCGACCTGTTGATTCTGACTGGACTGGCACATGGGCATCACTGGCAAACCATACGGCATTTTTAAGAAAAAAATTTGTTTTCAGATTAATTACAATAAACGTTCGGTGAATGAATTATTTAGCGTAACGACACCGTTAATTGGGTTCACAGATTCTTCAGCATTGTTAGTTTTTTTTTATTCAATACGGAAATGGAGTTGCAAATATTCTTTTGCAGGACACTATTGATCTGAAACTAAATTCTTAAATATTCGACTGTAATTTATGGTTTGGTTGATCCAAAATTTTAAATTAAATATATATGTATGTATATCTTTTTGATCAATAATTGAACATATACACCCGTATGAACTTTGAATTTTGGGACACCGAAAATAATTAATAATTTATGAACATGGACATACACACACACATACATCATTACTTATGCATTTTTGTGTATCGAAACTGGTATTTAATGGGGAACAAACAATTCCTAATCTTCCGAAATATATAATAAACTAAATTTTGGGAACTCATTTCTAATTTTGTTTTCTCTGATTTGCCGGCTGCCCTGTCTGCTTCAATCCAAAGCACTAAGTGTTCATTTCCAACTTTTGCGGACAAAAATTGAAATCAACCTTCAGTTCAATTCATACATATTTATGTATGTAAATAAATGCCAAAAAAATTGTGCTAATTGGCAGCTCTGTTTATTTATAAGCAGCTGTAAGTGCTTGAATATTTTAAACAAAAAGTTGAGGCGAATTTAAAAAAAATATTTCGCCAACTTTATTAAAATGCTTAGTTTAACCAATTTAGTTTAGGCCAATTTTAATTATGATTGCTTCTATAATTCTGGTTCCACCAATCTTAAATTCCCTGGCTCATGAGCTGCCAATGAAATATTTCTTAGAAAGCAGGCACTCTTCATCAAGGGAGTTGTCAAATGATGCAAGCCGTCATGTCACATTTGTGGGCCTTGCAAGACATACATAATGAGGACACGTTCGTCAATAAAAAGTGTCAAATACATTCGGACAATGTTTTTGGAAACTTTGTCGGAATATGTAGTACCAATTTTAATTCTTATTATAAAATGAAGGAATATTCCAAACAAAATGCACGAATTGGCGCGAATTAATCGAAGTGTACGAAATTACAATTCTCATGAAAACAAAAAAGCGAAACTGCAGATCATATATAACGACCCATATTTCTCTTGGTGAGCATCTGCTCGCAGCAACAGCTATTTGAAACGAATTTGAAGGCAAATTCATAATAATTTGAAAATATGTCCTGTACCAGGACTCGAACACTTCGACCTTCACATTGTCTCTTTACACACAAAATTTTACAACGTTTTTCGTATATTTCTTGTTTGAGAAATCCCAACATAAAGATGTCAGACAGGTGCCCATATAAGGCACAGGCGAATTTTGTTACGCTGCGACATTTGATCCATCAACAAATAATCTGTAAACTAAAAATTATCGTATATAAATACATACAGCACAAAAAATTATTATTAAATTTTAAATATCAGTCGTGAAAGTTATTAATTTGTTTCCTTCGACAAACTGAAGGGTTGGAGTCTGAAAGAGTCCATTTTTAAGATTTTAGCAATAGAAAAAACTGAAGAAATTTATAACATGAAGTGGGTTCATGGTTTCGTGATGACCGAAAGTTAATCATCCATTTTCAAAATGCTAAAAAATTTTGTAAGTGGCGGTAATTGAAAGTCAGGCTTTGATTTTTCACTTTAGAAAATATCTCTACAAAAGAGTTCTAACTTAAAGAAAATGTATGTGCGTATACATGTGTGTAAAACTGGCATATAGTTGATAGAACTGAAACTTGTTATAGGCATAAGGAGGCATTCGTGATTGGGCGTTTTTGATGCCTGACTATTTAGACAAGTACAACTGATATAATATGAAATATTTTTACACCAGCAAACGTCAAATGTCATATCAGAGAGAATTATATTAAGTGTGGACTTCAATACTACAACTATTGCCATATGATGGTAAATGTGGTAACATTGTTTACATAATATTTGTACATATAATTAGAAAGCCGTATCACACAGACTATTAAAATGACAGACAGGTGCTGACAGCCCTTTATAAAAGTTCTTGTTCTGCATTAGGGTCCATGTTTAATAGTGAGTGAATAATTTTCAGAAGTTCATTCCGGCAAGAATTTTTGTACAGAATAAAATTGTATGGAATCTAATCTTTGACATCAGCATTTTCTTTGAGGTTTCAGTTTAGATTTGCTGTTTATAAATGAGAACATGATTCGAACGAACATGACAAATTGTCCTCTTTGCCAACAAAATTTATTTGTTAGACAAGAAGTTGCCAGTTGTAAAGGAAATTTTTTTAACATGACTATTGTTTTGCCAATCACTTGTTAATGCAATAAATCAGGTAAAACATTTAACATATGGTTGTCATTAATCTTTGTTAATTTCACTTGTCTTCATTTGCAAAACATTGAAATTCCTTTTATGCGAATGCAAATTCTAATGCGATTGCATTCAGTCGGTTATTAACTAGTGATCCTAATTAGCGTATTCCAAAGCGAGTAACCGCAACAAAATAAATTAACACAAATAAAGAAATATTAACAAATACTCCGTTTATAATGAAATTAAATAAAATGAAATAAATTATTCGCACGAATCGCATTCAAGTTGAGGGAAATACTGCGCACTACGCGATCGCTTCACGTAACAATTGTTTTCACCGATGACAGTAAACAGACAAACAAGCGAACAAGATCAGCAATTCGAGTTGGCGCCACAGCCACAACAAATTTCCACACTGAGTCCAGCAAACAACCTGAGCGACTTGTTGATATTAAATACAAATGACATTTGCTAACAGTAGAAAGAGATTTTCATTAGAGCACCAGTCAGTCCATTTCCAACAGCGCAGATTCATAATCCCAATTCAACAAAAGCTGCTCAATGTTCAAGTGAATACATTTGCAGTTGCCATGTTTGGCATGATTCGATTTCAGAAACACAGTCAGCCAATATTCACATTTAAGACATTTTCAACAAATATGTACATACAACGTAACAATTTGCCAGCGGAACAATTTTTGTTTTTGTTTTTTGTGTCTAAATGTCACTTGTTGTAGCTGCCATTGGCGTCGGTGTTAAGGTTAATCGTTGGCATTGCCGCCAATGTCATTGTTGTGTTTGTTGTTTGTTTCATGTTCAACATGGGGAACAGTGAGTGTCTGTGTCAGGGCTTTTCTTCTCAATTAGACGCCACTAATAATATGAAGAACAAAATTAAAAATTACTGTCGCTACGGTAAATCAGATACACTGATAAAATTATGATCTTTCCCGCCCAATCGGATCTTGGAATAGATGTCTACGAAGTAAATGAAATGCCTTGCAGCTTATTTATGAACAAAACAAGGAAGCACATCCTTTCGTCATTCGTAGTGTCTGCGTTTTCAAAGTTGTAATAAAAGAATCTTGGAAATATTAAAAAAAAAATCCACAAAAACCCTTTGAGTAATAAAACTTGAGATACAAGTAATAAAACGAGGAGGAAAGCGCATCTTCCTAAACGAGTATAAGGGATCCCACTTAAGCGAATCTATAGAGTTCAATATCCTACTGTCACCGAAGAGCCTTTTCATCCTCCCCTGAACAAAGTCTAGTAGCTCCACAGTAGACTTTGAAGCGCCAGAGTTGTATTTCATTTTCAGAAGGATATAGGTGGTATAAATATTAAGCAGATCGGGTGGAGTCTTGTAACGTTTTAAAAACCAAAACACTTTGATGTGGGCCTTCCAGCGAACATCACTGAATTTTCATACCAAGAACATCAAGAGTTCCTGACTCGTTAATGCTTATAAATCTTATGACAACAGACGAAGCAGCATTGGCAACCGTGTTCCGTGAATGTGTCCATAAGCAACATTGAGTTTTGCCAGCATTGAAATCAACCCTGGGCGCACAGCCCCATTCAGAGATTGCAGTTTTTCCTATCTCTAAAGAGTTTGACGGGAATCAATTTTGAACTCGTTTGACGATCGGCCTACTTCGATTACACTTTGAAGGACTGTTAATGGAACCTTTTCTGATATATTGTAATATGATCTTTTATATGAATGTGAACGAAAGCTGTCTGTGTTTTTAAAATTTGGTGGCTACTGAAAAAAGTTATCAAATTAACTTTGGTTGAGATTTCGTATTATTTTCACTAATAATAAATATACACTTTTTGGGAGGAACTGATGTCAATGTCAAACGTGACCTCGATCTTGTTTGCCGGCAGTGTTATATAGGCCTTTCTTCATAAAAAATGCCCACTGTTTGATTAGTATTTGACGTATGTGATTAGCATTGTGCGTATTGCGTAAGTACGCATAATCAGCATATTAAAGCTCCAGTGAAACTTTCTATAATCGAACAACAACCGTCCCGTTACTGCTGAGAGAAATACACATTCCTTTATTTTAGTTTTGTATCTGCATATAAAACTTTTCCCGTTGTGGGAGATGTCCATCTATCTTCAGTGGCAACCACAGAAAAAATTATAAGCGTACAGTTATAAACATATCCAGGATGAGCAGGAAGTGCAAACCCTCCTGGTTTTATCAACCTGTCCTCGTAGCGAGTTTTCGTAAGTTTAAGCAAGAATAAATTTCCAGCGCATCCTTAAAGTATTGAGGGTCTGTTACATGTTTTCAGACGTTAACGTTCGCACCCATTTTCAAACACGAAAACCCCCCTTTGCGTCTCACTTCACATCTATGCGCAAAATAATGTAAGAAAACGTAACAAAAAATATACCAACTCTACATAATTGATTATAGAAAAATACATGAAATCTTCCACACACAAAATAAATGGATAAATGGATCCAAGATGAGAATCGTAGATGGTGGCGTTGTCCGCACGCTTAAAAGCCTTAAAGCGTGAATGCATAATGCTCTCAACACATTCGAGACAGCAGGTTACGGGCTACAATAGTTCAAATTTAAAGCACAAACATTCTTATGGAAACGCTTATATTAAGGGCAGCACAGCTACGCGGCAACACAACAATTCAAACTTATGAAACTATAAAATAAAAAACAATGTGGACAATATAACGAAAAAAGTATAAGAAATTGGTGCTTTGAAATTCTTTGCGAAATTATTTTTGTTTTCGTTACTGTGTTATTAGTAGTTTTCAAGTTTGCAGTCCCACGCACCCTAAAGTAGGCGTGGTCGAAAAACAAATGTAATTTTTTTTTATCCCTAAAGACTCTTTGTGAGAAACATTTTTATTTTTGAAACGTCGAAGTAATAGATTTTACCGCTTCCTTTTAATTAAAAAATGTGAAATGCATCGCCGCAAATGTAGTTGCCGTCTTTAAAATAATTGTGTAGCTGTCTACGCGGCGACAATTGTAGCTAGCAACATTTGTAGTCGCGTGTTCGAATGTATTTGGAGAATTATCCATTCACGCTTGAAAGACGTCCTTAAGTCTTCTAAGTATGGGGATAACGCCTTCAACTCTGCCCCTTATCTTGGACCCATTTAAAGTCTAAGAGTTATAATTTCCCGCACCACAACAACCCTCGCCAAAGTCCCCAATATCAATTTTGTTTCTGTTAAATCATTGCGAAATATTAAATACGAAAATAATTATAATATAAAAACTATTGAAATGCTGACATCGAGAAGACAATAAAATTGCGACTGAATTTGCCTTGAATGCAACATTTCTCAAGCAGAGGTTTCAGCTGGATTTTAAAGGCGTTATTTTGATAATATCACCTTGTCAACACTTGCCCAGCGCTAAAAAACGTTGTGTCCATTTATTGGTCTTTTCTTAAAAGGTACTTAGAGTTAAGAATATTTTTAAAGGGGTTATTTTATAAAGTACTTCTTTTGAAAGCAATTTTTTTAAAATATGATTTTTATATGCACTTTTTCTAAAAGCAAAATTTTTTTAAAAGGTACTTTTTTAAAACATACTTTTTCTGAAAGGTACTTTTTTTTTAAAGACACTTCTTTTAAAATATACTTTTACTGAATGGTACTTTTTTAAAAGGCACTTTCTTTTTTTTTTAAAGAAACTGTTGCAAAAACGTACTCTCTTTAAAGGAACTTTTTTAAAACAGTAGTTCTGTCAAAAGTACATTTCTCAAAGGATACTCTTTATGAAAGGTACTTTTTCAAAAGGCGCATTTTTACAAACTACTTTTTTTACAACTTCTTTTCTTAGTAGACGCTTTATCAAATGTTATTTTTATTGAAAGATAATTTTTTTTTAAGATACTTCGCTGCTGATGCTTTTCAGAATCATCGAGTACAATAACAAGGAAGTCGGCTTCATAAGAACCAGCAGACGTCTGTATTCTTCAAATTCATGCATTTTGTATTACATGCGTTCCCTCATTCCTCTTTTTAAGCTAAACTTTACACGGACCAAAGGCGAACGAACGTGTTCTTTTCTCTACAGGAGGCCACGCGTGCCCTAGACAATTTCCTGATCTCTCTTTATTGCTCAATTGAACATTTTTATAAAATATAAATCAGCCCCGATGGCAAAATTAATAAAACTGATTTTGGACAAGCAAATGATCTTTATTGACAGGCTGCTATTTTAAAAGAGCTGCTAAACTTATTTAGGCTTCCGACACAATTTTGCTGCGCAACGATCTTCTCGAAAAAATGTAATAAATGGAAACAATTGTGAATATGCCGAAAATGTTTTCTGGCCGTGTAAATTCTTTGTGCAGTTTTTTTTTTGAAAATAAATTAATATTTGTCTCTTACCTTCTCAGACAATTAATTAATAAAAGTTAAGCAGATTAATGGCGGTAATTGTGCCAAGTAGCACTCGGTAAACGTTCGCGCTGAGGTGTTCGGAATGAAGGGAAACTGCACAACAACTCGACGTGTTGCGTGTTGGATTTGCATAAATTGTTGCTTGTCACTTATTAGAAATTATGATTAGTTTCTAATTAATATTGATTATAATTTGTTTAGTTAATGCATGCGTTTAAGGTGGAAAACAAATACAATTGCCAACTGAGTTGGGCTGGTCGGTTGGTTTGGCAAGAGGGCTGTCGCTGGTCTGCTGGTCTGCTGGCGGCAGTAACTTTCTTGTGAGTCAGGAAATATTTGTGTATGTTTTTGCAAATGGCAAAGCCATTAATAAGGGTCTTAAAACCGACTTATAAGTGAGTGCATTTGTTTGTGTACGAGTTTTAACGAGTTTAATATCAAATAAATGATTTATCGATATTTAGCGCTTGTATTAATTGGTAATTTATTACGTTCTGTCTGCAAGTTGTCACAATTTATTGCAATTTCCACCTTCTACCAACACCTCCAAACAGTTGATTACACACACACACACACGGGCGCACACACGTACATACATTTGCAAACATATATGTGTGTGTGTGTGTATGATCTTTTATATTTTGAAATTAATCGCTTAATCAATGAATAATTATCGTATTAAAATTAAGCCACAATTCATTTAGAGTGGGCGCCATTTAAATTAGAGTATTCGATATGCTAATCAAGGTTAATTAATGCTGTCTAAATTGTGCGATAGCAACCACTAGAGAAGCTGAAATACTTATCTTTTAGATCCTGAAATGACACTTTCCAACAAAGTATGCCAGCTGTTTGTTATTGAAAAACACTCACGCGAAATATGCATTCATTAGAATTCACTTTACAAGCTTTTGGCATAAAACGAATTAAATGGCTTTTAAGTGCAAGTGAAGATACATAAATATACATGTATGTATATATGTGCGGATTTTGTGATTAATAAAAAGTTAATAAGAAGGTGATAATTCCTATTTTACGCGCTTTCATAGACGATATATAATTAAAATAAATATTTTCCCAGAAATGAAACTTTATATATGTGAAATATATGTGAAATAAGGCGGGTCGAAAAATAAAGTTGTGTCAGTCACCACCCCCTAGAATCAAAGACATGTCAATAAAGTTTATAAAACAGGAACAATTTTTTTTTGTGCCACGCCTTAAAATACAGCACTTTTTTGTTCTTTATATACATATAGCACCGCCATTTAAAGTCCCATCTCATCATATCGCATAACGTTGTTAATGGCTTCATTTTTGCCCTGTGTGACTTTTTAATCTAACGTCAAATTAAAGATGTCATTTATGATATCTCGGATCCTCTTCTGCTTAAATTTTGCAAGTCAAGCTTTTTAAATGCTCACTTGAGGCCATAGTCACATTGTGATCACATATTTTTTTTTTGGAAAATAAAAATGTCAAATAAAAATGTATATCCCAGATCAATGTTTCGTAATTAGTTCCAACTTTACTTCCGATATACGGCCCGATCTCATAAACTTTAAATGATTGATGATTTCTTTTGTGTTCAGCGTAAAACATTTTATTAAACATCTGATTTTAATTTATTTCACCATAAAATATCTTAAAAAATTTCAAGTTCCCATAAATATATTTGTTTAAATTTCATTTTAAGGCCGTCAACATATAAATGTGAATATGAAAAAGGACTACGCTTCTACGCTTTCGGACTATTTTTGTGGGGGTACGCTGGTGTATGGATTATATAGAAGCTAACACTTGACACACCATTGGCGAAATAAGGCCGGTTATGCTCGAAAAAAAGTGCAGTCACAGAGCCCATAGGCCGCAAATTTTGGCCATGCCCTTGAATTCATTTAATTGTACTCACGCTTCTGTGCCAGACTTTAGTCTCTAAAATTATTATCAGAAATTTCTCTTAATTGAGTTTCCTTTTCATTTTAACAATAACGAACTGAAGTCGGAACAAAGTTATCGTGGAATTTATGTAATTATTCATTCCGTTTCGCATTTGCAAAAACTTATTTTTGTGCGCAATAAAAATTTGTAATTATTCTTTCCGTTTGTGCGACATATTTCCCTTGTGGCCGTATCGTCTCTACTTGATGGTATTACCAATTATTGATTCCGCTGTATACTTTTGTCGATATCTTTCTCCATTTTCCTTACCCTCTAATTTTATAACGAAAAGATAACGCAGGCAATAAAGAAATATTATAAAATTAAAAAAACCAAAATTATTTTATAATTTTTTTACTTTTTAGAACTTTTTTGCAGGAGTAAAAGAGATAAATACACAAGTACAATATAACGGAACAATTCAGACATATTTGTATATGCATGTTCCGAACCACCTTTTAGAGGTGCTGATGTACAGCAGGCTCGGCTGAAATAGGGGAAGGGGTAGGCGGTGCCTTAAACTCAAAAATAGCAGTTCACGGAATAGTGAATGTTAAAAATTTAGTGAATCTTGATTGCAGTTTTAAACTACAGTTTTTGAAAGCTGTGAAATTAAGGCCTTTTATTTAAACATACTCTCTATCACGTCTTCAGAACTAAAGCGCAAAGCTTTACTTTCTAGCCGCATGTCCTAGCAATCATCATCGCTACTGTCCTCAAAAAAAGGTGTTGTGTCCATATTTTAATAATATTTTTTTTCTTTTACATTTTTAAAATATAATTCACTTTTAAAACAATATCTGCACGTTCAAAATATTTTTGTTTTTGACGGCAGCTGACAAGATTGACAGCACACAATTAGTTAACACAGGGACGTTAAATCTACTCCGCAAACAGCGTATACCACAGGAATGAATAATTGCAATTTGCTTATCGATAGATATTTCATTCCGCTGAATTTTTCTTTCAGTGCGAAATCAATAATACCACCCAGCAACTTCCCCCATAAAACCGCTTTAGCTCTTGATTCTAAAGTATTTGTTCCCGTCACTCCCTTAAAGTTTATTTAAAGACTAAAAACTAAAGTTTAATATCCGCTAATCCGTATCGCTGTTGTTACCGCCAACTGCATCTCTATTGTGATGGCAAGATATTAATTTGACATTGAGATCAATTATGTGTGACAGGCATCCTGCAGATCGAAAGGGTAAAAATAACTTAAAAATTAATGATAGTTAATGAAAAGTGAAAATGCTACAAATAACTTAAGACACATTCCAGAAGCAGACAAATCCAAACACACAAATTTAGCCCCAAATGTCTTCAAAAGCGGCACAATATCGTCTGGCTTAAGCGAGTATCTGGTAGCAGCTAATAAATTTCAAAATCAATTTCAATCTCAACTCAAATCTTTGACAGCAACAAAAAATCTGACATCTCTTAAGTGGCAAAGATCATGTTTCACAAAACGAACTTAGACAGCCAGCCAATCCTATTAAAATGATTATGGTGAAGATGGTGATTATGACGAGACAAATAAGTTCAAGTTCAGATTGTTGAAATGAGGCACACACACACACACACACATGTGTACATAAATAATTATTGAAGTGTGCACACACACACCCACATACATACATGTGTTCATAACATTCATTCATAAATTCTGTTGAAGCTAAAAACCTTCTCGACATTTAGTAGCTGACAAAAGTCCGGTTACCTTTAGGAACAGCAAGGAGCGGGTCATGAAATGGAGGTAAACCACAGACGAAAGTTTGGGTGATATTTTTGTAAAATGTTCGATTTTAAACGAATTAGCTGTGAATAGGGATACACACACAAACATATCTACAGAGTTGTCTGCTTTACGTTTCGATTCATTTTCAATTAATTATTTTCTATTTTAGGCGCATATTTTTTAGTTACAGACAACAGACACAGAAGAAGCTACAGAATCGTTAAAGGACGGACACAAGCGGTGAAATCCACCCAAGCACTGTGTACGGAACTCTACGCTGGGCCGCTAGTGGTTCCCTGGAATATACCGAAACGTTTGAATTTTTGGAAAGGAATACATATTTATGCAAATTTGTGTAATAGTTTAGGGGAAAGTAAGTTCAATATTTTTCAGTCTGCCGGTGACTTGGAATCAATGCGTGGGATGCATGTCTACAACATATTACAAGATAGCCATGCAGTGTCAAAAAGCTGCGATTCGCGAATACGCACTTAATTGAACATCTTTGGGATAAACTGGGCAAATGGTTCGGAAAGCACCAAGTTACTAACAAGGCTCAAGTGGAAAGAATTCTTCTGCAAGAATATCAAAATATAGGGTCTGATGTTATCAAAGAAATTCGCCTATTCAACGTCATGAAGATTTCAAGGGAAGGTGAGAAAGAAAGCCTTCCCCATAAAATAATAATTATAGGCAAAAATTTTTTTCGTGAAAGCGTAAATGACTGTGTGAATACTTTAAGGCTAGAGCACAATGCGCAGCTGAGGCGTGCGGCGAAAAGTATTCTTCTCTCTTTTAAAAGTGAAATGCTTTGTTTCAAATGTACGGCAACACAATCTGAATCTGAGGTTGAAGCTGAGACGCAAAATTCGTTAGCAAATGTTTGAGCAACAATAAAGTTTCTTTTTTGAATTTAAAATACAAGTAAAAACAGAAAATAAAGGCGTCTTTATTAAACAAATATTTAGAAAAGTTACCATAATTCGCACAAACTCCAAGCATTTGCGAACAAAATTTTGATTCACTACAACTCGCAACTATCAAATCACGCCTCATCATTGTGAACATTTTTCGTAATTCAGCCTTCGGCTGAGCCGCCGCCTCTGCAGCCTTTAGTCTCCACATAATTGTGATATGAATTATTTTTTATTTTTGTCACCATGTGACTTAATATTGTCATAATATAATATTTAATATTCGTTTGTATTTTAATAACCGAGAACTATAATAGTTTTGCTAAATATTATATTGAACTAATTCCAAAATATATAAAGGATTTAAAATGGCAATAATTGGCGTGTGAATAGTTTAGTCGGCCAGTGCATGTTATTATTTGGTGTTAAGTAGTGAAGTAGCCGCAATTTACTACATTATTCGTGAGGGCACCACCACAAACAATGAAATAGTTTTTACCTACTTTTGTCGTCTTTTTTAAAACAAGACAGCAAATACAGTGCACTCGCAATAATACGAACCTCTTGAAATGTGACTATAAACACCTGCCTTACCATTGGCTACTTTGAAATGTGAAATGGCATTGTAATCACAGAGCGGTTTATGGACCGACTTCTTTGACAAATAATTTCAATTTCATGCAATCACCGTTGATAGGGCTTGACAGTCTGCTATCCCTAACATTTTTGGAAGACAGCAGTGGATTCCAGCCGAATAGAGCAACAGAATAAATGAAAGTTGCCGGCTTCGATCGTTCGCATAATTACATGTAGACTGTATTCAAAATTTTCTTCCTATTTTTAAAAATAATTATAAGAACGAACGGATATCGAATATATTATTCAATACCGTAAACTGGCACTAAGCGAAGTTGTTTATGACTGAATCAGAACCCGATTTCATATGGACTTCTTCAAAGAATTGTATGACTATTTTTCATATCCATATTATGTTAAAAATAAATACAAAATGATGACGAAGAAAAATAATATAATATAATGTATAATTTTTACACGCATCCATCACTTTTGGCTCACACTGTAAATAAATAATTAACATTTACTTCCTTTCTATTTAAATTTGCAACATGACAACGATGTTAGTTTGTCATTTCACTTCCAGCAAGTGTCAGAATATCACTTCGAAAAGTGTTAGGGTTTCCGGTAAAAAAGTGTAATCGAGTTCTTCGAAGTTACACTCGTCTGTGTTATCAGTATGTTAGAGGTGAAATGAGAGGCAGTGGACACTGAAATTGATATGTTAGTTTTTTATCTAGTCGATTTTTTACAGTAAGTCCTCTCCGGTCGGGTTAAATATCTGAAAACTTTGTCCGGAGTGGCAAACTGCTGGAACGATTGTGCGATGATGTTACAAAAAGAAGTGTGACAATAATTGAGGGGTATTGAATTCATGAAAGCGATTGTTTTTACGGGAAACATAATACTACTGAAGAGTCTTTCAATTGGCGGGAATAGATTTCGGCGGCAGGTAACTTTCAACATTGTTTTGTTGGCGTTTTGCCAAAGGACCAGGATAAGTTGCACAATCGGGCAGCACTTTATTACTAAATTAATGTTGGCTGGTGGGGACTATACACGTGCCGCTCCCATCCAATATTTGCTAGGCCATATTCGGATATGCAATAAGCGTCAGATTAACGCCGCCGTCCTTAATGGCTCCTACTTTGCTGGGCAAGCGCTGCAGAATGCTAACCATTAATTAGTTAAAAATGCTACGTGCCATAAAACGTAAGTCATGACAGACAAGTTACATGAGTCATTTGATGGGGTGGTTGTCTTTAGCAGAAGTGAAGTAAATTGACCACCAAGAGCACGTGCTATGACACCATAAGACTTTTTCTTGTACGGCTTCCTGAACTTCCAGGCCTATGCAAATAAGAAGGACACAGTTCACCGTTAAGGAGCAAGAAAGATGATGTTGTAATTATTTCGTGGGCATTGGCATGCACAGTTCTTTGCAATATAAGAATGATGTATGTAAGTAGTTAATAAGTTATACTTATACCCTTAAAAACGTCAACTAAAATAAGAAATAGCAGATTCATTTGAAAATGCGCGTTGCAAGACACCTTCCTTTGCGATCCAGGGCGTCGAACATTTCCCACAAGACAAGCTAAACATTAAACTGCATATTATTTTGCCCCTCCCTGCGCTTAAGAGAATTGAACGGCATTCGCCACATTAATATTTCATTCATCGTTCACGATGTGTTCGTTCGTTTGTTTGTTTGTTTGTTTGTTTTTTGCTTTTCCAATAATCCATGTTTGTTATTGTCGAGAACATCGATTGTAACACTTTGCCAGCCTTAAGAAAATATTAAAGTAATATTTTGTTTTTCTCGTATTACAAGCATCAACGCCATCTAATAAATGCCGCTTAATGCAACATTAACACCGGAGAACTGGAGTCAGACAGACATGCAGCCATAATTGAATGGATGTTTGTTTGAGTGAGTGGCTGCGGCAAAATGGAAATAAATTCATTCGAATACTAGAGACGGATGTTAGGTGTCAAAACAACTCGCACACGCGGCTTTCCGATAGCGTTCATATGAGGCAATAACATTTCATGCCCTGTCGATTACTTAGAATTTAACATTCGAAATTTATGGGAAAATTGTCTAAAGTGCAGCAACAACTCCAACAGCCATCCATCTTCTGCCTGCCGAGCATTTGCAGCAAACAAAGAAATGTTGGTGCCTCAGAGGCTGCTTCTCAGATCATGCACCAAATCTATCTACATACATACATATGTACGTGTGTCCGTGTGTGAACTGTGTGTTTTTAGAAAAGTTTCGAATTCGTAGCTAAAGTCAAAGGTGTGTTTATATTTTGTATTAGTTGGTATTTATCAATTCAAAGGAAGACGACGACTTGCAAACATGGGCCCAATCATTTTCAATTCAATTGCTCAATTGCTGCACAATTGATGTGTGCGTAACTATTGCTTTCTTGCCAGCCGGCCTGCCTGTCCGTTGTCTGTCTTTTGATTGCTGCACGCTGCACGCTGCATGCTGCATGTGGCATGTGTAGCTGTAGCCTTCTCAGCCACTGCAATCCATTGTTAATGACATAATGATGAGGTTTTCGCTGCAAGTCATCCTCAGCATTTGAAAACTGAGGAAATCTCCAGAATATATGAATGAGCGAATGATGAAAAGGGTGTGTCCTGTTGGTGTAAACATTGACTCGCATTTTTGCTTTTTACTTTTAATGTGCAACAATGTGACAAGTTGTATTTAGGACTTCAACATGATTTTATTTTACAAAATATGCCGCAAGCTAAAGGCTGTACACGGCAAAAAACTTAGAGGCAAAATACTTTTTTCTTGTGAATAAAATTGTGAGCAAATTGAAAAATTTTCCTTACATTGAATTTATTCAATTCAGAACCAATGGGTCAGTAAAGGATGACCAAACGCAAGATTGGCCATAAAAATCGCCGCAGGGTGTAGGCGAATCCGAGAAAGTGAGCAAAACGTTCGTTACGGTTAAGTTCAGTACATGGGCCTGGACCAATTGAAAGCTATTGCTTATTTTTATTAAAAGACATATTCAGCGATGAGATTCAATTTGGGCGGGCGCTGTAGTCTGGCTTTATTGTTTGAGAACGACGTTGGCCAGCCCACCACCAATAATGTAATTTCACGAGGACGGCGTTACGTACCTCTACAGGCGCACTACGGGAACAATTTGAATTCATGACCATTTAACATGGAGGACAATTTGGACACGTAAGACCCTTTTAAATCAGAAACTTATGCGGCTTTCAAAGCCAAGAAAATTCATGCTATTGGACAAGTTCAGCGTGATTTAAGTACTAGACTTATGGGGAGTTGGAATTTTTAAAAGCCTGGCAACCGGTGAAATCGTGAGGCAACAATAAGCCGTTCAATTTCGGATAAGGATTTCGAAGATATCTTACGCACACGTTTTCTTATATCAGTAAAAAGTTAGGATGCGCTTAATGGAAGACTTTTTCAGCTGCAACTGGATTTACTTCAGAACGACTGACTAATTTTTGTGCACTTTCGAACAGAAAACTGTAAGAAATCAGAATCGAAACTTAAAATAGGGGGTAGTTTTTGAATTTTCATTAAGTTTCGAGTGCATTTTTCCAATTCTAACTTGATTTTGTTTTCATAAGACTTTTGATACATCAGAAACATTCACAACAATGCCTCCTGTAACTAATTGCGACATGAGTTTCCATTCACAATTGCGCTTACCGAGAATTTCATAATCTTTAAAATCAACTTCAGCAGCACAGCAGACATCACAATAATCATGCCTACGGCTGTCCTGAGCGTCTACTTGATTTTTATTATTATTGATGAGTTTTACAAAGAAATTTTGATTTAGTGAAACTCCCTGGTGCGTCTGTATCGAAAGAAAACTTTCGTCGATTTGGATCGAATCGTTTAACTGAAAATATTAAGACAAAAAACCTTAAAAGGGAAATATTTTTCTTAATGACCGGGAAACCGTGATCTTGTATAAAAGTCAGTCTTCGTTTCCCTTTTTTCTGAGCTTGTCATTTGCAATGTCATCAATTGCGAATTCTATTATATCCAACCATCTCTTAATCTTTATCGATGCCATTCCAACTTCCTGAATGGCCTGATGCTGTGACACCGTTTTGATTGATTGGTCCTTCAACACATCTAAAACAAACTTAAACGCAAATTTGCTTAGTCGGAAGTCTTAATGAAAGTAAAAAAGAAAATACGTTCTAATCCCACGAGCTTTTATATCGATTTGGCCGCAATAGAAGCCATTTACTAAAGCAAAATACAAATTTGCACAAATTCTGGAAAACTAATTGTTACATTATGAAAATCATACAAAAACAAAAAAAAGGCGTCTTACGATATAGACTGATTCCACTTGTTTTTTTAACTTTTTCTAAAAATTTTGAAGCTGCATTTCCTTTTGAAAGTTATTACCACCTATTCGAATGTGGCTCAAAGAGCCGGGTACACGAAATGCGAATCCGTCGGAATTACTAATAGCATTTGGTAGGAGTTTGTGAAGAGAGTGAAGTTTATCAGGAATTCATATAAGACTGAATGTTGGCTGAGCAGTTGTGTATTTGCTGCCATTTTTCGCATCATAACATCTTTTCACTACCTCTACTTAACATGTTTCGCAATAGCAATAGTTGACATTTAACAGCTGTTCATTTGTTAGCATATTCAGAGCGTTTGTGACGGGTACCTTTTCAGTGCAACAGTTGCCAACGGTTAAGTTCAGCTGTTGTGCAACTGTAATGTCTTAGTCCCTGCTTTGGAGCTTCAACTTTTGTTGATCAACTTCTGAGTTGGCTGGAGAGAGGGGAAAGAAAAATGCCGATTCGTGTGGAGTTATTTGTACTCGGAAACCCATTCGAGTTATATTTACATATGTAGCTGCAGATTAATCTTTTCGCGGATTCTAGTGGTGGGCTGGCGTTTAACTCATTGTAGAAACTAGCGGTCATTTAGATCTGTTAGAATCTTTAATCGATATATAGATATATTGATCTTGTGTTTAATACATTAACTCGGGTTGGTTGGATCTTTTGATTCCAGGTGGTTAGACGATGTGAAGGTGATGTGTAAATATGTGTGTCTGATTGGTCGTTATTTGTGTTTGTGTTGTTCCCAAGGTTGTTGTGGCCTACGTCGTGTACTTGGACGCTGCTGATGTTGTTTCTCAGGTTCAGACTTTCGTTACTCTGGCTTATCAGTATTGTTTTGAGAAGCCGATTTTGCGTATGTTGAAGGCTCTTGCAGTGTGCAAAAGTCTTCCACGCAGTTGTTCCTGTGCGTATATAAGATTCTGTACTAACCAGTTTCGGTTCTTAAGTTTTTTCTTTGGCTTACATATTTCCCGCACTTGAAACTTTCACTTTCAACCGATAATATATTATTTTTACGTAAAATTAAATGAATTGTCGAAGCGTGTAGAACTCGGAAGCAAAACAAATCGAAAATTGTTGAAATGTGTGAACATTGGGGCAGCTTTAAGGCGCGAAGGAAAATGAACAACAAAAGTTGAAGTGTCTGAAGCGGGACTTACGAGTGTTATAAATGCGCACATTATCGTCGTTTTCAGAAACATTTTGGCTAATCAGTCTTATTTACGTTCCCGCACGTTCGTTTCGTTCTGGTGGAAAATAGATATTCCAATAAAAAAAATCTAGTCGAAAGAAAAAGAACAAGAGGAAAGAATGTTCAATGACACCGTGAACATAAAAGCAATTAATTTTGTGCACATTCCAATAAAAAGTTAAATTTATTTCCAAAAAATTGTGATTTAATGTTAGAAATATATAAAAGTTAAGTTTTAAATAAATTTGCATCAAATAAAAAAATTAGTCAAGTGCGGTGAAGTGAAGAAGTGGGTGATACTTCCGGCCACACAGTTCCTGTCCAAAGAATCCTGTTGTGCCGGCGGTGACAGAATTCTTCGTAAAGACAACAAAGAACCCAGAACATTCTTAAGAAACATTTGTGTCCAAGCAGTTGTGGTCTGCAAAGTCCTGCTGCGCCGAAAGTGATATGTTACATTTTTGATGTAGAATTTCCAGTCAACCCTCGATATTTAGAGCACGCAATGCCTTTTGCCATGAAGTGTCACTGTTGATAGGTGGCCCTAATGCATTCCGATATGTTGAAACCTCTCTCCCAGAATGGTTCCATTCAACTTACCAGCTTTTCGTATTGTTCTGATGTTGTTTTTAAGACCTGCGAAAAATTTGGTATACAAAATTATAAAGTTTTTACCGTCATATTTTGTACTTAAATTTTAATTTACATATTTTGTGCTCTTAACGACTTCCTTTGCCAAGTTAGAAAAACGGAGCTGCAATCGATGTGCAGAATATATATGTACGTATGTGTGTGTGTATGTACAATCTGAAAGAAAACGCCGAAATTTACGATTCGAATCGATAGCTGGAATAGCCGTGAATAAAGCTTTTCAACAATTCATTGAACTCACGAAATTCTTTAAGAAATATTCATTCGTTTTCTCCTCATTTCCAGATCTACAGGCGTAGGAGAGTGAAACTAAAAAAACGATTTCACAATTGCAGATAACACCAAATTTAAGCGGCCTAATTTATTTTGTTTGGGAAAGTTTGTTCGTGGACAGTCTCTTGCGTTATTAAAATTTTAAGTTTTCAAATGATAAATTAATGTTCTGTTTGTCTCGTACAGACGCCAGATCGACTTCAAACGTGTATCTGTTTAACATAAAACGAGGATGTTGAACAGTTGTTTGCTTTTACTGCAGTTGTTGTTGTTGTTGTGCCTGTAGGAAGAGAATGGACTCTAATTCCTTAGTGCTGGAGGTATTGGTCGATAAGTGCACGCGCTCAAATAATTAAATATGTGTCCCTTGTTAATTTCAGTTAAACACTAATTATTGACATTATTTATAAACAAAGACATTTGGTGGAGTACCGGATGCGTGCGTGTTGCGTTCCCCTGAGATGTGGGACCCAGATTGCGCACAGTTCGGCTGTGAAAAGGTTAAAGAAGGCTTTTGGAATTATTGGTGAAAGGAATTTTATGGTTTTCAGCTGTCATGTAGAATTAGTTGGAGTTAAACATATAGAGAGTTATTGATGATAAATGATTGAGTGAAAAATTTCACGTCTTAAATAATATTGAATATGATTGGCAAAATTTGCCATTCAATATTTTTCCTGCTACAAACAGGTACTGATACCAATTTCAGGAACAATGTAAAACGCTGCTGGGGCTAAACCAAGTCTACATTCAGGCCATTTTGCATGATCGTTGCGTTTTCGCAATAGCGTATTGCCATGTTAATTATCCAACGAGAAGAGCCAGTTGTAGAAAGAAAAAACTATTCTTTTCCTCAGGGTGATGAGATCTGTTGAGGGCTTTTTCGTCAAACTCAGTGAACGAAATCGCCAGTAGTTTTATATACATATAGATAGATATAGATATTTCTAAGTTTTATGTATTTAGTGGTGTTATCAAAACTTAATGAAATAAATATAATAAGAAGATGTGAAAATATTATATATCGCTGTGAAAGCTAATACGCCACAATTGCGCTTCACCAATTTTCAATAAAACTTGTTTTAAATGTGTAGAACTTTTATGGCACAAGCGAATACAAATAGTTTATTTTATTAATTAAGCAGGTCAGTAGTAAAACGAAGCTCAAAGTCCCGTCAATGACTGCGTAACAGAACAACTTAAATTACGGCGCGACGTAAATTAGCACCCAGCTGTTAGGACGTAGTCAGTAACTCAAATACGATGGCCAACGTTGTGTCAAGATTTTTATGATATGATAAAAGCCGCTAAACATAAATAATAGAGATGAGATCACAAAATTAGCCTGGAAGCATCTAAAATGTTATTAATTAAAAAATTAATGCCATGAAAAAAAACAGTAGCAGTTGTTTTGCAACCAACTTCACTTTTTTAACCGCTGTCAAAATATAATTTTCCATTTGCAAAACCTTAGCGGTGGTCCCATATATTTTCTATGGACATGCGAATGATAGAGTCTGTAACGCTGTGCATGTTTGTAAAGCGCTTCTAATTGTTCGTTCTCACTTACGCTGTGGGCGTATAAATCAGCACTGTGTCCAGTCCTAGTACTGCCGATGTGTTAATATTTTTATCTTGTTTACTTTTTCCTTGTTTCACCATAAATTCCGCTAAATGCTACTTTGCGGAAAATAGAACTAAACAAAACCAACACCGTTCTAAAGCTGCACATGTATCCTGCAATGTAGGAAAGTTCCAGACAGAAGTCCCCTTCCGTACTTCCCATAATTTATTTTACTCGCTGTCGTCGTCTTCTAAATAGTAAAAATCGTAAAAAACTTGTAAGGACGCACATTTTCATATGCGGCTTTTATTAGAAAAAGTTGAAAAAAACTTCTCATTAAAAGAAATAGTTTTGCTGCGCAAACTAAAAATTCCAAATCGATTCGGTCGACCTTACGGCTTAACTCTAATATTATAAAAGTGCTTGTAATCTAAATTTCTATCCTCTAGGATTTTTATATCAACGAGTTTTTGAAAGTTTTTGCTGAAAAATTATTTTAAAAAATCTATCAACTTTTTGCCCAAAAAAAATTTATATATTTCTAATAAATATTTTTGCGGGTCCAGCAAAAGTTTTCTTACTTTTGCGCTTGATCTTAATTTACAGGATCCGTAAACAAAATATATTTGGGAAACATTTTTCTGGAAATAAATTCAAGCCAGAAAAATAAAAATCTTGCACATCAAATGCATTTCCTTTGTTTGAAAAATTGGCTGTTCTCGTTCAAGGGTTGGTTTTGCACAATTTTTGTTTGAATCCGAGAATTTCTTAACAGGTTCGTATGCAAACAGTTTAATAACTGATTCAGCGAATTCCGTTATTGAATACTGAAAATACTTTTTGCTCTGTTTTATCTACATGCGTGTAATTAATATTAATAAAAGGTGTTTTTTTTATAGAAGTATAGAAATTGGAAATGGAATAAAATGAAGAGGAATTTTTAAAATTGACATGAAATTTACTTTATTCGAAAGATGATCTTCTGGCATTACAATTTGAATCCGACTTCTGGTTCAATCTGAAGATCCAATTTCCCTCCAAGCCGTCAATCGCTCCGGTCTTATGGGCGCAGACTTACGACTTCACATATCCCCACAGAAAATGGTCCAGCGGCATTAAATCGCACGAATCGAATTAATTGCTCTGATGGACGATTATGTTGACGGTAAAATGGACGTAGTGCGCGATACGTATTTCGAGCAGAACATTGAATTTCAAAATAAATTTTTGCACAATTTGGAGGCGTCAGTCCATTCATGTTGAAATGCCAAACCAAACTAAACATAAATCACTTGACAGCTGACAAAATGGCCGCCAGTTAGGGACGTGTTGCCAACTTATAACTCTGCGAAACACATACATATTTAGCAATCCACAATTTCATAAGCCAAAATTAAAAACGAAATAAATGAACAACAGTCCGCTCTCGCAATAAGCGCACAAAATGCCGCCAACAGCCGATTTATTTCTATTCACGTACCACAAACTGCAAGTAGCCTTAATAATTTTAGACACGTCAATAATAAAACTCATACATCTTTTACTTTTATAAAACGAAATAAACGAATAGTTCAACATTTTTCACTTTCAAATAGAGCGGCAAAGATAAAAATCTTGGAATAGTTTCTGCACATTTATTACGAAAATAGATGAAGAAAAAACCTTTCCTAAACGTTCATTACACGTGAAAAATTTACATAATTATCTCATGTTTGTAATGAAAGAAAATACACACACACACACACACACACACACTCTGGAGATCAACATACACACGTGCGTACGCACTCGTGGCAACTGAGAAGGCAGACAGGCGCAAGGAACGGCATCGATCGCATGATTACAACTTAAATGTTTGTTGTTGTTGCTGAAATAAAAGTAATAAAATTAGAAAAGGAACATTTGGAGCGCAAACACATAAATCTAAAAGAAGATTTAGCGATTGAGCCAACGAAATTGTAACAACTTTATAATGGTTGGAGCAACCAAATGCAGCAAGAAGGCAACAAGGCGCAAATGATGATGAAGGGCTGGCTGGTTTAACCAGTTAATAGTGCTGCGTTTAGCACTTGCGGAGCTGCAGCGTAAACCTTGAAGGTAATAAATATGTAAAAATATTAAGAAACCAAAAAATTAATATGTCTACAACAAACAAGTGAAAATAATCGCCAAAAACAAATCGCCTGCGTTTCTTCTTATTTATTTATTATTTATGAACCCGCAATTTGAAGGAGTCGTCTCGTTGACTGCAACAACGATGGCAGCAATTGAATGCAGTTGAGTGTTAGACGAAGGCGCTTAATTTCCTAAGTTTGTCCGCATGTTGCTGCAGTACATCGTACGGCCACAACAAGGAGTTTTTTTCTGTCTTCTCTGGTTTTTTTCTTTTTTTGGTTTGACTTTCAACAAACAATGTTTTTAACAAGCCAAAAGGTAAATATTACAATTCTGTGAAATAATCACACAAAAGTTGTTATTGCACCATGGGCAGACGGTGCAAAATGTTTGGCGGGGCAGCCACATCGAGACTCGCGTATACGTGTGTGTGTGTCTGTGTGTGTATGTGTGTGTGTGTAAATGCAGGAATGAAGCTCTCTTCAGTCAAACTTTTAGTGATCGTTCACACTTCTCCATTAGATGCCTTGATAGATGTTATGCCAAAACTGTTTATGATGGCTAATAAACAAAAAGTCTTGCAGGAAAAAAAAGAAACTCTGGCAACAACTCATGCATCATCATCATGCATCATTGATTTGGACATATTGGCGGTATGTGCAACACACTCGAGTACTTAATCGATCGCATCGTTTCTGTATAAACTGCAAAACTTTTTTCGAGTGTTTTTTTTTTTCGGTGCTGCGTTTAACGCTGACGTTGGAGAGTGTCGATGGTGATGTGTGAAAAATGAAGCGAAGCTTTTTTTCTTGTGGTATCGTCATCGCTCAGGGGTAATCAATGTTTTAGTATTTTACCGAATATGTTTAAAAACAAACATTGTTCATATAATCGAAACAAATTTAAATAATAATTAAAGCTTTAGTGAGCATTTGCAAGAAAGAAAAATAAATAAATAACCCTGAATGGAAGCATCGACGCTCAATATGAAAAGGGAGATTTAAAAAAAGCGGACCATACGAAGGAAATCCAGCCTCAACTCTGGAAACTTCCCTTCCATATCGATATCAGCTTGTTGTTTACTGCAGACCGAAAACTTAAAACCAAATAAAAATCTCGTCTTCAAAGATGAAAATGTCAGAGAATATTAAAGCCGTTAAACAAACAAACAAAAAGCACAAAAAAGGTCCTTTTTAGAACCGTCTTTGGGTGTTTTTTGTTAGCGGAAAAATAATGCGCGCCTTAAACAGCGTATAGAAATATCTATTGACCAAATTATTTTTAAATATTCACGGACAAAACGGCCAACCAAATTAAACCAATTCTGTGCAGATTTCTAAAATTATGTAACGTAACGCTACAAATATTGATAAAGCATATCGTAGGGACACTTTTTTTGCTTGAATGCAGAAAAACTTATGGTCCTTTTGCGCGGATTCAATTACAATTTTTGTTGAGTGCGGACGTGGTTTGTGGCCTTATTGTATATAAAGCACTTCGCTAATAGCTTTAATTCATTCAACGAAAAATGTTAACGGAAACAACGAAAATATTTGGGCAAAATCACTGCCCACTTAATTTGAAAAAAAAACTGTTATTTTCTTTTTGGGGAAAAACTTTTTACAAGTATTTGCAATCAAATAAATTTTTGTCAGAATAAGAACCTAAAAAAAGACTTCACGGAATGAACGAACACTTTTGTTGCAGAAATTCTTGGGATCGGAAAAATTTTTTTATTAAATTTTTTAAAATACTGCAACAAACAGGTTGTCCGGAGAAAGTTTTGGGATCACTTTTCGGCGTACGCTAAATACAACCACTTGCAACTGGGATGGTCCGGTTTTCATATAAGACATCCGATATTTGTGGACAACTATTATATAAACTAAAGTTTACTGCAGCATGATCCATAATGCGACATAATGAGAATGATAAAAGCCTTTAAAAGGACCAAGTTGATTGAAACTCTATTTATAAAACTATCAATAACAAAATACACCTGAAGAAATGTGTACATAAGTAGTAAATGGTGGAGACGGCAAGATTTTGAGGACAACACCCTGTTCTTGAATAACTTACATACGTATATGGTTTATTGTCCTTGAACCAAATAATACAAATCATTTCATTTCATAGTTGAGTACCAAATTTCTTGCATAAATTATTGCACAGAAATGGTTTTGCTTTATGTCCTTAATATCATGATGCCTTAAAAGAGTGCAGTGAAGCGGTAGGAAATGTTTAAGCTTAAGTTCTGTTTAAATACCGAATTCATTTTTATAGCTCATATTTAAATACAACTTAAATCACTGACCACCTCCATTTAAATACAACTTAAGTTGTTTATACTGCCATATGATTTTGACAGCTCTGCAAATTATGAAAATTGCGCATTGAAGTTTTTTCGTTATTTGATAAAAAAAAAACAGCAGCATAATCGAGTGCGAAAGACTGACCAAGTTCGCGCAGAACAAAAGGCGAATGTGTGGAAGGATGTGGATCGAGAATTTATTAGCAAATTCAGCCAAACATTTCTAAACCACAAAATTTCGAAAACAAAATATTTTAATATTAAGTCAACTAAATAGTAAGCAGCTGTTAAATCAAGAAGTTGTTTATATTTTCTTGGCGTTTAATAGTGCTACCATACTTTTATCATAATTAAATGCCAAACGCAATTTGAGACTGAAATGAAAATGAAACCATATTTAAATACAACTTAAATATAAGGAAGAATTAATTAACTGCGTATTTAAATATTAAGTTAAAAACTGGCCATTAACAAGTTATTAAAGTCCACTTATAGGTGGATTACCCGAGTGAGACAATTTTGTTCTGAATCGTGTATTTAAAGCTTCAAGTGCAATCTATTGCCAGCATCATTTTAAGTATTTTATTCGGAACTATTTGCAGTCTTTAGATACGAGTTCCAGCACTGGCGCCCCAAATGGACAATATAGCCTAAAATATTGTTTCCACAGTTACCATTTTATTTGAATTGCTGAGCATAAAGCAAATAATACAAAGTAAAATAATTGTGTGGGTATCTTTTCATAAAATATAACAAGTTTGTTCATATATTAAATCGTATTTGTAACCATATACTTGACAAATACAAGCACAGTAGACGCTCGAAAATTAGAACCGAGGTCTTTAATATATTGCATGCTCTGATATTAGAACTGACGATTCTAATTTCTGAGCGTTTTGATTCTTCGTTTGTTGTCAACAGCGGAAAATTGTTTGCTTTTGTTTGCCTTCTACGTAGCAAAATAGGGGAATCCCATGTTACTTATGTAATTCTTGTTGTTCATTTGTGTATGTTTTAAAATTAAATGTTTGGGTATAAAAATGTTTTTTGTCTATTTTCCAATCTAAGATGTGCTGTTCTGTTCTTTTTACAATATTAAAAAACAAAACCTTTGCAAATTAGGACTTCTCGTGACTTAGAACTACCCCAGGTACAAAGTTGTTCTAATTTCCGAGTGTCTGTTGTAGCATCATGATATTAAAAGTACCAACACATTATTGTCAATTTTGCAATACATTTGTCACAGTCAAACGTATGAGTTTTCAATTTAATTTGATTTGTGAGTCGCAACCAAACACTTAAAAAAAATATTATGTTAAGCAGAAAAATAGTACAAGTGGAGATAAAAATATTTAAAATTTAAGGAACAGAAAACTGTTGAAAATATAGTTTGTTAATATTGCAGATTCAGGTTGCTCTTTTTTTAGCAGATCGATTGCTAATATTGTGCATTTTAACTTTTTTTTTTAAATGTCTTCTGCTTCAATAGATTTTCTTTTTAAATTAATGGATTTACTTAAACATAAATGGCGAAAAAACATTTCAATTGTTACCAAATTTAGTAAATAATAATAATAATAATACAATTTGATGCTGTATGTTGTAAATACTATTGTTGTAGTTATAATTATGTATTATGAGGTCTGTCCCATGATGTCGAACGTTAACGTTCGGCAAGCATTTGAACAATAAATAAACGAAGAGCAAACTAACTGGCCTAATCGCCACATGATGGAGTTCATTAGTACCAGCAAATCCTGTGGTTTCGTTAAGGGTCAAAATGCTAGTGAATGTAAACGTTCGATATCGTGCAACAGGCGTCAGCTTAAATGATTTCTATTTTAGAGTAGAAACAAATGTCATGGGATTTCCACTTGCAGTTACTTGTATTTTATTACATGAGAGTAAAAATTGGCGACTATATGGATATAAATATGGATTTGATCTGCTTCATACAGCAGTACAGAGGTCGTAATTCCGATCCCTACCACAAATTCGGGTGAAAAAACAAAAGCCATATATTTTTTGAAATAAATGCAAAAAGAAGAAAACACAAATACAACAAAAAACACGGAATATTGGGTTCAGTGACGTTTGGCTGTGCATTATCGAAGGTACTTATGTACACTGGACACTGAACTGTCGAAACAGTGTCAACTAAATTCTGACATGCTCATCCCTGCAATATAGAATAAAGAAGAAAAAACAAACAAATAGGGGAACACTCTTCCTCCTTTTCTCCTCCCTAACACAGTGTACACCAGTACAATGCCAGGTTGGCGGTGCTCTTAAGTTAAATTTTTGTTTTAGAATTGGATTCCAAAAATTTAAATATATATACAGTGCACTCGCGATAATATGAACCCCCTAATATATGAAAACTTATTATTTCCAATGAATACTCTCAAATATGGACAAACCACTAAACTTTAAAATATGAACAGGTTATTTATATTTTTTGAACGCATTTCATCTCTCTACATAGAGTCGGATTCAACTGCATAATAATTGGGGGGTTTCCCTAGCTGTTTGCTTTCAAATTGTCTACAGCTGTCAATCAAAATTTCTAAACATAAATGAAACGTGAAAGTTCTGAAAACGCGTACGAAAAACATAAGTTTTTAACTTTAAAAGAAAAATCGGAAAAACTGTACAATATGTGGAATAAAAATGCTATTATTGGGTGTGCAAATGTATTGGTAGGTTGATTGGACCTGGAAAAAGAAAAACTGTGCAGAAAGATCCCTGTTAACAGACTTATATATGCATGTGAAGAGAACAGGCCCAAGACCTGCATAAAAATCTTAATGAAAATTGATTTTTTCTTTTTTCAAAATAAACAACAAATAAAAAATTTAACACAAGAAACTTATTTTTGTGGGCAAAAGGTTTGTAGATGCGCATTTGCGAAAGTGAACTGGCCTGGCCTTAATTAGTTCATATTATCGCGAGGGCACTGTATGTACATAGTAATACTCGTATTACTGAGCCTTTGCCATCAATGAATCCCGGTTCTCTTTTATTCATTTAAATTGATTAAAGAAATATATTTGTTTGCCTACAATTCACCGTTTGCGATTAAATATAAGTGTTCGAGTCTGCAAGTGAACCCAAATTCATGATTGTGGTGGCTCGTGTGTTGCAGGTTTAAATCACCAGATGAAGTCAAGTTTAATTTAATTTGTTGTGTGTTTTGTGTGTGTGTGTGTGTGTGTGTGTGTGTTTACCTGTTACATATTGAAGTGTGTTGCAAGTGTTTGTGAGGATGTGTATGAATGAGTTCATGTATGAAAGCATTTTTGCACTCTAAAGGTTAGTTGCATCAGCACTTTCATTTGGTATGCCGGAGTTGTCTTCCAGCCAGAGCAGTTGCTCGTTCTAAATATTTGTTTTTGTTTCAGCTGTAACTTCCTGTTTAATTGTGGCTGCAATCAGTTCTTTTTCTGTTCTCTTTTTCTTCTGCATGCCGCAGACAACGGCACAGTTTGTCGCATGGGGCTTTTTTTGCGCCAGACATAGACCTTAGACAGCGGCAAGGTGAATCGCATGAATTGGAAAAATGTTCGTACGAGGCAAAGAAAACGAAATAAATTAGTTTTTCATGTTTGCTTTGTCAGTTATCGTCGTAAAATGCTTGTTTTCTATCAGAGAATTTATTTTTAGTGCTATTTTTGTTATAGTGGCAAATTTTGCATTTATGTAACGGTTTTGTATGTCTTGGGAAGTGATTCCGAGCATCAATTGTTCCACCTACGGAAAGAAAAATTTCTTTTAATGGCTTTGAGCTTAAATTTGCTCAGTTTTATTTAGCGAACGTTGGTATCAAACTTTGAGACGAAGGAACTTGTACAAGGCCGTAATGACACTTACGTTTTCGACCTCTTAAGAATTACAGAACGAGTAAAGAGTTCACCTGTAAAGGCGGCAAAAGTATTCAAAATGTTATCGATGAACTATTGCCAGCGTCAAACAAAATCTGAAAAAGACTCCACAGTGCTGTGATTTTTCAGTTTTACACTTTTTCTTAATTTTTTTCAAAAGTGTAAAATAATGAGTTTTTCTTTTAACTTCATGAGTTTTTCCTAAATATGATGATGCAGCACCGAATGTTGTCATAAGAAAGTTAAATTAACAGCGATCAAATTTTTCTTAATACTGGAACAATTTTTTTGCATTTCGTATAGACATCTCTTTCTAGCATTGACTGCTTCACTCTTCAATCCTTGATTAAAATAAGTTGAATAGAGTGTCATTACGGATTCAGTGAATTTTTGAGCCAAGATTTAGCATGAATGAAAGTACAAGTTCGGTGTATGGATGACCAAATCTCTGAGACCAGTTTCGACAACAAATTCATTTTGAATATAATATGATTTTCTTTTCTTCAGGTTGTCTGGAAACGAGAAAAATTCCATATAGAAAATACGTTATTGAACAATGAACGAAACCAGTTGAATTTAATTTTCAAAACCGATGACCGAATGTTTTAACTCAAGCAGCATAATAATGTCCTTTCAATATATGTATGAATGTATTTATAAACTGGGCCATCCCAGGCATTGAACATTGTCGTTTTGGACGATAAGGTGCTGCGTATGGCTTTCCCCAAAATGGAGGACTAAAAATGTAAAATTTATTTACGGCACCTGCCTCTCGGCCTAAGCTCATGGGGGACTGTTCCTCCACGCAATGAACTAGTCGACAGCTGACCTCCGGCCCCATGTGGCTTAATGGAAAGTCACAAAGGGATCTCAATGAAGAAACGGCGCACTTGTGAGAAATTGTGTTCAAGAAAATCCGACATGGAACACATTCAACACAGGTGGGATTGTCGTGAACGCCAATTCCATGAATTATGAATAAATAATTTTTGATCAAATGTCACTTCACGCCCATTTGAACACTATCTTTGATGGCCAAGTGAGTATTTCAATGAATCGGAAATTCTCTTTTATTATTTTAAATTGAGAAAAACATTATCTTTGAGCTACGCTTAATACTTAGCGGTTTCCAAAATGTTAAGCCAATTTGCTCACAGTGTAACGACTACAGTTTGCTTTGACATACTCGTATTGCGATTGTCTTCAACATATTCTGCTGTCGTTTACAGAAGTTACTTTCAGAAAAAGCGTTCAGTGGAGCACCGAAATCAAAAGAACCACTGAACGCATGCCAAGATATTAAGCGAACCCTGGCTTTTCAGTTCCCTTGAATGAGTTTTCAAAAACTGCAAATGTCAAGGTGTTTTACTCCGAAAACCCGTAATGTTGCCTGGACCCCAGCAATACAAATATATTTAGTATTAATATTTGAATTTCCTTGAGGCTTAAGGCCGAAGAAACTCCTGATTTTATTTATGAACGACCCGGCAAAGAGCGGCAAATCTTATTTTCTGTTACATGTCTTTTTTGTGGTTGCCTTCCTTTTAATATATATTAAAAATAACTTAAGGACGTAAATAAGCCATAGATGGACTTGATTTAATTTGGTTGTCACACTATTTTAAAAGTTGTCAAAGTTTCAAGCTTGAAGCTGAAAATTAGTTTAAGTATTAAAAACTGTTTTCCGCAAATAAAAGTACTGAATTTGCATATTCGGGAAGAAGTTCGATTTTTAGCTGCAGAAATCTCGAGAGGCTGTCATGAAATGAGAAATGGGCTTGGCAGTGGCGTACGTGACGTTATTGTTGGCGTCTAAATTAAATAGCAGGAATGCTTCCCCTTCCTAAAGGTTACACAATTTTTAAAAAAATTTTGCAGTGACAATTTCTGTTTTATCTCTAAATGAATGAACGATCTTTAAGTCACATTCAAACTTCCTAGGCCTGCCACAAGCCACAAAATGACGACAAAAAAAGCGAGAAAAAATTGGAAGCATTTCTTTTGGCTGGTGTTCGTTTGTTGTTGGCTTTGCGTTGAACGAAAGCTGTTGCACACTGAGAGGTTTTGTGTTTTAGCAGAAAACACAGGTTTTTGGTTTCGCATCACTTCACTTTAGTTCACGTGCGTGCTCGTAATTTGCAATCAATTTGGCAAAGTAATTGCCATTAGAATAAGATATACAAATACCGAATTCTTTTCATTGGAGACACGCGGACAGATACCGAGATGTGCAAGAAATATTCCAACAGGATGCACAGAACAACAATGTGGATTTTAGTCGAGAAATTTTCTATTCTCCATTTCATTTGTTATCGGATCAAAAACACGTAAAAGAGAAATTTAAGAAATTTTATTGTATTTCCATAAATATTTATGTATGTGATTGCAAATGCTGTCAGTTAATACTTTTGCTTGGCAAATAAATACCGGCTGCATGCAGCAGAATAACGCACAACAAGTAACAGCGACTGTTGATGAAAAATTGTTGCATTTGAAATCGTTTGTCGGTTTAATCAATCATTCTTAGGAATGTAATTTGAATTTATAACTTTATCTTTATGAATGAACTAAATCTATATTAATCGCATTAGGACTAATGGCGACTGCGGAAAGGAGTTTCAATTTAAGCCAGATACTTGAAGGAACCCATAACAGATTTTAGCTCAAACGGATGGAGATAAATTAACATTTCATTCCTTGACAGTCTGCCTAAAGAAATCAAAATCATTGCGGCGTTAGCAGAAATTATGATGGTAGAGTGCTGGTGGTGCCAGTCATTGGACGTTGGCCGTTGTGACTGTGTTCCGCACTTGAAATTGTATACGCGATGCGTTGGGCATCTTCACATCTTAAGACAGTCGACCCTTTATTTGGTGCGCTTTCGTTCGCCTCAGCTGAGTGCGATTTGGCCACTTAAGTTATTTAGATGGCGTTGGCAGATATTGTCACTGATTCATCACCAGATAAACAGATTCTCTTATTTATTCTTGTCTTTCATTTCTGCCCTTGTGTTTTCGAACTTAATAATTGTTTATTTCCGAAGTTTATTTTTGATCTTTCGCCTGTGTTTTTGTTACGCAACATTGTTAAAGCAGCTTCTAACGAGTACTTAAAAAAATCCGGTTCTCTTGCACAGCAAAGCAAAGCAATTGAGTTCAAATACAGTGAAGGGCAAAAACATTTGAATGAGGCCAGCTTCTGAGTAAGAGGCACAAAATATTAAAAAGAATGTGAATAGAGATTAAAAATGTATTCATGGTCATCGATTTTCTATATGATCGCATTAAAACTAATAAGTACCAGAGTAATTGGTCCACAAATGACACAGTTATTTGATAATCATGCGACATCCTCTCCGTTCCATTAAAAACAAAATTAATGGAACTTTTCCATATGCAAAACGAATTTTTAAAATGGGTCCACAAAAGGCGAAGTTATGCTCGTATTTGTTGTAAAATCTGTTAAAAACTTTGCGCAAGGAGCAACATAATTTGAAAAAGTGGGCGTGATTGAAAACAAAGTAGTTAAATGTTGTGAACATTTCCGGACGACCGGTCCGGAGGTCATTCTGTTTTATATATTAATCCGGCTTTCAAGCTCCGTTGAATTGAACGGATCACTTTAATGAACGAATTGATCACGTCACGTTACTAAATGCACCTCTAAACGATAATACAATTGTTTGAATCTGTCATACGATTGTGTAGAGTGAAGAAAATCTTAATTTCAAAAATTCAGTAGAATAGAAATGCAAATGCAAAAATTGAGAAGCGGAAGGCAACGACGTATTTTATTCTCGCAACAATTACAAAAACAACCAAATTAATCTCAGGAAATTTTTTTGTTAATTGTGTGGAATTGTGTTTTATGTATTTGTTTTTGTCTTTTGCCTCGCTGTGTAATGGTTCCACTTCGATTATACTTAACCCTCTAATGCCCGGGAAAAAAAGTTTAAAATTATTTTTTTTAAAACTAAATTTAGGCATCTGATTTCACAAGTTAGAACAATTTACGCTTTGCTAGGCAGGTGGCAAAAGGCACTCTTTGGCTTTTATTGAAAAAAAACAGCAATTCCTTGGAATTTATTGCAAAAAATTTATGTACATCAAATGGAAATAGATGGAAAAAATAAATTATTTGTGATTCGATGATCACAAAAACAGTTTCTGTTGTTCGAGCAGCATAAGTGAGTGGGTTTTGGATTTCGTCTGAGACTTTTTCCCTATTTATTATATATTTTTAATGCATTCGGCTGTGAGGGATTTACTAAAGACGTAATACGCGATCTAACGCTTGGGCGACCTGCTGACTGCTGCCATATCAAGCAAATGATAAAACATTCGAGTCGCTGTATCTCTAGGTTTTACTCTGATATGGTACCCACCACGCATGTAAAGAGAGAATTCGTAATATGATTGTTTTAAGGTATTTGAAAATGTAAGTAGAAAGAATATATAAAAAGCCCTGGCGAAGGGAATTAATGGTTTAAAAGGTGGATTACGGGAGCCAGCTTGAAGAAAGTTTCTGTACGCGAACATTCATTTAAATAAAAGTTTTGGTATTAAACTAGACTAGAGCTTTAAAATCAATATGCGAGGTTAGAGCGTTCCGGAGGAGGTACCAGCAAGTCCAAGCTTAAACGACATCCATTGGCAAAGATATTACTGTGTATTATAACCATATTTTTGTACGAAAAGTTGTCTTATGCCTTAAGATCTAAACATATCTACTGCTGTTAAAGAGCGGCTTTGAGGGCCTCCACTGTTTACCCAGCGCCTTATCGCGAGTTTTGCCTCTTAAAATTTTACCGCTTCCAGTTTTAGGCAAGTCGGGCAGAAAGAATACCCCACAGTGCAGTTGCTTATGGGATACCACCAACCGCTTAGCCACGTATTCCACAATATCTTGTTCGCTTAACTTACTGCCACTTGTCTTAACTACAGCCGCTGCGGCTGCATCACCGTCGACTTCATTCCAGAGTCCAAAAACACAAACCTCTATGACATCCCCCAGCTCTGCTACGCACTGTTCAATTTCATGGGGCCAGTATTGCATGCCGTGGAACTGCAACGCATCACACTTGCGATCGACAATAAACAAATAATTATCTTTGTCGAAATAACCCACGTCGCCCGTGTGAAACCAACCCTGGTAGTCTTGAATGCGTTTGGTTTCGGAAGGGTTGCCATAGTAGCCGTTCCACACTTTTCCCGTGTACACTAAAACTTCGCCCAATTCGCCGTGGCTCAAGTTTCGCTCATTTTGATCTACAATTCTCACCTTCACACCCGGCACGATTTTGCCCACACTTTTTGGATGACCGACACCCATATTGGCGGCTATACTGCCGCACTCGGTCAAGGCATAACCGTAAGATATGTAACCGTTAGTCAGATGATCTTGAATTTTCAGCAAACTTATTATTGCACAATCGCCGCCCGTCATATTTATGTACCTGACGCTGGCTAACTTTTCCTTAGTCAAGCCAGAGCATTTGGCCAGGGCGGTAACACTTCTCGAAGTCAGTGTTAGTAACGTCACTTGGTATTTACTAATTAGTTCCAATAAATATTCGGCTGTGAAGGCTTTATCTGTTATCACACGAGTTGATCCGTGGCCACACGTAAACAACATGTTAAACATGCCGGAAGAGACGTCAGTGGTACTAAACGACAGTAAGATGTCCTGACTGGTTACAAATCTTGAAAGAAAAAAAATGTATGTATCTATAAAAATTATTCTTGCAGATTTTATATTAAAATGGATGGAGGGAAAACTCACCCAAAATCGAATAAACAGGAACAATTGGATATGCAAACATTTTTCGGCGGTCCAGTTGTGCCAGATGTACAAAGAATAGCCACGGTTTGGTCACCTCCAAGCTTGAGCGTCTCGGGCCTAAAATTACAAACCAAATCAGATGTTTGCCAAAAGAAAAACAATTTGAAACATCATCAACAGCATCAACATTCCCCAATAAGTCAATTATTTCATTTTTAAAATTTAATTTAATTGTTTCATTTAAGAAAATTTTTAAAATTTCCAAAATTTGCAAGTTGCAAGTGTCTAAAAGTTCGTTTTTAAAATGTCGTCGAATAGTGCGGTTTCTAAAATGTTCATTTAAGAAAATTAGTATATCGTTAGGTAAAATGCGAAAAGGCATAACTGACAAAAATGTAGTTTTACAGGAGAACCAAAAATCTTTTTTACACATTTTTAACGAAGTTTTTTTTTCCAATTTCACTTTAAACGCACCGATAAGTCGCCCACGCAACTCTTCAAACGACAATTTGTTCGAATTACGTCGTTTTGCAGTTACGTCTTTTTGTTTTTTTTTTATTTGTTAATGAAAGCGTCATTTATGATCGCAGAAGTGTAACATTTTGTTGACATTCGCAATAATCAGTCAATAAGTCGCTTTTAAATTTTTTGTTAGTTACGCCTTTTTGCAGCTTAGCTAACGACATGTATTGTATGCAGCTATTCTTCCCACACATAGAAGCAGCGTTCTTTAGGTATTTGTCATTTTAATCTTAACAAGTCTCAAAGATTCACTGGCAGTAGAAATTTGCTGCCGGTAAAGAAACAAGTGCCACAAATTTAAATGTTTCCTTAAAAACGTGCGAGTTTGTTGGGGTTTTCCAACTTGTAGTTGCACATGGGACACTTTTGTGATAGCATGCAACGTTCTTAGGGATTTCTATAACAAAGTTTCGGACGAGTCGTGCCCTTGTCTCGCACAGAAAATCGGAAACCTTTCGGCATCTGAATGCAATCGCCGTAAGTGAAGTCGGTTACTAAAATAAATTAATGTCCAGTATAATTAATTTCCTTTATGATAAATATTTGCTTATTTTAAATCGTTTCGAACTACTAACGAGTGGAAAAACGAAGAGATTTTTCCTTAAGTTCGAGCTGTTATTGAAACCTACTTAAAGACAAAGTTCGGCAAATATCATAACAAAAAAAGATTAGTGTTGCCGCTGAGAGTTTTTTTAAAGTGATCACTTCTTTAAGCCCAGAGACCGTGTTAACGGAAGAGTTGAGTTACTAGAGCGACACGTACCGAAGCAATTATCTTTTAAGCGAATTAACCTTTCCGAGATTCTCCTATACATTTTTTTTAACAATAAAAAATGTTCAGCCTGAGAGCTCCCTTGTTGTTTTGATGTCATAAATAAAACATAAAAGTAATTTTAAAACATTTTAAAGAACAAATTGATTGGAAATTTTTGCTTGTTGCAAAAGCTGATTAGTATTTGCCACCCATTTTATTTCTATTGGCTGCCTATTTTAACTGCCCCAGCAGCTTTAAAAATTCGCCCAAAAGTCTTATGGGATGTCAAATCTCGTGTCGTCTTATTGTGCTGGACATGTTGCATTCGCACCATCAAACTCGTAGCAATTCGCAAGTCTTAACATTAAGTAATAGAGTGGCATACGACTAAACGGGGACTTAGACGGTAACACAAGTCGTACGATATGTAACATTTTTTAGTAGAAGAGCACGAATGGTATCGTCTAAACTTAACATGTCATGAAACCATACGACATAGAGAGAAAATACGCATGAACATTTTACAGTCGTACGGCTCTCATCGTTTTTTAAAATTTTTCAAGTGCCTTCACACATCATTAGATCAGGGAGGTATTTTTAGGTCTTTTACAAATGATGTAAACGTGACTTTTATTCTCAATTTCATAAGATTTTCTCTTTGGTTCTACGTACGACTTGCATTACCGTCTATATCCTATTTTAGTACGACCAGCAATACTTTGCCGGACTCGTTGTTAACTATAAATCCATGTGTTGCAGGAGGGGTCTACACTTAACGTGTTCTTTTATTTTGAACGGTTTTTGAATGAATCAAATGAATTTTCGTCAAGACTCTATATTTTTGGAATTTATTGACTACCCTCGTAAGTAACAAAATTCATAAAAATTCAATACTGACTGACTGGCTGCCTACTTACACATAAAACAATTCGGCATTTGTGGGCTCCAGAAGGTCTTCGATTTTAGGCAAGTCCATACGATGATTTTTGATTGTGTACACTTCAGATTTCAGAACTTTAGCAACCGTTGCCACATTTAAATAAGCACCGCCATCGCAAAAGATCATCTTTGGCCGGGAACTTCGAAATAACTGCTTAATAGACGCTGAAGAAGAAACCACAAATATTCACTACAATTGACAAGGCATAATGGTTGCACTACCTTCATCATTTTCACAGCTGATGGCATGAAAAGGGGTACAATTCAACAAACAGCCCAGTACCAGAGGCATGATGTAAGTTGTGTTGGCTGCCACAATGCCCACAACATCATCCTGCTTCAGACCCATGGCTCTGAAATGTTGGGCAATACGTATGCCAAACGAAATGGCTTCGCCATTTGTCAAAACAGTGCCTTCAGTATCAGAGATCTGCAAAAAGAAATACCCATCCCCATCCCATCAAACACGTTTAAGTGAAACTAAAAGAAACTCTGAAAGCGCTGCTGAAAAACACACCTGGCAGACGTTCTTGGGATTATTTTTCATAAATGCAAATAATATTTTACCAAGCGAGCAGTCGGCATCAAAGAAGTTTATGGCTTTAGGTCCACTCCATGTCTTTGTGTACTTATCAAATTCCTGGCTAAAACGTTCCATTGAATAGGCACAGAAATGCTATTTGACTCCGACCCGTTCGTTTCTTTCAACTAAATAATTATTTAATGTCAACTGTTTATCAACAATTTCATTAATGCGAGAGAGCGTAAACTGATAAAAATAACTGAATACTTTAGTCGTCTTATCGAAATTCTTAAACTCTTTCTCTCACGCAAACGTCACATCAAGGTCAACAATCAGTTATCGATAACACCGCTGCAAACGCACCAAACACTGAACATTATTTTACGCGAAGAATTAAATCAATTTATTAAATTCCAGCGAAAAATTAACAGTTTCAGCAAGTTTTTTCTTGCCATTCCATTTTCATTTGTCTTTTCGTGTGTGTGCGGCTCTCCACCATCCCTGGTGGCAACTATTTGTGTACGATGGTCTTGTCAAGCAGCTCCATTTATGTAATCACTCTCAACAGAGCAATTCCCTAATCAGCTCAGAAGCTGTATAATTGAAGATTGGCGGACCAATCTTCTTTAATCAGCACTTCGCTTTCAGCTTCACACTAACACCGACACAGAAAATTATGTATGTATGTCAGTAGTCCACGCTAGAGCTTTCAGCTAACTTGGATATCTCGATACTGTTGTGAAAAAAATGCGTTACCAAATTGTAAAGAGTCGATGTAGCGGCGGTGGTTTCTGGCTGACAATTGTCTGTCTAAGCTGACTTTGCCGATTAATCGCCTTGGCCGTGTACCCAGCTATACCCCGGCGACGCCGTTATTTAAGATTATAAATACTTGTAGCCTTAAGCCTTACAAGTACACGGTTTGATTAGCAAAGCCGTAACCATTGTCCTAGACAGAGGGTCTAGTTAAAAACCAAAAATTATTTATAAAAAATTATGTTCACAAATAAATTCTTTCGGCAGCCTATATGAGTACAATAGATGTGTTAATAATGAATGTACGCGTTAAAAATAAACTATAAATAAAAATCTGTTATCCAAAAATTATTTCTTTATTTAGAAATTTCTGTTACTCTGTGATAAAAAAACATTTGGCCCAACGTTTGTTGCACTTCTCGAAGCAGTTCAGTTTCTATCTCCTGAATCTCCTAATGAAATGCGGGGTTTTTGGGTCAAAATTGATATGTTGAAATGCTCTACCACTTCTCTTCACATTTTCAACACTTTCATCGGTTCTTGATTGCGCCAGCGTGTACAGGCCGAGCGTCGCCCTTCCTGCCTTGTCGACCTACTTTGTGAACATCTTTCTGACTCCAATATACAATCACACTGTGAACAGTGTTTAAGTGCTTTTGAGCGCTTTTGAGCGCTTGATTCCGTTTTTACACAACATTTTATGCATTTCCAACTTTTATGCCTCTGCTCGAAGGATGCCAGTTATATTTTTCGAAAAAGCGGGACAGGTTGAAAAAAAGGTGCAAAATCAGGAGATTTTTGAATATAAATTAATCAACAATAAAAAAAATTAATTTCTCTTTTTAAAATTCACTCATTTTGTCCGCTTTATTTTTATACCTTCAACAATTTGTGTTGATACGAATAAATTTGGGCATAAAGAGAAACCGCATCAGTGCAAAAACAATTATTTTCATAAATTCTATTCAAAGATATCCACCATTAATAGTAGGGATTGAAAATTACAAATATTTCCTTTTATAAAAATGTATCCTTCAAAAAAAAAAGTAACAAGGAATTGCTTGATTCTTTAAGCTGCCACGACTTTTAAGCAACTCAACAAATATTTCTTTTAATAAACAGACGTTTTATTAATTTTAGTTTTACAGCACTTTAAATAAGTTGTCACACATTTTTTGTTCGCAACTGTAATCGTGACAATACTTTGCTTTTGCTGAACTGTTCAAGAGACTCGCCAGCAATTTTTACTACAAAAACAATTACTATGAAATCCGAAAGAAATTATCTACAACAACAATACCGTGTTATTTTGTGCATTTGATTTGGTACATCTTAAACACTCTTACACACTTGTTGTTCTCCGTGCCGGTTCACACGCATCCACTCTTGTTGCTCAAATTTACATTTTTTAGGAGGGTGATTGAACGCAATTTGTAGATCTTTCCCGTTCTTTCTCACGCAGAAATAAAAATTTGAGGTGTGTGAACCAGCACAATAAGTGTCTATAAAATTCATTGTAAAAATGTTGCACTGTTGACTACAAAAACTTTTTCCTCCCAGTGAAACAAAAATCTGTGCCGCCAAAAATTTTCAAAAATCCGAATTAAGAAAAACACGCACAAAATTTTGAAAAGCAAAATGGGGCCAAACGGACAGAGCTGGCAACGCTGTTACAATGAGACAGTGGGTGCTCTCTTTAACAAAACAACGCTGAACGTTATTTAACCCATTAGAGGTGAAATAAAACCCGGCTTTAAGTTTTCCATTTCAGATTTATTTATTAATAAAAACAAGCATAAAAAAGCACAAAATGAAAGAAAAATTTATAATTTTTGGAAACGAGTTTTCAAGGTGTACTCCGACTGGAGGAGGAGGAAGGAGTACACCGACTTCTTAAGTATGAAATTTTTCGAAACATTATTGTTCGACACAAAGTGTTTTAAATCATTTCTTGCACTGCCAACGTATTCTGGCATGGCAAATAACGCACCGTAACTGTTTTTCTATTTTTGCGGGATAATACCCAACTCCATATTGAGGTGATTGGTTTGTCCACCTAAATAGTAGATAATAACGCGCAATGTTTTGGCGAAACAAAAGTTGATCCACGGGACTCTCACTGCTCATTACATTACCATGAACAGCAATCCTATACAAAGAGATGGATTGATCGAGCTGATCCACCCCACCCATACTTTTATTGTAGTTTTGGAACAAATCGGGTATAACCACTTCGGTCTTCTCAGGGTTTCTTGAGCAGCAACGCTTAACGGTTCCTAGGGGTTCAATTGTGTCATAGTTGGCTCCCATTGTGCAAACACTTCACTTCAGAGTTCTGCTGAGAAGCTGGAGTCTGTGGTGGATGACATTTGTTCCAGATAGGTTTTCTTTGGGCTGCAAAAGTTAGTCGAGTACGCCTTGACTCTCATCACTATCGTCAATGGCATCGTTGTCGATATTTTTGAAGTTTACAGAAACATCAATTGTTCCAGGAATATTTTGCGGTAGGGCTGACGAAGTCATATCATCCTCTGCTATGATTGCCATATCAATTTCTTCATCTTCACTATCAGCTAAAATGCCATCAACGGCCACTTGAAGCCCTTGGAAACTCTGCTGGCCCTTAAAACGTTTACCACTCTTATTTTACATCCAAAAAATGAGTAAAATATTTTTACTAGTGGATGCTGTCATTGTACTCAAACGAGTACAGCCAACTTTATACCCTTCTATTTATTTCTTTTATTTTCTTAATTTTAAGAATTCTTTAAAGCCTGTATGTTTCGTTGTTATTATTTTTATAAAAACAATCCAAGATTACCAAACAAATTTTAATATTGTTTCAAATACATACATATTTACAAAATAGGTTGCTAAATCACGCACTGCATTTGCGTCACCATACAGACTGATAGTTTTGCATAAGCAACAGCAACTACGTACAAATTCTTTTCCTGCAGCTCTTATTATTGTTGTTGTGAAACTAAATAACGGTACAACGATTGTTGTTTCTTTAATTTTGCTTGGACCCAGTTGAGTCCGATGACTTCTAATGGGCTAAGATCGTTAAATAAATTTTTATTTTACTGAAACTGCATGTATGTAGATATATCTGCATATATGACACGACATATATCTACATATGACATTCTTGAAAGATCGACAGCATGAATAGTTTTGCCACGAACTGTCGAAAATAAGGAATGTCCTGATAATCGCTAAGTTGCCAGCTTTAGATTTTGCAGTGTTTTGATTTTAAAGAATTTAAATGGGTTTGCGAGCCACCGTCAGCTGATAAAACCTTTCATAAAGGTTTCGCGATTTAGCTGTGCGCGTCTACACACTATATGCGAGTGCTTGGGAATGCGAATACAATTGAAAAGATAAAAAGCAATAAATAGTGGCACTCGAACAAATACTGCTTGGGTAAAAGAGAGCAGGTCAAGTGGTCTGGTAAAGCTAAAAATTGTACATACTCCTGTGCCGATGCCGGTCGAGCCACGCGATCGCTAAATATTTGCACCGCGACCCCGTTTGTTGCGCAAAATATTTATGTGTGTGTGTGTGTGTGTATGAGTAGGCACCAAAAATATTATAGAAAATATTTTGCCAGAACGAAGGATTATCCGGATGGCACAAAATTCTAGATGTCGCATGAAAAGAACATATTTCCTTATTAAAGTAATTAATTATATTTTAAGCTTTTTGTTAACGAGACAGTATTTTGTAAATAGGAAATCAGAAATATTGTCTTCAAGGCGACGTGCGTCGAGCTGACTAAAGCGTCCACTAATAAGTCTTTATTTTAAATTAACCTTTTTTTCCACATACAAGAGAAATTTTACTATATCAGCATTTGCTGGAGACGTTTTTCTTTCTATATTTTGATCATCTTTATTTTTTGCAATAAAATCGAATTTTCTGGCCAGGAGAATAATCTCTGTGATATTCATCCAACTTGAATTCGAAAACCAAATGCCACTCAATGGCAATGAATTTTAATTTGAGATTTTTCTGTTTTCTGCTTTTTGTTTTCTTGTTTCGTTTTTCAGTATCGATGATTTTAACGTGACGACAAATTAAGTGTTGCTAAATAAAAATAAAAAAAAAACAATTCACATAAAAATATTTATAATAATCTTAATAATAGCCAATAAATGCAATAATAATACGAGTAATACTGATACGGATACCAGACTAGAGCGGGCTGCAGTTCATGCTAGACGTCGACCAGAGAAATAAATCAAGTCTGCAGCAGAGATGTAAACATCTAAACCATACAATTTGATCCAATTAATCAGAGTTAATCAGTGAAAATAACTTGTTATTAAGCGACAGCCAACACATGTTAACCCAAATAATATAGACGGCCAAATGAGCACAACAAACACAAGTACGAATGCGAACACCAGCATCTCTCCAAGATCTTTTCCAAGCCAATATTTAAATACCGCACCCAAAATAAAATCACCTTTGAACAGGTAAGGAGATGCGCAGCAGATGAAGAAGTCGCTGTACTCGTCGTCGCGGCTGCATTAGATAAAATGTATGAAACGGGATGTGTGGTATCAGGATGAATCTTATCATCCATAAACATGTTACCACCAAAAGCTGGTATCCAACACATGTCCAAACAACCTCGTAGCCACACTTTTCCATACAATATGATCCATTTTACGACTCTTTGCGCACCGACTTGTCCACTTAAGTATATTGTGCACATGCTGGGGATGGAGTCGTGAGCAAGTTTCTATTTGCGATCACGGGCTTGACAACGACAAACCAATTATTGTGGCGGAAGTCCAAGTTGACTGTTATTCGAAATGTTTTGAAAAGTCTACCCGTTGCCTTCGGTTAGTTGCAGGAGAGGGATCACGCGTCCAAGACCTCAGTAGACCTGCTGTTCGCTTGTTTTTATGTGCGGACCAAGTCATGAAAAAGCCTATCAGGGACTTAGAGGCCTGTGTGTTTAGGGTTCTAAGATCTCACTATTGCATTGGATATTTTGAAGTTTTCGGGTGAGAAAATTTACTTTCACTGAGAACGCTGTACAGTGATCAAGCAAATGTAGGACCAGTTCAGTGTTTATTTCTCCCCCCGGTTACCGAATTCCGTTTTTTTATTGCTCACATATTGATTCACTCATATAACAACATGACCGCAAGGTGACTTGACCTGAGGCTTCTATCAAACAGAAATATATGTTCGGTGTTAGGGCTTCAGACTTTGCTTCTAACTGAACTCTATCAACTCCAATGATAATTTAGTTTTCTGTATATAATCCCTGTAAAACTTCGAAAAATTAGCTGATTATATGATTTGGTCGAACCACTCACCCATCAACAGTAAAAATTTTACTGATTAGGTGATAAGAATCTGCCTTCTGATTCAAGTATCCTGATACGAGTAACCGCTTCCTTGTATGAAAGATTAAGTTCACGCTAATCACGTGAGTGGCACTCATCACTAATGCATTTTCCTCAGATTTACGCTCACAGAAAATTTATTAAATAATTATAGTTAGAAAAAGAAATGGTGATTTTTCACACTAAAAGCGGATGAAAAATGAGCAACGGAGGCAACTCTCTGTAACGCATATGACGGCATTTCTAAAAGTGAAGGATCTAATTCACTTACGCAGAAGAACCGAAGTGAGAGATTTTAAGCTTAATTTTCAGATCTGTGAGAACGATCGATTATAAGACTCTGATTACGGACATATGTACATACCTAGATGACCGAAGCCTTGTGCAAATGTGCCCCTGAGGCACATTTAACAGTTTTAGTTAGAAAAAGTCCTGTCAATGAAAACCCCGCCCATGTTCTACCGATGTTGGCTCTATGTCGAATAGACCATTTAACAATCTCTGGAGACTTTCAGTTTTTTCACCGCTGGCTTCAAAAAATTGTAATTGACGAACGGGTCTCCGAACGTTTTTAAATTTACAGTGTTCATCCCAAAATAGGTCCATAAGGATCACTATCAACATACTGTGTCCTCAATATACACAGAAAGATCTAACCCGGTTTTTTTCAAAGTCAACTTTTGTCACTTATTAATTTTTCAATTTATCAAAGTTTGCAACAACAAAAATCCACTTTGAAAAAGAATGAGTTACAGCCTTTCTCTAATAAGGTAGCGATATAGTTGTTAGTTTAGTTACTGCACTACAGCATCTTATTAACTGAATGTTAAACTATTTTCATACAAAAATGTATGTGTTACGAACCACAATTTTCTGCCGAAAAATTAGAAACTGAATTAGAATTAGAAACACCAGCGCTGGGGCACGTAGACATAATTGTAAACTAGAGTATAAAGACCTAAGAAAGTGAGCGAACACTCGGTCTACTGTCGAAAAACGAACCTGAGTGGGACAAATCTGTGGTGACCGGAGGTAAGATAAAACGACAACTTTATTCGACATAAACAGATGCCAACGAAGTTGGAAGATGGCGATGCGGAATGTCGGAATCAAATGGCTGTAGGGAGATAATGGAACGATTTCTATGTCATTGTCCCATTATTTGAGAATAGTACTTGACCAGACTTATCCCAAAAAAGAGATATGTACATACATACATACATCCCTTTATAAGTAATACAGAAACTTCAATGGTGTTTTATATAGAAATCATATTAAATCAACATGTTGCCATTGAGCCTTTAACAGTTACTCAAAATGTTGCTGTCGCAGCCAAACGGCATCATGGAGGTCTAACTTGCTTCAGTATCCGAAACACGATTGCGAACCGTGAAGTTCAAAAGATTGTTCTTGTTTCATTTTGACGTTTATATTTCTCGTGCAAATATTTAACACAGTTTTTTTGGGCGGATTGACGAACAAATTTGTTAAGGAAGCAGAGAAAATTGTAAATGGGAAATTAATTTTGACTCTTCAAAAAACTTGCGACTTGAAGAAATCCTTCTACACATCAAAGTACGTGCACCAGAACAGAATAGGTTATGCGGAGGACCCTGCAAATGAAAATCCACCCAGTGTGTTAAACGAAGTTCTTGAATAAAACGATATTTAAGTTTCCCCCTCTGTGCCGAAAGCACTAGTGGAGTTTAAACAAAACAATTATTTATTTATATAAAACAATTATTTATTTATATAAAAAATATATACAAATATTGTAATTTGTTTTAGCTTAAGGCCTTTCACGCGCGTCCTGTCCACTGAATTTTCCATATTTATTAAAGAATTAAAAACGTGTTCATCAACTCTGTGATTTGATAAATAAAAACGGAATTTCACGCCAAACACACAAATTGACTGCGAATATTTTAAAAGATTCCATCAAAAATAAAAGATGCCCTAAAAAATAACGGTAATTGTCACGGCCGAACTTGTATTGCACAAGAAATACGAGTTGGCCAGGGGACCAAAATGCGAATTAAAGCGATTTTTTCAAGGCCGACCGACCGACAGTTTGTTACGAATTACTGAAATTTTCGAATTAAAGGTGTACGAATTAAAGCGATTCTACTCTAATTACACTTTTACATTAAATTATTTCCGATGTTTTTTTGAGACTTGCGAACGGTGTCATAGGAAAACTTGAACGTTTTTTACATACAAATCCAGAAAAAGTGAATTCATGAAATTTGACGCACTACGTGAGTTTCTTATGGAGGGTCACATATAAAGATTTTTATTTTATTGCAAGTAAAGATATTATAATCGGTAAAAATTCGCGTAAAAGGGTTGTCTCGGCTGAAGGAATGAATGATTGGACTAAAATATCCAGCATTGAAATATAAGCTGATTGATTAAAAATGTCACGTTTAGCATTTTCCTGCGGTTTTGTAGGGTGGGTTCTGCATGAAGACTATACCGAGTAACTATTTCGATAAAAAATTCCTTAAACAAAATACGAAAAACCCTTTTCTAACTGACTCCATTTTGTTGCAGTGTACATTATATTGAGGATCCCAAATTGTTGAGTCCTTCTCTCTCTATATGCTTCTTAGTTCTTCAATTAATTTTCTTTGCACGCTTTAATTTTTTTTCCCTTTTATAAATTTTTTTATAAAAAAAAAAAAATTTGTTATCAAAGTCAGAGATGAAAGCAAATTTATCGAAGCGGTCTCAAACTTTTGTATTGCGAACCGTGTTGGGACTAACATTAGGCCATGTTTGCAGAGGCTATAACAAGTTTTCAGGGCACAACATATTTATTACTCGTTTGAACTACTAACATTTTTCCTCGGCTGTTTCTGATGCACTCCCAACAGCCGGCGACAAAATTTCATGAGTTGCACTTCAATTTCAATTTGCAAAATTGTTTGTGAAATTGTGAAAAAATTAGCCGAATTAGTTTTTCCAGTGTCTGAGATCCAATCCCATACATGTTTGGAGATCGCAAACAACGAAATACACTCCCATACAGAAGCTGCAAAATGTTGTGGCTGCAACATGTTGGTGCTACCCCGATCTGGTGGCTCCTCTAATAAAGCAAAAAAAAAATAAAAAAAATAAGCGTTTATCAGTTTCATATTCAATATCAAGGTGATTTTATAAATTTTCTTGTCCACACCACGGCTTGGATGATGTAGTCTTGTGAAACCGCGTTTAGCGTCAAACGGAGAAAAAAAGAGATGGAAATTAAACAGAAAAACGCAAAAAACCAACGACATTTTGTCGAAATTTAGTTTATGAATTTTTAACACGCATTTTAATTTAAATATCACGTTTAGCCAAAGATGCTGCCCGCGCGCCTGCCGCTCGTTGGCTGCTGCCAATTCATTTATTTATGTTTTTATTAAATTTTCAAATGATTTTAATTTAAATAGTCAAATGGTTAATTTCGTATTTAATCTTTACATGATATCAAAACACCTGTTGTTGTGTTGTGTTGTTGTATAAATTTAAATTTTGCCTGCAGACAAAAAGTATTCAACAAATTATTGGCTGTTGCAAAAGAAATTGTAATTCTCGTACTCTTCTACAATAACAGCGGAAAAGCGAAACTAAGAAAGAAACAAAACGAATGGGTTTGTTGGGATGGGTGCGAGTGTGCGGTTTTTTTTAACGAACTTTGCGTTCATTTTCAATCCTCCCAGTGACCGCTTATCAATTACGTTTATGACAGCGTTTAGGCGGTCATATTTTGGTCATATTGAGCGCGTTGTGGCGATTTGTGAGTATCTGCTTAATTGATCTTTAACTCAGTGTTCAGTTTCTTAATTTGCAATTTCCTCGTATTTATCTTTAGGAGGAGAAACTTGACCACAACTATTTTGGACAGTTTTAATGAATTGCAATTGCAAATAGTGATTTGTTATGCGAAATATGCCATTGGACTGAACTTCTCTCTTATTTAAGGAAGACACTTGAGTGAATATTAATATTACTCTTGTGGCTGCAAATATAAATTACGAAAGTATTTTATTTTCTTATGGAAAATATTGCAAAAATTTAGAAACTCTGGATCTTCTTAAGTGGGAATAATGTGGTTTTTGGCTGGAGGACGGCATCTGCCAAATGTTATGCCAATATAAGTCCAAGTTCTATTGAAAATTTTACTTTTATACTGCCCACTAGAAGCAGATATTTTCCTGGCATGTTCCTAGTATGAGCGCTCTTATTCTGGCCTTGGTCCTTGGCTGAGGTTCCTACATCGGTTGAAACACTCTGACTTAAACATAAAAACGCTAGAAGGAACGGTATTTTTTCAGTGATCCAAATGTCCCCGAGGTGCTCTTTTCTTGCAGCAGATTTTTGTTGTTCGTAAGAACTAGATGGTGACGAAGGTCTGATGTTCTTTTGGGATATCAACTCAGATGCCTCGATTGTCTCCACTGTCTAGTAAATTACTGGCAGAGGATTATAAAGCCCGAGCTTTCGACCAAGTGTCATCTACTTAAGCCCGGTAGGTCCAATTGGGGCGGTGATAAGCCATTCACAATTAGATTAGCCAAAAAGGCAGGGGCCCATTTGTCCACATTAGATCTTTAGTCCTAACATAGGCAGTGATGTGTTCTAATGATAGGAATGTAGGAGCTTGCGGGGCCTGCACCAAATGTTAATTGGCAAAACCGAGACCAAGAAGCCGAGCTACTCCGTATGATGGAAAAGCTTTTTCTGTGGCTTAAGCCTAAAATTGCAGAAAGAAACGTTGTGACCTCGTCATTGTGCTCGGGGGTCTAAATGTCTCCAGGGTATTGTTGTCTTGCAACAGGTACCTGTTAAAATAAGGAACTGAATGATGGGAAGCATAAAGCCAGTTTTGTTAACACCTGTTTTTTGTTTTTGGACTCGGGGCTACCAAGCTTGATGCTTTGACTTCCCTCATATGTATTTGGAATTGATGGCAGCAGGGATTACAAAAATAGAACTCGGGAGTAAGTGATGTGAAATGTATCACCTTAAATTGCCATCTGCGTGGCCTCACAAGCAGCATGAAGATTGTGATGAGCCATTTACACGTCATCCTCCTGAACTTGGTTCACCGTTAGATTAGGGCGGAAGGCAGGTACCTAGCCCCTTCAGCGAACACACATCATGGAATATGGTCGTTGAACGTCACGAAGTCCCGAAGAAAAGTTTTTCGAATTGTGATCTGCCGAAAGAAAATTATTGTTTAGCGCGCCCTATGACACGTCGCTATCATTGATCTCTCACGTTACTGTCACGGAGAAATGATAACAAGTTATTTCATACCTCAATTAGCTGGTATTATTGATTGTTTCCAATTTATACGCTGCCATGCGTCTTACAGTGCGCTTCACAAATTAGTTTAAACTCTTTAAGAACGAGTAATTTGATGCAATTAGATAAAACTTATTACCTGGAGATCAACATTTGACCGCAAGTGCTGCGACAAGTCCGTAAGATACATACATGTCTATATGCTGAAGTTACGCAGCAAAACACCAATTTGCCATTGACTTCACACGCTGACCACATTTGAGTGTTAGTTCGATTGGAGAGTCATCAATGAATGAGAATAAAATGAATTCTTTCCCATTGCTGTGATAACGAATAAAATGGACTGAGAGGTTAAGTAAAATCTTTTAAACTTTTACATACGCCTTAAAAGTTGTTGGATAAAACAGATTTTGATATCAATAACTTAGTCGGCAATTGCCGCCTCAGCTCTAACTTGCACATTGTGCAAAAACCGGCTATAGTGGTGGTTCTGGCCCCAAGCAGACTAAGTCTACCGGTCAGAAAATATCTGCCCTAACACCACAAAATACTACATCATAAACTTGCCAGCCTTGTCAGCCACACGACCAAAATCATATGTAAGCGTTCATGATATACATCCTATTGGCAGTTTATTTATTATAATATTAAATATAAAATAATATATTTGGTTGAAAGTCCGTCAGCTGTAATAAAACATGTTGCATAAAAACTTGCAGTTACGAGAAATGCAAGAATTTTATCAATTTCTACAGGTTTGTCTACAGGTTTGTATTTTTAACAATCTATATTCATATATTGTAACGAAGTATTTGGGCACCATTTTCCTATGCGCCCATAGATGTCGCTGCATTTTAAGTTGCATGCGGTTTCGTTCTTTGTTGTCGTGGATTGTGTAAAAACGCCTACTTGAGCGGTTATTGCTTTAGTCTGTTTACGAACCACATACAACACACATTGTAATAAAGTGGGCACGAGATCCGTTTAAAAAAATGCTGTTTGAAAACATTGGGCCCATTAAGCCCACTTCAGTTCCTTGCCAGTAGCCTTTTGAACGTTTTCTATTAGCAACTTTTGGATATCATTTTCTCAAGCAATATAGACTGGGGCACACAGACTCCGTCATGTGTTGTCCGTCGCCTTTTTCAACTGACAACTAAGTAAAAAAATAGGGTTTGTTATGGGCAACGTATCAAAGTTGGCAACTTTTAACTTGGACAGCTTTCAGTCAATTTTCACACAACTTGAGCATCGAAGTAAAATGTACAAAACATTTTAAAAAAGAATTTCCAAACCAGTCTGGAATCATTAGGCTCACCTAGACATTCCAATAATAAAAAAAAGGTCCCAGGCACCTTGCACGAATAGTGCAAAAAGAATAGCTACCCTACCACGCTATTAAAACATTAAATCATCAGACTTTACTTACTTACTTTACTTTTTAATACATGTAGTATTAAATGCTTTGTACTTTTGTGATCAACTGTGGAAGCTTGTGTTTTACATGTGATTTTGCTCAGGCTGTTCTGGTTCTGGGAATATAAAAGTTATATGTATGTATGTACATATTTTAAGAGAGTGGATATTGCTAATAAGGACTGATTTTATCTCACAATCAGTAAAACTGATTTAATATTGCTTTGCCGCTAAGCGAAAGGACACTGTGTGCGTCTAGCAAATTGCATGCAGAATGTCCTAGAAAAAGTAAATCACCCAACAGAAGCTAATTATTTCTCCTGCACCTAAGAAGCTTCGTCTAAAAATGCCCTTAGTCGCACAATCACCGGCACTTTGCATTGAACAGACTGTGTGTTGACTACCCAAAGACCCACTGAGAATTCAATAAGTTGCCAGATTTCTTAAAATCAATAAATAGAATTTCATTAAATAGAATTTTAATACGAAACTTGGAAGAACTGCTGGCGAAAACACTTCCTTCGTACGAATACTGTACAATTATACTTTCACTAAAACGGACAAAGTATAACCGCAAATTTTTTAGCCATATTTTTTCTTCTTTCCTTTTTGTGCGGAAAAAAATAAAAACTCACTCTTGAATCGAAAAATTTGCAACAAAAAAATGTAAGTTGACAAAACGAGGCTCAGTCAGTTGAACTGATAACTTTCAATATTGAAAGCTGAAAGTCCCTAATACGCACTCGATGAATCGTCGCTGTTCAGTCGTCTGTCAAAAAGTAGATTCAGTGTAACTGTATGCGGCAGGTTGCGCAGCACAACGCATCAAACGCTTGAACGCAAACAATCCGGCAGAGCAGATCAACTTCGCACTTTTTTAAGCATCATTCAAAGCGATCAGCTGTTTCTTCAGTTGAACTGCAATTTAATCAATTTTATTCTGGATCATTTCGTTTTAGTTGTAGCAAATTTGTGTGCAAAACCATTCAACAAATTCCCTAAAAGCCACAATTTCACCATCTTTTATTTAAATTAACATTTTCACACGCCAGCTGATTATTGTTTTGGCGCAAGAAGCATCGCGTGTAACTTTAAATAAAGAAGACTTTCAGCTTAAAATGATGTAACTCGTGCTTCGTGCTTCGTGCTAAAAATCTTTGTTAATATAATAGAGAGCTGTAGGCAAAACGTCAAGATTTGACAAGCCGGAAGTGTGAGTGCGTTCATGTCCCACTTTGTTTTTTTTTTTTTGTGAACCATTCAAGTCATCTTTATGAAATTTAACTTGACGGTGGTGGAAAAGCAAATGGATACTGGGGACGGAGCTTCCGAAATTGGCCACACCGGCATTATATAGAGTAAACAAAGAATTGCCGGAATTATTTTTCTTAAAACAAATATTGGAAAGTTGTTCATTCGAGTAGAACTTTACAATATCTCAAAAGCGTGTTTGCAGTTGGAGTTACTCGCCGTTTTTATAGTTTTGGAGAAAATTTTTTCAAAAAATTGTCTGCTTTTTTAGCCTGGGCTCGACTTTTTAGTCGACCGCTATTACCAAATACCGGTCGTTTTAATAAGATGATTTAAAATAGATTTTAAACAATTTTTAATTTTAATTTTCCTTTAAAAAGTTACACATGTTTTAAATGGGAAGTATGTTGCCAAAAAGTTATCAAGTGCATACAAAATTTCCGGGACATGAGGGGCATAGAGGAAGTGGTATTTTCATTCCACCCACTTCATCATTTGGCTTCAGCAGAAGTCCCGGAAAGGAGAGATAGACAAATGGGTGACAATCGTCGTGGGAAAATATCGGATCTATACAGATGAACTTAAACATTCCAAAAAGCTTCTTAGCTAAAAAATAGAAGAGCCTGAAACTGAGTAGATAGAAGGAGCCTGTGGGGTCATAGGACGTTTTGTCTGTCACCTCTACAGAGTGCGTCTATTCCACACAGACTCATGCAGTTCTTGGAGGATGAGGAGTCAATGGATCACTTGATTACAGGCTAACATTCCGTTTGAAGTGCTGGTCCGGTTCCTTGACGTATAAAACTCTTGAAGGGAAGGTGAAGCCAATGGATGAGTGACGGTCGCAGTGCGAGTCGTGTTGGATCGTGTTGGGCTAGACCCCACTGTCATTCATTCATTCAAAAGTTGGTAAATTTTTAAAGACCAGCTGCTTTAAGTGCAATCGAAGAAAATTTGTGAGTCCCCCAAAGAAGACATTTTTCCGAAAATGAAATTTTTTCGCTGTGAGAACTTGCGTGTTGGTGTAGAACTCTTCCCACTTCATACCCATTCCGCTCACGTACTTCTGATGCAACTAGAAATTAGAGTGATACGAACCTTTTCTTCCGGCAATTATTATGGCGAAATAAAAGAAAACACCTTTTTGTTTTTATATTTTATATACAATATATTTATTTTTTTACTAGATTTTTTTCCACAATTTTAATAAACATTTATTTCTTATTACCCAAATGGTTTTATTATTCAACGTGTTGATTTCATTATTATTATTCCCACTTTTCACTAAATATTATTTCCTGTTAACGCTATAAACATTATTATAAGATTTGGTTTTTATGAATTTCTCAACTCATCTGAAAGTTGATGTCACATTGTCGAGATTAACTTTCGCTATTTTAAGAAAGTGAGTGAATAAAATCGATACGGGTGAATCTTCAGTGAATAGTGAGTGAGTGATGAATTTATAAAAATTTTTTTGGTTTTTGTTGGTGTCTCTATTACTTTTTACATTAATGTTAATTTAACACATTTAGCCAGATTCCTTCGTTTTAGTGAATATTTTCTTTTTTCATTTTGGGCATAAAAATTAGGATGAAAGTTTATGGGGGTGAAGGATTTTTTAGTTTGAGTTTTTCTTATGTCCTAGAGAATCCTTGATTGTTGGCTACTTTGGTTTCTGTTAAATTTATTATTGGTTTTTTTTATAATTCTTTTCTCTATAAATTTTCTCTTTTATATTAAAATTGTAATTGAATATTATTTTTCTAATGGTCAATTGGTTTTTTTTTTTGTGTTTTACTTTTAGTATAAAGTCAAGTTTTAAAAACTTTATCATCGACATTGAATTCAAGTTTCTAATACATGACCATCGTAAGGTTTTCTCTATGGGTTTTGCAATGCAATTGCAATTTCTCTCTTAACATTTAGTTGTCTTAACATTCAAAGTGCTAAATATTCCACGTGTTTTTAGTATTTACAAACTTCTTTAATTTTTGTTTATTGTTGTTGCATTCACTGTAGTCTAAAGAAAAGCTCTTTAAAAAGCCCGATTTTGAGTGCTTGAAGATCTTTGAGGGTATAGAAGATTTCTCTTGACTTGGCAATGCCACATCCTTTGTGGCTGCAAAGGTCATGGTAGAGGTTGGCGGGAGAGTACTTTTGCGACTGGGAGACTAGTCAGAAGTAGTTTTGCTCTCTCTGCACACAACGAACACACTATTGCCGGCACAAAAGGATCTGGCACCCGAGAGTTTAGCAGGTGAGTTGATTGTTTGTCAATGCTGCTGCGAAGTGCTCTTCTAATACTCTGCATGGCATCAAACCAGCCTTACAGCGCATATGAACTTTTTACTGAAACAAGCTTTCAAGCTGTGGCACAAAACATGGGCTTTTAAAGAGCTTTTGTGTAATTTTTCTTTTTGATTTTTACTTATTAGTTATGATCAGCTATTTGTTATTTAATTTCTTTGGTTGATTTTTGTTATACATACATATATTTTTGCAAAGAAATTAATCATTTTTAAACAGATATGTTTTTGTAGTTTTGTAGAAAATTTTATCATTTGTTAAAAAAAAGTAGGACAAAAAACAATTCAAACAATCTAAAACTTTTTTTAATGTTAACTAATTTCTTATACAACCCACTTAAATATTAAATGAAGATGAATTACAATCTTTGGCAATATTTTATGAAGCAAATGTTCTATGGAACTGTTTCTCCTAAAATTGGTCAAACAGTTTTAGCTGAGAGATCAGGCGAGGTTTTTGTTCATTAATTGTTTGTTAAAAAAATCATTTTAATTCGCTCCAGGTTGTGATAATTTGCTTTTGACGTTTACAAAGCGAAAGCGGGAGTTTTCTGTATTTTCACTACATCACACCTTAAATAATACAGATCTTTAGGAAACTTTCAGTGGCGGCCGCGAAAATTTTTCAACTGGGCGCCGGTGTGCCGTGAATGTTCAACCGTTAAGACTTTTTTATATAAATACATGTTTCAAGGAATAAATTAATGTTGCAGTCAATTTTAGTGGTTCTTAAGAAAAATGGGTAACCGATAATTACGGTAGAAATGTTGGGTGGATGCAAGTCCAAGAAAATATTTTCCTGGCAAGGCCAAACTTGGGCCCGAAAATAATTCTAATGAAACGAATAGTTCTGAAGGTTTTGTATTTGAAGTGACCACATTTTCCTAGATTACCATGTTTTACGATCTGTACCGATAGAATTAGTGCTTTAATATATTTATTCTTTCCCGAATTTAGACTAAAAATAGACAATAGAACTAAACAGCAACATTTGGGGATTGGCTTTTAGAAAAGGTTGTTGCGTTTTTGTTATTTATAGGTGGTTTCACAGACCTTAACTACGGGATTGTGATGGCATTATGAAGAGTCATGACATGTATTCAGAATTATTCTACTACATAAAAGGCCTGCAAAAAAGTTCCATACTTTGAAGAATTGGGAAGTGGAAGTTAATTCATGTATAATTTTTTAATAATCATTTGATTGATTGACGCGACTGATATTTTAGGACGCGACAATAATCGAGCAATCCGGTTCCATGAAATGTAAAATCAGCTTTTGATAAGACAAAAAAATGCATTAAAGCCTAGAAGATGATTAAAGGAATTGCAATTTAACAAAAAAAAAAATATTCAGAACTAAATGTTCAATTTTGTCATTCTTGTCCCGCAAATGAAGCTGTTCATATTTCCTTCAAATATGAAATCTTATTAAATTAACATGATTCCCGGACTAAGACAAATTATTCGCATTATGAAAGTGATTTCATTAGACATTAAGATAAAGATTTTTGCTTCCATTCACATATTTGTAAAATATTTTTTTAAATGTCTCAGCTGTTTGTGATATTCAACCAATTTTAGAGGAAATATCTTCTGCCGTACATTCTGCAACAGTGACGAGTCTTAGCAGTTTTTGCGAGTGGTGGCAAGTGGCAAGTGGCAAATGGCAAGAGAATATTTAGTTAGAGCAGCCCTTTTTTGTACACGCACCCTGTGTTTGAAATCCACTATCACAATTGTTTTCGTCATGACTTTACACACAGCCTGTAGTGCGATAAAGCTCTTGATTTTCCGAGCTACTGTGTACGTGTAACTCAAACAATTGGGCAAAGCAAAGAACAGTTATACCGCGTGCTCAATTTTGACCATGTCAGAACTGAATCCAATTAAAGCCATTGCAAGTTTTTTAGTTACGATAAAACAAACATTTTTTTTTACATAATCAGCTGATTAGAAATGGCACTTTTTTCATTTTTGATGGCTTCTAAGCCAGTAGCCGGCTCAATTTGATTTTGATTACAATAATTAAGCTGTTTTTAAAAAGAACCGGCTTTAGAGTTTGACTACTCAACTGAATTTATATTCTAGACGTAAATTCCACCCCTAATAAATATTGCAACAAAAAAAATTAATACACAATAATATATTTCCAAAGGTACTTTTTGAAAAAGTATTGAAAATTCGTATTATATAAAATAAATATGACTCAAAAGAGTGACTTTTAAAAAAGTACTTTTCAAAAAGTACAATAACAGTTTTAAAAAACACCTTTCCAAATTTTTAATTAAATAAAAAACACTATTTTAAAAAGGCAAATTTAAAATGAAGTTACTTTTAGAAAAGTATGTTTTATGAGAGAACCATTAAAAAAAGGTAAATTATTTAAAAGTACCTTTTTGAAAAGTGTCTTTTAAGAAGTTAAACGTTGAGAAAAGGATGTTTTAAAAGAGTGTCTATGTAACTATTAAAAAATTATGTCAAAAGAATACCTTTTAGGAAAACACCCTTTGGAAAAGTATGTTTTCAAATTGTGTGCTTTAGAAAAGTCTCGTTTAAAACTCCCGACAAAAAACTTCTTTTTACAAATTTACCTGTTAAAAAGTACCTTTGAAAATAAATGCTTTCATTTAGAAATATAAACGGCACATTTTTAAGAACTATCTTTCGAATAAGTAACTCTTAAAAAGGCACCTTTCAAAAAGTACCTACCAAAAATAACTTTTCGAAAAAGTACTTATTGAGAAGTATTTTTGAAAAAAATAAGTTTTTAAAAAACACCTTTTAAAAAGGCGCCTTTCAAAAAATAATAAACTGCGTAAAACAGTACCTTTTGATAAAATATTTTAAAAAATTCTCTTAATATTTAAGTTTTTAAGCCGCATATAAAGAAAATTGTCTTGCAAATCAATACCTCTTAGAAACGCACCTTTAAAAAAAGTACCTATGAAATAGTTCCTTTGAAAAACTGCCTAATAAAAAGTAGCTCTCAAAAAGTAATTTTCAAGCAGGAAACTTTTAGAAAAGTACATTTTAAAAAAGTTGCTTTTAAAAAAATACATTTTGAAGAAGAGCCTTTAGAAGAATTCATTTTATAAAACCAAGCTTTAAAAAATACCTATTGAAAAGTAGCTTTTAGAAAGTAGGTCTTAAAAGTACCTTTTTAGGAAAATGTATTTTGAAAAATTACACTTTGTCTGGTGCCGCGAACAGGACTCTTTTCAGTTCTGACATTTATGCATTTAGGTTTTTGTCGCGGTAAAGCGTCTGGTAATTTGATATTAACGACAGGGTGTACTCGCATAAAAATTCATTATGAATCCTTTTGTGTTCGACACATTGTGTTCACAAATTGCCCAATGACGCAACATTCATTGTGTTGTCTAAATTGGATTTTTATATTCTGACACACATCCACACACACACACACAAACACACATACACACTCGTTTGTATGTGTGTGTGTACATGTTCAAAATGAGGTTTCGTTTCATATAAAGTTTTGTTGTTCTGGCTGCCTTTTGGATGTCACTGTTGGATGTAGATTTAAATAAAGTGGCTCAAGCGGCTGCTTTTTTGTTGCGTTATTCAAATGATATATATAAAAGTATGTATTCTGATAATTCAGATTAGCTGTGTAACAGGAAGGTGTAATACTTGATCTTCTGCTTGAATGTCGATGGCTGTTTATTGTACGATTATCTGGATGAGTTTGACGGTTTCTATTTGGTGCAAATTCAGTGAAAAACTTCTTTTTAGTATTTTTTCCCCTCCCACCAAATACTTCTTAACTAGACGACTACACAGACTTACGGTACTACAGACACATTTGATTGCTGGTGATTCTTAAAGTCCTTTGATTTTTGTTTTTTATTTTAAAAACCCTGTATTTTTTCTTATTACAATTTAATTAACACACTTTAATTTTGTGAATCTATTGTGGTTTTCACCATCTTTTTCAACATTTATGTATCTGATAACGTGCGTTTTCAAATCGATTCTTTATCACTTACATTTACATATTTATGTTTTCGAGATTTCTTATACCATTTTGTGGTTGTGATTGTGGTTTTCACCATCTTTTTCAACATTTATGTATCTGATAACGTGCGTTTTCAAATCGATTCTTTATCACTTACATTTACATATTTATGTTTTCGAGATTTCTTATACCATTTATATGTACCTTGAGTGTTTTTGTATTTATTGGAAACTTCAAGGAGTTCAATTATAAAAGATAAAAATTAAAGTATGAAAGCGAACCAAGGAGAGAGACATCAGCCTCAAAATAAAAAATAAGTATCGGGTGTTTTTTTTTTAGCTGCATGAGAACTAATAATATCGATGACTCTGATGTGACAGTTGCGAATGACGAATTGCGTTGACATTTCTGTTCAATAAGGTTTGGCGCTTTCCAGTGGAAATTTCCTTTGAAAGAAATATATTTGTTCACAAGAGCATTTTGTTCATTTCTTTATTTGAAGTTCTCAAGGCCTTCAAAACACACCCGCTACAAGCAGATACATATTTATTAAAAACAAAACTGAAGAAGAAAAACGGAACTTAAAAAGAGGAAGAATTTAGTTACTAAATAACGGTGCTATGTAGAATTGTATACAAAAGCTGGTTGGCTGTTGAAGGTAAAACTGATCAAGTATCTTCATATGAGCGCTTGTTTCTTTATTGCTGAGTGAGAGAAAGCAAGAAGTGCTGTTGTTCGCGGTTTGTGATCTCCTCTTTGGAAGTGTCGTTTTCTCAAAGTGTAGTGCATGAAACCAATTGATTCTGGATACTTTTTGAATATGAATTTCGTTTGTGAGTGCAAGATGTGTTACATATATGTATATACAAACGCTAATAATTCTCATTTGGTTTGCAATAGGCCCTAACGCTGTAGCAGACTGTACCGTCTGCCCAGTGGATTTATTTTCCTATACTTTTTCCAGGTGAGATTAAGTGTTAGAATGTGTGATTGTTTTTAAGTCTTAGTAATGGAAATCATGATGTCAAAACGGGCAGTCGTGGTCTTAGCAAATATGTCTTCACAGGTTTGTTGAAAACGCTGCAAGCCTTAACAGTATGTAGAGCTTACAAATATATACTAAAGATCTGTCTGACTAGTGCGTAGGGACGCAATGCCTTCTGCCGCTTTATATACAAAATTGCTGACTCAGATCTTAACCACCATTTGATATAAAAGGGAATACTCTTTATTCAGGTCAACCCTTCATGCTGGAAGGGAATTTTAGAAATTTTTAATTTGCACTTGCAACGACATGGCAACGATATTTAGGAACAATTTTGGTTTTTATGCGTTTGAGGGATTTAAACAGGCCCCAAAATACTATTCGTTATATGAAACAAGTGAAAAAAACCTCCACAAAGGAAATTACAATCAGACCGCAGGCTTTTAATGAAATTGCCAAAATATAAATGAAATCGATCATAAAAATAGTATTTCAATTTGAACGGATTTTTCATAAAACGAGGGGAATATTTTTATTTGTTTTTATTGTATTTTAACGACAGGTTGAACTCCGCCCTTAAGTTGAAAGTAAGCGCAAGTGTGTTGCCATATGCTGACACTTTTTCGATAACAGTTTTATAGCAAATTTACAATTTTTAAATAATAATTTGACTTATTTTGCATAAAATACGTATGAAAAGTACTTCTTATTCACTATCACCATTTGATAGGGTGATCTTTTTTTCACTTTCATTTAAATTAAATATTCATAGTTGTAAAATAATTCTCTATATAAAAAATCATGTGCAACTGATTTCGATATTTAAGCGCAGACGTATTTTAGTTTTTTGAAGCGAAATGAAGTGGGACTACCTTTTATGAATTTGCCTGGAATATTGATGCCGTTTAATAAAGACTGTAAAAACAGTCAATAGTAATATTTATTGCCAACTATTGCTTTGTAAATTTGGGAATGTAATGTTTATGGCAACTAAGAATTTTCAGATATTTAATTTTTACTTGTATCTAGAACAATTTTTGCAACTTTTCTTTTGGATGACATTTTTTAATGAATTTCAACCTTCACAAGAAATTTCAATATTAATGTGATCTATTTTGATTAAATATTTTGTTCATAAGTACGTTTTCAAAAATTTCAAGGACCTACTTTTGTGTGTAAGTGTAGCATAAGCAATCGGCTTAAAAATGCTTAAACGCAATAAAAGGGTAGAAGTTCAGTTATTAATTTTCCACTGACTTCTATTATATTTAGATTTAATACTTAAAAAAAAATAATACGGGGCTTGGCGATTGAAGTGCTACCATCTACATGTTGGCAGTACTGGCAAGCTTTGCCAAACTCAGACCAGAGGCAGCTATTTACATATATTGCCTACAAGCATTTGCATCTGACTTTTATAGAACCAACGTTATTCGTAATAGTGCGCTTTCAATATATCGTTCGTGAGCTGAGCCATCTCAAACTGAGTAAAATGTTTATGTACTCCAACTTGAATCACACGTGGTCGTAGTACAACTACGGCCAAAGAACTGAAAATGGCCCAACGAAGCATCTGGCGCATATTCAAAACTGAGCTCAAGGTATTGTATATCCTGGCAAGTTCCAAAATGCACACAGCCCTACACCAAAGCAAGCAAATTGTAGAGTTGAAAGAGCAAAGCAGTTGTCCTTCGTGTTCTGTGATAATTTCTTTTTTTAAAAAGCTGTTCAGTGGAAAATTTCCTATAACTTTTGGAAAAGATGCTGCCACACTTTAAGTGCAATCAAATAACAGTTATTTCTAACTGAAACATTAAAAGCTTAATTAAATACGACTCAAATTTAAATGAGTTCACTTTCATTTAATTATTATTTTTTATTTAAATACGAAACCAAGACGAGAACGTGCGAATGTTTCGCAATGTTTCTAAATAGATTTCTAAAAAGAATTGGCACAAGTATTTTGGGAGCATTTCCTAACCCACCGATTCAGATTGGTTTTAAGGCCGCTGCGAAATTCACTTTCACACAGTTGCTCTTTTCAAACTATAAAAATGGATTTGAAATACTGGGCCGATTTGACTACAATCTACTCTTAACGGAGTAAGTAACTCGGGCAAGGATAAGGATTATACCACCTACAATTGTGTTGACGTCCAAATATCAGAGACGATGATACGAATATAAGGTGAGGAATACTACAAATAATTTATAAAACATTTAGAAATCGGGTTGGGTGTGCTCTTCCTAGGGGTGCTGTCCTATTAAACATGGACCACTTTCAATAATGTAAAATTATTTGACGAGGCTCATCTGGTGGATAAAATTAATACTGAAATATCTTTGCGAAAAGGATACATTCTTCAACAAATTGTTTCTTGCTGATACATGTTCCATGTTGCGAAAGATTTTGCCACAGAAACTTTAATGCTGCTCTTTTTGACTTTGTCAAATTTACTGTCTTCAATAAAATTAATAATTGTTGCATTTTGCTCAAATTGAATTTGGGTACATTGTTTTAAGGAGTATAAGTTGGCGACACTGGTTGATCGGCGTTCATTTAAACTTGTGCCTTTCAGAACAATAGAAATTCTTAGAGACATCAGGCGTCTAAAGGATACTATGAACGAAAAATATCAGTCCAAGGGGCTAAAGTGTTGAAGGCGTATAGCCGCCGGGTTGTCATGCATTCGGGCAGGAAGTGATCGCAAACTAGTCTTTCCAATGGTCCAGTAAAAATTACAAAGCATAAAACGCTGAGGCGACTCCCGTGATCTTCTCATACAATTACCTTTACGAATAACAAACCGTGGAAAAGGAGGCCGGTACAATAAGAAATTAATATAGAAGAAATACCTCAAGATTGTTTTGAAACCCTTAAGGTACATTTAGGAGAACGTACGTACACTTAAGCTAACGTATGTACGTAGGTTCGTTTCTGAACATACCAAAACAGTGCAAACGCTTACCGAAATTAACTCTCACGTTGGCGGAATGTTGCAACCTGCATAAAATATATTTCTACGGCGCCGTTAAGTGACATTCGTACGCCAGTGCTGGCATTCATATGAATTAAGTACAAATGGGGCACATTTGCTCATTTTCGGTACTTTTGAATTGGTATCATTTTGGTTCATAAAAGTATAAATCGACTAATTATAATACAATAACAATAATAATGATTTAAGTAGTACGAAATAATAATAAGAACAAAAATAATTATAATAGTAACAAAAATAACAATTATAAAAATTTTAGTAATAAAATTCATATAATAATAATAATTTTAATAATAATAATGATAATGTAGAAATTACAATGTAAAAACTTTTAGTACTTTTTTCAATTTCATATGTACGAAAATAACTTACATTGCCCATCACTAGATTAAAAAGTTCCGAAAAAAGAGAACGAGAGAGTGCGAATGAGAGAATGTTTGTTACGTTTGTAAAGTTTCCATAACTGCACATACGTACGTACGTTAAAGTACGTTAAGTTGTTCTCACATCAACGTTCGCATAACGAGGCCTTTATGTACCCTTAATAGTTCGTTTCTGTCCGTTAAAAACAACTCAAAACTATTTCTCAAACTACACACACAGAGAAAAATTTAAATATGCTATTCAATTGTCAGGTAATAATTACAAGTAACTTAATAAATAGGATAACTGATTTTTAATTAAAGTACTAAACAAACGTTTAATTGCTATAAAATGTTTAAAAAGTTAATTCACTTAAAATCTCTAACTACTTTAATATACTCGTACATACACTTTAATACACAATACTGATGAATTCATGAGCTCCGTTTGCAGTCGTAACGTTTATCGAAATAAGACTTTTGGCATTAGTTGGCAGTACGATACGAGTGCCATCCAACTCTGATGATGATTTGTTTGTTACAAGTGTCAGTTCAAAGTCGTCAATTCACTGTGAGTGGTGACAGAGAACGTGGTTTCTCTACGGAAAAGGAGTGTCATCTTTAATATTTATAATCCAAGTTATAAATAGTTTCTATTTATTTGATTTAATGTGTTCATTAATATATATAAATGGGTTTTCAATTGGCGTGGGCAGATGTGGGCGGCCTGTCGACTAGTGAACAATCGGTGCAAATGATAAAACTTTGTTATCAAAACTTCTCTCTTATTTAAGGAAGACACTTGAGTGAATATTAAAATTACTCTTGTGGCTGCAAATATAAATTACTTAAGTATTTTATTTTCTTATGGAAAATATTGCAAAAATTTAGAAACTCTGGATCTTCTTAAGCGGGAATATTGTGTTTTGTGGCTGGGGGACAGCATCTGCCAAATGTTATGCCAATATAAGTCCAAGTTCTATTGAAAATTTTACTTTTATATTGCCCACTAGAAGCAGATATTTTCCTGGCATGTTCCTAGTATGAGCGCTCTTATTCTGGCTTTGGTCCTTGGCTGAGGTTCCTACATCGGTTGAAACACTCTGACTTAAACATAAAAACACTAGAAGGAACGGTATTTTTTCAGTGATCCAAATGTCCCCGAGGTGCTCTTTTCTTGCAACAGATTTTTGTTGTTCGTAAGAACTAGATGGTGACGAAGGTCTGATGTTCTTTTGGGGTATCAACTCAGATGCCTCGATTGTCTCCACTGTCTAGTAAATTACTGGCAGAGGATTATAAAGCCCGAGCTTTCGACCAAGTGTCATCTACTTAAGCCCGGTAGGTCCAATTGGGGCGGTGATAAGCCATTCACAATTAGATTAGCCAAAAAGAGGCAGGGGCCCATTTGTCCACATTAGATCTTTAGTCCTAACATAGGCAGTGATGTGTTCTAATGATAGGAATGTAGGAGCTTGCGCGGCCTTCACCAAATGTTAATTGGCAAAACGGAGACCAAGAAGCCGAGCTACTCCGTATGATGGAAAAGCTTTTTCTGTTGCTTAAGCCTAAAATTGCAGAAAGAAACGTTCTCATCAGTGTGCTCGGGGGTCTAAATGTCTCCAGGGTATTGTTGTCTTGCAACAGGTACCTGTTAAAATAAGGAACTGAATGATGGGAAGCATAAAGCCAGTTTTGTTAACACCTGTTTTTTGTTTTTGGACTCGGGGCTACCAAGCTTGATGCTTTGACTTCCCTCATATGTATTTGGAATTGATGGCAGCAGGGATTACAAAAATAGAACTCGGGAGTAAGTGATGTGAAATGTATCACCTTAAATTGCCATCTGCGTGACCTCACAAGCAGCATGAGGATGGTGGTGAGCCATTAACACGTCATCCTCGTGAACTTGGTTCACCGTTAGATTAGGGCGGAAGGCAGGTACCTAATCAAATCTGCATAATTCTACCGTTTGTGTCGCTTTTTGTATCTTAAAAACTTCTCCCCTTAAACGCTTCCTTTCGTTAACCCGACCCGTCAATGCCAGTTTGTAATATTATGCGAATTTCTGCCGCAGCGTTATATGGCTCTAGAGCATAAATCAGGCGGTATAGTTGGTGGCCACAGATCCAATTTAGACTAACAGAAGGTGGCGCTGCCACCCTTAGAGCCAAAAAAAAGTGTCTGCTTGGGGATGCATTAGAAGCTTCCGGATTTCATGTGGTTAGACAAATTCGTTCATCCAGAAACGAGTTTTGTCCGGGCTTTTGCTAAATAAATTTATGGGCCCCTTCAGCGAACACACATCATGGAATATGGTCGTTGAACGTCACGAAGTCCCGAAGAAAAGTTTTTCGAATTGTGATCTGCCGAAAGAAAATTATTGTTAGCGTTCATTGATCTCTCACGTTACTGTCACGGAGAAATGATAACAAGTTATTTCATACCTCAATTAGCTGGTATTATTGATTGTTTCCAATTTATACGCTGCCATGCGTCTTACAGTGCGCTTTACAAATTAGTTTAAACTCTTTAAGAACGAGTAATTTGATGCAATCAGATAAAACTTATTACCTGGAGATCAACATTTGACCGCAAGTGCTGCGACAAGTCCGTAAGATACATACATGTCTATATGCTGAAGTTACGCAGCAAAACACCAATTTGCCATTGACTTCACACGCTGACCACATTTGAGTGTTAGTTCGATTGGAGAGTCATCAATGAATGAGAATAAAATGAATTCTTTCCCATTGCTGTGATAACGAATAAAATGGACTGAGAGGTTAAGTAAAATCTTTTAAACTTTTACATACGCCTTAAAAGTTGTTGGATAAAACAGATTTTGATATCAATAACTTAGTCGGCAATTGCCGCCTCAGCTCTAACTTGCACATTGTGCAAAGACCGGCTATAGTGGTGGTTCTGGCCCCAAGCAGACTAAGTCTACCGGTCAGAAAATATCTGCCCTAACACCACAAAATACTACATCATAAACTTGCCAGCCTTGTCAGCCACACGACCAAAATCATATGTAAGCGTTCATGATATACAACCTATTGGCAGTTTATTTATTATAATATTAAATATAAAATAATATATTTGGTTGAAAGTCCGTCAGCTGTAATAAAACATGTTGCATAAAAACTTGCAGTTACGAGAAATGCAAGAATTTTCTCAATTTCTACAGATTTGTATTTTTAACAATCTATATTCATATATTGTAACGAAATATTTGAGCACAATTTTCCTATGCGCCCATAGATGTCGCTGCATTTTAAGTTGCATGCGGTTTCGTTCTTTGTTGTCGTGGATTGTGTAAAAACGCCTACTTGAGCGGTTATTGCTTTAGTCTGTTTACGAACCACATACAACACACATTGTAATAAAGTGGGCACGAGATCCGTTTAAAAAAATGCTGTTTGAAAACATTGGGCCCATTAAGCCCACTTCAGTTCCTTGCCAGTAGCCTTTTGAACGTTTTCTATTAGCAACTTTTGGATATCATTTTCTCAAGCAATATAGACTGGGGCACACAGACTCCGTCATGTGTTGTCCGTCGCCTTTTTCAACTGACAACTAAGTAAAAAAATAGGGTTTGTTATGGGCAACGTATCAAAGTTGGCAACTTTTAACTTGGACAGCTTTCAGTCAATTTTCACACAACTTGAGCATCGAAGTAAAATGTACAAAACATTTTAAAAAAGAATTTCCAAACCAGTCTGGAATCATTAGGCTCACCTAGACATTCCAATAATAAAAAAAAGGTCCCAGGCACCTTGCACGAATAGTGCAAAAAGAATAGCTACCCTACCACGCTATTAAAACATTAAATCATCAGACTTTACTTACTTACTTTACTTTTTAATACATGTAGTATTAAATGCTTTGTACTTTTGTGATCAACTGTGGAAGCTTGTGTTTTACATGTGATTTTGCTCAGGCTGTTCTGGTTCTGGGAATATAAAAGTTATATGTATGTATGTACATATTTTAAGAGAGTGGATATTGCTAATAAGGACTGATTTTATCTCACAATCAGTAAAACTGATTTAATATTGCTTTGCCGCTAAGCGAAAGGACACTGTGTGCGTCTAGCAAATTGCATGCAGAATGTCCTAGAAAAAGTAAATCACCCAACAGAAGCTAATTATTTCTCCTGCACCTAAGAAGCTTCGTCTAAAAATGCCCTTAGTCGCACAATCACCGGCACTTTGCATTGAACAGACTGTGTGTTGACTACCCAAAGACCCACTGAGAATTCAATAAGTTGCCAGATTTCTTAAAATCAATAAATAGAATTTCATTAAATAGAATTTTAATACGAAACTTGGAAGAACTGCTGGCGAAAACACTTCCTTCGTACGAATACTGTACAATTATACTTTCACTAAAACGGACAAAGTATAACCGCAAATTTTTTAGCCATATTTTTTCTTCTTTCCTTTTTGTGCGGAAAAAAATAAAAACTCACTCTTGAATCGAAAAATTTGCAACAAAAAAATGTAAGTTGACAAAACGAGGCTCAGTCAGTTGAACTGATAACTTTCAATATTGAAAGCTGAAAGTCCCTAATACGCACTCGATGAATCGTCGCTGTTCAGTCGTCTGTCAAAAAGTAGATTCAGTGTAACTGTATGCGGCAGGTTGCGCAGCACAACGCATCAAACGCTTGAACGCAAACAATCCGGCAGAGCAGATCAACTTCGCACTTTTTTAAGCATCATTCAAAGCGATCAGCTGTTTCTTCAGTTGAACTGCAATTTAATCAATTTTATTCTGGATCATTTCGTTTTAGTTGTAGCAAATTTGTGGCAAAAAAAAAATAAAACCATTCAACAAATTCCCTAAAAGCCACAATTTCACCATCTTTTATTTAAATTAACATTTTCACACGCCAGCTGATTATTGTTTTGGCGCAAGAAGCATCGCGTGTAACTTTAAATAAAGAAGACTTTCAGCTTAAAATGATGTAACTCGTGCTTCGTGCTTCGTGCTAAAAATCTTTGTTAATATAATAGAGAGCTGTAGGCAAAACGTCAAGATTTGACAAGCCGGAAGTGTGAGTGCGTTCATGTCCCACTTTGTTTTTTTTTTTTTGTGAACCATTCAAGTCATCTTTATGAAATTTAACTTGACGGTGGTGGAAAAGCAAATGGATACTGGGGACGGAGCTTCCGAAATTGGCCACACCGGCATTATATAGAGTAAACAAAGAATTGCCGGAATTATTTTTCTTAAAACAAATATTGGAAAGTTGTTCATTCGAGTAGAACTTTACAATATCTCAAAAGCGTGTTTGCAGTTGGAGTTACTCGCCGTTTTTATAGTTTTGGAGAAAATTTTTTCAAAAAATTGTCTGCTTTTTTAGCCTGGGCTCGACTTTTTAGTCGACCGCTATTACCAAATACCGGTCGTTTTAATAAGATGATTTAAAATAGATTTTAAACAATTTTTAATTTTAATTTTCCTTTAAAAAGTTACACATGTTTTAAATGGGAAGTATGTTGCCAAAAAGTTATCAAGTGCATACAAAATTTCCGGGACATGAGGGGCATAGAGGAAGTGGTATTTTCATTCCACCCACTTCATCATTTGGCTTCAGCAGAAGTCCCGGAAAGGAGAGATAGACAAATGGGTGACAATCGTCGTGGGAAAATATCGGATCTATACAGATGAACTTAAACATTCCAAAAAGCTTCTTAGCTAAAAAATAGAAGAGCCTGAAACTGAGTAGATAGAAGGAGCCTGTGGGGTCATAGGACGTTTTGTCTGTCACCTCTACAGAGTGCGTCTATTCCACACAGACTCATGCAGTTCTTGGAGGATGAGGAGTCAATGGATCACTTGATTACAGGCTAACATTCCGTTTGAAGTGCTGGTCCGGTTCCTTGACGTATAAAACTCTTGAAGGGAAGGTGAAGCCAATGGATGAGTGACGGTCGCAGTGCGAGTCGTGTTGGATCGTGTTGGGCTAGACCCCACTGTCATTCATTCATTCAAAAGTTGGTAAATTTTTAAAGACCAGCTGCTTTAAGTGCAATCGAAGAAAATTTGTGAGTCCCCCAAAGAAGACATTTTTCCGAAAATGAAATTTTTTCGCTGTGAGAACTTGCGTGTTGGTGTAGAACTCTTCCCACTTCATACCCATTCCGCTCACGTACTTCTGATGCAACTAGAAATTAGAGTGATACGAACCTTTTCTTCCGGCAATTATTATGGCGAAATAAAAGAAAACACCTTTTTGTTTTTATATTTTATATACAATATATTTATTTTTTTACTAGATTTTTTTCCACAATTTTAATAAACATTTATTTCTTATTACCCAAATGGTTTTATTATTCAACGTGTTGATTTCATTATTATTATTCCCACTTTTCACTAAATATTATTTCCTGTTAACGCTATAAACATTATTATAAGATTTGGTTTTTATGAATTTCTCAACTCATCTGAAAGTTGATGTCACATTGTCGAGATTAACTTTCGCTATTTTAAGAAAGTGAGTGAATAAAATCGATACGGGTGAATCTTCAGTGAATAGTGAGTGAGTGATGAATTTATAAAAATTTTTTTGGTTTTTGTTGGTGTCTCTATTACTTTTTACATTAATGTTAATTTAACACATTTAGCCAGATTCCTTCGTTTTAGTGAATATTTTCTTTTTTCATTTTGGGCATAAAAATTAGGATGAAAGTTTATGGGGGTGAAGGATTTTTTAGTTTGAGTTTTTCTTATGTCCTAGAGAATCCTTGATTGTTGGCTACTTTGGTTTCTGTTAAATTTATTATTGGTTTTTTTTATAATTCTTTTCTCTATAAATTTTCTCTTTTATATTAAAATTGTAATTGAATATTATTTTTCTAATGGTCAATTGGTTTTTTTTTTTGTGTTTTACTTTTAGTATAAAGTCAAGTTTTAAAAACTTTATCATCGACATTGAATTCAAGTTTCTAATACATGACCATCGTAAGGTTTTCTCTATGGGTTTTGCAATGCAATTGCAATTTCTCTCTTAACATTTAGTTGTCTTAACATTCAAAGTGCTAAATATTCCACGTGTTTTTAGTATTTACAAACTTCTTTAATTTTTGTTTATTGTTGTTGCATTCACTGTAGTCTAAAGAAAAGCTCTTTAAAAAGCCCGATTTTGAGTGCTTGAAGATCTTTGAGGGTATAGAAGATTTCTCTTGACTTGGCAATGCCACATCCTTTGTGGCTGCAAAGGTCATGGTAGAGGTTGGCGGGAGAGTACTTTTGCGACTGGGAGACTAGTCAGAAGTAGTTTTGCTCTCTCTGCACACAACGAACACACTATTGCCGGCACAAAAGGATCTGGCACCCGAGAGTTTAGCAGGTGAGTTGATTGTTTGTCAATGCTGCTGCGAAGTGCTCTTCTAATACTCTGCATGGCATCAAACCAGCCTTACAGCGCATATGAACTTTTTACTGAAACAAGCTTTCAAGCTGTGGCACAAAACATGGGCTTTTAAAGAGCTTTTGTGTAATTTTTCTTTTTGATTTTTACTTATTAGTTATGATCAGCTATTTGTTATTTAATTTCTTTGGTTGATTTTTGTTATACATACATATATTTTTGCAAAGAAATTAATCATTTTTAAACAGATATGTTTTTGTAGTTTTGTAGAAAATTTTATCATTTGTTAAAAAAAAGTAGGACAAAAAACAATTCAAACAATCTAAAACTTTTTTTAATGTTAACTAATTTCTTATACAACCCACTTAAATATTAAATGAAGATGAATTACAATCTTTGGCAATATTTTATGAAGCAAATGTTCTATGGAACTGTTTCTCCTAAAATTGGTCAAACAGTTTTAGCTGAGAGATCAGGCGAGGTTTTTGTTCATTAATTGTTTGTTAAAAAAATCATTTTAATTCGCTCCAGGTTGTGATAATTTGCTTTTGACGTTTACAAAGCGAAAGCGGGAGTTTTCTGTATTTTCACTACATCACACCTTAAATAATACAGATCTTTAGGAAACTTTCAGTGGCGGCCGCGAAAATTTTTCAACTGGGCGCCGGTGTGCCGTGAATGTTCAACCGTTAAGACTTTTTTATATAAATACATGTTTCAAGGAATAAATTAATGTTGCAGTCAATTTTAGTGGTTCTTAAGAAAAATGGGTAACCGATAATTACGGTAGAAATGTTGGGTGGATGCAAGTCCAAGAAAATATTTTCCTGGCAAGGCCAAACTTGGGCCCGAAAATAATTCTAATGAAACGAATAGTTCTGAAGGTTTTGTATTTGAAGTGACCACATTTTCCTAGATTACCATGTTTTACGATCTGTACCGATAGAATTAGTGCTTTAATATATTTATTCTTTCCCGAATTTAGACTAAAAATAGACAATAGAACTAAACAGCAACATTTGGGGATTGGCTTTTAGAAAAGGTTGTTGCGTTTTTGTTATTTATAGGTGGTTTCACAGACCTTAACTACGGGATTGTGATGGCATTATGAAGAGTCATGACATGTATTCAGAATTATTCTACTACATAAAAGGCCTGCAAAAAAGTTCCATACTTTGAAGAATTGGGAAGTGGAAGTTAATTCATGTATAATTTTTTAATAATCATTTGATTGATTGACGCGACTGATATTTTAGGACGCGACAATAATCGAGCAATCCGGTTCCATGAAATGTAAAATCAGCTTTTGATAAGACAAAAAAATGCATTAAAGCCTAGAAGATGATTAAAGGAATTGCAATTTAACAAAAAAAAAAATATTCAGAACTAAATGTTCAATTTTGTCATTCTTGTCCCGCAAATGAAGCTGTTCATATTTCCTTCAAATATGAAATCTTATTAAATTAACATGATTCCCGGACTAAGACAAATTATTCGCATTATGAAAGTGATTTCATTAGACATTAAGATAAAGATTTTTGCTTCCATTCACATATTTGTAAAATATTTTTTTAAATGTCTCAGCTGTTTGTGATATTCAACCAATTTTAGAGGAAATATCTTCTGCCGTACATTCTGCAACAGTGACGAGTCTTAGCAGTTTTTGCGAGTGGTGGCAAGTGGCAAGTGGCAAATGGCAAGAGAATATTTAGTTAGAGCAGCCCTTTTTTGTACACGCACCCTGTGTTTGAAATCCACTATCACAATTGTTTTCGTCATGACTTTACACACAGCCTGTAGTGCGATAAAGCTCTTGATTTTCCGAGCTACTGTGTACGTGTAACTCAAACAATTGGGCAAAGCAAAGAACAGTTATACCGCGTGCTCAATTTTGACCATGTCAGAACTGAATCCAATTAAAGCCATTGCAAGTTTTTTAGTTACGATAAAACAAACATTTTTTTTTACATAATCAGCTGATTAGAAATGGCACTTTTTTCATTTTTGATGGCTTCTAAGCCAGTAGCCGGCTCAATTTGATTTTGATTACAATAATTAAGCTGTTTTTAAAAAGAACCGGCTTTAGAGTTTGACTACTCAACTGAATTTATATTCTAGACGTAAATTCCACCCCTAATAAATATTGCAACAAAAAAAATTAATACACAATAATATATTTCCAAAGGTACTTTTTGAAAAAGTATTGAAAATTCGTATTATATAAAATAAATATGACTCAAAAGAGTGACTTTTAAAAAAGTACTTTTCAAAAAGTACAATAACAGTTTTAAAAAACACCTTTCCAAATTTTTAATTAAATAAAAAACACTATTTTAAAAAGGCAAATTTAAAATGAAGTTACTTTTAGAAAAGTATGTTTTATGAGAGAACCATTAAAAAAAGGTAAATTATTTAAAAGTACCTTTTTGAAAAGTGTCTTTTAAGAAGTTAAACGTTGAGAAAAGGATGTTTTAAAAGAGTGTCTATGTAACTATTAAAAAATTATGTCAAAAGAATACCTTTTAGGAAAACACCCTTTGGAAAAGTATGTTTTCAAATTGTGTGCTTTAGAAAAGTCTCGTTTAAAACTCCCGACAAAAAACTTCTTTTTACAAATTTACCTGTTAAAAAGTACCTTTGAAAATAAATGCTTTCATTTAGAAATATAAACGGCACATTTTTAAGAACTATCTTTCGAATAAGTAACTCTTAAAAAGGCACCTTTCAAAAAGTACCTACCAAAAATAACTTTTCGAAAAAGTACTTATTGAGAAGTATTTTTGAAAAAAATAAGTTTTTAAAAAACACCTTTTAAAAAGGCGCCTTTCAAAAAATAATAAACTGCGTAAAACAGTACCTTTTGATAAAATATTTTAAAAAATTCTCTTAATATTTAAGTTTTTAAGCCGCATATAAAGAAAATTGTCTTGCAAATCAATACCTCTTAGAAACGCACCTTTAAAAAAAGTACCTATGAAATAGTTCCTTTGAAAAACTGCCTAATAAAAAGTAGCTCTCAAAAAGTAATTTTCAAGCAGGAAACTTTTAGAAAAGTACATTTTAAAAAAGTTGCTTTTAAAAAAATACATTTTGAAGAAGAGCCTTTAGAAGAATTCATTTTATAAAACCAAGCTTTAAAAAATACCTATTGAAAAGTAGCTTTTAGAAAGTAGGTCTTAAAAGTACCTTTTTAGGAAAATGTATTTTGAAAAATTACACTTTGTCTGGTGCCGCGAACAGGACTCTTTTCAGTTCTGACATTTATGCATTTAGGTTTTTGTCGCGGTAAAGCGTCTGGTAATTTGATATTAACGACAGGGTGTACTCGCATAAAAATTCATTATGAATCCTTTTGTGTTCGACACATTGTGTTCACAAATTGCCCAATGACGCAACATTCATTGTGTTGTCTAAATTGGATTTTTATATTCTGACACACATCCACACACACACACACAAACACACATACACACTCGTTTGTATGTGTGTGTGTACATGTTCAAAATGAGGTTTCGTTTCATATAAAGTTTTGTTGTTCTGGCTGCCTTTTGGATGTCACTGTTGGATGTAGATTTAAATAAAGTGGCTCAAGCGGCTGCTTTTTTGTTGCGTTATTCAAATGATATATATAAAAGTATGTATTCTGATAATTCAGATTAGCTGTGTAACAGGAAGGTGTAATACTTGATCTTCTGCTTGAATGTCGATGGCTGTTTATTGTACGATTATCTGGATGAGTTTGACGGTTTCTATTTGGTGCAAATTCAGTGAAAAACTTCTTTTTAGTATTTTTTCCCCTCCCACCAAATACTTCTTAACTAGACGACTACACAGACTTACGGTACTACAGACACATTTGATCGCTGGTGATTCTTAAAGTCCTTTGATTTTTGTTTTTTATTTTAAAAACCCTGTATTTTTTCTTATTACAATTTAATTAACACACTTTAATTTTGTGAATCTATTGTGGTTTTCACCATCTTTTTCAACATTTATGTATCTGATAACGTGCGTTTTCAAATCGATTCTTTATCACTTACATTTACATATTTATGTTTTCGAGATTTCTTATACCATTTATATGTACCTTGAGTGTTTTTGTATTTATTGTAAACTTCAAGGAGTTCAATTATAAAAGATAAAAATTAAAGTATGAAAGCGAACCAAGGAGAGAGACATCAGCCTCAAAATAAAAAATAAGTATCGGGTGTTTTTTTTTTAGCTGCATGAGAACTAATAATATCGATGACTCTGATGTGACAGTTGCGAATGACGAATTGCGTTGACATTTCTGTTCAATAAGGTTTGGCGCTTTCCAGTGGAAATTTCCTTTGAAAGAAATATATTTGTTCACAAGAGCATTTTGTTCATTTCTTTATTTGAAGTTCTCAAGGCCTTCAAAACACACCCGCTACAAGCAGATACATATTTATTAAAAACAAAACTGAAGAAGAAAAACGGAACTTAAAAAGAGGAAGAATTTAGTTACTAAATAACGGTGCTATGTAGAATTGTATACAAAAGCTGGTTGGCTGTTGAAGGTAAAACTGATCAAGTATCTTCATATGAGCGCTTGTTTCTTTATTGCTGAGTGAGAGAAAACAAGAAGTGCTGTTGTTCGCGGTTTGTGATCTCCTCTTTGGAAGTGTCGTTTTCTCAAAGTGTAGTGCATGAAACCAATTGATTCTGGATACTTTTTGAATATGAATTTCGTTTGTGAGTGCAAGATGTGTTACATATATGTATATACAAACGCTAATAATTCTCATTTGGTTTGCAATAGGCCCTAACGCTGTAGCAGACTGTACCGTCTGCCCAGTGGATTTATTTTCCTATACTTTTTCCAGGTGAGATTAAGTGTTAGAATGTGTGATTGTTTTTAAGTCTTAGTAATGGAAATCATGATGTCAAAACGGGCAGTCGTGGTCTTAGCAAATATGTCTTCACAGGTTTGTTGAAAACGCTGCAAGCCTTAACAGTATGTAGTGCTTACAAATATATACTAAAGATCTGTCTGACTAGTGCGTAGGGACGCAATGCCTTCTGCCGCTTTATATACAAAATTGCTGACTCAGATCTTAACCACCATTTGATATAAAAGGGAATACTCTTTATTCAGGTCAACCCTTCATGCTGGAAGGGAATTTTAGAAATTTTTAATTTGCACTTGCAACGACATGGCAACGATATTTAGGAACAATTTTGGTTTTTATGCGTTTTAGGGATTTAAACAGGCCCCAAAATACTATTCGTTATATGAAACAAGTGAAAAAAACCTCCACAAAGGAAATTACAATCAGACCGAAGGCTTTTAATGAAATTGCCAAAATATAAATGAAATCGATCATAAAAATAGTATTTCAATTTGAACGGATTTTTCATAAAACGAGGGGAATATTTTTATTTGTTTTTATTGTATTTTAACGACAGGTTGAACTCCGCCCTTAAGTTGAAAGTAAGCGCAAGTGTGTTGCCATATGCTGACACTTTTTCGATAACAGTTTTATAGCAAATTTACAATTTTTAAATAATAATTTGACTTATTTTGCATAAAATACGTATGAAAAGTACTTCTTATTCACTATCACCATTTGATAGGGTGATCTTTTTTTCACTTTCATTTAAATTAAATATTCATAGTTGTAAAATAATTCTCTATATAAAAAATCATGTGCAACTGATTTCGATATTTAAGCGCAGACGTATTTTAGTTTTTTGAAGCGAAATGAAGTGGGACTACCTTTTATGAATTTGCCTGGAATATTGATGCCGTTTAATAAAGACTGTAAAAACAGTCAATAGTAATATTTATTGCCAACTATTGCTTTGTAAATTTGGGAATGTGATGTTTATGGCAACTAAGAATTTTCAGATATTTAATTTTTACTTGTATCTAGAACAATTTTTGCAACTTTTCTTTTGGATGACATTTTTTAATGAATTTCAACCTTCACAAGAAATTTCAATATTAATGTGATCTATTTTGATTAAATATTTTGTTCATAAGTACGTTTTCAAAAATTTCAAGGACCTACTTTTGTGTGTAAGTGTAGCATAAGCAATCGGCTTAAAAATGCTTAAACGCAATAAAAGGGTAGAAGTTCAGTTATTAATTTTCCACTGACTTCTATTATATTTAGATTTAATACTTAAAAAAAAATAATACGGGGCTTGGCGATTGAAGTGCTACCATCTACATGTTGGCAGTACTGGCAAGCTTTGCCAAACTCAGACCAGAGGCAGCTATTTACATATATTGCCTACAAGCATTTGCATCTGACTTTTATAGAACCAACGTTATTCGTAATAGTGCGCTTTCAATATATCGTTCGTGAGCTGAGCCATCTCAAACTGAGTAAAATGTTTATGTACTCCAACTTGAATCACACGTGGTCGTAGTACAACTACGGCCAAAGAACTGAAAATGGCCCAACGAAGCATCTGGCGCATATTCAAAACTGAGCTCAAGGTATTCAATATCCTTGCAAGTTCCAAAATGCACACAGCCCTACACCAAAGCAAGCAAATTGTAGAGTTGAAAGAGCAAAGCAGTTGTCCTTCGTGTTCTGTGATAATTTCTTTTTTTAAAAAGCTGTTCAGTGGAAAATTTCCTATAACTTTTGGAAAAGATGCTGCCACACTTTAAGTGCAATCAAATAACAGTTATTTCTAACTGAAACATTAAAAGCTTAATTAAATACGACTCAAATTTAAATGAGTTCACTTTCATTTAATTATTATTTTTTATTTAAATACGAAACCAAGACGAGAACGTGCGAATGTTTCGCAATGTTTCTAAATAGATTTCTAAAAAGAATTGGCACAAGTATTTTGGGAGCATTTCCTAACCCACCGATTCAGATTGGTTTTAAGGCCGCTGCGAAATTCACTTTCACACAGTTGCTCTTTTCAAACTATAAAAATGGATTTAAAATACTGGGCCGATTTGACTACAATCTACTCTTAACGGAGTAAGTAACTCGGGCAAGGATAAGGATTATACCACCTACAATTGTGTTGACGTCCAAATATCAGAGACGATGATACGAATATAAGGTGAGGAATACTACAAATAATTTATAAAACATTTAGAAATCGGGTTGGGTGTGCTCTTCCTAGGGGTGCTGTACAAGCCAATCTACTCCTATTAAACATGGACCACTTTCAATAATGTAAAATTATTTGACGAGGCTCATCTGGTGGATAAAATTAATACTGAAATATCTTTGCGAAAAGGATACATTCTTCAACAAATTGTTTCTTGCTGATACATGTTCCATGTTGCGAAAGATTTTGCCACAGAAACTTTAATGATGCTCTTTTTGACTTTGTGGCGAAATTTACTGTCTTCAATAAAATTAATAATTGTTGCATTTTGCTCAAATTGAATTTGGGTACATTGTTTTAAGGAGTATAAGTTGGCGACACTGGTTGATCGGCGTTCATTTAACTTGTGCCTTTCAGAACAATAGAAATTCTTAGAGACATCAGGCGTCTAAAGGATACTATGAACGAAAAATATCAGTCCAAGGGGCTAAAGTGTTGAAGGCGTATAGTCGCCGGGTTGTCATGCATTCGGGCAGGAATTGATCGCAAACTAGTCTTTCCAAAGGTCCAATAAAAATTACAAAGCATAAAACGCTGAGGCGACTCCCGTGATCTTCTCATACAATTACCTTTACGAATAACAAACCGTGGAAAAGGAGGCCGGTACAATAAGAAATTAATATAGAAGAAATACCTCAAGATTGTTTTGAAACCCTTAAGGTACATTTAGGAGAACGTACGTACACTTAAGCTAACGTATGTACGTAGGTTCGTTTCTGAACATACCAAAACAGTGCAAACGCTTACCGAAATTAACTCTCACGTTGCCGGAATGTTGCAACCTGCATAAAATATATTTCTACGGCGCCGTTAAGTGACATTCGTACGCCAGTGCTGGCATTCATATGAATTAAGTACAAATGGAGCACATTTGCTCATTTTCGGTACTTTTGAATTGGTATCATTTTGGTTCATAAAAGTATAAATCGACTAATTATAATACAATAACAATAATAATGATTTAAGTAGTACGAAATAATAATAACAACAAAAATAATTATAGTAGTAACAAAAATAACAATTATAAAAATTTTAGTAATAAAATTAATATAATAATAATAATTTTAATAATAATAATGATAATGTAGAAATTACAATGTAAAAACTTTTAGTACTTTTTTCAATTTCATATGTACGAAAATAACTTACATTGCCCATCACTAGATTAAAAAGTTCCGAAAAAAGAGAACGAGAGAGTGCGAATGAGAGAATGTTTGTTACGTTTGTAAAGTTTCCATAACTGCACATACGTACGTACGTTAAAGTACGTTAAGTTGTTCTCACATCAACGTTCGCATAACGAGGCCTTTATGTACCCTTAATAGTTCGTTTCTGTCCGTTAAAAACAACTCAAAACTATTTCTCAAACTACACACACAGAGAAAAATTTAAATATGCTATTCAATTGTCAGGTAATAATTACAAGTAACTTAATAAATAGGATAACTGATTTTTAATTAAAGTACTAAACAAACGTTTAATTGGTATAAAATGTTTAAAAAGTTAATTCACTTAAAATCTCTAACTACTTTAATATACTCGTACATACACTTTAATACACAATACTGATGAATTCATGAGCTCCGTTTGCAGTCGACACGTTTATCGAAATAAGACTCTTGGCAATAGTTCGCAGTACGATACGAGTGCCATCCAACTCTGATGAAGAGGAGGTTGTGATTTGTTTGTTACAAGTGTCAGTTCAAAGTCGTCAATTCACTGTGAGTGGTGACAGAGAACGTGGTTTCTCTACGGAAAAAGAGTGTCATCTTTAATATTTATAATCCAAGTTATAGTTTCTATTTATTTGATTTAATGTGTTCATTAATATATATAAATGGGTTTTCAATTGGCGTGGGCAGATGTGGGCGGCCTGTGAACGCCAAGTTGTTTTGGCGGCATCTGTATAATCTGTCCACTAGTGAACAGTCGGTGCAAATGATAAAACTTTGTTATCAAAACGATTGTTTGTTAGTCCAAACTTTGCAACTATTTTACCGCAGATGCTATAGTCTTGCACAGTCTACTCTTCAACGTTGCAACAAGCAAATTGTCATAAAGCCTGCACAATTAGTTACTGGTGGCTTTTTCTTGCTTTATCGGCATCATTGGTTCGCAATTTTTTGAAAACTACATCAACGGCGAGAGCTAAAAAATTATTATAGCGGATTTCTTTAAGCCCGAATTAAACGATATGGACGTAGACGACATGTGTTTCCAGCAGAATGGTGCTGCTACGATAATAGTGCGTTTGTATTGCGGTGTCACAAGTCTAGGGCAAAAGCCACAATCGCCCGATATCCTCAAAGGCAACATAAGCGAGATATTGCTCCAATGCATATATTTGATGTTTGAAAGATATTACTGAATATATTGTACATATAATGGATCTTTGAAATAAAAGCATGACTTTGTTCCATTCCACTTCAACATCTAGCCGCTCCTACTGAAAATGCCTTCATGAAAGTCGACATTTATACGATTTGTCTGATATTCTTGAAGTTTTTCGTCACAGCTTAATATTAAAATGTAATAGATAAGAGTTAAATGAAATTCGCTTTTGGTGCTGATAGTTAAATACTTAAAATTTCTTAAAAAGCAAATAGTTGCGGGGATGGTAATTTCACCAAATACCTATTTTACCATCCCCGGCAATGCAGCAATTTTTATATTTAAATTACCGCCAACAAACATATCATATTGTGTTACGACTTTACAGCTGAGCTTGTGAATTCAACAGATTTAAGATTTTAAAATATATAATATTTATGATTTACAAGACATCAGAAATGAAAAACTTTGACATAGAAAAGGTTTTTTTTTATATACATTGACACAAACATATAATTAATAAATCTTGGTCGCATTAAAAGAAAACCAAAACAAAAACAGGACAAATCAATCACAATGATGCAAAAATGCTCAAAAATATTGTGAACTAATTCAGTCAATTAAAAACGAAAACAAAACAGAACAGAACAAAAAAACATTCACAAAAACGTTTCAAAAATACAAAACGAGTTCATAGAATTCGAAGTAGGTTTGAGCCAAAACGAAAAAAAATAGATAATTAATTATATACACATTTATAGGAAAATTATAGCATCAATTAAGTTCCGAAATACCCACCAGTTTCTTTTTCAATTGTTAATAAAAAATTGCTTGTATAATACTTTTTTGCTGTTGCTGTTGTTGTTGTTGTTGTTGAAGTTTTGTGTTAAAACAAGAAGAAGCATAAATGTTATTACTATCTTTAGAGAAGAAATAAGGACAAAACTTAGTTATTTTGCGATAATAGTTATTTTTTTTTCTTTATAAAACAGGTTTCCAATTTATTTCAATTCAATACTTTGATGGCACACGGAAACAATAATAATAAGTTAAGCATCTAAACATAAATTATAATTAAACATAAAACAACACAAAAAACAACACATGAGAAAAAGCTCACTCACATCGATTAATCAAATTTGTATGTCAATTCTTAATTAAAATTATTTACAATTACGATTCGCAGCAAAATTCAAAAACGGTTTCTTATCGATACTTTTGCATGTTTGAAGGACTGTTTGGCAGAGCAATAAAATTGACGGGCATATTTCAGTGCTAAAGTTCTGATTAGCAGCACACATATGTATGTATGTATGTATGTATGTATGTATGTAAGTATGTATGTATGTATGTATGTATGTATGTATGTATGTATGTATGTAGGTATGTACATTTATGTACATTTATGTACATGTCGTATATGAGGAGCGGCGGAACAAAACGTGCTGTTACTTAAATCGTGTCTCACACTAATTTGCCCATTCAAGACAAACAGTTGTTTTTTGCACTTTTGTCCCAAATTGTACGTTTTGCTCTCCAGCTTCTCGCGTGCGTGCGCCAAACATAAATACATATCCACATGTGTGTGTGTGTGTGTGTGTGTGGGTGGGTGAGTTGGTCAGTTTAGAAAAAATTGTGTCATTTCGTGTAACATTCCCGTCTCTGTCCCGTCCATTTTAGTGCTCGACCCACTTTTAATGTTAAGTACATTTAACAATGAGACAACAACAAAAAGAAATTAATGACAACACAGGAGGAAAAACATTGATCGGTTTAATTTTTCTTAGTACTCAAATAAACAATCATAATCAATCAATTAATTATTTGTTTCTATGTATGTATGTTTGTATATTTTTTATATTAAAAACACATTTTGCTGTTTCGATAAACATGCCTTATGGGTACATTTTACTTTTACGATGATTTAAATTTACTTATTTATGCATTTTTCTTTTAGTTTAGAACTAAGTTTAAATAAAATACTTAGAGGACTACGTATGTATGTATGTGTGTATTTGATACGTATAAACATACAGACGTGGCCAGCCGAATAACGAGTTGAAAGAGCCCATGCCCAAGATGGATAATTTCATCAAATGAGTGTTAATGGGTTGGGGTACTAGTCTGTCAGATAATTTAAAAAAACTTAATAGAAGTAGAGTGACACCTCTTGGAGGAGTCCTCTCCTACGGCAGGCACCTGTAATAACCGCATCAAAATCCGGCCATGCTGAGTATTCGTTTGTGGGTCGCCGTAGTTATAATTTTCTAAAATCTATATTTTTTTCAGTTTAAAATAAGTGCAAATTCGCTAGTTACAGTCGCATTAGTCACAGCATTTGACCAGAAAAGCCATGCAATTTTCTTTCTTGTTTACTGTTATTTGGAATCATGAAGAAATCAAATGATTACAGGGGACTTCAAGACCACAAGGTGTGATTTTAATTGCTTCGAAGAATAAGGTAAATTTTTAAACTCACGAACATCCAAATATGGTTTTGTAGAACCATTTTACATATATGGGCCTCATTCATGAAGTCACTTTTGCCGAATTATAACATTTAAAGCTTTTAAATAATTCAAACATTAACAAATCTACCTGTTTCGAAATCCAAATCATTTTACTAAAACTATCGGGGATTTTTGGCAATATTCGAAATTAAGTTCGGTTCGAATAAAAAATTTTGTTTTGTTTATTGTGCAGAAATATATGATATACATTTACAGAGTTGCCAAGCAAACTTTTGTTAGTAAAATGAATTTGAACTAATTTAATCTACAGATTTTTAATTTCTGATATTATTTTATTTTATTAACTTCAATATTCAAATGCTGCATTTGAATGTGAAAAAGTCCGACAGAAACATTTCCACAAAACAGTGGTGACCCTATTTTTTCGAATATAAACAGTTGGGATCGTCATATTAGAATAGAAAATATGTTATAATTTTTCTAAAATTTTTGTCATTTAAATATAAAAATTTTCATTTCTATAAATTCACACCGAATTGCCATAAAAATGTTAGTGAATTTTGCAGAGAAATGTTTAAAAGTGACTTCTGCTATAAGGACCGGTAAACGTTGAAGGACTAGTAGTAGGAGCACTTTTATTCACCCCGATACATTTTCTTGAACTTGAAATTTGAGTGCTCTTTTAAATTAATTACTTGTTCTCGACTTGACTGTGTCAAACTAAAACGAATTTTGTTAAAATTAATAAACAAAATGACCTTAAAATTTAAACGCTAATGTTTTCCAACGCTTCTTCCCTGATTTGTTAGAATAATAGCACAATCGATTTGCTTTCGACCAGCTTTACTCGATTTAAGATCGAGTAAAATGATGAGAAAAATGTAAATTCGTTTTGACGCGAGAAATTTACTCGGAGTCGGCTTAAACCAGAGACCCGAATATATCTTATGAAATGTGATTTTCACCTGAATTACTGCATAGATCGACATAAATGGTAATAAGGGAGCAAATGCTTCTAAGCTCCCGCCGGCCAGCATTTTTGTTAGGAGTTTTGTTGTTGTTTAAAGGCAAATCGTGCAAATTTCTCAACTCTGGCCATTGGGCTGGACCACGTTTGCACCGTTATAGTCGCGTGTTAATAGTGTCTTAAATATACATAATAGTTGTGTGTGTGTGTGTGTGTGTGTGTGTGTGCGTGTGTGTGTACTTAGTCTTACTTACAATTAAAAATATGCACTTGTATATAAATATTTATGAAGGTGTACACATACAATAACGGTTCATTTGTGTGTGTGTGTGTGTGTGTGTGTGTGTGTGTGCATATACGGTGTTTGTTTTTTGTGTGTGTGTCTGTCTGTCTGTATGTCTGTTTAATTATCTTAAATAACTATTAACTATTCCTTAAAATTGTTAACTACGGCATAGTTTTTTTTTCTTTGTCTGCTATAAGTTAATATTCGTACATATTAAATATATAACATCCTTGGCTCACATTTTTCGGGGATAACGAATTAATGTTGTATATAACAAATCACACTTTTTTTGAATTGAATTTCGTTTGTTAGAGGGGCAGGGTTTGAGGTCGTTTTTTTCTTGTTTTGCTTTCATGCTTGCGATTCTTTTGTGCGGATTATTAGTTCGATAGAATTCTACATAGCGATTGCCATTATGGTAAAGTTCCACATCATCTTTCACTTCGAGTGTTTAGAAAGCCCTTTTTTCGGATCGATTGTTTTCGTTAATCAATTATTCGGCGTAGAAAATTTTTTAGTTGATTTCGCATTTATTGGGTTTTTTTCATTATATATTTCATGTGTTTTAAAACATTTAGAAACACGAACATCATCGAGAGAGAGGTGAAAGTGAAAACGGAAACGGAAACGTAAACGATAACGATAACGTAGTAACGTAAAAAAGTTTAAATATGTAAAAGAAAGTTGAAAACAAAATAAAAAAAGAAAGAAAATTTGTTAATTGGTTAGTAAAATCTTTAGGTTTTGTTCTTAAAATTAAAATATATTTTATTTTGGCATTTACTCATCCTCCTCTTCACGGAATAGGTAGGTGCTCCAGTAGACCAGGTTGAATAAGGCGAAGACCAGGGGAAATGTTATTCGTGAAATAACATCGATTCTCTTCGATCTAGAACATTGTCTTGAATAAATATTTAAAGTATAAACAGATTAATTACCGTTTTTTAGATTGTCTTTTTGATTTAATTGTTGGTGGAAGAGAAATTTTTCTAAGTTTAAGTAGAGAAATTCTTTTAAAATATTAATATGTTTAACAATATCTTAATTTGTTTGTTTTAAGTTAAAAATTTTCTAAAAATGCACGAAATAATTAGGAAAATTTTAAAACAATTAAATAGTTTTACACATCCAACAAATGAATACAATTAAGTTACTTGGCCGGCATAAGTTTTTCTTTAGATCAAGTTGCCAGAGTTTCAGTTTCTAAAAAATTCCTCCTAATGTTTTTACGCATATATTTTCACCTCTATTTGCATACTTTAATTAATCTTTATAATTTTATTTAATCCTGCAGCAGGAAAATTATTTGAAGCCTGGTTTTCTCAAGTCTCATAAGTTATTAGTCATAACTTTTGAATTTGGTTGCATACGCCCGCCCTTGACTGATTTGTACTTTTATTGGAACATCACACGACGTAACATAATTAAGCCTTTCACATTTCCTAAGAGACACTATTCTTCTCCTAATTTGTTATATGTATGTCTTAAAATTACAGCGACTCATCAAGCCGACTTAATCCAAATCTTTTACAAAGAATATGCTTTTGAGACCACTCGGTCCGGTCCGCCCATATTTATTTTCCTACCGCCTTCAAATTTTTTATACTAAAAATTTAATGTCCTGCAAATTCGATTAAGTTCTGTTTTTTACATTCATTCATCTCCACAAACTCTTTCTGCTGTAGATTAAAATACGCAGTGTTGTTCCGACGTGGCAGAATTGGAGATATATTTTTTTTTCTTTTTATTTGCTGACCGAGTGTCGTCTGTCGTCGTCTTCCACCTTTTGCTTCACATTTTCCTCTTCCCCAATGAGTTTTTATTATTTTTGTTTACATCCGATCTATTTCTATCTGCGGTGTTATATCAGATTAAGTCGCGATAAGATATAGCAATGAAGAAAAACATTTAAAATCAAATAAAAATAAACCAAAAGTACAAAAATAATAATACAAAAATTAAGATTAATGAAAATAGAAGTTGGCAAACAAATGTTTAATATTTACTCAATTTAAAAAATTATAAAACTCAACTTAAGCTGTTATTATAAAACACCAGCCATATCGAGTATGGCCCAATATTGATATATAAAACAAATTTAAACTAAATAATTTTGCCGGCGAAACGAATAATGCCTGTCTTCTGGTACATTTACCACAAGTGCTTACTATACCCCGTGTTAATAAAAATTCAGCATATTTCTTACTGTGTCACCATAATAATGGTCTGACCAGAGGCTAACTTCTGGTACCACGAGAGCCGGGAGCCCCAGGACTTGCTCCTGCCCGGCTATGGTGAGGCCCTTCGCGGAGCCACGTGGTGGCTGTGGTTGATACCCAAATCGCGGGGAGAGTTCAAAATGGACTCGAATGTGGAGTTGCATTGCAACCGGGTGCCGTGACCCATAGAACGGAAGGAGTTTTAGGTAGACTCCGCTCCAAACCAAGGGGGAGATCATGTTCCAAATGGCATGTGATCGAATTGGTACTCAAGTGTGGCAGTCTGCCATGCTTGGGGATGCTGGAGGACGAATTGTTTCCGACCGGTGATAGGATCACCGTGGGGTAAGGCCACACTGGCAGGTACCCACGTAAATCGCTTTCACATCTGTGTCACCATAATAAAAAAGTTTCTGTTAAATTGTGAAATATATCGAAAATATTAATATAACATAACCAAAATTTAAAACTTTAATATATAATATGAGATTTAAGTCCACAAATTCTGCTTAATGCTGTTTTTGTAAAAAAAACATTGAAGAAATTTTATTTAAATATGTTTTCATCTGAAATTCATATAGAAAAAGTATTCATATGAAAAAGTAATGAAGATCCAGTTGTTTTTAATCAATGATATTCCGTAATAGAATGAGACTATCAGACAATTATTATTAGACAATCATGTTAATTTAACATGAAAAGCGAATAAAGAGGCGTGATTATAGAAAATGCTAAACTAACACGGCCTGAAAACAATGTAATGTGTAAAAACGTACAAATTTATGAGAACTCTGTAAGAACCAAACAATTTGATTCAAGAATTTGTAGAATCGAAAACATTCTGAAAATTATTTCTGAAAACGATCAAATTTTATATAAAGCGATAAACGAATTTGGCAAGAATAAAATTCACCAGCGGCCTGTCAGTCCATTTTTCGACCTTCAAAATTGTAATGTCACCGAACAGCTCCTTAAAGACAAAAACAAAAACTTTTTGGTCGAACAATTGATTACAGCATTCCTCCGGAATTCGTGGGCGGATATCCAGAAGCTGGTTTTATTTAACATGAGCTCAATTTTTCCCATATTTTTTTTTGTATCGGTTTGAATGAAATTCTCAGTTACTTTTAGGCTTGTTGGTTTTTCTCCTCTTCCAATGTTTTTACGTTTACACGAGAATTTACGTTACTTCAATACAATATTATTTTTGTTTGATTTAACAACGTTTATTTGTTGATTCAATGTGAAACAAAAATTTCGTTGTTTTATTTTAACTTTGTATCAGTTTAACTTTTTGCCATGAATTTTTATGTTAAAAATTTTAAAGGCAGATTATTAGAATGTTCTTCCATTAACTTATTTTGTTTTAAAATGTGTTCATGTTAATTTAACGTTTGTCTGTGTGTATGACAGATTCGTCGTTTCACTTTTTAACACACTTTTACCAAATACTTACTATACGTATGTAAAAGTTTAGGCAAATTATGACTATAAGACTGAGTTATTGAGTCTAAGAAATGAATGACGTTCACACTTAAATACACTCTTATTACAAATTTGATAGCTTTATCTCAGATCGTTTGTAGTGATGACGTCACAGTTACGTCTTCGTTGCGATCTTCATGATTTTTTATGGCAGTAGATGCCCTTGTTACCCTATAAAAATCATATAGATTTCGGAGATTTTTAGCAAACTATATTACTCGCTTCAGGCGTCGCTTAATTTCTAGTGCATATCGTAGGCCTATTGTGGAAAAGGAAGGTGTACCTTGGTCTTTTGCAAAATTTCGTTTCCCTGGGAGTGTAGCTCCAAATACATCTGGTTTAAAAAATTACTTAAAATATGTTATAAAAAAAACATACGAGATCTGTTAAAAAAATTAGGTGAACTTGAGTTTTTCTCAATAAATATTTTTTTGTTCGTCAATTTCTATTTTGTTCTCTTACAGTAGCCCCCAGTGTCAGCGTTTTCTTCAATCCTCGATGCAGTTTATCGCTCTCTCAGCGATTGGGGGGTTTCTCCTCAATCGTCGCAAAACAGGGTGTTCGAAAACGGAGTCTGTGAAGTTTTAATACTATTGTACTATATTTAAGTTCACCTTTTTTTGAAGCAAATAATTGTTTTAGGGTATAAATATTGTTTTAAAACAAATCACTGGCTAAAGTAACTCCCTCAAAACATGAAAACAGATACCAGCCCTGAAGCCATCGTTGGTCTGGAGCTCTAATTGTATTATAAGATATTTGCTTTTGTATTGATGACAGTTAAGGTTTCATTCAGTTTTTTTCAGGTGACACAAAATTAAGAAATACTTACGGTTACCTGAATTTTAAGGAGATTTTCATTGAAAAAATATTTGGACCTAATTCGGAGTAGGGCCTCCTATTCCGAGACACGTCATATCGTGTCACATTAACTCAAAGTGAAATAATTTCGGTTGTCATACTTATTGCCGATAACAATCTATTTTTATTGAAAAGTTTCATTTCACGTCTTAGATCTGGAATATATCAATTGTCCATGCAAAAGTGAGAATTTTTTCGAATCGATGATGACGGCTCTAAGACTGTGGGGAACTTTAAATCCACAATCGAACATCCGTATATAGGAAAATAATAGGCAAACTGCTAATGATTTTGGTTTCTTGTCCTTTCAGCTTCATATTATTACTATTATTTAATTTTTTGTTAAAATAATACAATTCGACTCGGTTTCAGCTTAATGAAATCATGTTAAAATAAACGAAATAAATATAATCCAAAAAGAAACGATCTTGAACTTTATTTATTCCTTGGCAAAATGCTGTAAAACTAATATATGAAAAGGTTCATCTAGCCACGTTAAATCAACTTTGCTCAATGTTATTTTGCTACCAATAACTTCTTATGATTGTATTCATTTGTGATTGGGTGCAGAGCAATTAATTTATGTATAATTCAATAATTAAACAAAACTTTAACACAACATAAAAATATAAAACATTTCCAAAACTACTGAAAGCGAACAAGCATTAAATTAAGATTATTTCGAAACGTTTTTTTTTTGTTTTCTACCAAAAACAGGGTTAATTAAAAATATGTTTAAAACAAACAAATTCAAAAATGTATTATTTATAAGAAAATACTTCTCAGCAGGCAATTAACAAGAGTATTAAATTAACTTTTATTTATTTTTTGATCAGCAAACTTTTTATGTTATTAATTGAAAACATTGAGATACGAATAAAGTCCATTAACTCAATAAATTTGATGTCATTGGAGGTTATCAACGATAGAACGATTAAAGTAACGAGTTCTATAAGTATAAATATTTGATTAACATTGAAGCCAAGAAATTAAATGTCAAAAGCAATGCACAAATCACAACATCAAAAAGGAAATCCAAAAAGATAAAAGAAAAGGAAATAGAAAAGCAAACAGCAAAACGGTATTTTCCAGCCTTCACTCATACTCACACATCCGTTCAGCCACACGCGCACCCAACAGACAGGAAACGTGAGACACATCTGATTGGGTGTGTGTGCGGGAGTGGCTTTCGGCTGGACGTGCAAGTGTTTGCTTGTGAGCTGGACATGCTTCTATTCTTGAAGTTTTGCTTGTGTTCAGTTACCTTGTGGGAAACTTCGACAGCCAAGTCTTACAGCAGTTTGGACGTTTCGGTGGCTGCATATGAACTTCACATTGTCTCAACTTTTCCAATGCCAATGGATCACCCGGATGACGCACCAACGGTTTCTAAGTTTGTATGGGTGTGATGTTGATGTGTTGATGTGTTGTTGTGGTCGATGTAGCAGTCGTTGGATTGAGTGTTTGTTTGATTGTTGTTGTATTGCAAGTGGCAATTGTTTGTTGTTTGTTGTTTGTGGCAGTTGTCATTGGATGCAATGATTAGCGAACGAGGTGGCGGGATGAGAAGATTTCGATTTCAAATAAATTTATAGAAGAAAATAAGAGAGAGAAAGAAAAATTCGTCTTGTTTTAAATAGTTTTGGCAGGCGGTTTAACAAAATAAAAACTTTAATCAGCTGGCAAATGTTACAAATACCCAACAAAAGAAACAGAAATAAGTTAAACTTGTCTTTAATCGAATATATTGGAGTTTTATTCGAAGCATTCAACAAATACGAGTTCTCTGTATCTCAAATTCTGGGAGAAACTCCTGTGCGCTTGATTCGCCAAAAAGTTGTTTGGTTTTCACTGCCACCAGACAAGTCTGATGCAGGTTTCATACCTGACCTGGCCTGCGTACGCACTTTTTCACTAATCCAGTCAAACGTTTAAAATTGTGTGAAGGGCTGGCCTTAATATTCCGATGACAGTAAATAGGTCAATGATTTGACGTATGCCGAAACAGAATAAGTGCTGATTTTGATTTGAGATGTCGATAACCATCATTTAAATTGCTAAACACAAAACATTTGTTTGCATGTAATAATGTGAGAGGTAGGGAAGGAGGAGGAGGTTTTTCTTTGCTTTATTTGCGTAATTTGTTTAAGTGTATGTGGATCGCATTAAGCGCTTGAAATAAACTGCCGCCAGAACCACAATTTTTCTCGCTAATATCTAATTGATGAAAACACTCCTGTAACAGATGGTGTAAAATCTGACATATTTTACTCGAGAAACCTCGGAAACCTGAAATTTTTCCTCAAAGTTAATATTTTTCTGAGGAGGATTATAGTTAAAAATAAACTTGGAAAGGCGCACTAAAACACTGCAATGTTTAATCAAGTAGAAAATCGGTGATAAGCTTCAATGCCAAAATAAATGGATGGTTGGTTGGTCCCTAAGGGAAACTGTGGAAATATGAGATCTGTCAGTATCAGCGTTTTGAATGCTGAGCAAAACTGGAAACTGGGGTGCAACTATGTGGCCTTTCCTTCTCATCTGTTCTACTTTGTGCTCTTCTTTCAAAGCGAATAAACTAAACACTTAATCCGCGCTTTTTGCAAGAGAAAGTGAGTTACTCGTATTTCCAGTGCTTGGGTTTCACAAGCTGTTGAATGCGTTCGCGCGTACCTTTGATCGAACTAAAAGGCAATTAAACTGAAATAGATGTAAAAGCTTAGGGTCATTTCATCAATATATACCATTGCAAATGTGGCATTGCTATCTGTGTCCAATAAATCTGAAGCGGCGTCTATGCTGGCCTGCTCCAAGTCACGTCGTTTCTTTTTCATGTTCTCCTTGTGCATGTCTGCGGCCCGATCCGTATATGTTGCATGTGGTAGAAAATGTTTGACAAGAATTTATTTGTTCCACAACAAGTTGGAATTGTATTTTGATTGATAGTTTGATTGATTGATTGATTGATTGATTGATTCATTGATTTATAGAGTTTTGCACAACACAAAAATAAACAAATAAAGTTGTAATATAGACAGTAGAGTAGAAGTGGTGGAAGTAGTTGCGAATTTGTTGTAGTTGTAGAAGAAGAAGTTGTGTTTTTAATTGGCATTAATAACAATTAAACAGCGAATACAAGATTTTATTATTTGCGCCGAATTCATTGGAGTTTTATGTTTTTTTTTATTATTATTATTAACACAGTCGCACACACCCACGCACACAGTTTGCAAATTTACAACACACGCACAATAAAATTGATTGGGTTTTAATTTAATTTGATTGACATAAGAATGCAGGATGCAAAAAGGAAAAGTAAAATATTTTTAAATCATTTTGTTAGTAGTTTTTGTTTTTTGATTTTTATTTTATTTTTGCAGCAACATTTACAGGCAAAATTAAAAGTCGATAAACATTGAACATCGAACATGTTTTGAAATGAAAAATACAGTTTTTGCAAATTAAATAAAATGAGTCCAAATTTTTCACAACATTTGAGTAATTTTTATAAAAAATAAACAAAGAAAGATGAAAGAATGTTGAAGTGATTAAATGATTTGGTTTTTTTTTTTAATACAGTGGTGTGCAAAAGTGTTGTCACATTAGTTGTTGTTGTTGTTTTTTTTTATTTATAATCATTCATTTAACAAAATTTTTTTTTTTTCAATAAAAGTTGCAGTTGATTGCAAGTCATAGTGATGATTGTTGCAGTTGAGGTTGTTAAAGTTGCAAAATTTGTTGTTGTATTTACAAACATTTCGTTTGAAGAACGTCGCAAAACAAGAAGAAGGAAAATAAAAACCTGTATTAGTTAAAGTTCACAACATTTTTAAAGTAATGTTTTTGTTAAAATCATCAATAAAAAATAATATCAATTTAAATTGTTTTCAAGCGACCAGAGCTGGGAAAACTGTGGGATCGAATATTTTATTTTTGGTTGTCATCACACTTGTATCAATGATTGAATGAAATTAATGCTTAAAATAACTTTTACTATTTGATGAAAGTGACGGCAAGGCCGGGATAAATTTCATGAGACTTATTCAGGACCTCAAACATTATTTAGCCGACTATCTTTAAAGTCTATTGAGGCTTTACTCAGCAATGAGCAGTCAAAGTTGGAGCTAAAACAAAGAATACAAAAGCACAAAAAACGATTGCGCTGGCTCCACACGAGTATAGATGAGACTTACTGGCCCACCAGCAATAGAAAATTCCATGCGGAAGCAGGATCAGGGATAACTAGTTCGGTTGCTGGTATAACTATTATCACAGTCCGCTAAATTAAGGGCTGCCCTATCATTTGAGTTCTAAGCATTGCGACGGGGGGGCATCCATCAACAACATTTTCCCCAACTTTTATCCGGTATAATTTATATCGAAATAAGTTATATGTAATTTTCCACCATTTCGGTTATCTTAGAATTCTTTGTTGTGGTAAAAGCCGTCCCCCGAACAGGAAACAACCGGCATTATTTTATTTCTCAAGCAATAATTTATATTTCTAGTGATTTAATTTCATGACCTTTTAAAGATCAGCTGAATTAGGGTTTTTTTTTATTATCAATGTCACTCCAAGATAAATAATATATTTGGCTGAGTGTAATAACTTGTAATAGCCTCTAGTTCTCAGGCTGGAGAAACAAATTCCTTCTACATTTGATTTGGTTTTATGATTTTGTCGGCAGTTAAGTCTTTGCCATTTTAGAAATATAAATTTATTATAGCGGAGGGTTAATATTTGCGTTTGACCAATAGTTGAAAACCTCTTTTTAGAAATTCCAGATCTTATGCGAGATGGTATCATTTAAATACGCCGGTGTTTAAAGAAGACCTGCAATTAAAAATTATTTGTGGGTATAAGAGCACTTTCCATCCATTTCCAATTGATGGCAGCCGAGAGTTGTGCAACTTATCATATACCGTCTATATTTCAAATTGAAATTTTATTTTCTATGGGCAATTAGATGATGTCATTTTTGAATGCTTGTCAGAATAAAAGTGCTTTCGATGACACTCTCAATATTCCCTCTTGCAACGCGCTTTATCTATCTATTTGTTTATTAATTTTCTGTCTTTGCAGTTCCAGGACTTAAACACGGGAATATCAAGTTGTGCAATAATTACAAGATCTCTTTTACTTATAAAAGATATTCAGTCTAACTAGATATAGAATTTAAACAACTTATCAAACTATTCTTCGTGATACTTTCCTAAGAAGAAAGAAAAACGGATACAAAAAATAGGATCTTTTTTTTATGATTAAATTTTTACAATTTTCCCCACAATCGCACAACTCGAAATTAGACAACGGCTCTGTAGGTGTATCAAATCTCGCCTGCCTTTAAATACAAGGTTGCAAATCACATGTCCTTAAGCAATTGTCCTTCTTAAATTTAAAAAATAACACTTTTTGCAGCTGGAAGGTTTCATATAATATTGATCAATGACGACGATCAAGTTTCTGAAACCTCTCCAATTTGCAGTTGACAAAATAAACGAGAGGAAAAGCAGGCTATTAAGAGAAAGAAAGAGAGAGAGCGAGATTGAAGTTCTACTTTTCAAAAAATATTCAATAATTTTAACCAGGTTTCCGACCACAACCTTAAAGAATATAAACAATACACATGTGTGTGTATGTTTTGAGTAACTTTTGTAAAATATATTATTAATTATTTTTGTAAAAATTTCGGTATTAGAGATGCCCCAGCAATCAAAACAATTAGCCAATTATATATATATATGTGTGGGCCTTATTCGCACTAAACTCGACTCGATTCGCACGACCTCATTTCAGATTTTTACAAGGTCTTGATTAAAACTATAGATATATGACTTCATTGTGCTTCATAGCCCCAATCCAAGAAAGGCCTGTTTAATTTTCATATCTTTCGATTGGGCGACTATTCTTCCCTGACATGTATTACCAAACTCGTGTCGGTTCACTTAAAAAACAGTGTCTAACACATTCTTTTTGAATACATTCTTCGGAATGTTCATTAAATTAAAGAGTTTCAGGCAAAAACCCTCAAGTTCGCAGACGCTTCTCTCAAGCATTTGCGAAGGCACTCATGTGGAGTGCAGAAGTTTTTATGTAGATGACAGTTTACGCTGTCGCTTATTTGGATAAATAAACTTTTTCAAGCAAATTTCAAATATTTTTTTACGACACCATGCACAGAATTTGAAATTTTGTAACACCAGACATCTCCAAAATGTGCTACTGCTACCTTGAAAGAATTAAGCACCAATTCAACAATTTTGTATTTAAGGCCAGGAGGCTTCCTTGGACCAACCATGTACATATTTATGTATGTGTGCCTGAATACTCGAAAAAAGAATATGATGGCGTTATTCCCAGAAACCTGCCTGGTGTCCACCATAAAATATCTAGAAAGTATGACAAGCGTCTTCGTTTTCGGGACACGCAGGAAAGCAAAACTCAATATGACTAAACCGGTGCCAAGTTTTCAAAAAAAAAAAAAAAAAACTTACAGAGAAAGAGGGCGGAAAATAAGGAAGGTGGCGGCATCAAAGTTTTTCACTGAAGCGCAAGGACCAGATTGTAACAAAATACTCTGCTTAAAAATCAAACGGAGAAAATAATTTGAAAACTTAAATTTATGCCCTTTTTCTCGGAGTCTGCAACGGCTACTGATCATTTAATGAAAGTTTATGTATATATTTATATAGTATTCATATTTGAATGCACGACTTGAAAGTACTCTGTAGATAAAGCTCAGCTCAAAATTTGAAATACGGGCGCGGCTTTAAAATTTCTTATAATTATATTAACAAAATACGTTTATTAGTTGCAATAGATATGAAATAACTTGCGTCGCATATAAAAAGAAATAGATGGTGCTCCCTCCCAGACTGACTTCATTCATTCCCACAAACGGCGCTGTTCATCAATTCATTAATACTTCTATTGCTGATTAATTGATATATTTAATATATCGCCCTAAATACAAAAGGGGCACAACTCAAAATTTTCCAAAACGAACTTTTTTCCATAAATTAATTTAGAATACACAGCTCTAACTACTGCAAACATTTCTTTCACATCACTATCTTCTTTAACGGGAAAAATATAGTTATGTCTAATGTGTGGCTTCTGCACGACGAACTAAACATAAACAGTTTTTTGTCTCTCCTGAAAATTTTAGTATTGTGAGTTTTGCCCCTTTTGTATTTAGGGTGCGATATGTAAAGCAAAAATTCAATATACCCCTTCAGTGGAAATGAAAAACAGAGAGGAAACTCAAGTTGCGTTTTACTCAAAAGCTTGTTTGACCCACTGGATGGCTGTTCTGATAAAGGGTCACATATACTAAATTTTTATATTAAATAATGCTGAGCTCTGGGTAACAGTGAGTCAGTATTTTTGGAGTGTCGTGCCATATATTTGCTCATTATTCTGAAAAGCTCATCACCGCCTAAAGCCTGTTGGTACAATAACATCTTTAAAACACGCACGTAAATGTGAGTGGGGACCACAATTTCAATAAAATGATTTACAACCGACAAGAAACTAATTTCAAGTGCTGTTTACCGGACCCAAGTGTGCGACATGTTAAGAAAACTTTTTGGAATCAACTGAAAAAGTTTGCCGACGTCTCACTAAACAACGCATTAGTTCGTGCCACGTAAGAAATTTTTTGCGAATTCCAAAAACTCTCATAGGGAAAGCACAAAATTAATTTTTGTGATTTTTAGAAGATTTTTTTTAGACAAAACGTGGAACCGATACATAAATTTCAGAAAGTGCACCAGCAATAGTAACACTTTTTCATTTGTTAGCGGGAGAGCGGTATTTTATATTACACGTCAAGGAAGAGTATTGGCCCATGCTATTGTGACAATGTTACCGTTTTCTGTTACTGTAAACAGAGTGGCATCACCTCGAGTATGCGAGCACTTTACACTGGGAAAACTCTATTGCAACCTGATTGCTCACTGTAACAGCGTTTATAGAATTTGTTGAGCTACAGCGACAACAATAACCTACAATAATTAAATGTTTACTATGAACATGTACATGTTGCTTGTGCTCGATGATATTTAACACGTGTTACACGTGTACTATTAGCTTTTTCTACAATATCTACTCCTTGAAAGAGAGATTGTCTTGACACACAAAGGAAGCACTTTACGGCTGCAATTGGTGAATAAAATCCAGCGTTTTGCAAAGTTTGAATAGACGGTATCGCGACACACAATATAATTGACTTTCATTAAATATTTATTTGCTTTTGTTTTAAATGACATCAAAAACGGCTACTATTTATTTACAGTTATATACATACATACATACAATTGTACACAAACTTATACTATATGTATGTATTTATGTAGTTTTGAAAATCTTCAATCAATCCCTTGTCTTTCAAAATATATGTATGTATATAAAGTGCTAAGCAAAGTGAAATAAAATACGTATATAAAATAGTACGAGCATTATTTTACATAAAAATGTGTGCTTGGCTTCAGCTTTTGGAATAGCGTCAATTAAATATCTCATATGGTCACTGTTGAGAAGGCTATCGGCCGAGCCAGAAATTTCCACGGGATTTTGAATAAATTATAAATACGTAATAAAAGGCTTGATTTATTACGCAATAACCTTTATTAAAATTCCTTTATAATAAAATAATATATATAAGAAATTTACAGATTCAATAATAGCTTAATCTATTCTACATACTTTTTGGTATGGAAATTCCTGGTAATTTCTATTATAGATTTAAAGACAATCACGTCTGAACCGCTTCACAGTTAAGCTCCTACAAAAAATGGCGAAGGCGGTAAGACGCTTCTAGACAGTATATTCGTTAAAAAAAAATGTATGTATATGTTGGAATTCTTATCCGTTATTATTTCGAAATTGCTTTAGTGCTACCAGATGGCAAAAGAATCATGGGGATTTTGGAAGTCGCGTTAACAGTCACATTGTGGACAATTGTTTCTTTGTCAAAGCTTTGATTTCATTGCTTTTGATATTTTGCCAGGGCGTCAAAATAAAATTCTCACAAAGACCTAAAATAGCAGTAAACTGGAACTGCGTCCAGACCCTCTTGCACGCAATATCCTTAACTTTGGCGGCCATACTCCCCGAAAAAAAGGTATTATTTGAACGCCAGACAGATAATTTTGCCGACATAACACCCGCAGACAAGTATTGTCTTGTCCAGCATTAACACAAAAATATATGTATATTTTAGTTCACTAATTAATGATATGGGAAAAAATTCTTTCAACTGCTTAAAACCGATTTGTGACCAAATCTTAAAGTTCGCAAAAGATCAGAGTTTTTTAATTGGTGATTGCCTTCATTGGTTTGATAAAGTTCAAACGTACCGCCACTCAACCGTATCCTTTTTACTATGTTATCTTTTTATTGCAATTAGTATAATTATCCTTCAAATAAAAATACACTCAACAAAACTCTAAAGTCGTTTTTAGATAAAAATCCAGAAATCATTTTGACGTTCCATTAATATTTCCGAAAACTTAAATTGAAATTCTGTTTACATAAAACATATAGTGTGGACTAAGGCATTCGCGTTGGAGCATTATTTTAAAACATTTGTACTTAAATTATGTTTAAGCGTTTTTGCAATTTTGCTGTTATCTCTAAGAGTTCAAAATATATATCTGATTGAAATCTATATCCTGTAAATATAATACACTCGGTGCGTTTTTTTACGAACGAACAGTGTGCTTTGCTTCGAAACAGTTGGCATCACTGTGCACGTGTTAAATGTGCATGGAAAAATGTGTAGGTACATGTTTTTAAGATTAAGAATAGGAAATAAATTCAGTATTCGACAAGTTTGACGGGTCTTGTCGGTCTAACGAGCCTCGTTATCCATTTCAATACATGTGTGTTTCTTTTTGTCGGAGGCAACATTCAATTTATTCGCAAGTTCTCTAAGTTCAGGGATGGGCAGGTAAGTTAGTCGAATTGTTTCATACTGATGGCATAGTGGCCAGCACTCCAGTTTTCTTACATGAACAGTGAAGTTTGACAGCTGAGAATGTGAGAGTGTGTTCACGTTTCCGTTCTTGAATCGTTGAACGCCAGAACAACACTTCCAAATTGCCGAAATTGAACAAAAATTAATTTGTTCGCGAGGTTCAGAGAGAAGTTCGTCCATTTTACGGTCCACATAATCGAACTTTTCTCCCTATGTACCAGGGACTGCCACAAGAGTTTTTAGGTCAACTTTTTTTTAATTCTAATTTCTTGAATCAAATGCATCAAAACTTCATGAAAGAGTCCGAAGATTTTTAGTCGCATCCGAAGGTATGATTCCCCTTGACTACGAGTGATCAATATATATTGTATATAACTATAAAAATTATTTTAAAACATCATTTGTTTCAATAATTAATGGAATGAAATGGAAATCTTTTTAATATGCAAAATTAATTTAAATTTCTGTCAATGTTCTAAAGGGTTATTTAAGTACTGCCGCAATACATATAAGACTAGAAAGAATTGTCTTGAGGTAAGACCGATTGAGAAGAGGATTAAAATCGACTTCAGCATAAAATTGCTAAAGCTGAATCGATTGCACAAAAACTCTTATATTTTGCTAAGAATGGATTTTTGACTGGACTCAAAGTCGATAACCTAATCCCTACTACGTGCCTATATAAAATACCGCTCGTGCCAGAATTGAAGTGAAAGTAGCGTCGCTTGCGTCGCTTTTTTGCTAATTGGGATCTTTTGAAACTAGTCCGAAGATGAGCACTTTTATCACAGAGTTGTGTTTAGTGATGAAGTTCACTTCTAGTTAAATGAGTACGTGAATAAACTAAATTGGCGCATTCACCACCATCACCATTAGTTCTTTCGAAATGAGCAGGGATCAGTGCTAACGGGCCATGCGGCGTGAAATATTGATTCCAAATCAGCTAAAATGGCACAACTTGACATACAACACGCTTAAGAGTTCATTTGGTGACAACTGTCCGTCCTCTTCACTACTCCGCTCGTTCGAGCGATTTAACGCTTCCGCGTTACTTTTAAGGGGCCGACAAACCAGCAGCTCTTGAAGGACTGGAGGCTAATATTGAAGCCATCATGGACGCCATACGATCAGATTTAGTGGAAAAGTTTAAAGAAAATTGGACTGATCGTCATAGACCAGGACTGAGAATTCGGACTATATTTCTGGCCTCTATCATCATTTAAAGTTCTCAAGCTCCTAACGAAAAGAAAAAACAACGACAACCAAAATATATTTATTCCGAAATGGAAATGATTCAAATCTTGCGTCTCGCCGAGCACTACAATTTGTGCCATTTACTGCAGGTAGATTTCGATTTGCTTAAATCTGATTTGACATCGACGTTTTCTGTTACTACTTTGCTCTACAAAGTGTACAACCGCATAGTTTTGTGGGCCGCCCCAAATCTCTTTATCGTGTTCATCCCATATCCCCAAAGATGCCCTCTTGTGGTGACTTTTGGTGCGATTTTCTCCAATTAGATCGAATAATGAACCTGAGTTTTTCATTTCCGATTGAAATTTTAACACTTATGGCACAAAATTGTTACTCTTAAATATTTTTTTTTTTGATTTGCTATATTCTCCCAGCTCTGATCTTAAACGCAATGAACAAATGTTAATAAATTGTATATACGAGTAAATATACGTGTGTGTAGAATGTATGTGGTGGTGTGTATTTACATGTGTAAATTAACATTAATTCGTTGTTTGAGTGTTAGTCAAATACATTGAAGTTGTTTATATTTTTTGTTGTTGGTAAGTACTAAAATGTTGCTAAATACACAAATAAATTGTTTAGTTGTTGAATGTTAAACAAAATCCCTTGTTGAATGTCCCGGAATGAAAACAAACAGAAACGTTTAAGTTAAGTTTCAGCTGTGAACGTGTAAGACGAAAACGATTTTGACATTTCAGCACGGATTGCACTTGGGTCAGTGGTCAGTTGTAGTTCGTCATAAGGGGTCGTGTCATGTCCTCCTGCCACTGCTTACGGTCAGTTAAATGTGATAAATGTAAACGAAAATGTTTCCAAAAGTCCGTAAGTCCTTTCTTTCGCTTCGTCATCGTGTGAGTCATCACAGCTTGTGAAGTGAAAGTTTTGCGTCAGCGTCCGTTGATATGCAGACACGTGGTTGTGCCAATTACTTAGAGATCTGCTGAGCACAAAATCGTTTCGTTTTCCAAAAAAAAAAAAAAAAAAACAAAGAGAAACAATAAGGTCTTGTTTTACAAGTACGAGTACAAGTATACAAAATGGTGGTTGTAGACACATAAGAGTAATTGTGTTTTAGTAAGACATACATTAAAAAGTATATGGTTAAAGTAAACAACAATAATAAAAAACACATATTAATTAATACAGTTAATAAGAAGCATATAAAATCTCAATTACTAGCTTTATTCAAACCTGAGCGGGACGCATAATTCACTAAAGCGAACTCGAGCAGAGCACCAAATACGAACGTCAGACACACGCCAGTCCAAACATCGATGGCCTTTGTGTAGGACACTGGCGGCAGTGAGGCATTGATACCCGATGTTTGTGTAGCCATTGTAAGGAGAGTGGTGACACCTTGCAACGAACAATGCAAACAAAAAGAGAAAGTATAGATTAGTTTTCAAAACACAACAGGCAAACACGGGCTCTTCTGGCTGGAGAAGAGCCTTTCTGTAACAAAGCAACTGATACTGGGTGGTCCGTCTAGTCAGACGCCGGTACTTACACACCTGTCAAGGCACATATGCATCCACATACATATGTATGTATGTATGTACATGTTGGTGGTAACAATTTTTGAATGACAACCGAGCACAAGTGAAACGGTGAAGGAGTGAAAGAGTGAAACAGTGAAACACAGTGGGACAGAATACGTTTTGTATGAATGGAGGAGGGTAGGGAGGGTGTTTTCTGAGTGTTGTTGAGTTATTTGTGTTGTTTTGGTTTTTTTTCTATGGCAGATTTGCGGCCAAGGAATAAAAAGCAAACCCTAATCCTAGACGTAGTCGTAGTCGTAGTCGTGTGCGGAGCAGAAATGGCGAGCTGGTTTCTAAACTTACCCAATGATACACGAGCTGGTACAGCACCTTGATCTAGCCAGAATGACACCCATGAGACAATCACCAGCATACAGCATGGGATATATATTTGAATTAAGTAATATGAGAATTCTCGCTTGAATAGTAGATCGACTTTGAGGCAACTGTATTCACCTATGAGTATACAAGGTATAAAACACATACAAAAACAAATAAAACTTAAAAATGCAGGACAGTGTTTACACGTGGCGTTGAAAAAGAACAGAAACCAACAAAAACTGAAACCTGAACGTAAACAGATATCCAAAGAAAATATACAAAATGTAAATGAAAAATAACTAAAAACACTCGCACAACCAAAGGGAAAGTGTTGAATTGAAAATGCGGAAATTATTGTAATTAAAAATATAAAAGGAAAAAAAAAACTCAGAGAAATTTGTGGAAAAACGACATAAATAAACTGAAAATTAAATTAAAACTAATGCTTCATAGGCAAGTAGAATCCACACAATATTGCATTTATTTATTTGCTTCAACAATATTTAACGGAAATGAAATTTAAGTGGCAAAAATTACACAGCGACAAGACAAAAAAAAACTCGTTACAACTTTTCATTTCCGTTAATTTGTTGGCAATGCGTTCCATACTCTTCAAGACAAAGTTGTTGTTGTTGTTGTTGTTGTTGTTATTATTATTATTTGTATTGTTATTGTAGCAATTTTCATTTCAATTTGATTTCGTTTCTTTCTTCCTTTCTGCGCTTTTTCTCATTTCAGCTTATCGTGGCAAATAGGACTGTTTTTCTTTGGCTCTGGATTGTAATTCAATCAGTTTGTTTTAATATTCTCATATTTTTCTATTCACTTAATGCTTTGTTCTCGCCTTTGTTTTTCAAATGATTCAAAAATTACACAATAAATGTTTGAATATTAATATCGGTTAGCAAAATATTGTAGAACATAAAAGGAATTCAATAAAGAGGACTTTTGATAGTTTCATTCCTTTCATTCGATTGTTGTACTTTATCTCATCAATGCATCTGGCAAATAATTCCAACCACAAAAATAATACAGAGGAAGGATGGCAGCACGCACACACACACGCACACACACACACACACACACACACACAGCCACATACAGACAATGGGATTGATGGGGATTTTTGTACACAAAGTGGTCGAATGAGTAGTTGGTTTTGCTGTTGTAGTTGTTGTTGATGTTTGGAGTTGTTTGTTACATTTGCAGAGATGAAATGTTCGTCCAGCGCCCGTTTGCGGATATCGAAACAGGGGATTCCAGATGATTATGGGTTCGTAGGGAAACGTTCGATATCCCCGAACAGGCGCTCCATCAATTATTTATACTCTTCACCACATAAATAGGCCCATTTTTAGTTTTCAAAAGAATCGTAGACATCTGCCACTGTCACTCACACGTGTCTGAGACTAAATGCAATCAAAGACAGTGAGAGGCTAAATTAAAATAATTAAAGAAATAAAAACAACAAGAATTGCATTCAAATTTTCTTGTTGATCCCAGAGTTAAAGTGAATGAAAAAGGGGAAAACCCGGTACTACTTTTTACTAAAGATCAATGTGTTGAAAAGGGATATGAGAGTGTGACTAGTTTGTAGTGGAGAAATTATTCCGATTTGCCGTTAAATTAAACATCAAACTTTTATGTTTTTCATATAATTCTATCGAAGTTTTTGTTTTCAGCACAAAAATAATACTATTGCAGGATTGGAATAAATTTAAAAAATATTGTTTTATATAAAAGTCTTCACATAAATGGGGTTTCAATGCTGTGGTGAAAGGCATATGGCTTTGGAGGACGCCACGATGAACATTCTGCATGAACCAATTGACGAAATGGTTACATCCAGCAGACGTGACGTGACCACTTGAATTTGTCATGTTGGCTTTCCTGAAGACGCAATCGACCGACGCACGCAAAGTCAGCATAACCGAAGCCATTGCTGAGGTCTACCGAAAACCTCCTTCTTACTGTTGGATTGTGTAACATTTCTTTTCATTTTTATACAACGTTTTTTGTTTTTTTGTGATATAAAAACTATAGTGAAGTGAGATAGTTCTTATGTTCTTTCCAATCATCCGAAATTTTTGAGGCATGATTTCTTTGACACTCAAAGATATAATTTTAATTAACGAATATTTTTAATACGAGTACTAATTACGTACTAATTACGTACTAATTACGTACTAATTACGTACTAATTACTACTAATTACTAATTAGTACGTAAATTAAGATAGAAAAGTAAATTTTTTATATAATTGTTCGAATAATTAGTCGAATATTCGAATAATTTTCTAAAGCAAAAATCAAATTATTATTTCAATGTAGATGAAAAATATTATAAATATCAATTAATCAAAAAAAAAAATGCAAACAATAATTTAAATTTGAATTCTCAAAATAATTCGAGGTGCAATGTTTGAAAATTATACGAATATTGCTCTATATTCGAATAATTTATTACTTGAAACTACTTTCAGAAAATAACTTCATTAATTTTTCGCATAAGTATGCGAATAATAATTTAAGACAAGAGCTCAAAAACTAATTCCGATATAAAACGAATATTTAATAAATATTTAAATTAAAATTTGGTTAAACGACCAATTCGAAAGATTTTTGGTATCATCTGCAGTGGTTGGCACCAGAACCATTCCGGATAATCGGTTTTCACGCTTCGGAGTCATCGTACGCATACAAGGGAATATTATCTTTTCGTTTTATACTCGTATATACGCAGCGTTGCATTCGATTGTTCAGAAGCAAAAGAAAATATATGCCAGTAAAGCCACTTAATGGAGGTAAATCAATATCTGATTGGAACTAATTTTCGGATAATTATCGAATAAATGAATGTTCGAAAAGCTGTTTAAAGTTCATTGAAGTTCATTTATTAAATGTTTGAGACATTTTTTAAATTGTTGTTCAAAATATAGTCGCAGTTTTCAAAAACAATTGCAATTTAAGACACTTTCCATATAAGAAAATTGTACTCACACTTGTGTAAAATAGGTTTTACTTTGGGTGAAAAACTTCTTTAACATTTAACGAAAATTTTAGAAAAATTAACAGATATTCAAATAATTTTTGTAAGAAAGTTTTTAACACAGAATTTTCAATAAATTTCTTAGGCTTTTAATTCCTGTGTATCGTCAGCTGAGATGCAAATGCAAATGCCGCTGCAGGTGCCCTGAAATTCCACTACAGAATGTGAAATGTACAAGTCAGAATAAATTAATGGGTGCTAGAGCGGTTTTTATGACAAAGAGCATCTCATACTTCACTCAGAAGTGGACTGGAGGAAAAGAGTTTAATCCAATAATACGAATTTTCCAATATTACGAAAACACCTGAAACTATACAATTGGCCCTATTGGACAGACGTCCAAGAATCTACTCGTAGGCTTGTGAGTATAAATCTCCCCCCTCTAAATATCAGTTTTGGAAGCCAGACAAAACACATCCGTTTGTTTAATTCTCTATCTTCGTTTTTAATTTCATTTCAATAGTTTGTTTCGTAATCGTTTTGATCAAAATAATTAACAATGAAAACAAAAAGAAATTTGACAACAGACGTTGACAGGAATGTAAAGAATCTGCTGGCAATTGAAAACAATAGAGTTTTTGAAGAGTTTATAAAATCATGGTTACAGTCGTGAAGTATGATTCGGTGCAAAGAACTCTGTAACTTTTACACTAGACTAGTTTCATGTCACAGGTTGTCTGTCATGGCGATATGACAGTTGCGTTTGCTTTGAGCGGTTCGCCCGTAACTTTCTTTCAATGTTGTGCTCACTAACACCAGTTTACAGTATGATACAAGCATTAATATTTTTACAGAATCGTCTGAGACAGAAGTCAAGAATCTGTTAAGATGAAAAGTTTTTTTTGGGGCTGAGGGTTGGTTTGAAATTTCCTTCCGAGTGGCAGACTTGTCCATCCCCAGACTAGTCCGCCTACGCCATTGATTGCATTTAATTTTCACATTGTCACATATCAAACAAAATAATATATAATCACGCCCACGCGAAACTGTGAACGGCGTCAACTAAGCAATTTGGATAAACGCAGACTTTTGAGAATTTGCAAGATAATTTTTCAGAACTCTTGTGTATTTTTAAAGCGAAGTTTAGATTTGTGCGTTAATGGAAGATAAAATGATCGAACGGAATTGTGCCGTGACTACATTTTCCATACAAATTCACATACAATTTGGCCGCAGAATGTGGTCGTGAAAAACAATATAAGACTATTTTATTCGGACACTCAGTGTTTTAAACATTCTGCCACTCTTTCATAGAACTTCATATTATATTTTTACACGCAAAGACAAAGAATATCTAAAGGAAATTAGAGAGTGATTTTTCTTGAAGTTGCAAACAAATTTTCGTCAAACGACCAATTTGTCTGCCTTTCAAATAAAAGATATGATCAATTGAAAAACTATTCGTTTACAAGAATGTTAAGAAATGTCGTAATCTTCGCAAAAGATTGCTCGTTGATACACTAGAGACCTACATAGACAAAGTGCGGTGATTTGGAAACTCACAAAAAAGAAGTTAGAAATCTTGTTTGATATCAATCGAATATACTTCCTAATAACTAATTTATTTTTGCTCTGACCAATTTTCAGTTGTTTCATCCAATTATTACTAAAAGAATTCGGTTGCAACAGCCAACTCATGACTGTGAGTCTCCCAACCGATAAGTTCTGAGTGCACATAATTAATTGGTTATACGAGTATCATTTTATAGAAGAATTTAAAATAGCAACAGAGTTTGTTTAATCCATTTAAAGCACCTACAAAATATCGGCATATAAACAGATAGAAGACACCAAAAAAAACTCGTATGCAGATACAAATTTATGTATATTTTTTGTTTAGGAAAGAAAAATTAATCTTCATAAAAAAAGACTTGCCTGCAACCGAAAGGCCAGTTTTACATCTCAAGTCAAAAAATTTGAAGCGTACATATATACATATATATTATATATCTATGCTAACGCCAGACATTTCCAATATCGGCGCCCTATAATGGCCGTTCCAAAGCCTCGGCATCTCGGTTAATAGTGGCCGTCTTGCCAAATGTCACAAATTGCCAATTCTTTAGGATTGATTGTCACTCAGTCAGTTTTTTGCACATTACCAGGGACGGTTGTCGGCGTCAATGTTCGGCACATTTCGCTCACTTTACGCTCGCCATCACTATTCTACCGCTTTTCGTGCAGTCGTGAATATGTTTGGAGCGAACAATGAGCGAATGTCAGCGTTCCAACTCTGGACAAAACAAAATGCTCAAATGTGCGACGATAAGAATCTAATGAGATCCACTAATTTCGAATATCAAAGAACTCCCTTTTTCATGTGGCATCGGTCGACATTTGTCTCCGAACGACGTTGGTTAGACCACCACTGTCAACGCCAAATGCTATATCAGCGACTTGTGGTTTTAAAAGGACAACCCACTGGCCATTATGCAAGAGAGATTTGAGAGCCTTATTCTCTTACACTGAGTTCGCACAAGTAGGTAACTTGTTACAAGTTGTTTGTACGTATTACAAACCAAAGAGTATTAAACACACTTGCAAGTTGGCTGATTGTTTATACAGGCAAGTGCAAGTTCATTTGCAAGGTGTCGTCGAAGGCAAAGCTTCCAAAGAAAATTGCTTTTGAATTGTGTTTTGTCCACATGATGTCCTGGTCGCCAAAGCTTCAGCATAAGAACATTACAGGCAAAACATATTATGTACAATAAATGAACTCATATTCCAAGTCTATGAGTTGCTGTAGACTTCAGTTTCTATTTTTATATCTTTTATATTGTACAATATTATTTTTTTGGTCATATAATTAGAAATGTTAAAATTTTCAGAACGATTCCTCGTAAGATATCCATTAAAATGAAAATAAAGTGTCTATTGGCAGCACCGTTTTTACTTCTGCAGTGCAAGTAAAAAAAATCACTGGCAAGCAAAATCTCTTGCAAGTGAGCCCTCCAAAAATGCCGAAATGTATGTAAATATAAAGCGTTTAATGGAAACTTCGTCATAAGGAAAATTGTGTTCCTTTCATTCGGCAAAATGCTCCAGCATTTGGGTTGGTTTTCTTTTCCAATAAAGACTTCTCTAAATGATACTCGTACAAATATATTTGAATGCAGTTGAGGCACATTTGACTTGAGTCTTGATTAAAGTAGAGCACAGGCGACCTGCAGATGTAATTGATACGACGTATGACGTGACAACACGCCTTCTTTCTAACGTGACTAAAAAAAGTTATTGCTTAGAAAATAAAAGAAATCTTTCAATTGGATATTATATATGTGGCAAACATGAATAAAAATTCCAAGTAGGCCGTCACGAAAGGAACAAAATTAAAATTCGTAAAACCGTACTAGAACTAAATGGACACAAGCGGTTTTGTCAAATGACAGTTATTGGCTTTTTCGTTTGAATTTCCAGAACGAAGTCTTTTGAAATTTTGGAAAAATCGGAAACAGATCGTTTGCATATCTTGCGTTCTAAATGTCGAGAAATACGGCTATTGGAGCCAAAGAGGCGCATTAAAATGTTTATTTAATATAAATATCTGGGAAAATTATCTTATCTCTAGGGAAGCCTCATCAAATGTCCCCAGATATATAAATAAATATGTGAATTGATTTTGTAAAAGGCACGATTAAAGGCAACTGACAAATCTTCAACTAGAACGTTCCCTATTTCGCTATGAACCAACTTAGACTTGTGAAATCTCCGCCTTGTAAAAAAGACCCCACCGATTGTCTTTGGGCGGCTGAAGAAAATATTTTGCAGCAATAATATTTTAATATGTTTTAAATTAATTTCGTTTTTATAAAATGTTGGCATAAAATCCATTCTGAAATCTTGCAATTCAATTGGTCGTAGTGTGCGAGAGGACTTGAGCCCACACTCTTACAATAAATAACTACTCCGGGAGCTGTATACGACTCCAACTTTGGTCGAAAAACATCTTTAGCGGCGAGGCGGCTTTTTGACATCTGACAACACTGCGCAATGTATTCACAGAAACCTATTGTTTTGTGAGGATTTAGCAAGTCCCTGCCACCTTAAGAAGCCGCGGCAAACATTTGATTGATGTTATATTCCATGAAAAACCGTATAAAAGGGTCGCCTTGACACCTCACACATAATATATCCTATCCCGTGTTTTTTCAATAGTCGAAACTGCTATTCAGAGTTTTCAAGCCGATTTATGCCATGACTGTAATCGAATTGTTACAACTGGTCTGGTTTCTCTGTGTTGAAATATTCCGCTTGTAAAATCAAAAGCACAGACGAACCGCTTCGAAATTTATGTACCAATACCGTCGTCTTTCATTCAGGAACATAATAAAGGACCACATTCGCTTAATATATATTAATTTTCGGCTGACAACGGGTAGAATTTCTAAATAAACTTTCTTCAAGGACCTATTTAAGTGGCAAGCAGTATTGCTTATACATACATACATATATGAAAATGATACTGGTCGAATTTGTGATGATAATTATGGTTGATGTTTGTGTTAATGGGGGGAAGTTGGGCGGGGTAAATATTACGCCCATTTGCACAGTAGCTGCGATGTCACTAACAATTTATTGCGCTCTATAATTTTTGCATCTTAAGTTACGCTTAGACATAATATATGAAAAAGAAGTGGTTAATAAAAGCCTAAAATAAGTAAATGAAAAATATATTAGGAAAATTTAAGAAATTTAAGCTCAAGCATGCAGTTAGTGTCAGATTTTTTTGGCTACAAATGAACCATGAGTCAGACATGGTTACACCATAATTTATGAAAAAAACAGTCAAATGTTTAAGAATTTTTTATTTATTATTTATTTATTTATCAATGAAAACATCTTTTCATTGATGTTTTAGTTTTGTCAGTCATTGATTTCATTGATTGATTTATATTAATGTTCACCACGTCTAATGCTTTGTCAGTCATTGAGATATATTCACATGGTCAAAAGTTATGGCAGTTACTGTAAGTGGCGTACTTTAAAATCGAGATGTATTCACCAAGCGAAAGGTTTTGTCAGTCACTGTGAGTGCTTGTCGTTGTTGGTATGATCTAACAAAATGTCATGCAAGTACTTCAATCCAAATTAATGCAAAATTCTAAAAGAAAATTTTAAATCGACACTAGAAGGCAACAAATTTTGTTAAAGCGTGTAGGTCGTTATGAGCAAGAGATTTGAGTTACAGTAGAATTTCGACAAAAAGAACATATCAAATTGAAATACCAATTGCTTAAAAACACTTTGCTTATACTTTTTTTTATAATTTTAAGCTCAAAATTTTTAGGCTATCGAGTTTCTACTGTAGATGATGTAGAAGAATAACTTCGAAAAAAGAACAAACAACTTTTTCTTTATTTTGTAATTTTAATTTAAGTTTTACTAATCACTAGAGTTATTTGCTACTTTAAATTAAACAAAACAATAAAATTATGTTATTAGATATTAAGTAAAACTAAAGGCAGGCAATACTCCACCCCGTTCTTCATTCGGAATAGTTCCAAGGAATAAAGAACTTGAGGACTATAAAATCAAAATGAAAACAATAACATACAGACGCACAATGTGTGTGCCGAAATAAATAAGTCGAATAAATATCTGAAAAAGCATTTAAGTTTAAGAAACTGAAACAAGATCTGTGTTGTAGAAGTTAAAGAAAATTATAATGAAACTGACATCGAACAAAGTATTATGAAATCTTCCAAACCAACTTAATCAACAAATGATGGACGAAAAACCAAAACTGAACTCAAATAAAATTTAACAAACTGTCAGTCTCCAACTCTCATTCGGTGGATCATGGAGAGAGGAGAAGAGACGAGACGAGAATAGAAAAGAATAAAACAAACATACCCGTGTTGGTTTTACTGTTGCAATAATCAGTCAGAAATTTTTCGAGTGTAAAGCGAGGTAGGTGTAAATTCTTTACCACTTGCACGGGATCGCCCTCTTTCCACAGGAAGACAAGATCGTTTGTAGTCCAGCCATCTGCAAGAGTTTAAAACCACAAGCCCAATTCATCCGGCTTTTAATTGAGAGTGAGCAACAAAATAACGGTACTTACAACTGGCCATACGTAGTGAACAAATCTGACGATCCAAAGGATACAGTTTTAGGTTCATGGGACACGCCAACGTCAGTGAAATACGAATACTGTACAAAACTGAGCCGTTCGGGAAAATACGTATGTAAACGTTGGGCATAATGATGTTGTGAAAATGGCCTTCCTTTTCGTTTGAGAAGAACAAATCGGGCATCCACACACGATTGGCCTCTGTCAGTGTTAAATATTTTAAACGACCTGAAAATATAAAAAGATTCATGGTTTAATAAACAAAATAAATATTTATTTAGTTTAAGAAAAAGTTTATAAACATTTTGTGTTGTTTTGCAGCTGTCTATATGCCGACATTTATTTTAATGCTTTAAAGGCGTTTTCTCTTTCAATTCCCATTGTCTTTTTTAAGACAACTGAATATAAAGCTGAATGTTTGAACATATAGGGTGTTTTTTTTAGAGTTACACAAGCTTGAATCGTAATAAAACAGAGAAGAATTTTTTTTATACTAATGAAACGGGCTTCATCGCATGAAAAATTATACAACATTAATGTTTCAATGTAATTTCGGTCCAATTTTAACAAACTTTTCGCAGTATTCACAGCCGGATTTCGCAAATAATTCTTGGAGTGATGACTTCCAGGTGTCCATATACCTGAATGGGGTTAAATCAATTAATTATGCGAAATTATTTCTTCCTCAAAATTTCCCTTCAATAAATCAAATTTCGCACGCGCTGTGTGACCTATGAGCCCATCTTGCTGGAACCACATGTCAGGAAGATCAATGCCACGCAATTGAGGTACGAAAAGATTTCTAGTCATGTCCCTACACCGGTCATCATTGACAGCAACACTCTGATCATCATCGTCTTTGAAGACTTATGGACCAATGACAAGGCCAGCCCACAAAGCGTACCAAACATTAAAGTTTGTGGATTAACCGCACTCGAAATGCGACAACTCTGCCAAATTCAGCCAAAAATAGGCTTCATCGGAGAACAACATTTTGAACTATTATTTTGATACCAAATTTCAACAATTTACAAACGTTGTTCTGTTGTAGGCCCATCCATAATGGATAGTCAAACCAAACTAATCAAAAAGCAACCATCAGCTGTTAATTAGGCGGTCACATCAAGCAGAGTTGCCAACTCAAAGTTGTGACAAAAATAGCATCCAATATTTGTTTAAGGTTTTAAATTCTACTGATCAGTAGGATCCTACCGATAATCGAAGCAACGACGAAATCTCGACACACACAGACACGAGTAGTTAGAAAACGCAAAAAGAAAACAACTCTGTATGTATTTTGCTTCCAAAACATTTACGGTATTGAGATGTTTTCCTTTTTTTCATATAAATAAACAGAATTGTTATAAAAATAATATAATCATCGGAAATACATTCTTCAGACGTGAAGTCTTCCTTCATATTGAACAGACATATTGACAATAAATGTGTGTCTTAGAAAAATCCAACAAATAAAATTAAGAAATAGAGTAAATTTTATTTCTTTTTAATTAAGCCCCACCAGAAGAAGGGGATTCATGCCTAAATGTGTTCAAACTTATTACACTTTATAACTGGTTTGTTTTAACTTTTTATCTTTTTGGAAAATCTGTTCTGTATTTAGTACCAGCTGCCACCTTTTTAATATTCAAGAAAATGTTTTCCAAGTCAAGAGTTCTTCCCTTTAGTAGGAATTTTACTAATTCCGCAGTGAAATTAAATTATTTCTTCCAAACATATTCACTTCGATTCTTATATGTGTTTCAGTTTAATTGATAAGCCGCTTAGGAAATGTACTTGTCACTGGCGAACTGGCGAAAAACGCGTATTTTTGTACGACAAGTACACATTTTTTCAGCTTACGCTTAAATTAATGCACCTGACAATGGCGCCACCTTCTCAGATATATTTCTATTGGCAACACTGACCATACATATGAATGTCTTAATCTGGCAGTTTTTGCCCTGCAAAAATCTGACTACCAAGTGAGCTGTTCATTTTACTCGGCCGGCATTAAAATTGTAAAGTTTTCTTACAATCCTTTAAACTGACAATTTAGCTTCTGATGCCAATTTTTCTTTATCAATTCGTTGTCCTCTCAATGTCATAGTTTTGGAATTCATAAAGAAAATTATAATCCTCTGCTACATGTGCTCTCATCGCTGTCTGGTGACATAAAGTGGTCATCACTGGCCACCACTCCGACTCCGGCAATGTATGGCATAGCTGAGGTCAGCTGTATTGTAACTACCAGTATTTCGAAAACTGTCACAACTCCATTCTGTGCAAAGTAATAAAATAAGCCAAGGAAGCAGTGCGAAAAAAATAAAATAAAAATCTCTTAGCGCTAAGTTAATCCAGCGATGGGAAGTTATTCCTTTGTGTCTTTGCAACACGAAGTCTACATACGTAACCGCATATATCTGTGCGCATTTTATTATTAATTTATTTGGAACCTGTACTCAGGGGTCAACCCTTTTATATGAAGTGCATTGTATGAGAGCTCGTACAGTATTATTTTTTTAATTCTATTTTGCAGAGATGAGGATGTCAGAAATTGACTGATGTTGTTCTGACTGTTCAGTGCCGAAAGGGCATATCGATTTGCACGCAGTAACCAGTATTTCTGTACGTGGTGTTTTTATTTTATTGTTTATTTGAAAGTAAGGAATTTTGGTAGCAATCGAACTTACGACCTCTAGACTGTAGGCCAGATACTCATCCATCGCGGCACTCAAAAAAAATTTTGCTGGATCGAATGGAGTTAAGAGGGTGTATTGCCCCGAAGTTACTCGAACAGTGGACTATCTGTATAACTCCAGCAACACATTGCATCGCCATAACCGTGGGAGATCTGATGTCTGGGATTTTGTAAATTTTATTTGTTCTTTTTTACTTTATTGTTTTTGTGTTCCTTTAACTTTCTTGTGGTATTTTAGCAAAAGCGCAAATGCAAAATTTGCACAATTCTTACACGCATTTTGAAGTTACAGAGAGAGTTTCATTGCAGTTCCTCTACGTAAAGTTCTACCATCTCCAGTGGGCCCAATGCATTTTAAAAAACATCAACCCGAAATAATACCAAAAGGCTTTGAAAGCCAACAATGGCCATTTAGTGCCCTTCATACTAGATTTAGGGCCGTTTTAGTAATAATAATTAATAACAGTTCATATATTTCTGACTTCATGCAATTCTAATAAAAACACTGAATCGGGCCCCTTTCACTTCCAATGTGTTTTGTGTTTGTGTTTTTAGTGCGTTTTTCAACTCCACTGAATAATGATTTATGACAATCTGGCAGTTTCATAAAAAATGCCAATTTCGAGTGTTACACAACCTAGAAATAAATAAATCTAACAGCATCTGTGTCCTTTCCCCCTGTCAAACAGCATTTTCTGCCTGCTTTTTATTCTGTGGCGTTTTATCATTGTTGGCAAATATTTTAATCAAAAACTGCATTTCCTAATAAATGTTATTAATCCAAAATAAAAAAAGATCAATAATGCGAAAAATAGTTTTGCCAAACAAAACCAATTATTGAAATTAGAAGTACTTTTTGCAATTTTAAAATTGGACTTAAGCTGTTATGATAAAATGCAACAGATACAGTCGAATTGTGGATTAATTTAAGGCTTTGCTGTGGGCTTTTTTGCGTTTTGGTATGAAAAAGTCGGCTTCAATGGTGACCACTCAGGTTGTTTGCTTGTTGAAAGTATTTTTTCTGTATTTTATTGAAATTAAAAAGTTGTAATTGTTATATATTATATAATTTAAGGACGAGTGTTCACAACAATAAAACAATTTTCTATCCATTCTGTTTAGATTTGATTTAAAAACTAAAATCTTTTCAAATGCACTTGATTTTGACATTCAAGCAAAATAGTTTGAGAAAACGAACTGGTAAAAGACTGGCCGGCAAGATTTTGCCTTGTAAATAGTGTATAAGTTTTATAGTATTGTAAAGTACGAGTACATGTTGCAAGCACTGCTTTGACGTTGCCACCGCCGACTCTCCAGTTGCCACTATTTTGTTTTGTTAAATTATTTTGATCCCAAATTGTGAGATATCTTCTGCTTAGACAACTGCCTTAGGAAAAACATTATTAACAAACAATTTATGAATGTTTTTCCTGCAGAAGCTTTCCAAAGAAAAGCGAATTATTGAATAAAAATGTTATAAAAGTATTATGAAAGTTTGAATCAAACAATAGTTTTTATAAAAATATTGTTAAATTTTTCATAGAAATATTGTTAAATTTTTCATAGAAATATTGTTAAATTTTTCATAAAACAAGAATATCGCAAACACAACTTTTCTGGTTTTAATAAATTAAATTTGTATGACTTACCCTGTATATCATCGAACTTCAAACGTTCGTCCGTCCACTGTTCACGAAACGTCAGCTGCACACTGTATTCCTGTGATTGGTTGTTGTTGTTGTTGTTGTTGTTTCAAGCAAATATTGGTGAGTCAAGGTTAAAGAGAAATTAAATAATAAGTTACAAAAATGTCACAGAAAGCTTTCAAAAGTGTTGAAAATATATAGGAAATGATTAAGTTTCCTATTTTTATTTTTTAATGGGAGTTTTAAGTGAAAAGTTTGATCGAATTATTGTAGCGTTTGTTTTTGCATTTTTAAGAAAAAGGGATTTAGAAAGAATTTGAGAAGTGATATTCCGATTTCATTCGTTAATGGTGTTTTGTTTTAGCTTGTTATTGAAGATAAGAATTTAGTTTTTTTTTTTTGAAACTGATGTTGCGATTTCGTGACCGATTTAAGGATTTTCTTGAGTTTCATATAGAAATATGAAAGTTTTTGTTTTTATTGTAGTTTTTTGATAAATGAGGCTGAGAAATTTGGCGGTCTAAGGCAGTATTTAATTTATATATTTTAAAGCTTGGAGGGGTTTTGGTCTGATTGAATATTTGATTGATGGACAAAATTAGTTGGTTTTGAAAAAATGTCGCTTTAGTTTTTTTTTTTCTTTGAGAAAATGTTTTAAGTATTATTGGGTTGATGGTTTGGTAAAAGCATTCCAAAATAATCGCATTGCAACAACTTTAATAAAACAAACAAACTGAATTAAAAAGCATTTCAAGACTCATTAAGCAACTAAAGTTTCCTTCATTCAAGTTAAAACAACAGAAAAGTCATTCAATGAATAAAAGAAGGCAAATAAAAATGGAAAAGCTCTAAAAGGACAAGCAAATAATTTGAACATTCCATAGTCATTAATAATATTTTAAAGCATTCAATTATATTGACAGCATAAAAGACATGAAAACACAAATACACACACAATTCTTATATACATTTTTTACAAATACTCGTAGTTCAAATACTTCTGTATGTGATGGACTATTTTTATAGTCATAAAGTTGGTGTGTAAAAAACTTAATATCTAAAAATATAGAGAACATGCAAAAGCCTTTCATGACAAGCGCACAGATGGGTGTTTTATTTCCGGCTACTTCCCATCGAGTGGCAAACTCATTGCATACTTATAGGGCTTAAGGTGATATATTCCTTTGGAAGAACAAGCATTCAGTTATTCAAACAATATTATACTATAAAAAAAAAAACAAAACAAAATTAAGTGTCTTGTTGAGAAATTTAAATAAAGTTTTTACTGTTTGGCTGAACATGTGGTTCGTACTGTTGTTCGTGATGGTGTGTGTTTGTACATACAAAAATCACTATATATATAAAAATTAAATATATATCAATAAAAATTAATATTTCTAAAGTGAATAGAGCATCGGAAAAATATTTAATCAACGAAAGGCATCTTGAAAACTCTTTACGGTTGCTGAACTGCAAAAATATATGGCAATCTTTAAAAGTTACTTAATAAATACGATTCATAAAAAATATCGGGAAATCTATATTCAACGCAAGGCAGGATGAACTCATAAGACCAAGATTTACTGACTGTTTTTCTGGGCCGAAGGTATTTTGAGGGATAAAAACAAATTGACAATGATGATGTGAAACAAAAAATTCTGCCGGCTTATGGAGTTCCTTAAGAATGAAAAAAATGAAAAAAAACTAAATGCCTGTCCCACGATACCGAACATTAAATGTTGCCAATATTTTGGGCGTCAAACTAACTGGCCTAATTGCCACATATAGAATCAGCTATAGATAAACCTGGTTGAAGAAAGTTCATAAAGGCTGCAGCACGTTAACGTTCGCTTTTGTGGGAAAGGTTCTAAGCTCGTGTTTCATTATCACGAACGTAATTGGTCGGCTACTTTTGGAGCAGCAGAATGTCTGAATGTCAGAACTTTCTGACTTTTTTGTGTTATTTCGCTTTCAAATTTAAAAATAACTCCCAATTGGCTTTTTTACGTCGCTACGAACGTTAACGTTTGAGATCATGAGACAGGTCTTAACATTCTTTGAAAGAAACCATTTTTTTAATTTAGAGCACCAATTTGTTGTCTGAACGTAACAAACGTCAAGATCGACATGAACACACTAAAACAAATTTGACGTGTCCTTTACAAGTTCAATCACGCCTGGATGAGTTTAAGCCTTCCTTGAAAGACGAGGCGTGTTCTCTTATTACTTTGAGGGTTTTTTCTTTGATATTATTCATCTGTCATCATCACATAAAGCTTTTTAAAAGTGGTTTGAAAGTGAAAGCGAGATTGGTTTTCTGATTAGAAATTGGGTGTTGCAGATTAAGGTGTTGCTTTTGCCGAAACAAAAATCGTCTAATTTTATTAAATTTTTGTAAATAAACACCTGATGATTCACAATTAAATAACTTCTAGACCGGAGATACCTGCTCCGCAATCATGTATAAATGGCTTCCATTTTTCATATTGGCACGGAATTAGAAAAATAAAAAAGAAGTCCAATAACAGTTTCCTCGATTGCACGTATTATTTTCAAACGTGTGCAATCCGTTCCAGGCTGACCCTGTGGCCACTCCAACAGCTGTGAAGCTGATGCACCTGAAAGTTATTAAGAGTGAAATAGCAACTCCCTAGAAACTCAAAGTGATAAGGAAATGTACTTCGAAGTCGAAGCTAGTGAGTGAGGTTGGACTAAATGTTCCTTGGCGTTACGGTGGAAGAGTAAAATTTTATTGTGGATGCCAGGAGTTGGAAAGGATTCATCAACCTCTTCACTATCACCTTGAGCTCTATTTTAGAACCAAACATTGTTTGAAAATGTCCTGCTGTGACAGATCAAGAATTGACTTGCGTTGTGATATTAGAACTACACTGAAAACAATACTTTGGGAGCCATCGATGAACTTTTTGTTCAAGATGAAATAGTCAGCATCGTATTTGGATTAGCAATTTTTCTGAATGTTGTGGCGGATACGGAAGATTTGAACACAATTTGTACCATCGTGCAAAGCTGAAGAAAAAAGATAGTTCAATGCCTTCGAAGGAATTTTATTCAACGGTCGCTGGAATAGCAGCTTGTACAAATTTAGGCTGGTTTCATCGCATTGAAATGAAATAATCTGCTGAATTGGAGAGAATCGTGTAAACGAGGTAAGTGTCCCCTTTTAGCATAATTTTAGGTCTTTCACTGAAAAATGTAAGTATCTTGCCTTAATATCTGGCCTCCCTCTGCTCATGTCAGAAGTACTTTGGCTCTAGGTGAATCATTGATGACTTGCGTCAGCCTAGAGCGGCATAAATTGATTAAGACTGATACAACGAGGATTGCTAGAGAAAGGATCAGGGATAGTTGTGTCTTTATAAAAAAACAAAGTCTTAAAAAATATTTAATTTTGTTTGTGGAATCGGACTTATACATCTTATCTGCCCTTTTGTTTGCTTGAAGTTTTAAATCTGTACATTTTGCTCTCAATAAATAATTTTGTTTTACAAAATAACTCTCATTTGCTTTCAGGGTAATTGTCAGCATCTGTTTATTTAAGATAAAATAAATTTAAAATCACTAAAGCTTGTGAAAAAGATCGCTTCATCGAAAGTCCTGGACTTGATTTCTTGCCTTTGGAAAAGTTTTGCCAATAAAAAAAACATCGTCAAACGGACGATCGTTGCCAGCAACGTACATATATAATAGCTGCTTAGTGATTGAGCGTGATATGCGAACAAGGCAATAAATGTAAATTAAAATCTTATTGCTAGAGAACACTTTTCTTAAAGTGCTCTAAACATTTTGCTTAAAATTTCGTCATATTCAGAAAAAAATTGGCAAATAAAAATTAGCCTTTGACCCGTTTCCTTATTTTAATTCGCTAAAAGTAAATTTCCAGCATTCCATATAAAAATAAACCTCACTGCAGTCTAAAGTAAACTTTAACTTAAAGGGTGGTTATTGTTAAAATTGCGCATGCAAAACACATTGAACACAGACAACGCAGGCAGAGATTCATGCTTGAACTGAACAATCCTTTTAAAAGAAACCGAAAAGAGTAATAAAATAAGGAAAAAATCCAAAATAAAACAAAGCTGAGATAAAAAAGCTTCTTAAGAAATTAAAAACTTAATTGTTCAGTTAATAGATAAAAAACATAAAAAACCAGTGCGCATCGAAATGATAAGTTCACCCACAGATGTTAGCGGGCTCCTTTCATTTCTTTCGCAAGAAGTCGATCACTAAATTTCTTATAAATCAGATTGTTTTGTGAATTTAATTTTTTAATTTTGAAGACTTCATTATCGTTAAATGACGCCACACAAATTATATTTTTTCAAATTGCACTTCATTCACTTCTTTCAACCACTTGAGGAAATGACCCCCGGAAGCAAGTTAAGTCGAATAGTTTGGACTTATTAAGGGGTTTCTAATATGGACTTGTCCATTCCTCCAGATGCTGGCAGACAGAGTATTCCTGCAGTAAATCCGCTGTCCATAAGAGCATTTTGCATGAATTTCGTCCTTTACAGACCACTATTTTATTAACTCTGTGACATGAAGAAAGCGACCACGTTAGAAAAGTCAACGTGATGCCGTTGATGCCATCGTAAGTCGCAAGAAAAGACAGGACGAGCTTTTCATACAAATTGGACACATATTCCCTGTTCTCCAAATAATTGCATAATATTTTTGCGATCGGTTAAGCCGTAATTCAAGAGATATGATGTACAATGAAAAGCTCTTTTTTCTAAACCCAGTATTGTAAGATAAATGTCTCAGATCTAACCACGAATGGACGCTTATATTCGCGAGAAAGTCGGTCAGGCTATTACCGTGCGCGGCGGTAACTGATCATTACAAATCTTCCCTGTTATTACACATCTTCCCTGTACAAGCCCTCATTGATAAGAGAGCAGACTAAACACTTGAGAAGAAGTGATTACTTTCACGATCTGAGCCCCCTCCGAAATGCCTGATTAGCAAACTTTTTAAATTTTTGCTTTGACTAGTTTTGGGAAACTTTTAAATTTATAATATTTGATGGCCGGAGTAACGAAACCTTCGAATAACCCCTCTCACTGTGAAGCTTAATGTTGGTTGATGGTCGTTTATGAGACGGTTTTATTCAATAAAATGGTGACGGGGTATAAACATGGCCAATTGTGTTTGGAAATATTGAACCTGCCTACCCATTTAATTGCATTGAATGCGAATTTTGAGATTGTGCGCACTGTGACGATGACTGTCCATAGCAATGCCCGCGGTTACAAACACAACTCCCTCTTTCATCCCCCCCCCCCCCCCCCCCCCTAACCTGTTTTCGTAGTTGTGGTACACTGCCCTGCATATATAAGAGCTGGTCCGGAGTGGTGGCCCGAAAACAAGTACTTCCATAAGCGTTAAAACGAAAAGATGACATTGTCTCAACTAACAGCGTTAAATTAAAAGTGACCTTATCACTTCAATGCGCACATTTTCAATAATATATCAGTTAAGTAAATGGAAAAAAAATCTATATCTGTTGACATCAATTTCTGTTCAATACGCGTTTAAGAACTGGAAAAAACTTCATCACCACAAATTTGATGAACAGAAACATTTCAATAGAGAAATATTCATCTGCGGTACGATTTCCAGGTGTGAATTTTAAACGCATCTTAATGTGTTTTTCTCGTTTTCATTGATTGAGTGGCATGTTTTTAATACGAATCCGTACTTTGTTGATAAACACGTCTGAACAAATTATAACTAAAATTAAAAGCAACAAATTAAATGAACAACTTAAGGAAAGAACTGAAGATCGGATGATTTAGGTGCTCCTAACTGCGTTTTTATACTAGAATACATAATTCTGTGTTTTATTTAATTGCTTTGAACAAGAACTTACTTACATTTTAAACTTATTTTAAGGATTGTGTTTCTTTTTACATCTCAAATAAAATGTGAGCGTCTCGTGTGTTTTTGTTAGTTAGAAATATTAAGGATTGTTTTATTTAAAATACAAGAATTTCTTTCAGTGTGCTGTTATTGTATATCCTTGGCTTAACTTTACAGTTCGTTTTTTGCAGTGTACAAGCAATTGGTTTAGAAACCCGCTTTCATTAATTGCCTGTGTGGTAAGCATTTTTTTTACATAAATTTTGCTTCTTTTCAAATATATTTATAAGAATTAAAACAAACTCATTAATCAAAATTATTAACAAATAAAAAAATTAAAAATATTTTATTTATATTTTGATTGATTTGAATTGAGGATGGATGATTGACGTAGTGATGCTTATAAGTTTCTTTCCTCACATGATAATACTTTCGAAACAAATACTTAAACTAAAGAAAAGTTAATACAATAAATATATATTATACATAAAATACATTTTCTCAGCTGCAGGGTTAACGATATATACAAATTTCGCCTATTAAATCAGTAAAAACTAAAGTCAATAACGGAGAGCGCACACAAACGCCAGGAGGGGTCTGTAATATCCCCTTCTTTAAGTTGTTGATAAAATAAACATTTATAGAAAATTTAATACAAAACTTTATTAAAATTCATTTTAAGATGATTTTGCTTCTACAAGGTGGCAACACTATAGCAGCTGACACTTTTTTAACAGCAACTCGTATTAACGTCAATACAAAAGTATTTACAAGTTTTTGCCACCTTGTACTCCTTGATCCATTTCAAATGCATTTTATTTCTTTAAATCCCCTAAAAATCTCATGTCTACAAAAAAAAAACAAAATGGAAATTATGTACCAATTATTGCCTTTCAGTTGAAATTATATTGGCATTGCCAGCCTAGACAGTGATGAATGATGACAGATCAACAACAGCTGTTGCTATTATGGCGGAATAATAAGATTTGAATTTATTTTGCGATGACGAAAATAATATTGTGATATTGATGAGTTGCGTACACGGAAAAAGCTTGAAGAGCTCTTTAATCCTTTTGAACTCCCAAACATCAACTGAATGGCTTTTCCGATTTACAGAGTCCTTTAGCTTAATGCTATACAACGAAACATTTCGCCTTAAAATCTTAATGAAATAATAGCAGTTTAACTTAAACGTTTTTGACAGATTAAGTTGTTATCGATTGCCAAAATTTCAGCTGTAGTAGAGTTGATTTTTAAGTCATAATAGGAGCATACGGAGTTGAACGGGCTTAAGAATTTGACAAAATTGAGTTTAGCTTTGGGAAAAACTTATAAATACTCAGAATTCAAGTGCAGTAGAATCTTAAAGAAGTTAAGTCGCATAAAACTTAAGCACTCGGATAAGTTAAAAGTGTTTCATGATCAACGTGCAGCTCCAAAAAGTTAAACGAAAGCGTGTAAATATGCTTAAAACAACAGCTGTTTCAGTGATAATAGTGGCAACTTGATCACTTAAAATCTTCTCAATGGCAACGCTAAGCCCTAATTTTGTTCATTAAATTACGGTATTCCTGTACTTCCTTTTTTTTTATAAAATGCCACATCAGAAGAAATCTTCACAAATCAGAGCGGAGATCTTAAAAAATTTTAATCGAGATACGCACAGAAAGCGATTGGTGTTTACGGCGTATCCAAAGTAGCCATTTCAAAGATAAAGAAAGAACGTTAGGAAATCTTAGAGGCAGTTTACGAACACATCCATATGATGAATCTAACAGGAAATCTCGTCGTAAACCGGAATATGCTGATATTGCACTGAATGGACCAATTCTAAGACCCAAAGCCAAGTACGAATTCATTTTCACAAAATCATCATTCACAAAAACATTTAATGCCACAGATGGATGGCTACAAATTTTGAAAGCAGATACGGTATTCGGAATTCCTAAATTGGTGGCGAAAGCTCTTCAAGTGAAACCTCAAATGGTACATCTTTCAAAATTAATGAAAAAAATTTAATCTGAAATGATTCAATCAAATGGTGCATACAACGATACACCTCGAGAAGTTCAATTGTGGATACCAAAGTTTGGGGATAATGTTCACATCAAAATTGATGAAATCATAAATTGGAACAATGACGAAACTTCAGAAACTAACGATGATTTCGAAGCTACCGATAACGATTGAACGACCTAAAGTAGGTTTCTCGAAAGCAGTTGAAAGCACCAATAACGTTACAAAATGGTTTGAGAGCAACAAAGATGCAAATCAGGTGGCAGATCTAGTCAATATGCGCACGAAAATAATCAAGAGCTTTACACAAAAGGAAAAGAAACAACCAAGCCTTGACTGCTTTATATTTTATGGGCAGGAACAAATTGAGCGTGACCGTAAAATTCACCCTCCAGTACAAATTAAAACTAAGTTTCTTTTTTCTGATAGTGAAAACTGTGCAAGTGTTTGAATAAAAATATAAGATTTTGTAACTAATAATAGAAAATTGTCTATTACATAATTTATTTATTAATTTTTTCGACTAAAAAAAACCAGCTTAGAAAAGTTAATAGCACTTTGAACATTTCGGTTAACTTTTTTAAGACTCTACTGCACTTAAAAAAATCTCTTTCCGCAGTTGTTTTATTTAGGTATGCGAGATTTCATTTAAAATCAATATTAAAAACAATTTACCATTTGCATTATGTTCTATTACTAAAACATGAAGTAACTTCGGACTTGTCGAGTGCGAAATAAGTTGTTTCTGTAAAGGTATTTTATTTAAAGCAACGCATATCGCCATCTGTATATGTGTATCAAAATTAGTGTCTATTGGTTCTCATAAAACACTTCATGCTTCTCAAATCTGTGCAATTACGGTTGTGTTGCTTATAGGCAACTGCTCACTTGCCTGTCCGAAATTTCTAGGTTCACTAGAGCAAGGCTTAGCTTGGACAGAAACCGCACATGTGCAATTGGTAGAAATGAAGTCCTTGAATTACTGGCCGTGTACTCCTCAAAAGACACCTGAACCAACGCACAATTTAGATTGCGAGAGCCATTCAGATGATTCATTTAGTTAGAATTAGGATGGTGAAGGTCTATAGTGAGTTGGTTTCAGGTGTAACGTTCTCTTGGCCTCCGAGCTGTCTGGAGAATTACTAGCAGGATTGCGAAGGCAAACGGAACTCTTCAATAACGGATTAATTCATTATATATTATGTATGTATAAGAAGTTGCCTTCTGCATAAGCGTTGCAAGCAACCTGGAGGGCAGTGGTGAGTCAGTTACAAGTTACCTGTGGCTTTTTTTCTAATAATGAGGCATATCAAGATAACTATTCAGATTATTAAAAGGCTAATGACGAGAACAGAATTCAAATAAATTTGTTGCTTTTGTCGTGCCCAACACTATTTATAAATTTCAACTTCAAAGACCAAAAGTCTCCTTCGTCAAAAGCCATTCAGCAAATATTTATTTTCGTTTAAATAATTTCATTCAAAAAAGTGATATGATCTTTTCAGGCGGTTTAAGGCGTCATAAAAACTGTCGAAACTACTTTGAGGTTAGATGGTCTTACGTTTCACCTATTTGGGTAAAGCGGATGCATCTACGACGTTGTATGTGAGCTACACATGATTTTGGTATGCAGCAACGTTGGCTTTTTATAAAAGTATCCTTTTGACGAGCAAATCAAATGTTAATTTTCTACTTTCGCTGCGGTTGTACGGCAACGCTTCAACAGAACCTGGTGCAGACAAAAGAAGAAAGGCGAAGTTTTGGAATTTCCAAAGCAACAGCCCTGCAATGACCGAGAACCTACATCAGCTTATTGTTGCAGATTTCCTCTAATGGTAAGCAATTACACATTACAAAGTTGAAGTGTGGCAACACTTTTTTTATTTTACTCCTAAAAAAAGCTGGAAAAATCTTTGCTAAATGTTATCAAGAGAGAATGAAACTGCTTAAATATCAACGTCCATTCTGCCCACAAGTGAAAAATACTTTAATTTTTAAGACATAAAAATCGAAAGTCGAAAAATGTCTTGCAAACAGGTGTTTGCTTGAAAGAAAAGCTAGAATAAGTTCCCAGCACAATTCCTCACATTATCAAGACATAGAAGAGGTTGTGTGAACTTGAAAAAACAAATTTGATCCAAGATAACCAGCTGTTTTTAAAAACATTGCCATCCTGAGATGTTTCGAAGTAAAACACTTTATAGGAATTGTTTTTGTATGTGGACTTCCATACTTTTATTCACGGCAGCATATTTCTCTGAATCGAGCAGAATCTTATGCTGCAAAAGCAAATTGTATTCAGTAGGTGAGAAATGGGAATACAAATTTTGACAATGAAGTGCTCTCATCCCGCCATAGATGTATCTTCAAATAAACAATGGCAGTTTTATCAGAATGTATTGAAGACGGTTAAATTTTTAAACAACAATAACAGAAACAATTAAAATTTTCTTGCCGCTTTTGCAAATGCTGTGGAATTGTTACCACCAACTACTATTTTATTTGGCCTTACGATCGCCTTTTCGTTATTATTTTACTTCGTTTCTACTTAATTGAACACAAATTACAAGTCTGGTCATTGGCAGACATCGAACTTATTATCCCTGGTCTGTTGGTCGAACACCACCAACACGTCCATTGAGACACTAATCTAATTGCGTAAATGTAAATTAAGACTTAAAACAGACTTTAGCTGTCGTCATTTTGAACATGGAGAGAATTGCCTCACACTTTGATTCAAAAAAAACTTAATACTTCGTATTACCGTCTAAACGCACCTTTAGAGATGATTTTTCTGCTCGAACATCTGCTAGAACTTAAAACGAGTTAAGTTTAGGCTTAAGATGGGGCAAGTATCCCAACCGAAATTAATATTTATTTATTTATCGACAATGAAAACTATTTTATATGAAAACATAAAAAACTTATATACTTAAGTTTTGATTTAAAGTTAAAATATTATACAAATTATTATTTTTTTTTTTCATTTTTTACTTAAAATGTTTGCGAACACTTGCGGGCGACTGTCGTATTTCATACAATATATGGACACACATACACACTATAAGTGCTATTTATAATTTTACATGGACTTATGCAATACATATATTTAAAATAGGTTTTAAACTTTTAATGACACAAGGCCTTGAGTATAAACAAAAAGCTGTTTGTTATTAAAAGTTAATTGATCGATTCGTACATGTTTGACTTAATTACCACTAACAAAACAAAAACATTACACCGATAGTTTTAAATATATTTATACATTTATATATATACAGACATTAATGTTATTGAAAGTGGCAGCTGACAGATATGCAGATATTAACAGCAGACTGACCAATCGTTTGGAGCCATCATTTGAACACAGCTGTTATTATGGTCATTTGCGCCATCTATATGCAAAATGTGAACAAATCGACTGATTTGAGGTCCGAAAATACGAGTAAAATTTGTAGAGCTGTGCCCGGTCTTTCATTTAAGTGACCGGTCATTATCGTCCAACTATCAAAAACTGATCCGTTCGTTCTTTTCGCTTAATTGGCCACTTTGAACAAACAGTACGATGAAGTTCGGCAACCGGATTATGATGTTTGTTATTCTTGCTGTTTGCGGAAAACTGCTGATGGAAACATCAATGCAAGTGAAAAAAGACAACAGCCAGTTTAATATCTTGTGTTGAAAATAATTTAGTTTGGAAAAAGGAAGGACATTTTATAAGGGGCAGGACATGAACGAAAGCACTGGCAACCGGACAATGCATTGTTGAACGAAAACCGGTCAGTTAACTGACCCACTCCGTTCATTCGAATGATCCGATCAATTTAACCCGTTCGTTCGCTCTAATAACTTGTATATGACGGTCGCTTGGGCATTCCATTTCCATTTCTTAATCATAACTTTTTAATCGATCAAAAATAAAAGTCAATATTATCTTTCCAACAATCTATTCTTCAAAGTTGAAGGGTTTTGAAAAGTTACTCTTCAAGTGTTCTTCAAGAGTGTTGGGCAATTTTGACTCATGAGTACAAAACCTGTAACATTTTTGATAACGAGATTATTTATATTTTGCTCAAATGTACGTCCCAAAGACAAAAATTCTATGTAAATAATAAGCAATAAAAGCTTTGGGTGATTTTGGCCCATGGGCATAGTCCAATATATATTACACACCCGGAAGCACGAAATTTTTATTTAGTATTTGTTTTATAATATTTATCAAGTGCAAAGAAATCCTTTCTGCCATGTTCTAGTTGAGTTGTTGTTCACGTCATTCGAACATTCTCAGCTGAAGGGAACTATTAGTTATTCAGCAGTTTTGTTGCACCAGAACAGAATTTTTCAAAATAATCCTAAAATATTAAACTTTTTGAGTCCATTTATGGCTCGGTTATCGATAGCAACCGAACCTCAGGGGCGTTGCCAGTTGCCAAAAAGGTATTAGAGATAGCAACTGGCAATTTATCATTTTTAGTTGCCGTGTGAGTTTTTTGGCATAAGAAATTAATTATTTATTGTTTTCAGACAAATTTATGTATCTTGCAACATTAACAAATGAAGCCGCTGCCACTTTAGAATTTATGAAAAACAACAAATTTAATTAAAGAGTCTGAATGTTTTAAATACGTGCGATTGTTGAAGATTTGCACAGCGGACCCTTCGCCAAAATACAAAAGATTTTTTCTAATTACCAGATAGAGTTTAAAATCATTGATCATTTGTGGGGAAGCTTCTTCCAATTTGCGGCTTAAATTTATTTTGGACACACTCCGATATAGCAGCCAGGAAGATACGAAAGTCCGCACTGCGGCTGGAATGATTCACGTTGGTGTGTATTAGTTATTCTGCCCGTGACAAACGGCGAAAGGAGGCGGGAACAACAAGTTTTTTTGTTAACAACGAATACAAAATTTTGCAAAGACTTTTGCTTGTGTAACGAAGCAGCCAGATTATTCGGTAGGAATGGAACCTGCCATCTGTCTCTTGGCTGTTGGTCGAATGTGAAAACTATTCGATTCACGGACATTAAGAAGGTCAATTTTTCAGCAACGTAATGTTTCTATAAAATCGAGAAGTTCCCGAGCTCACGGCGTAAATTGAACTGGTCCAATTACCTTTAAGCACATTAAACCTCAATTTGTTAAAAACTCTTAAGCGGTGAAACATTAAAGAACTCTTCAAATTTTGAAACTGAACTGAAATGAATGAAAAATATAGATTTTCCAACAAGCATCGCTCTTGAAACGAAACTGCGCAGAGGCGGCGGACAAATTCAAGAACATTCACTTCATGTGAAAAGGAGCAGAATGGCATTGCATTCGAAGCGCTAAAGATATTTTGGCTCCTGTGGTGCTGCTTTTATCGAAATTTAGGAACGACCTTGACTACATGTTTGGAACATTACAGCAAATATCGATTACGATTAAAAATAAATCGATTGTAAGAAAAAGAATCGTAATGATTATTTTAATTCCTTTGAATACAATGTCGTATAAGCGATGGGCTGTCATTACCCATTATTGACTTTTTGTATTTATTTGTTAAAGTAATTGTTTAAATACAATTAATTTTGATTTCACACAATCTGTAGTTAATTTTGATTACAACGAATCTAATATTAATCGAAGTTGTTTGAAATTATGTCACAGTTATTAGATTTGTGCGTAACTGACAAAAACTGTTAAATCGATTTTTTAATAGATTAAAAATTATAAATTTCATGAGCGAAAATCGAAGGTACGTAACAGCAAGTACCAGATCTATAATATGTTACATGGCTGTCCATTTCAGCTGGGGATATGTACAACCTAATGCCAGTGTTGTTCAACAAAAGTGTTATGATATAGAATAGCTGCTCTGGCCTGAAGACTAGAGGCCAGAGTCTCAGTCGCACTAGTTCTCTGCATTGCCTCAGACAACTGTATTGTTTTACAGCTTGTGAAATTTCATGTTAATCGCGCTGCTGCTACTTATGGAAAGGCTTAGTTCGTGTACCGTTAGTCACAGACAAAACTACACAGAAATACTGTAAATACTATCTAGGTCATATGATCTTCGCCGCCCCCGTATCCTGTGTGACCATAATTTCCAAATATATATTATATATTATTTAACAAAAAGAGCAAAAAGATCGCTAAATTCGCACTGAATCTGCTTCGTATTCAACAGGCAGATTAACATAATGTTGAAAGCTAAAATACCATCTGCCTCAGTGTGCCACGTAAGTTCTTGTAAACAAATACTTTTAGCGGCAAATTGCCCACTGTGCACTGCAAACATTACTTAATTTAAAACTAAAATAACTTGCTTAAACTATTCACCCATCATTTTTGTTTTTACCAAGTCCAACAAAGTTTAAAGTATGTACAACCCTATAAACTTAATCTTAAGTTGCCAATTTCAAAGTGAATAGAAAATAAAACAAAACTTTAGCGAAAATAAATAGAAATCAATCGATTAGATTCTGTACAAAATGTTAAATAAATTCAGATTAAAAAGGCGAAAAAGCAATAAACTTTTAAAACAAATAAAAACGAATATTGACGATTATAATAATCCATATAAACATTTATGAGGACGTTCTTGTGTAGATTTGCGAGTTGAAAGTCTCACAGTTTTCAAAGGATGTCATGGAAAAAGAAGAGCAGGAAAAATTTGGAAAATAAATCAGATAAAAAGAAAGAATGGAGTCAAACTAAACAATTATATGATATTTTCAAATTTGGGCACACACTTATTCATTTAATTAAAATTAAAGTTCTGTGGGTTTAATAGTTTCAACATAAATTGTAAGTTTATTTAAATACATACATAAATATTTCTTGGTATTTGTGTATATAAGTTTGTATAATATATAATATTGTTTGCAAATATACATTAAAAACGGGTTTGTTTTCTAATCGGGTGCTCCTCTTTATTATTATCGCACATTTCTTTGTTATTTGCTTTATACAAACACGACTTAATAACGAATGTCATTGTGGTGTTCTTCGCCATCGTCACTATCATCTTTCATATATATATATATATATACATACCGCATATATATGTACGTATATATACGATTTCAAAGAATAACTCAATGTTTGATGCCAGCTGGTATTTAAAAACGAAGCAGTTTCTGTTGATATTTATAGTTTTTATATGTGTATAATAAAATAACAGACATATTTATAGTTTATTTGATAGAATGTATGTATATAAAGTTGTATAAGTATGTAGTTTAAAAATAATTCACATTAAGTTTTAACAATATTTATTTTCAATAAAACGTTAATAGACAGACGTTCAGACAAATACAAAGAGGAATAGACAGAAATAAGTAGATGTTAAAACACATCCTGTTGGTTGGATTAAAAAAAACAGAACGAGGAACGACGACAAAAAAATTAGTTAAATGCTTTTGCATCGGCCACTCAACATCACATATTAAAGGTAATGGGCGCCGCCGCGTCACAATACAATAATTACAAAAGTTTTGTCTCAGTGCAACGCAATATCTCAATATATCTCCTAAGATTTTTAATACACCTTTTTCATTTGTTTTCTAAAGCATTCGTTTGCCACTGCCTCAAGCAAGCCGTCGTTAATGCTATTACTCCTCGTCCTACGCGGAGTCTAAATTTTTAATCTGGTGTAATCTGTAATCTGGATCTGAAGTAATTTACTTAATTTCACTCCCTTGTATATAGCGTGTACTTTGACTGGAACATGAAATTGCTCAGTCGCCGCTATTCCAGCTTTTATGAAGCTGTTTATCATTCTTTTAATTCGATTTGCCGTGTTTTTTGGTGTAAAAACGAAATGTAATAATACGATATATATTTTGAGGCTCGCAATAATTCTCACTAACATTTTTTGACAAGTACGAGTAAAACATCCGTAGCATAAACCACCCTTTACGGCCGTACATTCTATTTGATTTTTTTTATTGTTGTACTTTCACATACAAAAAAAATCGGTCATGATTTGGTTTTATTTTTGTTCTGAGAAACTTTGGATCTAAATTTAGTTCTGTTATAGTCCAGTATCTGTGACGGCAGACTTAATATTAAATTTTAATCAGAGAATTGCGAACGTTCCAGCTTTTCTGACAGTTTGGATATGATTTTATGCCAGCGCCCGCCTTGATGGCTGTATCTGGCAGTGAATCAAATCCACTTGAGCGGATTTGCCTTGCAAGGCTCACACAGGTGGCAATTTCTCATAATATGCTGTACGGCACAAATAATAAACCCCTTGCTAAAGAGCTCGGGCTATCTAATCCTTTTTGTTTCACACATTTCCCCAGAAGTAGAGAAATGTCTAGGCTCCTGAGTTGGTGGCCCGAAAAACAAAAGGAACAGCAGGCCGGAAACCAGCTCACCCGACATCCCCCTCAATCTAGTTCCTTGCATAAAACAGACCTATCGCAAGGCAACACCACTTCGAAGATTTTCTTCTTCCTGCGTCTTCAGGTTTAAGCCACGTTCTGCCAATTGACCTTTGGTTGAGGTTTCGGAAGAACATACATAAATGAACTTCATAGGGTTTTGGTTGCCGTGCCAACAGTAGGATCCCTTCCCCTTTATTCACCGAAAGCAGAGTGTCCTGACTGGGCGTGAAATCGTCAGTGCTTAACCTGCCCTCGCGGGGAAGCTTTTCTGACAATAAACTCTCTCATGTAAGAACCGCTTACAGTGTAATCGCCACTGCTTATCACACACGATTGACTTTTAGTGCTCACCGCCAGTGACCGCTCGCGTACTTTATATAAGAATACTCCGACATGCACTCATTCACAGTGTCTAGATGTGCGAGAGAATTAGAATGGATGGTATTATTTTTTTCAGAAGAAAAGTTGCCATGACATCTCTGACTCATAGTTTAAGCGATCCTAGTCCTCAGCTATGAGAAGCTTTTTCCTAGAAAGATCCACAATTTTGTGGGCATGTTCTCTGTGAGATACAGAGTGTGAGCGATTCTCAGACTAAAATGAATAATTAGAGTCTTTAAAATGTTAAATGCGTATTTCTAAAACAGTGGGCCCCCTCTACATTTGCAAGAGTCTATGAAAATATTGCAGCGATCCGGTTGAAGTTTGGATTATTCTTAGACCTCAAATATATTGTTGCCTGCAGTAAAAACTTCACGACTTCCAAAAGCCAATCGCAGAATAAAAACCTCTTTAAAGTAACGAGGGAAGTTGAAATTTGCTCCGTTGGGTCCCAAATGACTGACGTTTTCTGAAGTCATCAAATTTTGCTTATTGCTTTTTGGTCTCTGACGTCCTGCAATGATTAGTATCAAAACGCACGTGAACTTTTCGAATTGGTTCGCGCTAATGGTCAGTTGAGAGTATCCGCCTGATCCAAAATAACGTATTTCCAGCCGAATCGTATTCAACCCGTTAGGCACTTTTCATTGTCTGACGATTCAGTGTTATATTGGAGACTGTATGGACCTCTTGGCTGGCTTGACCCCTCTCTATCTTTCATACGCTGCGTAAACAACAAAAATAAGAGAATTGATTTTATGTTGCAAGAAAATTCAAGTCCTGCTTTTTGAAGTAATAAACGGGGATAGAGAACCACAGTATTATTGGTCTGTGTACGTATGTTTATGGGCTTCTCAAAGCTTTTTATAATGTTCGAGATTATTGGGTATCAAGGCGTTACGGTGTATAAAACATAACCTTATATTTCAACATTTACAAGTGCGCTTGTGCTTGATCAATAAAATCAGTTCATTGTTAAACTTTACCAAGTCCATCTATAGATTTAATGCTTATACTTCACTCAGATCCCAACAACAATACAAACTCTGAAGATCTCTGCGGGCGGCAAATTTTTAATAACCCAGAGATTTCAATGGAAGCGGCGGAAAACTTTTGCTATGATGCAGCTGCTGGTTCACAATCCCCTCAAGGCAATTTTTAACCAATTTAACGCAAACGATAACGTACAGCATAATCGTACAACAGCACGTAGATGAGGTTCTTATTAACGGAAGTTTGTGCTCTGTTTACACGCAAACTTTGCCAAAAATTTAATCCATTTGCACATGTGAAGGCGCTTAAAAAATTTCGAATACCTGCCCGGTAATTCTTCTAAGGATGGACTTGTAAGTGCTACGTTACGCCTTCAATATATGATGCTGGGTGGGCAATACAAGGGACTATTATGGACGGATGGACAAAATATTGTGACACCGACCATAAGCACCCCAACAATCAGAGTTAAAATGTACAAATTAAAGAATAAAAGGTGACAGTTAAAAAAAGGAAAAGCACGCCTGAGCGTAATTTACACTGACATTTGTTGTTGTTGGTTGTTAGTTTTTTTCCGTTATTTTTTAAATGAATTCGCAACGATTTGTGATTTTTATTAGTAAAAACATTTGCATTTCGAACAGCTTTTGTTTAACAGTTAGAAGCTTGAAGTGCTTTGTGATACTTGAAAGTTTCACTGAAAGTGAAGAAAGCTTCGGGTTTGGCGCTGTGCTGTGTGATGAGCAGTAAGCGCACGCTTTTACTTCCTCATTGTGATTGTTGGTTATTTCATAAAAGTTAGTATTAATTTTTATTGTTTGTTTGCGAATTCACTCACCATTTTGTAATCATCGATTTTTGAAATGGACCGTAGGAACATGTTGACATAGACATACGTGGGTAAATTTTCTACAAAAGTCGGGGGTTTAAAATAAAAGTTTTTGGTTTTATACATCATTTTAAAAATAGCCAAAGAAATGTTAAAGATCCACTCCGCATATTTCGTTTTTAAAGGAAGATTGTTAGATTAGTTTGGTATAAATGAGCAAACTTACAACTTAATAATGATATTTGAATAATAATTTAATTAAAATTATATATATATATATATATTTTCTTCTGTTCGATTGAGACGTACAAGGACTTTCGTAAAACTAACTTGCAGCTAAAATTATTTGAGAGAATTATTAGGTATGCTGGGATTAAATTTTTACGAGAATAGATTTTGTTTGTGATGACAAGTGAAAATAATGGAAATTAAGGTATAAGATTCAATTAAAAACGAAGGGCAGTCCTAGAAGTACACGACCTGATTTGACATGAAGAAACTGCACTAGTAAGAACAACGATAAGTTGCCGAAAGTTTCTTTAAATGTTTCAAGTTATTTTGAGATGAAAGAGTTATATAAAATTGTTTAGATTTGTAACCTGTAAACACTGCCAATTAACTGTTTACTTGAAATGATCAAAAATTTAATTATATTTAATAAATTCTGAGCAAAACTTTTACTTGTCTGTTTAACTTTTCAGAGCATGACAAGCAACATTTTTGTTCACTACAATAAATTCGGTGTACAAACCAGGTTGAACGACACTCTAGAATCGCCCTCATAAATGGCCCAAAAGAAAATGTGTCGAAAAATGTCTGTATGGATCTCATAAAAAAAACGAAAAATAACAATAACAAACTTAAAATTAAATAAAACTGTATAATTGAATTTAAACATTGTTATTTTGAAATTGAAAAATGCATGCCACACATTTCCAATTCGCATCCTGTGGTTTTCACTGTGAGTTCCGACGTATAAGAACTGTCCTTTAGAAGAGAATTTCGTTTACAAATTTAAAATAAACATAAAAATAAGAGATATGGAAATCAGGAGAAGGAAACCAAATTTTGTTAATTTTAATTTCTGTAACTAAAACGACGTCTAAAGCACATTTATTTAAGTATTTTGTTTATTTTTCGGTAAATATTTGTTGCTGGTTAAACTAATTTAAGAAGAATAAAATCATGAACTTCATATTAACAAATATAATATTAAGAAATCTTATTGTGTTGAACATCAAATCACAGTCTCTTGGTTGTTAAAATAATCATTATTATTATTTGCATACTCTATTTTTTTAAATATATAATTAGAGAAGTATATAATTTTTATTAGATTTATTTATATATTATTGATTTAGACATAATAACACAGATTTAGTAAAAGACTGAAATAGTTTAGAATGAAGAAAAATTAAGAAGAAATATAGAGATCCAAACGACATTTTAAATTTTTTATTATTTTTTTTTTCTGAATTATACATTAAAAATTAAAAATATATTACAGTTTCATTCGCATTTTAAATTTGAAAATAATGCTTGTAATATAAATAAGTTTTTTTTCCAAACAAAACTTTCAAAACTATAAATTCAAATTGCCAATAAATGTGTTAGTATTTCATTACCATTAAACCAAAACAAAAAATATCGAGTAAGATAAGAAAATAAATTCCTTTTATATGGCAGCTGTTCAGAAGTTCAGTGTCATGGCAGAGATGTAAGAAGTTGCAGGCGTAAAAACACATCCCTTCGGACCATTGAATTCATTCTATTCCTTTCGATGTCAGATCCAAAACGGTGGCTTAAGAAATCAACTATTCTCAGAACTTTCCGGATGATGGAAAGGGGAGTCAGCTGTAGACAGTGTTGCAGCCTTTTGGAGAATTCATTTACTATCATATTATGGGGTCGTTCGCGGGCAGCTAAGAATTCATCCGCTCATGTCAAACGTTTTGCCATCGTTATTGTCCACGAAGATCAGTCGGCAGCGCGTACAGACAGCATTGACACTGACTCGGTGCATCTGTCGAATGCAATGGAACTCAAAACCGGTTCAATTCCTTGGGATATATCTCAATACTTGTGAGTTGTTATCTGACCTCCCAGTCGCATATTCATTATGAGAAATGGATGCCTGCATGAAAACTGGTTGCACCCGTCAACTCTGGCATTTGTGTAGTGAAACATTAAAGTTAAACTTTATTGATATTTATGTGCAAAGAAATGAGAAAAAGTGCCAATCTTTCGCGTTTTGAAATTTAAATTTCAAGGTTATTGTGCATATTTTGCTAAAATTTGTGTGTGTCAAATTGTGTGTGGACCTGCCTCCCAGTTTGCACAAGTATTTCATTTGCCCGGACCGGAAATTGTGTCTAGTACTATTTTACCTATCGGACAGTTATCGGGAGAAGCGCAAGAAGCTCGACAAATTTAAATTTCAATGTTTTTGATGCGCAACTGCTTACAAAGAAGGTTCACAGTTTGCCAGAGCAGACAATTGATTTAATTGAACCTACACCCCGGGGAAAAACTATAATGAGGGCGATAACAGTGATGTTTGTATAAAATTTTGTGATTTCTGATCATTTTTAATAAGAAATATTTTCAATTTTACTAATTTTAATATTATTGGCCAAAAACTATCGCAAATTTACCCAAACAAGCTTCCCTGAATTGATCCAAGAAAACAGGCTAGTCCCGCCCACTGTTCACTTCAATTATATGATTAGTTGTGACAGCATATTGCAAAGACTAACAATAATATAGCAAACCATGACCATATTATAATTGATATAAATTATTTGGTACAACGAAATATAGTAATAGCACAATTGAACAACACATCGTCCCAGACATGTTCTCATTTGAACTAAACTTTTTTCTTTGTGTATATTAAATGCTGCCTTTAAGTGTTCCGTCATCTTTGTATTGCGGGTATTTCAGGTTGAAGGTGCGGCTGACCGCTCTTAGCACCGTGAAAAAAAGAAAATTTGTAGCGTAGAATTTTAATCGGTCAAGTTTTCAAAAAGACTTATTTTCAAAGGGAAAAGAGGAAGTGTTTGGCCCTGGTTTGCGGCCTCATCTACGATGAACTGGTAACCGACTTACCACCGTACCTACATAAATACATGACGGCCTTGCTGATATCTGACAATATAATCCACTACAGTAACTAAGTATACAAATCGGACACCAGGACCCGTTCTAGCAAACCAAAAACCAAAGCGGAGTATCCTGTTTTGAAAAGACCCACGACAAGACATATTGTTGCTGTCGAAAGATTTTGCAATTCAAACGGAAAGACAACGTGTGCGATGCAAAGTTTGATGAGAGCGCAGTATTTTAATCAGTTCTCCCCACCAGGTGGTCAATTTTAGTTGGTTTTCAACTGGAGGAAGGAAAAAAAGATTTGTGTGTGGAGTCAAGGTCAATACAAAATATTTTAACCCATAAGGAAACTAAAATAAAGAGAGGCTCGTATATAGTATGAGTCGCAGTTATTACAAAACCAAGTTTTAAAGCAAAAACTTATTCCTACTATATTCCTAAATTTAAAAATATTTTGTTAAGTAGGTTTTTTAAGGAAATAAGTCCGAATTGGAAACTGTATGAAGCCTTTTTATCTAACAATAAGAAGCAATTGAAAGCCATGATCCTTTTTTGGACGAAAAATATTAGTTTTTTGTATTGAAACTTTTACCTTAAACCCAAAAAATTCTAGTAATATTTGAATAAGTTTTTAATGCTTTAAAAATATAATATATTAAATTTATGTTAAAGGATGTTGACGTTCGCTATAAAACGTGAAACGTAAAACTATACCGTCTACAAATGAATTGTCTTAGCGCGGCCATGTTCCACATTAAGGAACAAGCAATTTGGGCCAAAAGCTGTATTGGCAGATTTCAGTTCAAGTTCCAGCATTTAAAGTGGTAAGTGAACCTTGAAGCTTTTATACAGAGAAAGAAAGAGAGAGAGAGAGCGAGACGTTTTGATTATTTTTTGACCTTCGAACAATTTTCTTTCAAATATTCAAGAGTTGCCAAGTTCGCAAAGCGAAAGAGCAGTTGACGTGCCAAAAGAAAAAAAATGTCAACACCGAATAAATGCAAATGCTGAAATTTTGCTGCTTTCCCACACATATATTCACACATATTCTTGTACAACAAAATTTGTTGGAAGTATAATATTGGGTGTTTTTTATAAAGGTTCAGAACTATGAGTTGGCAGCACTGTCACAGCTAACAGTTGCTTTTTGTATAATTTTTTTTTTACATTTCCTTATGAATAGACTTAGAAAAAACTTATCGCACAATTTGTTGAATGGGTTAGTAAATAGTCGCACTTGGACTTACTACTTGGTGCGTTTTAGGGGCTGGTAGAGCCATTGGTCCATAAGTCGTCGAAGACGGTGATGATCAGAGTATTACTGTCAATGGTGAAGGGGTAGGGACAGAATCAGAAACATTTTCTTGTCTCAATTAGCTGAGATTGATCATGCTGACATGGGGCTCCCACAGCGCGCTACAATTGATTTACTCAAAGAGACTTTTGGTGCCAAAATAACTTCATGAGATGGTCCAATAAATGGCGCTCAAAGATCGTGTGATTTCGTTTCATTAGATTATTTTCTTTAAGCCTGGAATTGAGCCTGGAAATCAACATTCTAAGAGTTATTGGCGGTATTCGAAAAGTCTGTGAAAATTGTGTTCTAAATCGGACAATTGGACAAATTGCCCCTACCTTAAGCGTTTATTAAATATATGTACATACATATATGCGTACGTATGTGTTTATTTATATATAAATGTATGTATCTATAAACCATGACTTTGACTTTTCATTGAACTGCCATATAAGGATTTTTTCAGAATTTTTCTCAATTTAATTGAATTAAAAATAATGAGAACAGAGGAATCAAATTAATTGAAATAAAAAAAAAATTATTAGTCATTGTTAAACGTTGATAAGATACAAATAAAAAAATTAACCACATCAATATATTTAAAGTTTTATAAATAGGTAACAAATAGTTGTAGATTAATTTAATTTAATTATTATTTTTGTCCTTATTTTTATTTTTATTTGTATTTCAGTCTCAGTTTGTTTGGTGAAAAATTATTAATTTTCTCTCATATTTTTCGGTTATTTAAGATTAATAATTATTGGACTCTTTTTTTGTTAATTTAAATTCAAATGTTTTGACTTGTCTTTAAAATAAAATAACAACTATTTAATGTACGTTAATATCAAAAATATAATATTGTTCACATATAAATTTTAATTGATAAAATTTATTATGTTCCACAATAAACATAATGGTTCATAATTGTTGTTTTTTTTTTGTCTTTTAATTGTTGAATAATATATTTAATATTTATTATAAAGTAGTAGATAGACAAAGAAATAAAATGAGAGATATAAAACGAAAGAAAAATTTCAAGTTTTAATTTCGTTTCAATCTAACGAGTATTAAAGATGGAAAAAGTAGAAAAAGATTAAAGAAGTTCTGAAGTGTAAAATGAAATAAACGATCACTGCGCATTCTGTAAGGAGGCACAAGGTGGTGAACTTTGCTAACGCCATTTCGCTTGGAAATGCGACAGTTGTCGCTAGAGAGCGCGAGGCAGGCAGGCATAAGACAAGCAGAAACCTGACTCCTCTTACGTACGACAGTTCAACTGTTCGACTCTTACGTTGAAAACAAACTGGCGTGCGCTTGTGTGCGTTTCGGACGGCCATAGAAACCTAATGCGACGAAATTCCGGAAAAGAGAACGAATACTATTTGTACAAACATTTTAAAGATATCGTTACACTAGTATAGAAAGGCCACAACTAATTCTTTTTAAAGGCGAATTTTTCGCAAAATATGATGATTTTGTACAAAAATATGCAAACAACTTGACTTTTAAAATCGAATTGAATTTGGGCCTTTCTATATGAAGGTAACGATATGCATATATTTATTTTGATATTAAAAAATTTGGCGGGATTGCGCCATTAAAAGCTTACGAACTTTGACAGCACAGTGCGGTCGCTTTGCTGAATTTATATCACCGTCGCATCTTCAATCTATTTTGCCAAATCACCGTAGGACCAGTATTGATTTAACAAATACGCCAATTAATTTTTCGTATCAATTTCTCTAACTGATATCTCTAATAAAGATCCAATAAATAATGGCAAACAGTAGCAACCTTATGTGACCTTTTAAATAATTGTGCCTTGCGCTCTAAGTAGAGCAACTTGAATTTTACCAACCATTCTTGTAAAAATATTCGTTGACACTTTCTGCAGCCTTCTTTACAATCCTGCACTTTAATATAAAAGAGTTTTCGCACAAAAACAAGAAGGTTTGCTTTGAATCGGGCTCAAAAATAATAATATCTTTGATTTGACAGAATAAAAAACTACGTTTGCACGTACGTTCTGTAATTCCAGGCGTCTTCTAAAGCTGACCCCTTTTGAAAGGAGGCAGTGGTTTACGCAATCTTCATTTACAGAAAAAACACAAAAGGCGGTTAATCCTATTGATCATCTGGAAATCCTAAAGGCGATCGGGTACATGACATTTCTCAAGCGAGATCTTATAAAATTATCTATTACTATATTATAGATATTTCTTTCCGCCGAATGGTGGAAGCTCATGGTGGTTACTAAATGCACCATAAGAAAGGCACAGGAATACTGGTACCTCAAGCACGCAGATTAATAGCTGTGAACAAGGATGCCACAATATTTGAGGCGGAACTATACGCGACACTGGAAACTATGGGAATCCTATCCGAAAAAGGATACAGAGGAGTGAGAATTGAAATATATACACATATATACCCAATCAGTACTCAAGGCCTTAAACATTTGCACTTTCACGTCCAGGGCTCTAATACAACCGAGCCTTGCGGTTCGGAATTACCCTGACCGGGGGCACGAGGCGCACAGTGGTAATACGATGATTTCAAGACAAAAAAGGTGGCTGAGGGAATTTTTAATAGAGGAAGTGCCCCAAAAGAGAGGCAGGCAACTGGGGGAACATAAGAATGCCACTGACTGTCCTGTACATTCCAAAACGTTTCTCATAGGTCGTTATGCACCTTCACCGGCGAAGAGAAGGCGTCAATGCAACTGCCATATGCGTGGCACTGTGTACAGAAAATACAGACTATTTCAAATCTATTTACTGGTTAAAGGTAACACAATAAACGGTCGCAGTGCAAAGGACCGTCCTGAGCCAGACTGCAATTATTATTATTTTTCCCCAATTGTATAATGGGAAATTAGAAATAGGATTTTATGCTGCACAGCTCTGGATTTTGCTCCAAATTAACTAAAGGTGTTGCCATTAGGGAGGGACAAAACTGTCACTGCAGTAATTTTGTCTTGGTACGCGGTGCGACTGTTTTTTGAACAGTTAAATATTTGTCATCATAAAAAGAGAATTGCTTCGAATGACGAAAGTAAAAACAATTAAGTTTTCAGGAATCGTATTCAGGACGATGTTCGGCAGTTGCTACAAACATAATATGTTCAGGATATTTCACGGCTTTATTGAACATATTTTATATTTTTATTCTGCTGCTGGTGTAGAATAAAATATCCTAGCAGTAGTGTGAAGGCATTCAAAGTCTGCTACAAGGCATCCAAACAAATAGTGAAAACATGCGAAAGCAACTCTGCTTTCCACTTTTTCCTTACCTTCAGCGTAGAATAACTGGAATAATGTCTTTGGTGCAATTGAATTACCATTAGAAAAAGTGGACAAAAAATGAGGTTAAATGGAGTAAAATATATAAATTAACTGGAGTTACTGGAACTATTTCATAAAATAAAATAAATGAGACGATGAAAAACTATTCCAGCCGCTTAAATCGCTTGTTTGGAGTTGTTGAAGTTGACGTACGATGCACAGCGGAAAAAAGGACCAAATAAATTATTGAAAAAAAGTTATAAACTGCATAATAAGTCTTTTGGAATATTTTTCGCCGTAGGTTTTGATAGTTAAAAATGGACAAACTGTGCGGCGTGAGTGTTTAGCAAAAAAAAAACGGCGAAAGCAAAGTTGTTCACCTCATTATTGCGAATATATTTCATCGTTTTAAATTTACAATTTCTATTTAATAATAAAATTGTATCTATTTTAAATTAATATTTATAAGGAAAATTGTAATAAAATCATTGTTATTTACAATTTAGATTTTGTAAAATATTTGAAAAAAGAGTTAAAAAACCAGGAATAAGAAATCGTCACACGTGATTTTTCTTTAGTTTTTTCGTTCGTAAGTTGTTGCTTATTTATTTCTTTTTTTTTGTATTTCCTATAAAATGCAAAGAAAGACTTTGAAGCCACCAAAGCTTGTCTTGGGGCCAACTAACTGATAATGTATCTTGTTTTATTTATTGGTTCTACGTCTTCTGGAGAGGAGTAAATGCATCGGCAGTTCTTAGAAGGGCATACGATGAAAAACAACAAAACTTGGGAACTAGCGGGTGGCCGGAGGCCACAAAACCAGGGCTTTCTTATTAATCCTTAAGATAGTTTTTTGTTTTCAAATACGATACATTATCCAACGCGCACTTACCATGGTAACGTCATCGATTTTAGAAATACTTCTTACGAAAATGTTGACGCTCACAACGGCTGGACCATCTGCATGTATACAAGTAATAATTAAGACAATGATTGATAATGTAAATTTTGCAAATTTTAAGACGTAGAAACATAAACAAAAAGACTCTAGAATAAAAGCGGTCGTTTCGTTGTTTACTTTTTTTTTATTTATGTAGGTTTTTTCATATAGAATAATTAACTAAAGTTGATGAAATATAACGTTATAGTAGATTGTTCTGTAGAGCATTAACCTTTGCTTTAAAATGCTGCAAAAAGAACTTTAAATAAACTTAAGGTATTGTTCCATGGGGTGTCCTCGTCGTACCTAAAATCTATTTCATGTTGACGTACATTTAAAAAACAGTGGACAAAATTATAGCACAAAGTAATAAGCGACTTGTTTTACTTATTGAAATGTGGACACAAGCAAACACTTAGATTTTTGCATCTACGAGCTGCGGTCCTCGGGACATTCACTTGACGCTTAATAAGTATCTCTTACAGACTTTGGAATGAAACAGGATTACAGCTATTGGACACATGAAATAGAGTTTGGTGCGAAATTTTGCACGTACTAGTTTTAAGATTGTTCGTCAAAGTATTTTCCTTGGAAGAACACAAACGCGGCAATAAAAAATTATTTAGAATTAAAGAAGCCGTTTCTTACAAATTATACCAACTTTAAAACATATATATAAAATATTTAAACCCCCACTTTTTCGTAATTCTTGTCTGTTTCAAAAGTCTTGGAGACTTTTCTGTCACAAGTCTAAGCGTTTCTTTGTTGTTTCTCATAGAAAGCAGAAATGTGTGATGTGATAAAGAATATCGGATAACGGCTGGGGACATTAGAATCAAATTTGCATATTATTCTATAGTCACTGGAATGAAAATGGGTGGAAAATGTTCGACTTTTGCTAACGTTCTCTTTTATTAACGAGCTGGCCGGTCACATTGATTAGTAAGACGCTTATGCTTAGCCAGGAGTCAGGCAGAAGAGTAGAGATGAACTACTTCCCTCCACAGCCAGAAATCGAAGAGATGAGATAAAAGAAAAGCGATAGACAGAGGCGGATCGTACTTATAATTTTGTGGGAACAAAACAGAATTCTGTACAAAATTATAGCTTGCAATAATTAAAATAATCTTCTTGTTGTTTTTTGTTATATTCAATGCAATACTTCGGCAATACTGGAGCTGCCGACTCCTGTGGTACCGGTAGTCAAACTTCGGAGCCCTAAAACAATTACTACCAGTATTGAGCACCACCAAACCAAGGGGTAGATTTGGAAATGATTTGTGTTAGCGCCTGCTTTATGGCCTTATCTAACAGTGGACCAACTCCGCCTGGGTGAACTGGGTGACAGCTCACTAACGCCTCAAGGTGGCTTACTAGACTCACACGGGTGGGAAATTCTTTTATAATGTTCCCCTTGACCTTAGCTTCTTACATAAACAGAGCTTGTCGCAAGACAACAGCACTTGGGAGGCAGGGATTTTTCCAATTCTCTGCCTGCGTTCTTAGCAGAAAGTTCCAGCCAAGGAAAGGCTCCTTAAGGAGGAGCACCTTCGGAAAAAGGTGCATAACAGAAGTTATCCATGAGCATCCTAGAGTTTTGGATGCCGTGCCAACCGAGGGACCACTTGGCCTCTATACTCCGAAAAGCAGAGTGCCCTTACGCGACATTCGGCATCGCAAACCCTGCCACAGGTATTTAAATCCTGCCAGGAAATATTAATTTATTAACACCGACCATTTTTCTATGCCGCCGCCTGTCACCAGTCATTCCTGATCCACTTATATTATGATTTGTGGTCCACTTACGGCAATTGGAATTAATTTCTTTGCAGATGGTACCTCCTTCATGCTAATAACGTATATAAATTATTTCTGAGCATTAACTCTCTGAGCTGTAAGTCATGTACTCATATTAAGATGTGCTATAGTTTCGTCCACCATTAAATAAATGTATGCGAACAACAAATCAAAAGAAAAACAGTAGCAAAGACTCCAACCTTACAAGAGACCTTAAATGTTAACAGCAACTCCAAAGAAAGATGTCTGTTATTTGAATTTTTATCGACTATAGAAAATTTTTAAATTTATGTTGTATTTTATTGATATATTTTAATAAATGTTATGAAATATTAAAGAACAACACAAACAGAGATATCACAAACGAAATTAAAAATCACTAAATAAAACCTCGGCTTCAGCACAACTTATACAAAAAAATAAGGAAATAAGACTCTTAAAAATAAATTTCAATTTACTATTGTAAAAAAACATGCTTTCTTTCTGTTTGTATAGTTGGTATATTCTGGTATATTTGTTTTATTTTTAAACTTTTTAGGGAATCCAAACTTAATTTTCTAATTGATTTTGTTGTTATTGTTGCATACTGGGAAACGTTTTAATTAGAGCAATTAAAAGTTTCGAATAATTTGTTGTTTATGTGTTGAAAATTCATGTGTTTTATGCAAAATGTTTTAATTAAAAGTAAATAAATCTAATAAATAATCGCAACAAAGTTATACTTAAATAAAATATTCTTAAATAAAGCAAATTTCGAATCATAAATCATATTTGGACTGCTGCTAAAAAAAACTCTTAAAAGTTGGGTTTATTTCTGTTGGTTTCGTAGAGAAAAGTATAAACTTTAAAAATAAATAAAAAGCAAAGAAATAATCGTAAATAACTTTTTTTAGAAAGAACTTTTTTTTAACATTTAGTCTATGGTTTTCAATAAAAGAAAATAATTAAAATTCATTACAATTTTTTGCATTTTTTTTTAATAAATAACATTAACAGTTAAGAAACTTGAACATTAAAATAATCTTTTTCTTTTGTAATATGTATCTAAGTTGTGTATAACTGTTTTCTAAGAGTAGAGAGAGATGATTCGCCGATTAGTCAATGTGAAGGATTGGAAGTTCGAGTTCTTTAAATAATCGTTACTCTTTGTCGAAGGATGTGAATTTCAGGTCGCGAAAGTTGATGCAAAATATTTAGTACGAAAGCTTTCGTTAAATAGCTCAAAAACTAGAAACGACGGTTATTATTTTCAAAACGTTTCTAATTTGTTGTCGGTAAGCGCTGAAGCGGAGCGCAACCAGGACATTCGAAGCACTCGGCAATCATTAACTGTATCGGATTTGCTGCTTAGTCAGTTGTGTTGAAAAAAATTTATCGAGTTGTAGAACAAATGATGAATATATCCATCACATTTGACGGAAACCCACCTCACATAAGAAAATACAAAGTTAGTACTTTTCATACACATTTACCTTAATTCTTCGCCAAATATATTATATTTTATCCGAAAAATAACTTCCATTTGAGAGTATCTATTGGTGGAGCTCCTGATGAAATCCAATATATTTATTCGTATTCACCGCCAGCTGTACAAAGTTTTCTAGGTCTTTTTTACATTAATTGTTAACAAATCTTTATTGGGCGGGGGTGTAATTTTCATCGAAGCATCAAATTTTTAAATTCAGAACATTCATTCAATAGCGAAGCATGTTCTGAAAATCACTTCTCTCCAAAAATTGAAAAGTTTTGAAAGCAAAAAATGTTGTTAATTCAACAAGAAAAGGTTTTATTTTATAAATTAACAAAAACAACAGTAAGTTTTTTGATAAAACTTCGTTTTAGAAATCACGTCATTTTCAGAATAGATCTGAGTATTTTCGAAACATCGTGCGTGTGTTTTATAAAATGAGCGATTTAGCTTTGGATTAGCGTTTGTCGACTGGCAGTACAATGCGCTAGTCGAGCTCTTGACCACAAGTATCCATGGTAATAAGTTCTTAGATCAATTACCCCGTGCACTTAAAGGGACACTAGTTTTGCTAAACTAATGTCACAAATTTTTTATATATTTCCACTTGACCTTCTGCAGAAACAGCAATTGTCGCATCGTTTGAAGTTACTGACCCATGGCGTTTATCCCACGTTGAAAATCACGGTTTTACATTGTCAAAAACAACACCATCTGTCATTTTGATGTGAATATCTAGTTTCGGCTTGCGAACCTTTATTGAGTAGAAACGTTATCGCTTTGAAGGACAGATTTGGAATTGATTTTATGCCAGCACCTGTCACTTGAATGAACTGGGTGACGGTTCATGTGGCTGGAAAGGCTCACGCTGGCGGCAATGTCCCATAATATGCTGCACGGCACCAATCCTAAACCAGAAGGCGACAAAAGACACGGCTCCTGAGTTGGTAGCCCGAAATCTACAAGGAACATCAGGCCAGACTCGCCGGTCTGCAATCTACTCCCTTGCATAAAAATAGACCTGTGGCAAGGCAACAGCACTTCGAAGATTTTCTTCTTTATGAGCCTTTAGGTTTAAACGTCAACCAGAACGTGTCAGCCAATGACCGACGGCGTGTTGGACCCCGTTCTGCCAATTGACATTTTGTGAAGCTTTCGGGAGAATATGCATAACCGAAGTCATATATGAACGTCCTATAGTTTTGATTGCCGTGCCATCCGAGGGACCACTTACGCTATATTCACCGGAAAGCAGAGTGCCTTAACTGGGTGTAAGACGTAGACGCTTAACCTGCCCCCGGAGGGAACGCTTTGAAGGACAGCTGCATAAAAGGCCAACTACTAGTAGGATGACGCCAAAGAAAAAAAACTGGCGAACTGTTTTAGATCCGAAACCACAAATATGCGCAAAGGTCCGCTAGTCAATCTAATGTTCTCTTGTTTGAAACGAAGCTGTGCAACTCATACATGCATTGCCGACATAGGGGACATACGGGAGTCCTGGGATTGTATGTCGTATATTTCACTATGAATTTTGCACGCGATGATTAAAGTACACTGCGTTTAGTTCAGTTCAGTTCAGTTCATTGGGGAAACAAATGTTCTTTCCCTGTCGACTGATTTTAAACCGAGATTTAAAAATATAAAACCAAATTATATATAGAAGAGGTTATCGAAAACATCGAAGGAGAGCTGGACATAATGTCACTGGGCGTTCGGATGCGGCACTAAGTGTTTTTCTTTCCTTTTGTTTGAGAAATTCTGCCATTAAATCCAACCAAGTTCTGTTTTTTTAAACTATCGTTCACACAGAGCACTTGGATTTTCCAGTTATAATATGTACCCAGCAAAAAAGAGTCGCTACAAAAATAGTGGGAAGGTGGTGTTACAAGATCTAAGTTCAATGCCATTGCATTGCATCGAAAGAATGATTGCACTGATAACAGTCTCATACTTTTAGCGATATCAATAAGCCGTGAAGCGGCACTGGGCTGATCACTTATTGATCAGGTGACTGTATTGTTTTGCGGCTCTTTTCGGCGGAGCCAATAGCCCAAATGCTGTTAATACACCTTGAGCACATGTTCGTCGATAGGCCGGCTATTCTGTGCAGAAATGTTTTTCAAAGCATGTCTTAAACTTTTTCTTCTCGCTTTTTGTAAACGAAATTTAAACAATTAATACTCGCAAAAGCTTTAAAGCCAACTTCAATTAGTTAAAACTTTCAATCGATTTTACACCCAGAGCCTTGGGTAGGAGTCGCTTCATTCACGAGGGACTTTTTGGGCCGGTTTGGTGAATATCCAAATAAAAACTTATCTGTTTATATTTTAGGAAGTTTCATACAGAATTATTATGAGCTCTCTTTGCTGTAAATTTGCATATTAACTTTTATGTTTGTTTCGTCGACTGACAATATTTTCAACAACTGATCATGCACGTGCATGCAAATATACATATATATGGATTTCTTACTCTTGCCCTGAGCAGGTTTTGAATGCCAAGCTTGAAAGGAAATATAATTTGCTATTACCTTTACCGGTTTGCTGGGTAAGTTTTAAATTCTTGCCTGGTTTTATATATCAGATACACTTGACGAATATTAAATACTTGTGTAAAACTAAGCACGCCCTTCTTATTTCTTTGCAAAGTAGTTTCCATCACAGTGAACACGTTCAAGACTTCAAGCCAAAATAATGAAGTGCAGCAAACGGATGGATGGATGAATATCAAAAAATCATGAAATTCCTGATACATACATATTCATATTCATATTTTAGAAGACTAATAGATGAGTTTTTGAATTATTATTATTATTACGACATTTGGAATTTTAATTAGTACATGAACAGGAGGGGGGAATGCAAATCATGGCAAGACAAGACAGGACAGGACAAGACAAGACAAGACAAGACGAGATAAGGTTCAAGACAAAAAATGATGATTATTTAAAGAACATGTTGATTTTTTGTTTGCGGTTTTGTAGCAAAGTGATTTAAGTTCAGATTCTATTGGAAAATGCATGAGGATTGTTGTTACGAGTATTTGAGATTTTCAATGCAAGACAACTGCTCTATGAGATGGAGGAAAAGTACTACAGTTTTAAATGGATAATTTATTTAAATAGTATTATTAAATATCTGAGTGTCTAAGTTATTAAAAAGAACTGAATTATAATATTCTTCGAATGAGCTGAGTTTAAGTTTGCAACTTAAGGTTGAAGGTCGTTTGAATGGAATATTTTTGGAGAAAATTTTGTATAAGATTTTGTTCTCTTTTAATGAATGTTTGGATTTTTATTTGGATACTTTTTTCTTATTTTTTCAACAAATTCAAGGAGGAGTGATGTGAAAGTTTTGTTCGGTTTTTTCTGGTTATAATTTGAGGAGGGAGAGCAAATAATAGATTGATTGACTTGTTTGGATTTTCTTTTAAGGGTCAGTTTTTTATTTGATTGATAATTGATTATAATATTTATATTTATAATAGTAGTAGTAGTAGTAGTAGTAGTAGTAGTAGTAATAGTATTAGTAATAATAGCAATAATATTAAGGAATTCAGTTAAATAATTCAAATGGTGGGTATCGGCCAAACTTTAGTTAATCCAAAGTTTAGTGTGAGTTTAAATAAAATTGTTACTACAATTAAAATTTCACTACAACTTCTACAAATTGGCAATATTATTTATCTGTAAATTTATACTTGTATAATATTTTTATTTGTCTTTTTTTATAAGGTTTATGTAAAATAATTAATCTCTTGTTTAGTTCAATTAATTATTTTATATATATTAAATTTCTTTAGCTGTTGAATTGTGATCTCAATTCAACATTGATTGCAGCCATATTCATAATAAAAAGTCAGCCTCTCCTTATAGCCTTAAATCAGCGTATATTCCTTTGGGAGTGGCTAACTAAAATGTTTCATTTTTGTCGCTTTCCTTTTTTCTGGGCGGTTGGTCAACAACACACATCCTTCATTCTATTCAAGATTTTAGACTTAGCCACTCGTTAGCCAACAGTTTATTCAAATATTGACTGTCTATTGACTAAAAACATCCCGGTTATAGTTAAAATCAACTCTAATTGTGATCCTTTATGATTGTTTTAATGAACGAATGAAAACTTATGCTTAAGTTGATCCTCGTTTGCACTTTGTTATTCTTCAAGGTTAAATGTCAGAATTTAGTCAAGAGTGAGCCAAGATTTGGAGTTGTTTTAATTCATATTCAGATTTGCATTGATAATGAATGATAAAGCCCTAAGTCCATGATTATATCTTATTATTCCTGTTTTTTTTTTTTTAATTTTAGTGGCAAAATTTTCATTATGAATTCGGCTGTTGTTTTCTGAGTTTTAATTTTGTTCTTTTTAAGGTTTTTGATTTAAAATGAAGCTTTTACTTAGCCAAGACATACACTATGTCGTCAGTTAAAATGCCATAATGTCAAGTCGATTGAGTGAAATGATGTAAATAAAAAAGAAATAGAAGGTTGAGATGTTGATTGAATCAGTTGTCACCATCCAACTGAAAGATGTTCTTCACGAAAAAATTAATGCAAATTTTTAAGTGAACATCGTTTGTATACAAGACTTTTGAGATCAATGGGACAGGCAAACTTTAAATAGAAAAATTTTTAAGTCATCCAACGACAAGAAATTTTATATCGAAACTAAAGATTCAAGTACGAAGTCATAAGCTCGAGGTTTTTCATGAGAGAACAGGTTCGGAACCAGTTTACTGGGGTCACATGGAAGCCAGGCTGAGAGCAACAACTACACTGCGCAACATAAGAAAGCCTTTTTTCAGTAAATTCTCGTTATTTGTCCTGATCATCAGATTTGTGAAACGTTATAAAAATATTGGACAAAAACTATTGGCAAAGTTAAAAACAATCCTTATTTCATGGAATACTTATTTCGATATGTGTCTACGGCGGAGAATATTCTATAATTGTATGGCCCTTGGAACAGTAGTGTTCAACAAATTTACCATCTTATTCAATAACGGCGTTAACCTGACCTTGGCCTTTAATTTTGAATCCACCGATCGCTGCAAGATAGGAAAATTTCGTTGCTAATTCCGTATTGCCTGGAGGGTTCATTAAAACTTAAAGAGCACCGACTATGTTGGTAAAACTGAAGCCCGAGACGATCGACGAAAATTAATTAAAAGATTGCGAAACTTCACCACTAACCACAGAGGGACTTTGTCTACATCAATCAGCCACAGTTTAAATATCAATATAAGTATCTAGTTTGCTTCGAATGGCAGCTAAAATTTGATTTTGATATTTTTCTTTAAGAAAATGTTAATTTTGATTTTTCTTTTCCTTTTGTCGAAATATTTTGCCAAAAGAATAATTATTTCTACTTAAGCCTTCGACCTCTAAGAATAATTATTTCTACTTAAGCCTTCGAAGAACGCTAAATTTTATCTTTCACTTTAATGCATCGGTAACATTTATCTTTATTTTTGACCCATCTGAATAACAGCCCACACCAGACTATATTTTCCGTTTAACGCGAGCTCTGGCAAAAGGTACAAATGAATACCTTTTGATGTACGAACTGCTTCCAATTCATCTAATGAAATGAAAACTATGGTTGCTGGAAGCTTTTAAGTCTCTCTCCTCCTCAGACTTTTTTCTTTTGTTTCATCAAATAATTCAGAAATGAAAGAAATTTGCTTGAAAGTGTTTCGTTCCGTACAACTTCAAATGCCATTAAGAGCAGGTTCCTGAAGTCCCAGCTGCGGCTAATAGATGTGCGTTTTCCGTAACTTATTATATTAGATTAGTAGTTGAAAAGGTAGTGCGAAGTCATATCAAATAGAGCCACCAGAGCAAAACTTTTATGTGGAGAAAACTATTCAGAGTGAAATATAAAATCCAAACAATTTTATTCTAGAAATTTTAGCAGCTTGTGGCTAAACCATTGGAGCGAAGTCAGCTGAGCTGTAAATTTTAACTGTTGTGTTGATCCTTTTATATATATTCAATTGAAAATAAAAAGCTCTAATGAACTGGAAAGATATTGTAAAGAATTATCTGCTTAAACATGTTCTTTTTAAAACACCAATTAAGCAGAGCAGCATTTAGATGGATCTGACTCTTTCTCAGCTCTAAAGAATTCCGCAGATAATGAATACAAAGAAAGGAATGACCATTCAGGAATGTTGAACGAAATCTCACTGAGCAAAAATCTGGTGCAAATACCCCAATTAATAATGTTGTAGCAAAAGAACACAATCAGCGCATGAAATCCTATACGAGCAATTTTAGCAGGATATGAAGCCATGTTTAGAGCCTTAAAATAAAATAAAAAATATTTCAGTAGCAACGACCCATAAGATAACTGGCAAGTGAAGTGGGAGACGCTTGCACCGCGTATGGATTGCTAAAGGATTATGACCAAGGCTTTAAAAAACGAAATTTCTCCAAGGCTTTATTCTTATTGAATGTGAGGTAGAACCCGGTTCAGAATTAAATAATGTGGCTACATCCAGGACTCTGTCTCTAACATCCATCCAGTGGATGTAATTGTATCTTAGGAAGCCGTCGCAATATTTTAGCAAACCACTCTCTTAACTAAAAATCAAGTATCCCTTCAATACACAGAAAAAAATAATAATAACAAACATTATAATTAATTTAGTACATATTTTACTTTTAGTCACTTCAACACATCAATCAATAATTAAGCAGCTGCTTTCAGTAAATAGAAGAAATTTTTAATTAATTTTATAAATTTTTTTTCTGTGTTTTCGAAAGTTTTCGAGATCTTCTACAGAGAAAAAAACCGAACCAGGCCATGAGCAGGAATTACAAAATAATATTCGACACAGAACTTCTAGAACCTCAAGAAACATATAAGATAAGTGTCTTGCCTCAGCAAAAGCTTATAACATCTAACATTTCGAAGAGCCAATGAAACAACCGTTTAGTATTGCCAACGTTGAGTCGTCATCAAAATTAAAACAACAAAACGAAAGTGTGGTGAAATTATGCCGTGGTGACAATTATTGAATTTCTGTAAAGTTTACTTAAACTTTAGCAAAACTACGTTTAAACTGTCCCATAAGAAACTGACCCTTAATTTGAAAAAATATATATAAGAAAGAAATTGTTTTGATTGTGACAACTGTTTTTGCTTTTTAACTTTTTAGATTTTTTTTGTTAAATTGATTTATTAATTCTTTTTTGATTTTGTTTGGTTTGTAATGTTTGCTGAGAAACTTACCATTTTAATGTCACTAATCGTCATAATACTTCGTACAAAAAGATTGATTCTGACTATAGCGGGACCATCTGTATGTATGTAAGTTGGTATTTATATTTTTTGATTTTTAATTTTTTTTTAAGTTTTTTTAATTTTTTTTTTTTTTTTTTTTTTTTGTTGTATACCACTATGTATGTATAAAATATACATAGGGCTTATGTATAGCAATATACAATAAAATATTTTATATATGTACAAAAGTCTGTATGGTGGAAACAAGAAAGTTGCGCATCAAAATGATATAGATTTAAAAATAGCCCAGCACTTCGCACAAACAGTGTTACAGTATCATGCAGAGCCGACTTTGAAAAATCGCCTCAAAATGGCTCCTTACGTGTTACACGATCACACAAAACAGATGCAAACACATATATTTTTGACTTTGTCAACAAAAAATTGTTTCCGCCCTATTTCACTTGTGTTGCAAAATAACACATGGGCAAATCGAATACACGTCAAAATCATCAAATCGGATAGACGTCAAAAAAAAAACCGTCACACAGGTGTGTTTTTAGGTCCGACTATCATTCTTTTGGAACACACACGAGTTTTTTGACACATCGTGCGAATAGACAGGACAGTGAAACTCGGCCTTTATCAGATTGTATCGGCGGGGATTGGCGTATGCCTCAGCCAAAAACAGTTCACATAAGTATGGCCATATATATGTATGTATATATGTACATATATCTATATATATGTTCATAGATACGTACCCTCTATAGTAGAGCATTCGAATTAGTAGTGCCACACAGAAAGTGGTTTTAAATGTAAGTTTAGAACACAGTTTTGTAGGAATTGATCCAATACAGAATTTGAGGAAGAAGACACATGAAAGGCTTGTTTTGCGACCTTTGTTTGACACCGTAACTTGCATTTTTATACATATTTTTAAAAGTGTTGTTCGAAGTCAGAAATTTAACACCAGAAACAGAAGCTTTTACCCAAATTTCCAAAGAGAATTACGAATTTTGACAGATTGTAGATGTCACATTGACAGTCAAGTCACTGCAAATAGCCACTGCTTTTCTCTTGTTGTTATTTTTCTAAGGGCGTGCAATTTTATGAAAGGCTGGGAGCATTTTTGCGAGAATGAGAGTAAGAGCTGATTCTTCCTCAAAACGCAACAAAATAAAGAAAAAACCCACCGTTATGAAAAAACGCAACAGGGGTTGTGAAATATTACGCAACAACTAACGAATTTTTCGCACCTAGAACTTTTAGAACGCACCGAAGATGGTGCGAAACGTGCCGACATGACAACGCTTTGTGCAATTTGTGCGAAGGGCCACTTAATAATAATCCGGCCTCCCGGAAAACTTGTGGATTGCTTGAAAATTGTGTGGGGTAACACAAATTCACTGCCTGAATAAATCCCTTTCAGCATAAAATAGTTCTATAGTAAAATCACTTGGATGTGCAACTTTATGGTTTGTTGGTATAAGTTTGAAAATAAAAATTTTGTGTTTAAAAGAACATAAAGTTTAAACAAAGTTAATTTAGTTTCTTTGTTTGTTTAGAATTACAAATACATTATTGTTAATGGTTTATAATAAATTACACGTAAACTACCGTAAAAATACTCGTATTATGATTTGCCTAAAACTTAATTTTGATCAAAATAAATAATTTGTTTAAGAGCCGAGTACGCTGCTAATTATAAACCTCTTTTTAAAATAAACTCAATAATTTAGTTCATAGAATTCCAAAATATATTCTCTTCTGAATTAGATTCAAAACTTTTAGACTTAAAGTAATTTTTGAGACCAATATTTACAAAGTAAATTGAGTAGCAAGAAATTAAAACAATTAATTGAAAACAAATAGGCATAACAGAACAATTATAAAAAGTATTAAATTTTCCAAAATATGTCAGTTTTGGTTTGATTGCGAAACAGTTTCGTATCTTAATTTTAGCTTAAAACAAGTTTTAAATAAATTATGGTCTCAGCATTTGTTATATTCGTATATTAAAGAGATGTGGGAAAACTCTTACCTGTTCCATTGATACCGGATGGCCGTATTCTGGCATCATATTTGCCTGCACCTAAAATTTGATCTAAGACTTTTTTCTCCTTTTCTCGGAAATTTATTTTGGCATTATTAGCTCTGAAATTATGATAGGCACGAAAGTATAATAAGTGTTTTTTCTCTTCTTTTGTCACAATAGTTGATTTTTTTATTTTTGTTTTTTGTTAAGTGAGTGAAAAATTCAGTGTTCGGAAACAAAAAAAATGCATAAATAATAAGAAGTTAAGAACAGATATTTTAAGTGCAACTTTTGGGCTCAATATAGCGTGATAATAGTGTCTAGTGTTTCGATTTTTTTTTAAGAAATAAACTAACTTTAATTGGACGAAGTTGGGCGAAAGAGGTCTACCTGAGTTTCGAGTACTTTGGAAGTCATATTCAAGAATGACGACGGCTGAAAGAATTTTTGCAGCCGAAGCCAAACACAACTTACTTCATGTGCACGAGTTTGATTTAAAGGTTACGGCTGTTTTCATAAACCTTGTCTTACATTTGCCAGAGGCTATGGAGGAGAATGTAGGCAAAGGTGATTAGATGAACTGTCCGGTGAAGCCACGGAATTTTTATGTAGTTGCCTACATAATAAATATAGATGTTCGGATGTCAAACGGATTTGCGGTTGAAGGAAGCGCAGGCCAGGACTTCTAGCTTTCTTAAGGTTACGGAGCCGATACGTGGGAGCTTTGACAGGGGTAAATAAATCAAAACTGAAGGGCTGTCAGTACCCATCAAGATAAGTACATAGTCAGATTATACTGAGCACCAGGGCACAGAGCTTCAAGAAATAACAAGACTCCGTTAGGCGGCGTGGTGCTCATGAACTAGGAAACCAGTGATAGAAAAAGCGGTAAGTTATTTTCAGGTACCAGGAGCACCCAGGAGGTTGAGAACTTCAGATACCTTCGAACAATCCTGAAGAATCGAAGGTGAATACCAAGTCGCCGAGCAACATGGCGCCGTCTCGGTATGTCAAGAAGGTAAATGCGTGTATGAGTAGTACAAGATAATAAAGACCTCACACAGTAGGGATGACAACAGATCATTGCACTTTCGTAGTACCAGTGTGGAAAGCGAGGAATTGGAAATTAAAGGCTCAACGTTTTTTGCACAATGGTTATGTTACGAAGCGCTCAAGCGGCTTCTACAAAGTAAGATAGCTTTCGGTAGGCAATTCCCACCCCGATTTCCTTTCCCTTCTCGCTGTATGTATGCACATATATCGAGAATAAGTCTATCTGCTATCAGGCATGAAGAGAGTGAAAATGTGCTCGTTGGACCTCCGGGTGGACTGGTGGAGACTAAATAGACATATTTTTAATCGCACTTTTAATATTTAATAAGAAATCAAAACAAAAAATGTTTTGAAACCCCAAAAGTAAAACTTTGCGCAACGATTTGCGAGGTTGTCGATATCTCAGAGCCAGGGTGTTTTTGCCACGTCTCGTCGGCTCTATGTCAGATTCTTTGGGACTTTGGGCGATTATAGACTTTGATGGTTGTCAGAGAACTGAAGAAGAAGAAATATATTGGCTGACAGTTTCGGCAACTTGTGTCCAATTAAATGTTGGAAAATCAAAAAAAAATTACACCAATAAAAATAAACTTAAAAAACGAGGCTGTTAAAGATGTGAGTTTGGCGTTTCTTTTGAGTGTGTTAATTTTTTGGGGAAATATTATACTGCCGCACTTATCATAAAAAATTAAGCATATCTCTTATTGTTCAAGTGTTGGTTGATATTAATAATAATTAGGCCAAGTTAGTGGGAAAGATCTTTAGTGAAAAGCGGTAATTTGGAAACACTTAAGCGTTTTCTTCACGTTGAAGTGCATGTCAAGCTCTGAAGTGAATAACTGACTGATTGCGAAAACATTTCAGATATGCTTTTTTATTTGGTTTGGTAAATATGCAATAATTCCAAAATGTCCAATCCGACAAAAATTAAAAAAATATGATTAATTCTGTGTGATTTGTAGGTAAATTATTTCTATAATATTTTCTTTTCTTTCAAGCATTTTGCAAAAGGCTATTTTCTTTTTATTTTAAGGCACTGCAGGCGTTTTTCCTTAAAATTTATTAACGTCTGTATAATGTTTGTTAGTTAATAATAATAAAGAAAACCTTATTATAAAAACATATGTATAAACACATTTAAATTTGTCAAGCTCCGCAATTGAAAATAAACTACTTACAATGAAGCACTGCATAAACTGGCAAAATAAAATATCGCCCAAAAATAATGGCCGGTTCCCATGTTTTAAGGTTGGAAGTGTGGCTCTGGCTGTGGCTGTGGCGCTGGTGTTTTCTGGCCTTCAAGTGAGATGTGCGACTATGAAGTTGTGGCTGTAGCTGGAGCTGGAGTTTCAAACGGTGCTGGCTGAAAAGCAAAAAAGAATGTGTTATTCGTAATAAAAGAAAGACAGCGTTTGTTTGGTGGACATGCACACCGGGCAATTTTTTCAGCTACGCTGATTAGCCTTTAGGCATCGCTATCAGGGAAACATAAGATGTACTCTCAATTCGTCTTACTTTCTTATTCGTACTCGGCAAAAAGCCGAAGCAATAAGAATTGCTGTGTGTGAACTACAAAGCGATTTCAAAGAGAAATGTGCATCATTTTTATATCAATAAGCAGTTCATTGGACTTGGACAGTTAAAATGGTGACTTATTATTGCATTAGACAAGCTCAAATCTGTGAATTTAGGGCACGCCTGCAAAATCACTTGCTACTTGTTAGCACATGGTTGCCCGATGTGACGATAAATCATCGTTTTGATTGTATAAGGGCCTGCTCCACGGTATCATGCATCCGTGATCGCCCATATTTTAAGCAATAAGCAACTGATTGGAAGCAAACTGAACTGACCTGATCGCAAAACCAGGTTCGTAAATAGTCTCCGAATCAGAATTTTTGCCCTGCCAACGGCCAATATCGTGAATCAGGCGGCTACTTTGAAGCGGAATATGGGCTGCTGGCGATTTGATGTATCTTAAATAACGGATCCTCACAGACTTAAAAATAAGGTTTATGTACTTAATTATAAATTACTTTACGTTTAATAGAGTTACGAATATTATATACGAATAAATATATTTTTTTAAGTGGCTCTTCACTCTCAGATTTTTGGCGACGGAATAACGTGTGTAAATTTAATTTAATTTGATTCTGCGCCTTTCAATTATTAGATTCATACTTATGCGGACAGATGGGCCAAAAGGTAATAGTGGCAGGTTTTATTTAGCCCATCTTCTGCTGATATATAGTAGGGCTGGCATTAAGCGATTAACACGACTGTACACCAAACGACTCATGAAATGTAACTTTAACAAGAAGCCAAATTTCTTATTTATTTCCAAATGAATTTCAGAATGGTTCGGTTTTCAATGATTATGCTGTACAAATTCGATTACCCTTGAGTGGCGACTTTAAGAGTTGATTGCGGCTTATTGGCCGCAGTGAACGGAGCTTTAACTTTTTAAAATCACACAAGAAAAAGCCTACAAGTCGCACGTTATTAGTGGCTAATTTACGCTGTCTCCGCGAGAAACAACTATACCCTCAAGTAGTTAATGCAGAGTGTGCATCGTCGTGTCTGCTGTGTGTCATGCAGTGTCATCCAGCTGGATTACATGTTGTCTATATATAGCACATATATGTAGCACACGCCGTTGGTGCTGATTATCGCACCAACGTTGCTCCGGATCAATGATGCTTGCGTTGCTTTTTGTAGATGCATTGCCACCAGCTCAATTTCATGTGGGTTGAGGTCATCCCATATAGGCGTTAACATAGGCACTCATCCCAAATTGATGGCGTACCGTAAAATGTGTACAGTACGACAAAGTTTGCACTAAGGAACGAACTCATTTGGACAAAGAAGTGCCTCGCTGAATGAGTTGGTAGAGTATTCGACCTACTGTCCAGAGGTCGTAGGTTCGATTCCGACCAAAGGCTCTGGTGAAAAAATAATAGCCAACAATTTTTTCAAATAAACACAATAACAAAAAACACTGGGCTCTGAACAGTCGAAACTGCATCAGTCAAATTCTGGCAGAAACAAGAAATGAGACAGGTGCCATCACGGTCCCCAATATTTAGCTGCGCCAGGCGAAAAACTCTTTAAAAAACTCTTTTTAGAACTTATTTCTGGGCTGCTGCCTAAAAGAGCCTGAGAAGACGAATGAGTTCAAGAAGTTCTGACACAAAACTTTCTACATAAGTTAACGCAAATTATTTTAGAGTCTAGACGTAAGTGTAAGAGTAACATCGTTTTCTGTAAATATGGAGAAGATGCTTCCACCTCTAAAGTACCCTCTCCCGAAAACAGAAGCCAGAACCTTTTTCTTTGTGTTTATTTTACTACTTTCCCGTATTTAATGCTCTGCTTTATTTAATTAAACGAAATCTGTATCTTAATATATGGCCACCACTGTTCATTATCAATGGGAACAATGAGCATCGTTGCCACTTGCGAAACTGTTGGTTGTGCTGAGAGCTTTTGGTTAAATTGCGGCAGAGCTTTGCGAACAAGTTGAAACATATTTGTGGTATTTTGCATGTATTTTTGCATGCAACACTGCAAAAAGAGGTGAAGGCTATTTCAACATGTTTTTTGTTGTTGTTGCATGGTTTTTCTTTTTGTGTTTTGTATGTCACAGTTCTATATTAAACTGCATGTTTTGTTGTTTTTTGTCTTTTTATTCTCGCAAATGTCTCGGGGGTGATGAAAATATGTATGTACTTTCAGAAAAACAAAAATATTAAACTGATAACTGATGAGTCAAAAGTAGTCACCAAAAATGTATGTGAAAAGCTTCAAAGTGGACATGTTGCAGCTGGAAAACCCGGATTAAGAGCTACATATTTGCATATTTGTTTTACTTACTGGTAGACACAAAAGGATTTCAAATTCCATGACAGTTTCTGCAGAAAATCTTGTTTTCTTTTCTTTTATTTCTTTTGTACAGGAACGCTGTTAATAGGGAATGTGAAAATAGCCAGCAACGAAATTCAAAACTTAAATTTAATGATCAAATATTCTTCAAACACGGCATTTCCGTTAAGAAAATTAAGCTCTAAAATTATATTCTCACGACTTCAGATTCACAATTCGAACACACACCAAAATTTAAAATAAAATACAGATTGGTAAATGGATATACATCAGCACCTGCCACTACGTTCTGATCCTCTGATTGACGAACTCCACATATGAACTGTCAACGGTTCACCAACGCCCCCAAGTTGATATCTGAAAGTGGCACATAACACAAATCCCTTGCTTGATACCTCGCACTATATAGTCCATCGGGCCAGTAATTGCCTGATCTATAGAGGCACCTAAGTTGGTAGCCAAAAGACGCAAAGAACATCGGGCCTTAACCAGACTTGTCCAAGTTGTTGCGAATAATAGGAATCTGTTACAAGGTAACAACACCTCAAGGATGGTGGGCAATCGAAGGTATACAGGAACTTCCTAGAGCTGTAGTTGCCGCTACACTCGAAGAGCCCCTTCTCTACTATAGACCTGAGAGCAGGGCGCCCCAGTCGGGAATACACCAAGACAAGTTCTACTCGTCGGTGAAACTTAGAGCACAGAACAATAATTTCGCCAGAAGTGCTGTGTAGAAAAACCCAGCTAGACGATGTATTAAACCAGTTTCAATCAAAAAACAATATTTAACATTGAACAATATTGGTTTTACATGACTTTAAAAACTGTTTGATTAGTGTAGTTGCAGTTATAAAGAATTATTCATCTTCAGGCGAAATTCTTAGATAACAGAATAACTTTAAGCTCAAGTTTCTTAGAATTCATTTACCCTTCAGAACTACAGATATTTGAAATTACTTAAGGCTGAGAAAAGTCAGTAATAAAGTGAGTTAAGCCCCAACGAAATGCATTCCGACACATTTTTAAATAATATTTTATGTTTATCAGATTCCAAATAACATTTTAAAAATATTATTTTAATAACAGAAAATGTTTTCATGTTTTTTCAACAAATAAATTAAGCGTCAACTAAAAACGGATCTCAAATTAAGATAGAAATGATCTAGAATCTAGAGGACATTTTAATAAGATTTTTTCGGGGTATGGACGTCACTTGTTCTAAATTAATATCAAAGATTTTAATTTGGAATAACGCATCAAAGCAAATAGAAAAAAAGTGGACGTTTCGTCCAGCAGTTCACATAAAAATAATGTCTGTTTCTGCACAATTTGGGCACAAGGACATTCAACAGCAACTCAAGTTTCGTTGCACATTAATAAATTTGCTCACTGTCAAACACATCAGACTAAATGTGGTGCATGCAACAAATAAATCATATAGAATCGTTAAATACGAGTATCATTTGGCCACAACAATTTTAAAACCATCAGTCGAAAATGGTGTGTTTTAGTTTTAACTACTTTCTGGTCATTTTTGCGCCATTTCATTAGGAATTTACTAAATACAACGTATTCGATAAATAAGCCATTATTAGTTACGTAGTTGGTGATGTACACACACCAGAGATGGGACTAAGTGTCATGTATTTATATAAATTGTATGATAAAATTCGTGATTTTAATTCTTAACACCAGACTTTCTTTAAATCACGTAGAGGATTTATTAAAAACGAAAAGTTCTAAATATTTTTATCTGCCAGAAAACTATTATTTATTCTAGTTATTTGATAGAAAAACTATGCAAAAACAGCTGACGACTATTACATCTTCACGACTGCATTAATTCGATTCTGTTACCCTTTTCTGAATAAGTACGAAACAAAAACTGCTTCTATTTATCCGAAAAATGACTGAAGAATACGAAATGTTTTGGAATACCCCAATGCGACAAACTTCAGGCCAAAGACCGCTGAGAATTTTACGACAGCTCTGCGATTTTTCACATGCGAGTTAAGGTGTGAAGCTTTGCTTTTACACAAATTATGCTGACACTTTGTCAGCTGATTTTAACAACCTGTTGGCACGTTTGCAAATATTTCCAAAGAAATCTAAAAACTCAAACCGGCTTTAAAATGATGCCGCAATCAGCGGCAATCAAATCAAATCAAATTAAGACTGTAGAACCTGTTAACGCATGTCGTGTCTGTTAATAACATACGAGGAAAGAGAACTGCCTAAAAAGTGGGGTTTCTAGGAAATTTATTATGAATATATTCTATAACAAAGAAACTCTTCATTATTTAAGAAAATGTTTTACTTTTAGCAATGACAGTTATTGGGTTAAAGCTGTCTTTAAACGGGCTAAAGCAACTTTAGCTGGTGTGAAGTTTCAAATAGACTTTTGCGTATTAAGTGCTCGCTCTTTATTCTACACAGTAAACAAGAAGCTTATTTTTGATTAACTGGCTCAAAATTGTTCTTCTATGCAATAAAGTAATTTCATTCACGTTAATTTAACATGATTTCAGACTTTATTAACAAACTTTTATCAACAATTTTTTTATAACGAACAAAAGTTCGAAGTAAAATTAAGAGTGATTTCAACTGATTTGACTGTAGGAATTATTAAGATTTTAAGCATTAAATTTTGAGGTAGGCAACCAGTAAAACGAAAACCACACATAGAGCTTCGTTAGTCGTTGTGACTTGAAGCCTAGTCGGAGCAAAGAAGGTTTGCGCAAAGCGAGATCTAGGTGATGACTTGTACAGAAATGAAAGCAAAAAGTAGCCACAGTTTTGTTAGTCGAAAGGACTCGTATAGACATGTTTTATGGGCTTAGCCGCAAAGTGTCAAAGAAGCAGACAAAATTGGTCATGCCAAAACCTAAAAATTGAAAATCTTCAAAAACCTCCTTAAAGATGCCTAAATTTGTAGTGCAATAGTGGCGTCAACGTTACCGATACTTTGGGGAACAACTGCATTTTATGGTGGTTTTAGAATATTTTTGAATAGTTTATAGTTACAAACTTCCTGATATCTGTATTTCGTGATCGATTGGTCACTTGACCCATTAAATTTCGCTGAATTTCCTTTAGCTCAATATGCCTAATGCTTTGTTTGTATGTCCCACATGTGAAGTGGGATGGCGCAATCATGTGCTGTTTCGTGATTAATGTACATCAGGACTACCAAATGAGTCCTTGATGACTGACTCACAAACATGACAAACACAGTAGTAGTCCCTTCGGTGCTTTGCTGTGTTTCTAAGTTTGCAACAATGACCAAATTGGAGTTGAAAGGACTCTAAATCAGGCGTGCGAATGATAACAGTTCATTTTGTATGCAACGGGTGCTCATTTTTCATGTTTGAGTTCAAGCAGTTTATCAGGCTCTGCCTCAATTTTGGCTGAAGTCAGAACTTACTCGTGAGTGACCCTATTTGTGCTTCTATGTTCTTTGCTTCAAGACCCTTTTTAACGGCCTGTGCAAACTTAGTCGAAGAAATTTACTTCGGACTTCCTTTCAGCCAAATAGGGCTTTCAAATATTCAACACTCAAGCAACGTCACAACTGGTGAAAATGAGAGCGCAACTGATTACGTTATTTATGTTGTGGCCTGCTGGGGTTGTCAAAGTTTCGATTTGACTCTGGATTTTACACAGTTTTGTTTTTTTTTTCTTTCTTGCCAACTTTATTCAACTTGTTCGACTCGCAAAAGAAGAAAGAAAATATCCGGTTTTACAACTTTGCTATAAAATATAAATAAATAGGAAAATATATGCCCGCCGGATACGCTATTCGTCGTTGCTCTTAAAAAGTAATCCATGCTCCAACGCATATAAAGTAAATAATAAAACCGGTTTGAATAACCGGATTTTCAAGAACGACAAAATTATTGGCAAGTTACAAGAAAATATATAGATTTACAACTCAGTTCTTGTACTGTCCTATATTGTACGTGTATATACATACAGTGGGTAACAAAAGAAAGAAACCTTTTCGAAAATTATTAAATTCTTTCATGTCTTCCAATCCGACGAAAATCGGAAAATCTTACTAAGGACTTTGATGACTTTGTGGGATATTCTTTATTTTTTGTTGCCGCTTATTGACACCCCATCAATTTGTTTGTACATTCTTTTGGAATGTTCTGGCATTCATTTGTAGCCGCCATAGATAAATCTTCCTTTCTCGTACAATTTCCAGCTCTAATTCTTCGATCTAATATTATATTAAAGCTCTTATTGCGGAAATAAAAGCCCTTCAGTCAAAACATATGTATAAATTTTTATCAAAAAGTAAAAAATATTAAGAATTAAAAGTGTTTTTTAAAATATTTCAGATTTCATTCAATGTTGAAATTATATGTTCCAATATCTTTACACATCTGCATATACACACGGACACACTTGCCAATATTTCGCTGTTTTACTCCTTGAACATTTCTTAACTCCTGCTCATTTTATGTTTTTGTTGACATTTGAGAAACTTTTGCTCGTGACATCTATTTGCGCTGTTTTCCATTTATTCTTAATGTGAACAGTGTTGTACACTGGCAGTTTTATAAAAAAAGACGTTTTTAGTCACCAAATGGAGAATGATTCGGCACAAAAAGCGGATTGTCGATTAATTCAAAAGCCGTCCACCACCGACCACCGGTTTTGATAACTCTGCAGCAGAGCCGTTTGCCAAAAACTACATCCGAGTAAAAGTTAATTTTCGAATAAAAACATGCTAAAAAACACCCTGTACGTGCCAGTTTATGTATCGTATCTGCGAATGCTTCCAAGCTCTGATAGCAATAAAATACATCCATTTGATTTGTTTACCGATTTGCAGGCATTTCGAATATGTCTGCTTTTAACGTGTGTCCTTCAACGAAGAAAAAAAGAGAAAATGAAAATAAAAATATAAATTTTCCATTTTGCCACAAAACGATCAATTGTCAGGCAAATTGCAGTCATTTTTATTTATTTGAATTTTGCCTGCAATAATTGTTGAAGTTAAATGCTGGTTTGTAAGTGAAATGACATTTTTTCTATTTATTTTATTATCATCGGTTTTGGAATATTTTGCTCGATTACGAATCATTTTGTTTATAATTTTATTAAAACTTGCCACGGCCATTAAATTTAACGATTTGGATTTGGATTTGCTTATTTTTTTTGTTTGGCTAAATTTAATCGAACAATTAATTTTGCTTTTAGGTCTTAATTATACTTCAGTGGCTTGTTTTTACAAAATTAAAATAATATGTATTTAAAATTTTCCAGACAAAATTATGGCTGTTTTTCAAGGATTTTATTACGATTTTTATTGTGGACATGGAAAGGGATTTTTCAAGTTTTTTGCCTTACGGCCGGCATCTCCGTATTCAAGAAAAATTTTTAACTGAATCAACGAAAATAATTGCTGGAATGAAAACTTTGTGAGGAAAATCACTCAAATAAATCGTTAAGAGCAAAATTTTTGTTCGAAACATTTTTAGTTTCATCAGAATATATTTTTGCTGAATTTTTTTTTTTTAAATTGTCTGGTATTTTTCTTCGTCTGTGTTCGAAATTAAAGAGTGAAAAGCTTTGAGCTTAACCGAGTTATTCTTTGAATCAATGCTAAAGAATGCAGTTAGATTTTCTACTTTCTGGCATACTGATGGAGGACCTCACCACCGCCCTCATGTGGCTTACGAGGCACATATAGACGGCCCACATATAAACCCCATGCGCGAGAGCTCGTGCTGTCTCTTATTCCACCTGCCAGTAATTCTCCCTTCTTCTCTGCATAGTGGAGAATGTTCAGACAGCTGAGTCGTTAGCTCGAAATCCCCAACATCAGGCCTTAACCAGATTCGTCTGAAAATTCCCCACCGTCCAGCTTTTACGAATCACAGGAATAAGTTACAAGAAAACAGTATTTACTTCGGAGACCTTTGGATTACCGATGATTATGCACCAACACTAATATGATTATTACCAACACTCCTGACTGCATCTTTACCAGCCAGAACGTTTTACCGAAGGTCGGCACCGCTACCTAAAAGCAACACCAGGATCGTTTCTTTCAGGAATCCCAGGGGCATGTTGGTCCCCGTGCTGCCACTTAATCATTGGTAAAGGCTTCGGAAGAACCAGTACAGTTGAAGTCATACAGGAACTTCTTGCAGTTTTTGTTGGCACATCAACTCAAAAGCAAATTAACACGATTTGGAACACGCCAAAGCGAAACTTGCCCTAGAAGGATCTTGAAATTAAAACAAACGCTTTGCTCACGCCTTCGATAAACTGCAGAATTGGCAACAACTCGTGAAAATGGAAAATTAATTGAGCTTCACCTGCTTCTGGGGAGAAATACTTGTACGTATCCAGCACTTGAAAATGGCAGGTAATCCTCGGCTTTCTAGACCGTTTCGGAAATGGACATTTGGACATTTACGATGATAACAGTTTGTTGGTTTTACTTTCCGTGTTCGGCAAAACTCTTGTGGTAACAAATAAAAAGTTGGTATTTATTAATACACGAAGATTTCCTGAAAACTGGAGTGTGAAACTTTAAGACAAAGCAACGGATTTTTTGTTACCCTTACAACAACTCCATCGCAGCAGACCAGCCTAGGACGCTGCCTTCCACAAAAACTCATACTCAGGCCCCTGTCTTTATCTTAAAATTTGGGCCTACCATTCGCTTCTCTTTGCGTTCCAACTAAATACTAATCTTGTTTAAAACTATTTACAGCAGATGCAGAGCAGAATGAATGTTTTTCTTATTTGGTTCAAATCGTATAAACGTTAATAAATCTCACTTATCGCATGTTGTTCCCTTAATTTATCGCGTATGTAAAAACTGCTTTGAATACTAAAACCCACTTACTTAAAATAAAGGAAACAAAGGAAACGTGAAAAAATATGTTATATCTGTGTAAAGAAGTCCGCATGTTGGAAAAATCGAGCTGAATAGCACATGTCGTACACACATCTACATACAAAAACCCCTTGACTTTATTTTATTCATTCAAAACGAGTGGTTACACTCGCACACAAATATAAAACAAAACAAACCCACACTCAACAATCTCAAACTATCCAACATACAGGTTGTCAAATGAATGTGCGAGAGATTCTAGAAATATTTTAGAGCGCAAAGCTTTTGTGGGACAGCAAAACCGCCCTTTTCATAGAAATTTTACAAACTCTTTTTAAGCTAAAATTAACTTAAATTAGTATTTTAGAGAAGTTTAGGGCTTACAAAACGTTTAACAAACAGCCAGAAACGCGATGCCCATCTAAATGTATTTATGTGATTTCTTTGTTAGAATTGAAAGCGGAATATAATGTGAAAAACGCAAAACGTGCTTCTGCTTCGATGTTACAATTTGGCAACACCTTAAATCGTGGTAGAAGCACCGTCTATGGCTCCGAATTTTAGGCTTTTAACGGAATTTTAAGGCAATAGCGTTTCTTGTTAGTAATTTCTTAAAAATTATTATAATTGAACAATAAGTCGCGTCTATTAAATAATCACCCTTATTCCAGTTGTCGTCATCAACGTCGCCGTCATTTTAGTGTCAACATCATTTTGTTTCAACGTCATCATCAATTCAATAACAATTTTGCATTCTATAACAGGATGACGACGACGTTGACGACTTATCGTTTATGTCAACATATCAAGCCCACATCTTTAAATATTTGAAACAGCTGTTTGCTTTGTTTATTACTTTTGACCAAAAATGTTATTAACAATTGAAATGTTTTTTACTTGTGAGATAAATGCAGACTCGAGTGATGATGAAAATTCAACAAAACAAAACCTCATATTAGAACGGAAGCTTCTGAGACAGAAATTCGACATATTTAACCTACCGGACAGCAAGTGAGCAACAATTTCAGTCTATTATTTTAATGATTGTATAATTAATTTTTTGAAAGATTTGAAAGTTACTTTAGAGTAAGCAAGACCGCTTTTAAATATGTATGTCTTAGAAATGTATGATAACACCTAATTTGAAAAGCGGGGTATGTTGACCTTCAACATACATTTCCAAAACAACGAAGTTGGCAGCTACGTTAAGATTTTTGGCACAAGGGTCATACCACTTGGGACTACCGCAACCAATGTTTTCTAAGATTTTGTTGGAAACACTATATGCATTGGAAATGACAGTTTGCCCCCAATGAATTAAATTCGAAATGACGGATAGTGAAAAAATTGAAGAAATTACTTGGAAGAATGCGTCTGCGAAATCCCACTGCCAGAGAGGGATTCTTCTGCAACTCTTTCACTAATTTCTCAAACTGGGTTGCAGTTGTTATTTTAAATTTTTTCGTTTTTTCCATTTTCAATTTATTTATGCTTCAAATAAACTCTAGTCGTTAGGAAAATTGGCGACGACAAATGCAAAGTCGTTTCAAAACAATATCGCCGTCACATTTTCTTGTAGAATGCAAATTCTATGTTGACAGTCATCGATAATATTCGATAACGACAACTGGAATAATAATTTGAAATAAACAAGGCAAAACAATATCGTTTTGTTTCACGTTGACAACTGGAATAAGGGTGAATATAAATACACACCTACACATTTAGTTAGTGGTTGGGCCCTGGAACAGCTTTGCCGTTGCCGTTGCCACACCAAAGTGTCACTTTTCAACCTTTTTCAATCAATAAAACTTCCAATACTCCTCATGAACATTTTATAAATGTATGTATGTATTTTATGTACAATATGTATGTACACAGATGGGTTTTGTGAACACACATTTAAAACTTGTATGCGACTGTCCTTTATGGAACTGTCATATTCACTGCAATGGCCAATTGTGTAAAATGACTGATGATCAATCTAGTGACTGATGATTAAGCGTTTCGGCTTAAGTTTTGACACCGAGAAGCTCTTATATACAGCTTTTGACTACGAATTAGAAACAATTTGCAGTTTTCATGGAAAACTTAATATTTTTTAAAAATATTTATAACAGTTTTTATTCTGTGTATAGAATATTTATTAAGCTGCAAAAACAAATTACTTAATTCCTCAAAGTAAATATATAAAATATAAGAAATTAACCGCCTTAAACTTTAATCCAATGTGGCACGATAACATATTACATATATAAAAATTAGTACAACTTAGTACAGCTTAGTGGTGTTGCACACCACGCTTGCTTCACTGCTACAAAAAGGCTTTACATCTTATTGATATTTTTTAGGCTGACAGCATTTTTCAGGGTTTAAATCAAGAGCAGATGGCGGCCAATCCCAAACATTAATAGAATTGTGTGAAATAATTTTTTGTTGTAAGTTTTGTTGTGTGCTTCGGATCGTTATCCTGTTGGAAAGTTCATACAACAGACAAATTCGCCTCAATCCATGGCAGCCCTCCAACGTAATTTTCTCAATTTAAAATTCCCGCAGTTTTATGAATGACCCAATATCATTCTAGGAGAAACATCTCCAGACCATCATTAATACTTTTGAAATACCACATTTCACTACGGGTGAAATATAGCGATGTGTACATTCTTGGTTAATAGACCTTCCTACATACCTCCTACCGTCAGGACCAAGGCGATTTATCCTAGTTTCATCGCTCCAGAGAATTTACTTCCACTGTTTTGATGTCCAACCCCATTGAATCCTAGCAAATTCTCCAACTTCTACCAAACGACGTGAAATGGTCCGCTGGATATTACAATGTTCAACTTATCCCAAATTTATTGTTGAATATCAGTGAATGTCTTTTTTTGCCGCACTTGGGTATTCGCGTTATAACGTTAGAGATAGAGCCATCCTTTTTTATATGTTGTAAAGCGTTTAAATCTATTTTTTGGCAAATGAGTTGCTCTGTTATTTCTCTATAAGACTTTCCAGCCCCGCTTAGCTCAAAAATGGCACTCCGCTGTGCTAAAGTACAGCTCTTGGCTTCCAAGCTTGAATACCAAAAATAGAGCTTCTATTTTAAACTTTTTAATAGAAATGTATAGACCAATATCGCTAAAAGCTTGAGAAATAGAACTTTACAAACAAGATTCTAGTTAAGAACTGTCTGTTTCTGATTCATTGTCGCATATTAACAAATTATAGCGAAATCTGAAGAGCACATCTTCAAAATTGAATACATTCTGAAAAGAGAAATGATAATAAAGAAAACACAAGTGTTTGGAAGGAAAAACATAACTTTGATTTAATAATTTTATCTAAATTGTCACAGCACGTTTAAATAAAACAAGCGTTTCTAATTAGCTGTCAATAGCTGTATATGAAATATTTATGGACTGTATTTTTTATAGATTTCCATTTCATTTTCCCGTTGCTGGGACGCTACATCCATGTTATGACTTATTTATATTGGAATGGCCCCGTGAATGGTATTTTTAGTTTTAACATTGATTTGTAATTCAAGGAGGCGTAATTCGTTTTATTTTAGTCTAGTGTATTTTTTAAATACTAAATAATTTTTGAGATTCGTTTTTGTTTTGTTTTAATTTAATTAAATATTATTTTTTTTTTGTTCACAATAAACTTGACCCTATTTTACCTTAAATTGATGAAAGCTTTTAGTTTTTCCATATTATGCGATGAAAGTTAAAGATCTTTTAACGCTTAAAACACAGCGTTAAATTATTGGGCGCTCGATAAAGCGTTCACAGTAAAATCGTTGGCCGATTTGTGACCAAATTGTCAATTAAAAATATGTAGCAAAAAGAAGGAATTTTAAAATAGGACAAAATAACGTTCTATACGGGAGTTTTCAAAATAACATTTCTGTTTCGAAGTGCAATAAAATACTCAAGCTGAATTAAGCCCTTATTGCTCTTAAATATTTCTAGGTTGAGTCTGAATTAAGGGAGTCGCAGCTACAGGAACAAGTTTCCTCCACCTTGAGTCCACTGTACGAATTGCACTTATAGGACGTTCAGTAAAGCTTTAACATTTGTCGCCTATAAAAAATAATATATCTATAGGAACTTAAGGAATATCTAAGCAGCGTTCCACATTTAGACGCTCGCATTATTTGGCTGTCATTCCAATTGACAAGAGCGTTTATGAACTTGAACGTAAGTTTTAAAACAACCTGTTTATCGTCTTCTACATCGAAATCGGGTAGGTCAGTAAACTGACTTGGTGAATGAACTATATTTTTCCCTGTTCATCTGTCGTTCGCTCTTAACCAATTTTATATTGTTCAAAGTGTGGGCGATCGTGAACTTTCGGCATTGTGGAAAAAGCGTTTAATATTTTCCCTTTTTTAGGACTCATTTCAAATCCTTTCCTTTATTTAAGCAACAATAGATCCTTAAATCCATTCAACTTTATTCTAGTGAAGAAAAATTAATTATTTATAACTGTCAGTCATTTTGACATAAGGAGAACGAATAAAGAAAGAGGATGGGACACAACTGTAAACACTTGGAAAAGTTAAAGCTGCGCAAATTTTTAAAATTATTGCAAAAGTTGTAAGTAACAACAACTTCCTCCAATGTCCAGAGAATTACTCACTGCAGGGTCACTTCTTCGAACTTCAGTTTAAGTTCATATTGTGTTTATTTTATGTAATAGCGAATAGTTCGATTCCTATTCGCTATTCCAAGAATTTTTACTCCCGAATGGAGATCAAATCGCTTCAAGGTAATCTGATCATGGTTGGAGCGCTTACCTGAGCTACAACGTGCCAGATATGGCCTAAGTCTAACATCGCCGAAAGAATGATGGTGGATGGTGAAGTTCAAGGGAGTTGGTTTAAAAACTAACGTTTGCGATCCCCAATCTGCCGAGTTGGCTGAGGATTTGTTGACAGTAGGTATGAAACAGTCCGGGCTTTTTATGTGATCGGAACACGTCACATGCACGAAATTGAGTCTTGTTCATAGTGTCAATAATAAACTTTTGCATCATCTAAATAACGTATTACAGAAAAAGAGAGAGAATAAGGAGAATGGACTGTAAACCTCACATTTGTATTATAAATAAGTCACATCGTACCTTTAATTGAAGTAAATTGAAAAATTGAAGTCATGTCGGGAAAAAGCTTTTATCGAAATTGTTACAGCTTTATTGATTTCTTATTTATTTTAATCAATAAGTCTTAAATAACATAATAAAACACAAATTAACTATAAGAAATTTTCAGGCTTGACTGACGAATTAATTTTTAAGACAAGGCGAGTTACACACATCACGGTCGGTTGTCATATTGAATTGCTCTTTTAATCTTTAAGTCTTACTAACATACATTCAGTCTTACTAAAACCACAATATTATATCAGCATTAATCATAGGAATTTAATAAATTTGTTCGTAACTCAAAGCCTTGGAGCTCAATTGATGAAGTTTTCTCTTTCGTGAGACATTTTCGAAATTTTGGAACTTTAATTTATCCCAACTGTGGGAAAGCTAATCCAATTTATTAAATTGCATACATAAATTGGACAAACTGTATGTGTAGTGCTCAAACAGAATATTCATGGATAGACAAACGTACGAACTCATACATTTTTCAATACCTGTAGATTTCACCACAGTCACATCATTAAGAATGAACAACTGAAGGGCTGTGCGATTTACAACAACTACGAAATTGATGTTAAATTTAACCTCAATAAAAATCCCGATGAAATGTTTTATGAAAAGTTAAAAGAAACCCCGAGCATTTAAAACTGTAGTCATTTCATTATCAAAATCTTCTAATCAAAGTACACATTTGGAAAAATGTTTGTATCAAAAAAGCCTGCTAAATGATATCTAGCCAAGAATGACTCAACTGTAGACCTGAAGCAAGTCAATCTGAATAGTCTGAATATGAAAACTTTATTGCACAACAGTTCATGATGTAGAAAACATTTTCAACGTTGTGGGAGTTGACCTTATTTCCAAAGGACGAAATAATAATTTTTTACGATTTACTATTTTCCTTTTAGATAGAGGAGAACTTCTCCTTCATAATTAAAGCGGCTTCAAAAATTGGCCTTTCCAAGGACTCTTCAAGTCCAGATAAAGTAAACCGCGTGTTAGATATCATTAATATTTTGTATAGCTTTGAAAGGCCTATCAAAGCCAGTCATACCTCCGAAAAATTCTGTTATTCATGATGCACTTTGGGCGAGGGACCGCTATATAATATTCGCTTAGACCTGTGACTTGAGAAAAACACACGAGAAAAAGTCTAACGGAGTCCAATTGCTGGACTTCTATGATCTTTGGTCACTTGGCCGTATCAAATTCAATTCCGGGCAAATAACTTAATAATCATCAGACTATAGAGCTCGCCGTTGACTGGGTTGGCCTGATCCATATTGTTCGACAAAAATATACATAAGAATTTTTCGGGATCGATTTGGAATCTGATTTAAATTAATAACTCGATAATGTTGTTTGTTTGCACACCCGCTCATCCAGAACTGGATCGGTGAAGATGATATTTTGATGAAAACTAGAGTCCAATCATCTCCAATTCGTCCAGGCCCAGTCATTGAATACATCCATTCTGGACATTTATTTTCATATTTGTGGTGTATGATATTAAGTTGAATATATGACAGCCAACTCGACAGATATTGTGGCAATAATTAGGCAGTTGTCAGCTGTCAAAATTCGAAAATACCCATTGGAAGGTATTCACGGGAGTTTTTTTTATTAACGTTGGTGGTTTCCAACTTCTTCAAAACTATATTGACAAAAATAATCGGATGAGATTGCAACGATTGTTTAAAAAATACTATTAATACTAAAGCCCCAACTATAATGACAAATAATCAAACTTAAGCAACTTCTCGTCACGTTTCGTCAAGTGTCAGCTGCTGAAGCAAAGCACGAAACTGACCGCATTTCGCTTAAGGAATCAGCCGTCAAAAATTATTACATTTAAAAATACAATAAAAATTTGTTATTTTAACCACTCGGATCCGTTTCACCGCAGGCAAAATAACTCGAAAAGTGGACATTTGAACGATGTCATCTTCCACACATGAATGTTTTCGCTTTATTCCAACATCTTATTGACAACTTCTTTTTATAAAAATACATACATATGTACGTGATTGTTCAAGTGCCAGTCACCGGACACTGCAAAATGTCCTGCCGCCAACCACCCCAAAAACCACTTGCAACATATTGTGGAAAAGAATGAAGCAAATTGACATGATTTGAAGAAAATAGTCTTATTACTTTCTAAGCAGAAAACCGCTTCGAGCTTCTCTTTCCTAATAAGTTTTTCGCAAGTTTTTTATGTATTCGTGGCGCCAGCCTTCCAATGCCATTTACATATACATATATTTCATGCTGGTTCTAATTTGCTTTATAGTCCGGCTGCTTTTCAGTACATTTATGAAATATAAATACATTTTAATCATCAGCATTATTTTTCTTTTCAAAACTGTGAACACCATCATAATTCTTTTATGCGCCAAGACGAAGCAAAAAAGGAGAATTCGAAAACCTTTGTAGTACGTTTTGTTTGGTGTGTCATTTATTTTCTCTTTGTTTTTCTTTTTCAATGGATTTTTTTGTAGTTTTTCTGTTCTTCTCGAACACATTCCACACTGCACAAATGAAGTCCTTGCAGATGTTTGTAGAAAGGCGTAATTTGCGTTGCATTAGATGCCATTGTGAATCCAAGTTTATATTTAGATGGAAAATTGTACAAGAAAAAAGAACCGAGCAAAAATATCTTCCAAATTTGCAAACCGACCTTAACAATTGCAAAAGAAAACAAGTTTTAATGTTGTTCATGGCATGCAGGAACATGAACAAAAAGTAACAGAGTTGATTTCGGATTTTAGGAATCTCTCTAATTTAAAGAATTTTTGGAAACTCTCTTTGGTTTGTTTATCTCCAAGTTGAACGAAATGTTTTGCATTCTGTAGTGGTCAATACAAAAGAGTTTTCAGCACATACAGAGTTGCATACGTGTGAGTATTTTGTGAATGTAGTTAATAAAGCATGTTTTTTAGAGTGTCACAACTTTGAGTTGGCATCACTGCCTCATTTGAGCACCCATTTAACAGCTGATAGTTGCTTTCTGTATAGTTTGATTTGAAATTTCATTATGAATCGACTTACACCAGAGCATCGTCTGAAAATTGTTGAAATTTTTAAACAAAATAATTGATATAGATTTTGAATTTCCATTCAAAATTTTATTATACGATTAAGCCCATTTCTGGTTGAATGGGTACGTAAATAAGTAGAATTATCGCATTTGGAGTGAGGAGCATCCACAAGCTTCTGTCGAAACACTACAACATCCACAGAAAATTACTGTTTGGTGCGCTTTATGGGCTGGCGGAGTCATTGGCCCATATGTCTTCAAAAACGATGATGGTCAGAATGTTAGTGTCAATGGTGAACGGTATAGGAACATGGATCCAAACTTTTTCGTACCTCAATTACGTGGCATTAATCCTGCTAATATGTGGTTCCAACAGGACGGAGCTAAATGCCACACAGCGGGCGCTACAATTGATTTACTCAAAGAAACTTTTGATGAAAAAATAATTTCACGTAATGGCCCAATTAATTGGCCACCAAGCCCGTGTGATTTAACCCCACTGGGCTATTTTCTTTGGGGTTATATTAAGTCACTTGTCTACGTCGATAAACCACCAATAATTGAACACCTGGAAATCAACATTCGAAGAGTTATCGGCGAAATACGGTGGCAAATTTTGCAAAAAGTTGTTGAAAATTGGTGTTCCAGATTGCGCCTCAGCCGTGGCGGTCACATGGCAGAAGTCATATTTAAACATTGATTTCTAAAATTTTCTTTCCAATAAAGCCTGTTTTATTGATATTAAAAATATATTTCCTTGTTTTATTATGATTTAAACCTGTGTCACTCTATAAAAAACACCCTTTACATCATCCCTTTTTGTGTTAAATGAAAAAAACGAAATTTTTAGCGAATGTCACCAGACAGTGCATTCCTTTACATTCGTATTAGAGCCTACAAATTAAGAAGAAAAAGCAATAGAACTTTATCAAAAGTCTAAAAACGGTTATTTACGTGTTAATTAAAAATAAATCCTGTATTGAAATTGTCTTTCTTTCTGCAACATCAGTGTGTCATTGTTTTTGTTAGTGTTCTAAATGGTGCATTCTTGCTTTAGTCGCCATTAATGTGTTCCTGCTTTCATTTTTATAACTCGATTGTGAACGCCTATTACTTTTTGTTTGGGCGCAATAATAACATTTATGAAACCTGCAACAACATTCTTTTCACACGTGACAATCCCAAGTCCCAATTTACGAGTACAAGCAAAGGAATGCATCGTTATACAACAAAATAGACTCTCTACTATTTTTCTTTGGAAGCAAAGGAATGCTTACGGTCATTTTTACGTTAACAATTTCTAATTAAGATAATAATGAACTAAATAAAAAAATATGGATATTGCGATTTAAGTTCGCACGCTCCGTATTAAATTACTATTGTAGAGCTTGTCCATGTTGTAGGTTTAATAAATCTTGATAAATGTAAAACTTCACAACAACAACAAATTCATACACTTTTAATTTACTAAATTAGCAACCTCTACAATAACAAAAACAGTAGTAGATGTAGTAAAAGTAGTATAAGTTCATTTATTTACAAGTGTGAAACAGCTGGCGGATTTGACGCCACTGTCTACTGAGAGGTTGGTTAGACATTTTTTATTAACAAATAAGTAAATATGTACCTTCGCACTTTATCATTTCAACAACTTCGATTTGGTCAATTGCATTTTGAACCAAATGGTTAATAATTTGTTCTTTTGCGGTTTTTTTGGGAATTTTTTTCTTCTCACGAAACACCAACTGAAAAATTCGTTTGTTTATTTGTGGCGGTAAAAATATGTAAACAAAAGTCAGCTGTTCCGAAGAAGCTTAAATTAGTATTATATTTAAAAGTATTTTAAATATTATACAAGTAGTGAGAACCGCTATTATTATACTGGGTAATATTAACTCTGATTTTTACCACCACAATTGGCGAGCGGCTTGTTGTTATGTGTTAAATTATCAGCTCAGCTGAGTTTTCTTTCTCAGAAAAAGATATAGCAACCGATTTTCTTATCTTTATATGTATTTGAGAGGGAATGAAAAATTTCATAATACAAAAATTTGCATATAAAAAATAAATGCAATTTAATTTTTAAGATTTTCATCGCCAAATCTGTGTTTGTACGAAGCGAATGAAATTTTTCAGCGATGAAAATCTTTAAAATTATTTTGTACATGTAAATATCTATATATGTATTTATATTATGGGTCGTTTCAGCTTTTAGGAGAAAACTGCCGCACAGAATTTACCGATTTTGTTTGGTTGACATATTTTACCCAGATGATTTTTACCCCGAAATTTAGAAGAAAAACAAGACAAAAAAATAAGCTTAAAGGCTGAGATTTGGCACAATAGTTGTGCTCCAGACTTTGGTGTGCCCTGGGAGCTCAATTTTACCAAAAACAGATTTATAACAGTGTCCGAGTACTAGAGCTTACAAAGCAGAATGCCAGTCATCTTGAAAAATCATTGTGAAAAACTATATTTATTTAATATCTTAATAAAGGAGCTGAAATCGTGAATGAAAAGTACTAGACAAAACAAGATAAACAAAAAATTAAGTAGTGGAAGTCGATTCACCCATTTAGTCTGAACAAAAATTTTTGTCCGGACAAATATTTTCTGATTTACTGAGAGTGTTCTTGAGCACAATTCATTAATTTCCAAAAGTTATCTGGAGAATCAAAGGAGAAGAAATCCATTACCTTTTTTACTTCGTTTTCTTTGTGTCAAAACTTGCTCTTTAATATTGAATGAAAAAAGAAAATTACTTTTGTCAATGACCATTGAAGTGAACAGAACATTGCCATTAGCAAAGTACATACTTACATTGTACAGTATATGTGCAAAAAACTTAATTAAAAAGAATTGCCATCGGTTCATTTAGCACCATTTTACTCTTCTGTCCTTAAATTTTTAAACTATTTGTCAAACAAACGTCTGCACTTAAATCAAAAAACACAAGATGAATATGCAAATTTTATACATATAATGGGAAACTCAATTGAACGTTGTAAAAAACTTTTATCTCGGCTCAAACTCGACTGCACAAACAATAAATTTAAACCAACTCAGGCTGAGAGCTGCCCGTAAAAAATTTGTTGTCTCTCTCATAAAGACGCAAGTCAATTTACATATAAACGAATTTTGCTGAGAAAAATTATGTCACAGGTTATTTCTTAAAACCTAAAATAAAAAGTAAGCAAATCGTTTGACTACCCCAAGATATATACTTTTCAGATTTTCTGCCCTTCACTGGACTGTCGTGCCATTTGTCAAAAAACTGATTACTTTCCCGGTATGGCAACGCTCGTGTTGATTCTGTTAGTGTTCTGCGGTGAACACGAACATTAAACTTGAGGCGGGCATCCTTTTGTAGGGAACATTTTCAGGTTGAGTGGTTCAATTTAAAGTCATTTTAATTTTTCAGCCAATTCTTTTTTTATCGTTTATTTATTCATAATATACAAACATTTTACCACAATAAGCAAATAGTGGCAATATTTTTCGATAAGTACCCTGTCCCATATGGGGTGCTCAAGTACCTTGAGTCAAGTAAAGAGAACATGTTAATACATATAGTTTTTTCCTCATTTGGAATTGATATGTGTTCAACGTTAAACAGGCTTTCTTTATGTGCGAGGAAAAATGTCAGAGAAAAAAACTCGCTTCTTTATTTTGAGAGATGTTATAGTCAAGTTGTAAAAATGCTAAATAAATAATTACTTGGTGAGCCACCAATATTTCTTATTTTCCAAAATAGGTTTGATATTTCTATCCTTCTGATAGATACATGTATCAAACCTACGATTTTCATTAGTTAAACAATTATATATTATAGCTTTACTATCAGCTCTCCTATATAAGTATGTGATAGAATATAGGTGTGCCCGCCTCGTCCTCGATAAGTCCACGAGAAATGCTTCTGGCGGCGCAGAGACTCTTGCTAATGTTAGTGTTAGTTCAATGTGGCTTTCATTAACGTACCGCGCTCGTTAGGATGTGGTTTCCTATTAAATGTATTACGAATGAATCACTCCCTGATTGTTTTGCTACCTCATATAACCTATTGTTAGAAATATATTTTCTATATTCACTTTCAGACGATAGGTTTAATGCCCTGCAACTTTTCTAAGGCATTTTCTTTCGAAAGTCTTGTTCTTTCCATATATGAGGGGAAATGTTGAACCAAATCTGGCAGCCGTAAGTTAATATGGGTCTTATCAGGGACCCATAGGGACGCTGTCATTGAGGCGTCGCTCGCGTGCTGCTATAAACAGGCTATAAGTTGTAGAAACTGATTTCGTGTGATTTTTGTTTCCTGGTATTACTAACGATGTTGGTCCTATAATGGCCAAAGTAAAAGAATCGTACCAAATTTCATAAAGAAATTGGGATTCGTTTACACACAAACATCAAATGAAATTTTACTTACATTTCAAGAGCGAAGAATTTTACAAATCATACCTGGAAGGAGAGTATAAAATAAAAAATTTATTAAACTCTATAAAATATGTTATTAATTTTTATAATTAGCTAAAAGCTCGGCAGAAAACTTGACAACAGTTTTACCTAAATTCGAAATCAATGCGGTGCTTTATATATGAAATAAATGACATTAAATTGTTGCAAGTGGCCAGTGCAGAGCAGCAACGTTGCCACCCCACGATTTACTAAAGCAAATTAATTGTGTTCGTAATAATAATAATATTTGTAATTCAATACCCTCCACTCAGGACAGTTCGTAACGAAATTATTTTAAATTTTTAATATATTACATTTTTGCTGATCATTTCAGTTCTGTAACTGTCGCACTGTTGAATGAAGACCATTGAAATTATGAAACTTGTTCCCATTTTGTTTACCTTCAGTTGCTGCATTAATTCCGTAAGAGCCAAAAATAAAAAACTTATAATTTAATTACATCTGTCATTGACTAAATAAAACTGCATAAATACGATGACCTTGGGCAACATTTTGAAGCTGAATTAATTTTTTTATGAATGTGAGAACAGTAATACTCGCAGTACTTGCAACGCCTTGCCCTGCACTTAATGCTCGTACTAATGCAATAAATGGATTGTAGAAGGAAGGCCATTTTCGTATTTCAGACTTGTCAATACCATTAATATGACAAAAAGTGGGAAATTAAAGTTTTGTTTTCAAACGCAAACAAAATAATAGTTTTCTCAATTCGAATGTCAAACGAGCAAAAATCAATTAATTAAATCATCAATCGTCAAATCATTGAAATCAAAGAAAAATAAATCCGCTCTTAATAAAAGCAAAAAAAGGAAATTCTTATTTCATGAAAGAAAATTCTGGCCTACAATTTTTAGAAGTCTCAAAAGGAAATACGAAAAGTTGGCATCGGACAGCCGATTTCTGCTGCTTTCAATCAAGAGGTTGACGTAATTTCTCTGACTGATAAGTTTTTGTATGTAAGTGATTGTTCTAGTATCAACTATAATATTATTCTGTCTTTGTAGATATTTCGTTAGTTTTGGTTACGGTGGCCGCATTAAAGTGTCTTTGAAGTCAAGTCTAATGCAGCCTGAGGGCTGTTCTTTGGAACACAAGAAAGTTTGAAACAAAGTCCACACAAAAGCAGGCTGATGGCGCTCTACGTTAGTATAGATGTTCCAGAATTTTCCAGTCTGACCCACTTATGTCATCCTGGGCAGGGTATAAATGCAGGATGAGGCTATTTGTGTTTAAGAAATCGTGGCGAAAGTCTTCTTCTGCTAATGAGGCCACAAGTAAAGGATTTCACGAAAATATTGCTGAACTTCTGCAGAACAACGTTGAAGTCGTGGGAATGTTCTGAGAGCCTAAATAAATAGGGGGCGCATGGTTTAATTGGCATCATTGGCTTGATTGTCATCGCCAACCTCCACTGACCTCATGGATACGAACTTTATAAGAGTTAAAATGGTACCTCTATACGTGGAGAAACACACTGCAACGACGAAATTAGAGGTTGGAGAAATGTGACTGCAAAGTCTCAAGAGTCCACAGACTGTTTTACTTTCATACCAAGCCAAGTTGCTTTTGAGCAGATGTAAATGGGACGACGTTAAAAATCACAACAGAAGTTGATATTTGCCCTTGCGGCATTTGGTGAAGTGGAATGGATGGTCAAGAGTTGAATACTTTTGAAAAATGTGTGTGCGGAGGAAGTCGGCTCACATGTGCAGGTAGATGGCCCTCCTCACTCACTGCTTTCAATAGACATCAGGGAATAATATGAAGCAAAAAGTGGGGTTTCTGGGTAAATTAAGGAACGTTTCTTTTCTGTTAATTTTTTCTTTAACATGAAGAACTCGTTTTGACTTCAACGTGAATGCGCTGGATCAATCGCTCACATCCTTCCTATATTGCACCTAATCTATGTGCGCAAGCAATGATCAGTCCAATAACAGTTATATGGGTATAGAGTTGCTTCTTGCGAGTTCAAAAGAGTTTTAAATGTTTTTTTAAAACATATGACTTTATGACTGCCATTTGTTTCTCTTTTGGACATTCCAAACAAAAGTGAAAAGTAAAGAGAGAGATTTGCAATGTAATAGTAATTGCGTTTTCTCTTTCTCGTCTTGTTTAATCTCTCTCAATCTCTACTTCGTGGCAAAATTTTGTATTAACCGGCACTATTTTTGTGGATTTAACTTTGTTTCAATATTGTGGTCTGGCCCACAACGGTCGTTCACACTGAAACCTTAATTAGTCTATTGCGCTTCCACATCTCTTGAAGGGCCAGGAATCGGGCCAGCTCCTGCAATAAGAGGTCTAGCCTGTATCTTCGGTGCGCCAGTGCCACACAGTAAGTAGTCAAGTGTTCCATTCACTCCTCCCTTTCGCCACAGAATCAGCCCACCTTTAAGCGTTTATTAAATATTAAACTAAAAATTAGTGAAGTTCATATTTCTAATGAAATAATTTGTTCAAAATGAGACTAAAATTGATATAAGAAATCGTTTTCCTATATTAAAAAAGTCAATTGTGTAGTTCTTACGCTAAAACATCGTATTTTAAAGTGCAACCAAAATAATTATAGTTGTTGTTTTCATTGGATTTAGTTTAATTTATAGATACTAGAGAGCCGCACTAGAAAACAATTCCTTTGTCATTTTTGTGTATTCGCAAAACCTTTTTCTTAAAATTTAATGCTTCTATTGCGGAATTATCCTTTTCCAAATCCTTGAATTATTTTTTATGACCGTAAATAGGGTACTAATAGAATTATGAGTTCATGAGCCATCAAAAATCAAAAATCTTAATCGCTCGACTTATAGGCAGCTGGAAAACCCAAAAAAGCTTATATGTATGTACATATTTTTATTTAATTTACACAATCCTTAAATTTAAGGCAATTGTTTCCGTGTGTTGAATGATTTGCCCTCTTATATGTTCACTGGTGTGTATGTAATTATATACTTCATTCTTTCCAGAAGCCATCATCCTGTTACAGTCAGGCGAAAAAGAATAAAGCACACATTTGTGTGCCGCCCTTGTGCACGAGAAAATTCCTTGAGAAAGGCACTTGTTGGCGACTTAAGCCCGGCCTACGCAAGCACGAAAAAGTGCTCAGCAGATGCCGCTCTTGATGTGGCTCGCTAGGCTGATATTTGAAAAGCCGTTTTAAGCACCCACTTCAAAGAACGTGTAATTATTTTTTGCACTATTTTTCGTTAAAACCAGTCGAGTTGGGTTGCCATCAAAATCAGATGCAAACTTTATGCTGAAGTCAAAACCACATAAAACACTTTATGGATCTGAGGGAGCTGGCGCTGCCATAAACTGCTCACAATCTGAAGCTGAGCAATTGTTTGCTGCATTCAATGTTCACACACGTTCTGGCCAAAATTAACGTGCAACATTGTTCGTACTCGTATCGAAAAATTCGAGGGGTATTAATTTGAAGGGAATGTGTGAAGGCTCTTGTATTGCAGCTGCAATTACTCTGTGTGCGATTCATTTAAGGCTCGATTTCTTTTTTGTCGATTTGGAGCGAAATGCTGGGGCCGAAAGACAATTGCCTTTTAATTTCAGCTGCTGTTTAGCAGAAAAAAATCATTTTTCCCCTTTACTTATGGAAGAATATTAATTTGTGAGTGGATGCTTTTGAGTTTCTGCACAATTTGTACGCCGAGATACTGAAATGCAATTTCATGCAACACAAGTTTTTAATTAAATTTCAAATGTGCTTTTAAAACATTATTATTGTGGCAGCTATAAAAGGTATGAGATATAGAGCAGATATTGAGCGACAATTACTGTGAACAGGACGAGGAAGGCACGAACAAACTATTTTGTGCCAGTAGAAGATTACAGGACGAGCGCAGGTACAACTGACTGCGAATCAGATTCGTGTTCGTAGAACAGAGGACGAACCGAGCAAAAGGCATGAAAGCGTTCTATTTTTAATACAATCAGGTTTTCAGTTGTCTTTATGAAATTCAATTGCTACAATCGAAAAACCACATCTCTTGAAGGGAACGTACTTATAATTAAGAGGATATCTACAAAAGTGTGTCCTACTTGTGCAAACAGATGTACATATATATGTATGTGTGTGTGTGTGTACATTTCGCAAATAAGTCTATAGATTTATACGTATTTCATGCTTATACCGCGGACTCTGCTTACGGCTAGTGCTGCCGTTCATGCTGTTTTCTCAACTAATTTCTCTTCTCTGGAACACTAGAGAGTTGAAAACTAATTTCCGTCAAGCCTTTTAAGACCACGTCACTTGAACTCTTATATTTGGATAAAAATACAACAAATTTATGGAAATATTTGTTGCAAAACTTCTGCAGCCAAAAGTTTATATTCGAAAGAGTGGAACACAAAGAACCAAGAAACATTTTAAACATTTTCTTGACGACCCATAATTTAGCAGGAATTTGTCTTTAAGGTCTGGAACCTTTTACAAACACACTAAGTGAACTTTTACTGCCTGATGTAGTGGCATTTCGACATTAATTTCCGCTGGCTTTGAGACTTGCGAACGGTTTCATGTGAAATTTGAAGATGTGTAATCCAAAAAAGGTGAATTCATGAAATTTGTCGCACTAGGTGGGTTTTCTTATTCAGGGTCACGTTTGCTACATATAGTCGTTAGCAATATATAGTCGGACATTAAGCTGAAAAAATATTTCTTTTTTGATATATTGTTGGCCTGATCAAGCCTTAAATTTTAGTAGTTCTCAGATATTTTTAAGGAACAACAATTATAATTTAATGTTCCATTCTTTTGTGCAGAAAAACTTTAAAAACATTTAAATATGATTAACACGGTTTTTTTAAAGCAAATGTGAAATTTTTCGTTATTACAAGAAAATAAAAAACCTGTTGCCGCATTTATTTATTAATTAATAATTAATAACTTGCAAAGTAAATTTACAATTTATTACTGCACAGAATGGGGCGGTGTGACGAAGATCAAATGCCCATAATGGGGTTAACCGACCGTAACACAATAAAGTTATCCGAAGCCAATCAGTCATCCAGTGCGAGTGAGATGGAAAACTGTCAAAGGCCAAAAACAACAACAATTCAACCTGCACTTATAAAATAATTACGAACTGTTCACCAGCGCACAACTGCTTTAGGATACAGTATTGCCACATTTATTTTATAAAAACAAATGGTACATTGCAGATATAAACTGTCACATGTTTTAATGTTTTTAATGTTGATGCACCAGTTTTTGAAAAGTATATAAAATATGTGTCAGATCAGAAAACGAGGTAAGTGTTTTCAGAGAAAAAAAAGCTTCGTTTTCGCGCTAAATTCTTTAAATGTCGTTAGAAACTAATTGCTTTTTAGTTGTAAAAATTTGTAAAATTAAAGAACCTTTAAACAAAATAATTTTTTCCATGTTGCCGAATGGATTTACCACGTGAGCCCTTGCAATTAAATTACATATATTGTTGATATAAAATTTTTAGTGATGCAAAGCCCAACATTTCGGAGAGAAAAATGATTGAATTAAGTGGCATCGCCAACTTTTACTTTTTCAAATAACGCGTATTGGTGTTTACAACATCAATTTTTAACGAGGTCGTCATCAATTCGATATAAAACTTGTATTCCATAACAGCGATGTAACGATGTCGATTTTTTATCGTTTTTAAAAGCACATCTCTAATAATTTAGACGGTTGGTTGGTTTTGTTTTCAGTTTTTATTAATGAACGAGCCCGAAATTATACAAGGTTCTGAAATAAAACGAAGCTTTCTTTAATTCACATTCAATAAATTGCACTCCCTAAACAGCTCCTTCTGAAATTGAAGCAGGTTCGCCATAGTTTTTTTTTGGTGGTAGTCCCGCCAAACTTTTAAGAAAAATTTTGTCATGCAACAATCCTTTTAGCACAATTCATCTTACCTTTTGCCAACTGTCACCTGCTCTTTGCGGTGGACGAAGGGCATTTAGTGTCGTTGAAATTCTTTCCCACTGCTCTTCAAAATCACAAGCAAGACTGCCTTTTTGAAAACCATTGACAAGTGAAGGATTTTTTCCATCTCCTCCATTAACTTATTGAATTGGCAAATGTTTTTAATTGTTTTTCTTTTTCCATTTTTTCAAATTGAGGATTATTATTTAAAAAATAATAAAACTGTTTCGACACCAATAAAAGCCACGAGAAAACCAAAGACAATTTGAGTTGATGCCGGCGTTATCGTTGCCTACGACATACCAAACATACATCAACGCTTATCGATAAATCTTGATGTTGATAACGGATATACCGATCTGCAACTATTGACATCGTTTCATATTGATGACGCTAAATAGAGCAAGAGTGAATATGTTCATAAGATGTATTCAGAACATGGAGAAATGTATTCAGAAAGAACAGTTTGTTCGTAGACATTAAACCTCTACCTTTTCAGGGGATGAGTTTTTTGTTCTTTTTTTTGATAAACGAAAGAAACACCTTAGAAACAGTGATGTAATTAATTTTAACATTCTGCAAATATATTTATTATGAAATTTCACTCCAAGTCCCCGAACACACTTAAAATACAGTCTTAATTTATAACGCCGATGTGCCTTGCTAAAGCCCTCAACCCTCACCCCATCAATATATGCCGAAATCTTCCCTATGCAAGACGAAATTTGAAAATTGTTTCAGAATTGACAAAATTATTCGATAATCAACAATTGGGGCGGGCAATTCTGGACACACATCCCATTTCCAAAAAAAAAAAAATTAATGGACCTTTTTCATTTGCAAAAAGATTTTTTAAAATTGATCCACAAACAACAAAGTAATTGAATAGTTGAAACCTGTGAGTACCAAAGCACTTCACTCGTATTTATGCCATACGATTGGTGTTGTGCTTTTGATTTAAATAATATATATCTATGTAGATATGAGCCCAAACACTTCAGTCAAGCCCAAAATAAATAATATCGAAAATAAATAATTTATTTTAATATTTATTATTGCCAAGAGCCATTAGCAGGGCACTAATAAATTGAGACACAAAAAGCAGGAGTGATAAATACGAGCATCGCATTGAGGGGATATTAAAATTGAATTAAAACTAATTTATTAATTTAACAAAGAAAATGTGAGCAAATAAAAAAAAATTGCCATCATCTCCCCTTCACAATAGCGAGCAGCGAGGCATCACTGGCAGCTCAGCAATCACTTTTAAGAAGCACTTAAGTATTTGGCAACAAATACGTGACAGAGTCTGCAACGAAGTCCCAGCGATGCAAAAATATGTACGTAGTACGTATTAGTTTACAATGAACTCTGTGGCACAAATACAAACGGTTTGTTGTGTATTAAAGCGGATGCCAAGTGAGGCGCCGCAATAAAAAAAACAGAAACAAAAAATAAGACAAAAAAAACGCATCAATTGACTGACAATGAAATCAAGTAAAATTACACTCATCTGAAAGCGCAGAACTGTGCAAAAGGGAACGCAAGAACTAGACTGCGGGCTGCTTGCAAAGTGTGAGTAAAAAATTGGGTGGGTGTGCTGCAGTTGCAGTTTTTGGGCGTGCAACACTTTTTCTCTTTGCCGCTTAGGGAACCGGAAAAAATTAACTTTAAATATAGAGAAGGGTATTTATGACGACTATAATAAAATGCTCATTATTTATGAATGTAGCAACTCCAGAGCTGGGAAATTTTGTTTTTTATGGTCAGCAATGTCTTATATGCAAACAAATTGCAAAAGAGGTCCTGGTAAAAGATATTTTAAGTTCAAAATGTGGTATTTTTTTAATAATTTTAAAGGTTTTTTGAAAATCGCTTGTTTTATTTAGCTTTGAAGTTAACAACATTTTTAGCTCGTCAGTGTTGCCACCAGCGCACAGTTATTTACACAAAATATTTACATTTTAACAACGAAATCATGTTAATTTAACATAATATGCGGTATTTTACTTTGGCTCAACAGGATCTCCACAGAATTAATTATTTATTTACTACTTGGTTCAAATTAAAACAATTTCAAAACAAATCCACACTTTTTCATACAATCGAACCTGGAAGTACGAGGACTCCTTTTTTTAGTTATTAATTTTTTTGTTGGTCTTCACAAAGTACATTTGCAGAGTACGGCTGTACAGAATGGGCGCCGTAACAGGTGTCCCTTTTGGCGAAGATGTTATTTTTGTAGTTGTCCAGCTGTGACTAATTGCACTTAAAAATTTTCTGATCGCGTCTGCCAAAAGCAAAAGTTGAGCTATTTTATGCAAGAGGAAGGAGAATATTTTTCTTTCCTTCGCTCTCACTTACCCAGACTTTGTACTGGGAACACTTTTCGGTAAAATTTTAATCCCGAAGGCTCCAAACGTTGAGTATTTTTTAAAAAAGCCATAAAAGATTTTGTAGCAACGAAATTTGTTTAAAGAGATTTTCGTTATATTTTAAAAGGTCGCCAAATTCAGAGATGGCAATAAAGAAGGGTTACATTGGTGGAATATTGTTGACGAGAATGCTGTCCGCCGAGCCAGTAATTTTCACTTTGGATTTTTAATAAACTACGGAGCGGAGTAAAAGGCTTGACTTGTGATACAAAGTGGTTTTATTAAATAAAAACAAAATAAATATATAAAAATTCATAATACTCTTGTAAAGTAAATTTAACCTCCTTTTTAGTATGGAAATTCCTGGGGTTCAAATAGTTGACTCAATCACGCCTGAACTGTTTCACCATTTAGTTCTCACAAACAATGGCGAGGGCTCCAGGGCGCTGCTTTAAATTCTACATATGCAGTGTCGGGTAGCAGATTTATATTTTCCAACTTAAATGAAAAACTTAATAATTTGCACAAAGTTTTATTAAGAGCATTGAACGATAGAATGGAAATGCGGATTTTATTTTTTAAAGAGTATGTCATCCAGATGTCTTCCGTCGAGTTGAACACACTGTTCAAAACGGAGCCTCGTGTTCTGCGCCACACGTTGCAGTAAACTTGGTTCAATTGAGCTGATTTCTCGACGAATGTTTTCCTTTAAAGCCACAAGAGATTGGGGATTGTCACTTTGAGGTATCCCCATAAAAAAAACTCCATGGGAGATAGATCGGGTGACCTTGGTGGCCATCGGATGTCCCCAAAGCAACTGATCAGATTTTGCGGGAAAGTTTCCCGAAGCAAATTAATCGAAGCTCTGGCTGTGTGTGGAGTCGCCCCATCCTGTTGAAACCACGTGTGTGAAGAGTACGATGGATGAGCTCGCATGTTTGCCAAAAAGAGTTCCATAATCATGCGTCGATAATTTTCTCCGTTGACATTTGTCGCCTGTCCTCGAAAATTTTCGAAAAAAACGGTTCAATTATTTCATGCGTGGATAAGGTTTTTGATGTTTCAATCGAGGGTTGCAGGTTCTTGAAGACCAGTAACGGCAGTTTTGCTTGTTGACGTGGCCGTTTAAGTGAAAATGAGGATTTACAGTGCGAGAACGCTCCAACATCGTTTCACAAAAATTTTTCACTTTCAGTTCGATTCGGAATGACTTGAATTTAGAACGATGAAACTTCAGATCCTTTTGTAAAATTTCATGAATAATTGCTCTTGGAAGTCCCAGTGAGGCTGCTCTTTGAAAGTCGCGGATTTTCACGTTAACTGCATTCAACCAGTTCAATGTTGCCGAGAGTCCTTAAAGATCGACTGGACCCTGGCCGTGGGACGTTCATAGCCGAAGCAGTTGCGTGGAATCTCTGCACCCACGACCGATATTCGCCGAATACCGAAGTTTGAACAAGATTGTCGAAGAGCAACTACGTAAGAATCATTACTCTTAAAAAATGTCTCCACAGCGAACGTGCGATGCTCACTCGACCACTGAGACATCGTGACTGACAAATCCGCACAATCGATAATTCCAACGGTGCCACTTTCCCTTCGCACCTACTATTTGAAATAATCGTGTTTAAAAATATAAATTTGCCACCAGACACGTTACTACAACTCTGAATGTTTTGAAATTGAATTGGTGCTGCCGGACTGGACATAAATCATGGGAATTTCAACGGTTTTCGAGTACGAAGAAGTAGTAAGAAATATTAATTGCAATAAAATTATTTGTTGGAATCTCATTCATACCAACTTAATTAATTGAGTAATTTTCGTAAAAAGTTCTTCAATATCTAAGACTGTCATTCGGATATTGTCCGTTCACAATTTTTCCATTTAATAGACAAATAGTTATTTCTGCAGCCCACAAAAAATAAAGTTTTGCAAAGTTTGTGAAACTGATTAGCAGCTCCAATAGCGAATATCAAGCAGATTTATGCATTTCTTAGCCACTCTTTGGCTTTTACACTCCTTCCTAAATATTTGCAAATAAATCTATAGATTGTCTTCGCAGTTTCGTTTTACACAAGAGGGCATAAAGAGCAATTAAATTCCTTAAGACATGATTCGTTATTAATTATTGATATTAATTGCAATTAATCCAATTTGGGTGTTACCGCATAAACTCTATGCTCTTTGTGTTCCGTGTGGAAAATTAAGGCTAAAATGTCATATATTTGTGTATCTTTTACAATATTTTTTCCAAAATATTGATGCTCTTATCAACTTGAAAGAAATTGTATGAAAAAAATAATGAAACAAATATTGAGATGCTTTTCAAGCATTTTATTTCAATATTTATATGGATCATGTTCTCAAATTTTTTTCGGTTTCAGAATGATTTGTTGTGCCACAATTTGTTTTATATATTTTTGCTCTATTTTGTTTTTGTTTTCCTTTCTTCTCAATTTTATTTGTTGTCGACAAAGTCAAGAATACTAAGTGGGTCATAAGTAGTATTCTGTCTACTGCCACGACTCACACGAACACAATTTGCTTATATTTTTTGTTCAAAAAAAAAAGTTTGAGAAATTTATTCTCCTGCCGATGTGTGTGTGTGTGTTTGATTGGAAAAAAAAATAAATAAACTTTTTATGGCTGAAACTGTAGCAGCTACTTGAAGAAGATGGATTATCAACATTAAAACAAAGGCATCAACAAAAACAATAACAAGTGCAACGAAATAATAGAATTTATACATTATATTTATTCAGCTCTTCGGATAAAAACCAAATTTCAGTTTGTGCTTTTTTGTTGACAGCACTTGTAATAAAATGTTTCTTAAAGAAATGTGTGTGTGTGTGTGTGTGTGTGTGTGAGAGTGTAAAACAAGAAATGGACACTCTAAGTGTGACGTCGAAAAGTTGTTGGCGAGAAGCAAGAAAACAAAAACGCTCATACGCCACTTGCGCGCCCGTATCGAGACAATGCAGAAGCGAACTGAATGTCGTTTATTATCCTTTTTAGTACGTAATTGCAATAGCAAACAGAATATTGAGGATTAACTGAAATATTTCTGTTGCTGCTTATGGGTATATTTCTTTGTGGCCCGAATATGTGGCATATATTTTGTGGAAAATGGTTTAAGAAGTAAAATGCCAACAACTCGCAACTTGTTGTACGATTATTTCGTTTACAAAATGATGAATTGAAACAAAATAGCAAAATTTTTATTGGAAAAAATGTTTTTTTATATAGTTCGACGGCACTCTTTTCATGTGAGAACAGCCAGGGATGGTATTGAAAATTTCAAAATTTTATTGTACCAGATAACTTGAAAGATTGTACTTCTCGGACCATAATTGTACTAAGACTTATTTTTTTAATTTATATTGTTTTTATTATGCAGATTTATCACAAATATAACAAATTTTATTTGTACTATAAAATGACAAAAAGCAATTCAGTAGTGCGACTCTTTAACTTATTTTAACGATAATTGTTAACGATTTTCAATTCACTAATATATTTTAGCACTAATAAAATTCGCTTAAAGCAGTTAACGCCAACATGAGAACTTTTTGTTATTCTGTAACACTTTTCAGCGTTATTCGTTTTCGGAATGTTTTTTGAAAAAAAAAAATTGCTTGTGTTTTATTATCTTTTGTATTATTATTATTTTGAACAAAACTGCCACGTAATTTCAACTTTTTGTAACTTCAACAAGAGGCGTTAAGAAGAAGTTAGTGAATCGTTTATTATATTGCAGGGCTGACTAAGTCAGAATTTAACTGATGCTGTTGCGACTGTGCAGTGGCCAGTGTACATATACACCCTGGACAGCGCTCAGTCAAACATTGCATTTCTTGTGTGGTATTTTCTGTTTTTTGTTATAGTGTTTATTTGAACAAATTTGTGGCCATTGTTTTTTCACCAGAGCCTTTTGTAGGATTCGAACCTACGACCTCTGGACTGTTGGTCAATATGAAGCAAATAATAGTACGCGCCGGCTTTTGCATCGTTGCGGTTTGTGGTCTGTTTCTGTCTTTGATTTTAATTATATTTTGGTAAGAATTTATTGTTTCCACATTTGCTGATGAAGGTGGAACTCATAATATTCCTCTGACAATTTCTGAAACTTATTGAAACATGAACTCATTTGCCTATTTCTTTTAATTTTTTTTTTTTTCATTGTTGCCCAGAAATCGTACATAATACACATATGCAGGTATTCACAGTAAAATGACTGCAATGGTGAGTTGCCATATCAAATTACTAGGAGTGGGGAGATTCCTTAGTCGTACTAAATGTGCCATTGGCACTTTTAAAGTTTGAATAGGACCAAAAACAGTACCAATTTTGCCATGCCTGAGCACAACTCTGAGCTTAAGATGGATTAAGCCTATATTTTGTCCGAGACAATTTTGAACTGAGATGTCAATAGGGTAAATTTTTTCTTACAAAGTCAAATTTCTTATTATATAAAATGTGCACAGACATTTTGTGCTTCTTAAATTAAGTTCTGTGATTTTTTCCGGCAATAGTTTAAACATATAAGACAAAAGAAGTAAAGCGTGTTTTTTTTTAGAGTGAACTTTGAGTTGGCATCACTGCTTTATTTGAGCACCCATTTAACAGCTGATAATTGCTTTTTGTTTAGTTTCCAAAAAGTAGTTGAAAATTGGTGTTCCAGAGTGCGCCTTCTACGCGCCAGCCGTGGCGGCCGCATGCAGAAATCATATTTAAACATGGATTTTTCAGAAAAAAATGTTCGAAATAAGTGCATTGGCTGAAGACCAGCTTCAGTGTTCATGTTCAGACAAGGTGAGTGACTTGACTTTTAGGCTTCAAAAACTTTTATATTTACAAATTCGCCGGGAAGTGTATTGGATGAGCCGCTTCGAAGTCTTACTCGTATCTCAATAATATTAAGAACTACAGCTTTTTTGTGGAGAATTTATCACATTTTTAGATGATCTGAGTGTTTTCTATGCATAGAAATACGAAAGTGTTTTAAAAAAGCTCATATGGAATACGGTGCTTCAATGATTATGGAATAGGCGAGATTAAATCGCTTAAGTCGAAAAGATACGAAACCCGAACTATTTAAATTTGAAACAAAAATTCTAAATAATCCATGTGGATGGAAACGTATGCGAAAACTGTAGGTGTATAACTTCAAATCGTAGTGAATTTTCGCCGGAAGATCTGGTCAGCCGCAAGACTCGGGAGGCTCAAACGAATGTATCAGTATTTCTTCTAAAGTAGTCTATATACTTCTTTTTACTCATATATTACATTTATACATATTTTTCGGTTTCTTACGTATGGAAATTTGGAAAACCAAATATTTGATGCAGCCATTTTGCCCACTGACCCGTGTAATGCTGAAAGGGCTTTTGAGACAGTATAATATTACTGTGAAATGAGATTTAAAAAAACTATTAATGGTACATATATATTTCTATTGCAATGAAAAAATTCTAGTTTTTACATTTCAAATGTTTTTTGTTTTTGTATTTTAACGTGTTGTTGTCCCCCGTTCTTCATCGATATGAGATGAGGCTTTTCAATAGGGGTAAGTTTTTGTGACGAAACTGAGCCGAGTTCTCGAATATTTAATGATTGTGCGGCACAAATCTGGCCTCGATTATGTTCACATTCATAAAATCGTACGATGTTGCTGGTAAATTCACGCCTCTTCTGCGTGAGGCGTCCGTCGAACGTAGCTGGAACAACAAGTCCATGTCGCTCGAGTTGAGTGAAAAGAAACCGTATATCGCTCGTTGTTGACAGTTGTGATGCCACATTATGCACTTACACCGTCTCGCATATGGCATTATCGCTTGTCAGTCATTCATCCAATGATGATTTTCTGAATCTCGTGATACCCTGGCGTCAGTAAATGAATAATATTTAAACGCTGATACGGGGGGTTTCACTTTATTAAAAATTTGACGTTGGATCCCACAAAATAAAACAATCGGGAATGAAATTGCACTAAATTAAGAGTCAGAAACTTATGATGCCCTCATTATGTAGGGAAATGTTCTCTGATCGAAACTTTTTTTTCTGTCTAGTAAATAAATAAAAATTAACTTAAATAAATTGGTACCAAATAAATAATATAAGTACGCAAGAAAAATACATTTGGCTTGAGGATGGAGATTCAATAATAAATAACTGGTCGCAAGACAGTGTCAAACTAAAATGGAATTTAAATCGAAAGTAGAGGATTACGACAGCATTTATCTGAAAGCAGTAGAAAATGAACGGAACTTTTACTGCACATCTCATTTCTAAGGAAGACAAGGGAAAAGCAATTTCCAGAAGAACTGGCTGTTTCGTAGTCGCCACACTATTCATCACAAAGATCAAGGGTCATGCTAAACATGCTCTGCTTTTCCAGCGACGTTTAAATCATTCACTCGTAATTTCGTAGGTTGGTCCGGAGAGAACTAGTTTTCCTAAATGGTATTTATTAAGTTGGCGTTTAATCGACCACATACGCTGACACATTTCAAGTAGAGATCCTCAGTTTCAAAAGTTGCTTTGCTGCGGTTCTTTCACTAACAGCTTTTTTTTACCACCTGCCGACTTAAAGTATGTATAATGCCAACCTGATTCCGCAGCTCAGTTTTCCCGTAACTTAATTTCAATGCCAATAACACTCATTTCCGTAACAAATACAATAACAATAACAAAACAAATGCGTGCACATGCAACAAAAACACTCTCACCAATATTGACATTTTCATTTATTTGTCGCCTCGCAAAATGTCAGAGTTAAAAATGAATTAATGGAAAAGAATGGGAACCCGATTTTGCTACAATTTTGCCAGCGTGATCCAGTGGCACAAGACTAAAAATTAAAATTGAAGTGTGTTGATGAAGCCTGTAGACTCAACTGGAAAAGGAAGAGAAATTCATGGAAATAATATTGTTCCTTTCTGCTTAAGAGGTGGCTCGTATATCTGGGTTTGTCATTTGACAAGACGCACGGCAGGTGTTTGAGCGCGTACACGATATTGAAAATAAATCTGATGCAGTACCAAAACAAAATTATATACATAAAAAACATACATCTACACATACACATAAAGTTTCTACTATTTCTGGTTATTTGGCATCAATTTTAAGTTCGCTGGATTAACAAGTCAGTTTTATACTTGTTTTAGTAAAAATATAATAAAAAGCATGTGGCAACAGTGGCAAAACTGTAGCAAGTCACATGAAAGTTCATTCTTGAACGGATGAAATATAATTTTCAATACTCCTGCCATTTAAAATATTAATAATACAGAGCGCATTCGAACCCCAAATATTCATATTTATTTAAAACCTCTCCGTAAGCTTTTGCTTATTCACGAGTGTGTTTGTGCGTTGATCACAACGAAATGCTCTTACTGACTTGCTTAAATTTTTCACAGTGTATTACTAAAAGTGTGGAAAAGGTTATAGGACTACAAGTGCGCCACTTTATTTAATATTGCCGATATATAAATGAAAATATTATAAGAATTGTTGTACCACATCAGCCCACTTTTAAGAATGATACAACAAATTTGGGCAATTTTTATAAAAATCCGAAAGAAGTTATTTTTCATAATTTCCACTTCAAATATATCGTCTGCTGCTCTCCGGTACAGACTAGTCACAGACAAACTATTACAGATAGAAACAAATAGTTTTCAGCTGGATGTTACACTAATGAAAATTAAAGGATTTGAGAAAAGAAAAAGAAGTGCAGCAGGCGAAAATATTAATTGGGCATGAAATCTGCAACATTATGAAAATATATGTTTTTTTTTTGATATTATCAAAACTGTGTCAGATAGAAACTTGAAGTTTTGCTGGTAGCGACCAAATTCCTGTTTAACATACATATTAACAAGAAGAAGACAGATACAAGCAAAGGACAGTGTGCAGAGTTTTCCAAATGACAGTCAAAACAGTAGGAAAACTACTGCGACTAGAAAAGTGAATTAAATTGGAGGTAAGTGCATGCACATGCATGACGCTGATACTTGTCAGAAAGCGATATACTGATTTACGTAAATGTTGGGAAATGCTTGAATTTACGTTGATTAAATATTTTCATTGAAATGCAGGTCTGGAACTGGTGTTTCGTATATTTTATAATATACTAGACTAACCCGATGTCCTTTGCCACACTTCTAGCCCCAACCTTTAAACAATTTTATGTCGACTTCTTCCATATGCAAATTGGCTTGAAAATTCGTTCACACTTGACGAAGTTATTTGATAATAATTTACTCGGGTGGGCAATTTGGGATACCCTACACCATTCCTCCCTATTCCCAAAAAAAAATTACCAGACCTTTTCCATATGCAAAAAGATTTTTGAAAATTGGTCCACAAATGCCAAAGTTTACATTTTAAAACCTGTTAAAAACCAAGTGGACGAGAGTTCGAGTTAAGTGTTGTGAAATTTTCAGGAAGATCGGTCCAGCGGTCTGGCCTCCTACAAGGTACAAACAAACACACATTCTGCTTTATATATGTACATGTATGTAGATGTAAAAGTAATTTCACAATGTGAGTTCAAAAGGTTTTATTATGAGTCCAACGGCAACATGCAATTAGTTTTGTATTCTTTGTGAGTTTTAGAGAATATTTAAAATTTTTTCATAAAAATACCCTTTTTTTATTTAATGGGAATCAATCCACCAATCTGTCCTACATCAATAAGTACCTGACCCACGGGTAATAACACCACTTCTTTTTTGTGATACGACAGCTGCATGAGAGCTGTCGATATCGAATCGTATGATTCGACAGCTAAGAATGTCAAACTGTGTTGATATTTCTGTTCAGCAAGGCTTGGCAAGGTCATCAGAAGTCGTCCAATGCCAGAACAATGTTTCCAAATTGTGGAAATTAGTTTCTTCGTCGATTCTTCGCCGTTCCCAACTTTAGTTAAGGATTTTGACCTATTTAGTGAAGTGAAAAGACTATCGATGAGCACGATGAGCGTTTTTATTAAAGAATTCTGTTTAATGATGACGTTTTCTGTTTAAACGAGCAAAATTGACACATTTGGGGAGAAGAAAATTCTCAAGCCGCTAATAAAACATCATCACATACTTTGAAATTGACTGTTTGATGCGGTTTACACGCTGGCGGCATCATCAGTCATTTTGATTGAATTTTTGTTTCCAAAATTAATCATCCGAACATAAAAGACATTTGTTTCCAACAAGCCGACACATCTTGCCCTACAGTGGGCTTCACAATTGATTTATTTCAAAATCAATTTGGCCAATCCCGATTTTTTTACGATGCTTTGTAATTTTCGTTCTTTACGTCGACAAGCCGCAACTCACGAAGAATCGGAAGTCCATATTCAGGCCACCACTAACGCCATATGGCCAGACTTATTGAAAAAGTAGTCAAAAATGTAACTGATCGAATAGATCGTGTAAGTGGTAGCAGCGGCGGAAATCTTATTTAAAAATAAGTATCATTAAAGTAAAAACAAATCATTTCAGCTGTCCGACTCTTAAAAAAGCACCCAATAATAGCCATCATTGCTTTATAAAAAAAGTTTTCAAAAGAGAGGACAAAACACGTATTAACCGATCTGTTTGGTAATTTAAAATATTTCTTCGATGCGAAATCTTGCAATAAAAACTGCATTGAGCTGCCTGTCCGCTTTTTTCTTTTAATCACTGTATAGGGAAATTAAACAAGAGCTGCTGCCTTTAAAAAGCATTTAGACCAACGACAATAATTATGCGCAATGTCTGTCGTAATTTAGGTACATTTTTTTTGCGCTACCTGCTTCATTTCTTTCTCCAATTTAGTACAACAATAACTAAAAAAGCAGTTGAAAGTGCGTATAAAAATATCAGGTATAATCTTGAGGAACTTCGTTGAAGAAAGTATTTGGATGGCTCAAAAGAAACAAACAAAATCCTCTCCCAACCCACTGTGCAGTTCAACTTGAAAAGCTTTTTTTGTATTTAATTTTTTTATGTAAATATATTTTTTACAAATCTTTTGCTGCCGACTACAACAATTTATTTGTTGTCGAACCAATTTTTTTTTTTTGCATCAGTGATTTTAAGCCATTCAAAGATAATTTGCACGAGTCTTATTTTTTGCTCCTTAAATATTATAAAAGCCCACATACATATTTGCTTAATTGCTACAGTTTTATCTAAAATAAACGTTTATTCTCACACAATCGTTTCTTTTCTTTTGCGAAAAGAATTTCTTTTACAAAAAAAAAAAAAAAACAATTGAAAACAAAAACTAATAAAACTTTTAAATGAAATTTGTCTTCTACTTGTCAGCTGCCAAATTTCGTAACACTTGTTTGCAAAAGCACAAAACTTGGCAACACGTACCGGTCGTCGTAAAAAGTATTTGTGTTATTAAAGATTTTTTTGCAAAATCTCCGCAACACAACGATTTTTTAAGACACAATATGTTTTATTTTTTTGGATTTGTTCAATTTGACAAATAAATAGAATTTCGTCTTTAAACGGAGAGATTTTATATGTGACCCTGCATTAGAAATCCCACCTAGTGTGTCAAGACAAGTTTTGGAGTGAATCGCAATTCAAGTTCCCCCCGTTTGGTGTAAATTTATACTGGGCGAACGCTTTCATATGAAAATTGAAGTCCAAAAAAGTGAATTCAAGAAATTTGACACAGCAGCCGGGGTTTCTTATGCAGGGCCACACCTCCAGTTGTGTCCCCTAAAAAAGCACTCAGGGAGTCATTTTTGGGCAACGTATCATATTAGTGGACACATGACTTCAATAACGTTTTTCTCAGTTGTTCCTACCAACAGCAGGTCTTGAAAATTCCAAAAACTTTCTCAGATGCTGCCAAAGAGGACGAAACTCGCACTCTCTGAACATTGGGCCTGTAACAAGCACCCACACAGAATTGGAAAAACGGTGACAGATAACGCATGGCGTATTCTATGTGCCCCGGCCTTAAGCCAATACCTACTCGAGACTCGCGGTGACTGAGCAAGAAATTGTAACTGTAAACATTTCTTAAGCGCGCCTTAACCGTCACCAAAAGTAATGCCAATTGTCTTCCAACGTTTGTATTTCGTTATACCAAGGCTATACTGTGATATGCACAAGTTTTTCCCCCCTTTCACTGTATATATTTGCAATCTACTATTTCTTTTTAAATTAATACATAATTGGCATAAAGAAACGCTGACAGTTAAGAAGAAGGGAAGTAGTTTGATCTTGGATCGCTTCGCTGAGGAAAATGGAATGGAAGAAAATCGAGCCACAACTAAAACGATTAATTGACAACACTTAGAAATCGAAGAACCAACTTTTCACAATTCCTGCTTCATTTAGTGTAACAGAATTATGAAATAGAAGAAAATTTTATATCTTATTTTCCGAAAAAATAATGACCAGACATAAATTCTTTGCGTTGTTTTAGACGAGTGCTAAGAAAATTAAATGCCATAAATTAAATTAATCTGTAGAAAGAGGCCGTATTGTCTGCAAACACGTTGTTTTTTACGTGGTGCTGTAGAAATTATTGAAATAAAAATAAATAATATTTTTAATTCCTACACGTTTGAGATGTTTGCTGTAAAGTTAAAATTAAAAACACAATTTTGAACAGACACAGTGACAATGTGATGTACGTGGACAAAATGTTTGCTTTATATGTTCGTTCCTTCGATGGATTAGTAAAAGAGAAAAGATAGAAATGTTCATAAATATGGCCCAAACGCTTTTATTGGCATGAAGTCTGATCAGGGGTGTTCTTTTATCATGTCCTCGACCAGTGAAAATACGCAAATACTACTATTATTTAGTTTTAAGTTCATAACGAATACAGTGGCCCAAAAAACTATTCGACGTACAGCATAAGGCTTAAAGCTTCATCAATTAATTAATTTTAACAAGAGGAACTTACACGAGGAACAAAAAACTTAATCAAGGAACAAAAAACTTATATTTAATGCAAAAAATTAGATCTAAAAACAAAACGGCTCAAAAAATTTGTGACTTAAAAAATAAAGACTTGGTAATATTTTGTACCTATTGTGTGTACATATAAAATTGCAACTTTAGTAGAGAGTTGCTTTGGGTTGGACCTCTTGCGGGGTGACTTCCACGGAGCGCAGGTTAAGCCTTGTCGCATTTCACGTTTGGCACGTTAAACAAAAGTTTTAGAAATTCATAATTTTCCATGTTCTTCGGAAACCTTCACCAAAAATGAATTGGCAGAACGGAATGCTGTTGGACATTCTGGTGTTGGTCGTAGATTGAGGTGTCTACCTTAGCTGAAATGTTCTGGTTATGGTTTAACCTAAAAACGCAGGGAGTAGCTTTGCTAGATAACGGGCTACCGGGTGCTGTTGACTTGCAAAAGACTCTGTTCCTCAGAATGGTGGGGAGTGTACAGGCAAGTCTGGCTAAGACCTGATGTTCCTTGAGTCTTTGACAAGTTCACCAAGTGGGACTGGTCTACCGTCAGATAAGACCATAAAGGCATGTACTGACGTTAATCAATTCCACTATCAGCCCGATGCCTTTCATGTGGTTCTCTTCATAAATTCAGGAATGCTGATTTTTTTCCGAGTGACCTCAAAAATAATATCATTTTCAATTAAGTTTCAGAAAATCACTCTAATGTCGACTAGTTTTTTTTTTGCTGCTGTACATTTTGCAAGTGAAGAAACATTTTAAGTTTTTCTTCAAATAAAAAGATTGAATTTAAATGGCGTTTTTAATAGCATTTTGAAAGCGTTTTAAAAACGCTAAAGATCAAGTGTTTGCGTTTGCCAGAGCACCTGTTCGGTGTTTTAAACTTGAAATCGTTAATTTTCAAATAATATATATAATAATATCAGATAAATATGCGGTCTGACCACAAGATTTTGTGGAATTTATATTAAATTCTTCTAAATCGCGGTAAGATTCATTTGAGCGAAACCAAATAATGAAACATTTTCGGTGTGAAATACTCAAAGCCGTTTCGTAATTTAAAAACTCTTTTACAAGTGTTGCCAGTGTTTGCAGAAAGTGTGGCTTATTTCGACTAGTCATTACTTTATTCCCTCCAAAAACATTTACGCGCAGTGAATATAAATAAATAAATTTGCGTTTCACAAGCCTCTAAAAATTTATCATTTTTGCAAAGCCGTTTGCCATTTTTAATCAAATCAATCATTTTGGGGCTTAAGGTACTGCTACATTATTAGTGTTGACAAATTACACAAAATTTTCATATTTTCTTAAATGATGGAATGTTTTCGTTTACATCTGGTGAATATTTTTAAAAATGGTATTACGCCAGAATTTCAAAAAGAAAATTTTCCTGAGGCGAATGAAATTAAGTTTTAAATGTGAAGACTTGTTTTTCTAAAATCGCTGGTGCGTCGAAAACTGATTTGGAAACTGTATATGAACTTTTTTTCATTTATCGCTCGGACTGAGTGAACCCATCACTCCTACATGGCGCAAATAGCCTTGTTAGTTTGATCTTAACCTGTTTTTTCGTCGCAAAAATTGTTTGTGAATGTCAACGCACGACATAATGGGACGGGTCTAAAATCCATTAGGAACTACATTACAACTTTATGAAAATATTGATTTTAATCAAAATATTTTAATTGTGGCGCAACTTTATAAGTCAAGGAATTATTTCAATGACGAATGCTTTCCTTATATAACTTTTTAGATCTATTTATAACATTCTAAAACTTTTTGTACCAAAAGGTAATGACGATGACATGTTGACCATATTTCATATTTTTTCATATTATATTCCCATATGATGAAATGCTTGGCTGTCAGATTCTGTTGCATTTAAGACGAGTTGTGGTTAAAAACACAGAGTAGTAAAAAAGTGCATTTTTTAGTTGGTGCAGTGTTGTAAATACTAGTACTTTAACCAGATCTACTACGCTAACGGCAGCCTTAATAACTGACACATTCTTGTCTTTATGAAGAGCACAACTTTCTAACAGACGTGAATTTCACATTTCTCGATGCGATTTAGGCGCATGAGCATAAATAAATTAAGTATTTCTGATAACAATCTTTGTTGTATGCACATTGCTATGGAGCAAAGGTGTCTGGTGTTGCGTCAAATTTGGCTAAACAACTTACACTTTCACTGACATTTGCCCCATCCAGTCTGTAGATTTATAATAATAATTTGTTGCTTGAGTTCGACTGGCACCAAAATATAAAGAAAGGCTTTCAATTAAAGAATGCGTGGAAAATTTTGTCGTCCATGCGGTTCTCGTCAATCTTGAAAAGGCGATATTTGGCATGGGCGCTTCACTTGATTGCCGTTACATGACATTTTGAAAACATAACGGAAAAACTCGCCTAAAAAACTAAGTCAGAGGTGACACAGAAATGTCCACCTGGCCAATTGGGTACACATATCCACATATAGAAACACGAACGCAAAGGCCACAACTTGAGTTTTCATAATTCTAACAAAAACAGCAATTTTTGTTTTCCTTTTAATAATAATTTGTTAAAATTGTTTGTTTTGCATTCAATAGGCGACAATTATAAATTGTGATCGGCTGTGTTCACATGCAATCAGATAAATCTATTTAAAGATATTTGCGACTGCAATTTAAACGAGCTGTTTGGACTCACTGCAGTTTTATTTATTTAACCAAAATACGCCAACAGACAGCAACTATCCATTTTTTTTAAATAATTTAGCTTTTCTATATACAATACATACATACATATTTGTATATGAATGTATGTATGTATGCATGTGTAATTCATTGTGTGAATGAATACTTAGCCCGTAAGTTGCATGCAACTTGTTTACATGCCAGCACATGGTTTCTAATGCAATTTCATTTAGTTGCGCCACGACATGCAGAATAATAATCAGTTTAATGTCTGTCAAATGTGGTGGGAACAAAGAATAAAATAAACTAATTTGCATACAAACATTTGTCCAGGTTGTCCAATTTGATAGGTCTGTGACCTTTTAGTTATTTTTATATTTTCCAACAACTTCAAAAAAAGGCGATTCCATGTTCCTGTGGTTCCTGTTATTTCAAACAAACTCTACATGAAAGGGCAAATTTTATGCACACGTATGATCTCGGAGCCTACTTCTACGATCTCAAATCACATGTGATATCAAAACCACACATGTGATTTTTCACATGGGGTTTTCTTGTCACATTTGATTAGATTTTTATAAGCAAAATGCAGATTCATGCAAAAAATCTACCTTGAACTTCCAGTGATGCGACCTAATAATTTTATCGAAACTATTCAGAAAATTCGATTGCTAAAATATTTATTGGGCAATTTATTTGATTACAATTTCGAAATATTTGTTGATTGGGCAACTCCATATTCTTTGGCTTAAGACCGTCTTCTAATTGATGCCTCAAATAGTACAAATATTCCTTTTTTCCTTTATAGTCATTTCTGAAATACAAAAGACAGCTGATATTGAGAAATATTAATAGAACAGTTTCTTCATATTATTTGAAATTTGGGGATTCCCAAAATTGCAATTGCTCTTCTTGTATCCAGCGGACTGCTCTCTCTAGTCGAACTTCTCTACACTACACTATTGGTTGTTTTAAACATATGAAAGTAGTTTAATAAATAAAATAAAAAGTTTTAAACGAATTAAATGTCTGTGTGAAGTTATTGACATTAATCTGAATACACGCAGTTTAAAACACATTCGTCTTGTCAATAGAAAATAATATTTAATATTTTAATATATACTTCAAGAATAAGAAATTCTGGTAAATTTGATAACGACAAAAATACTTTACACTGTGATCGAATTTTATTTCTCTGATAGGCTTAAAAACCCGAAGCTGCATTATAAAATGAGTCCGAAATACAGTGAGACTTCGATTATTCGTGAAAGACGGCACTGGAGTATTTCGGATAATAGATTAACAATTTTGAGTAGTTTTTTTGGGTATTTTCTTTTCCAAGTTGAAATAAATTGAACACTCTGATGTCAGCGGCTACTTGGACACACAGATAATCGAAACCCTACTATAAAAATAAAAGCTCTTTCTCAAAAAGAAAATTTATTGAGCTAAATAAATAAAAAAATAAAATGTTCACAAAAATAAGCATTTCATTTAAAATCGGTAGTTGAGGGCACAGAACACATTTTACGTGATCTGAAATCACTATATCAGTCTATACCTGGCAACCCTATGAGTTTTCTATGAGCCACATCACACTTTCCAAATTCTTAGAAGAGTAATTTATATTATCCCCCAAAAAATGCCCATTAAAAACAATAAGTAGTTTAATTTCATTTCACGGAAATCAATCAGTTCACAAACATTTTATTTCCCGTTTCGGTTTATATTTCACATGGTTTACATTTAAGTATATGTGTATATATTGTATTTATGTATGTATTTGTTCGTATTGTAAATCGGTCTATAAAATTCTTCTTTATCGATGTCTGAAGAATGTTTTTGGCATTCACATGTCTTTAGAGTTAAACAATTTCACAATATCTCAAGATGGAGCAAAACTGAGACATCCATTCTAGTGTTTTGTCAATAGCGATGCGAACAATTCGTATCGCGTTTTGCTTATAACTTTCTTTTTTATCGAGTTCGTTACAAACACTAACTCGGAAAGGTGGCCTCTGGATATGAATAAACTTTTGCCAAAAACATATTTAAGTCGTTGGTTATTTGTATATCAAGTAAATTATTTCATTTTACAAATGGCTCTTGTTCTTCTTTGACTCATCTGTATCTCTTGGAACATTCTTATTTGCCGTCGGGGGTTTCGATTGTCCTAACGGACTTCAAGCCATGTTTGAGGAAATTTTTTATATATTTTGAAAATTTATGGAAAACATTTTCCCTACATTGTTGTGGTTATCTTCTTCGATATATGTATTTGTATATATATATATGTATTATAGAAGGGAGATCCCTTTAAAGAATCTTTTAAAGTCCACAAAGAATAAAGATGATCCATATTCAGGTTGCCAATTCCTAAGCCAAATTTTGTATCACCAGTTCGAAAAAATTGTGATAATGAAAAAATTCAAAAACGACTTAATTTCATGATATCATTTAAGTTAAAAATTCCAAACTTTCCGACACTTCGGCTGCGCTTAACAAATATTATTCATTGCAATTGGCGAACACATCTTCCAAATTAAGAAAAGGAGATACATACATATACATACATATGTACATACGTAGGCAGATGAAAATCGGGGAGAATTCCTAAAGACTTTTAATTTTGCACCTGTAGCAAAGAAGACGCTTGTCTGACTCATTAGGGCGAGTGGTGCAACGCAAAACTTTTGCTGAACTGTGTAATTTGTCATTTCAAATGTGTAACAATTGCCAAAAAATATTTGTTTACTTTGTAGAATTTAGTTTGGTTGTTTATTTTCATTCGAAAATTATTATTAATATTATTTGTATGAATCTACATCATAAATTGTGTCAATACATTAAGACGGGTAATTTCTCAAAAACTCAAATATATATTCAAATATCGTATCATTGCAACCAGGGGGTCACAGCCAGTTTAAGAGGGTAGGACAAAGATTTTGGTTTAAAAATATTAATATTTTTCACATTCAATTTTCATTTCTTAAAGTATGCAGAGACGGTTGACATCAGCGCTAACTGGCAATTTTGGGCCTACAACGTTGTCAGGAACGGCATTGTCAGTCTGTTTTAAGACAACAATATAAATGCGGTTAAGCATCTGACAATCGCCGTAACATTCCAACTTGTTGTTATCAGATAATTGCCAGACTTTGTAAGTTCATATAAATTAAAACATCTGGCAATGCCGTCTCTGTCAGGCAAATTTTCTATCGATGCCACTGAACAATCTGAGAACCGTATGAACTGGCTGTTTATTATCAACCGGTTGTCTGTCAACGATATTATAAGGAAATTGGCAATTTGCCCTTCTGTTGTCAACGTTTCATTGTCAGTGGCCGGCATATTGTCAGATCTGACAATATTGTACAATCTCACAAATGTCTGCACTAAACTTAAAGCAATTTTTTTGCTTTTTTCGGTTCCAAATGAAATTTAAGGCTTTTTTCATACAAATCCACGAGAAACAAAACATGATTTCATGAAGAGTCAAGTGCCGAAGGGCAAACAGCTGATTCTTTATTTTTTTTATGAAATCAGCAAGATGTGCAACGTCAAGCACCACCGTGCCTCTAGAGTGCTTTAAAGGTGGAATCCTGGTGAGTGTTGGTCATTAGCTGAAGCGCCTGCCCTGACTAAACTTAAACCTAAAGTTACACGAAGGGTCGTTATAAGATACAGATAAAAGGGGTATATTTTTAGTGATTTAATCATATTACAGTCTGGCCTTTAACTATTTTGCTTTCGTTTAAATGGCACCCGTTTTTCGCTAATTTCGAAATACTATTCGTGGCTTAAGAAGGGGCCAATTCAAACGTAGAACTGTTTAATGAAGCACAATTTATCACAAATCATTCTGTTTACACACACATTCGAACACAAGCAAAAAAAAATTACAAAATTTTCTTAAAACCACAAACATGAATGGAGCGTTCAACATTTTTTGGATGTTTAAAGAAATTCGAAATTTCTTCATGCCTCTGGCCATCGTTGCGGGCAGCATTCTTAGATTCATACATTCATACATACATACATATGTACAGTATGTACATACTTATTTGCACACGTGCAAACCTATTTGACCGCAAACTGCAAAATTGTGGTTTTGCTTTTAAATGGGAACAGAATTGAAATCGAAAATTTAAATAGAATTCGATTTGAAGACTTCAGCAATTTATTGATTGTCGTCTCTTAAAATAAACGATTACGTTCATTTTGAAACGAACGCAAAAAAAGACAAAACTGGCCACAAATTACGAGAATATGAAATTCATTAAACGAAATTTAGGCGACATAAATTTAACCGCACAATTTGCACAAATGGAAACTGAAGGAATTATATTTATTGTCTCAGCCTGAGTGGCCTCAAATTGCTGCCATTTGAAAGGGAATGAATGACGGCTTCAATGACAAAACTTACCTTAATTAAGCGCTTTTTTCTTGTTGCCCTCCTCTCTCTCTCTCTCTTTCTCGCTCGCTCTTTCTCACCCACGCTGTGTGTGGGAGTGTGTCTGCTTGGTTTAATTTTTATTCATTTAAGCCACTGACTGATTGACTACTGATGTCGTCGCATTTAGTTGAGGTTGATGGGAACTTTGCCGCAGATGGTGGTGGTGACATTGATGACAACAACAATGTTGCAATAAATTAATTCTTTTTTTTTCTTTTGTTGCGTGTGTGAAACTTTTTAAAGTTTGTTAAATGTTTCCCCTTTTTATTGGACTTTTTATTTTGTCGTTTTTAATTACACTCGTTTGTTGTTTTGAAACACTTTTTGCTGGGATCTGACACAATTTCATTACACCAATCATAAGCGATGATAGAGATTTGTTTAGCCAATTTTAATTGAAATGTTTGATTGCAATTAGTTGTAGTTGTAATCTCTTTTGTATAGTCGGGGGGAACATAATTGCAGCAATTGATGTGTTATTGTTGTTCTTGTATTAACTGTATAATTGAGAGACACATTTGATTAAATAAACGAAACAACAAAGCCAAGATACTATTTTGTACACTGTGAGTTATGGCCAGAGGGAATATAAGAAATACTTTATCACGACCATTAAAGAAAATTGATACCAGAAAGGAAAGAAGTTTTCACAACTCGAGTGTGTCTAGGACGTCAGTACCAACTTAAGAAAGCAACAAGCGAATGTAGGTATCCCGCGTAGGTTTAAGATGCACCTTAATTTTTGAACAGGCCTCGTACAGAAGATTATTTTTTTTTAATTTCATGCACAATACAAGCAAAAAACAAAATGAAATCATGTTAAATTTTCATATTTTTAACCAATTTGTTTAGCTGTGATTTGCTTTCGTTTCATTTAAAACTCATAAATAATTAAATCTGATGTTTAAAAGAATTTTAAGAAAGTTGCGCCCCACGTTGTTCATGATTATATAAAGTAATTGGCTTCAGCACATTAAGACAGATTATAGTTCGTTACTATTTCATATTGATTTAAGATGACTTCATGTTGTGCTTCGAATTTTTTACTGCGCTTCAGTGCGAATAATATCAAGCAAAATATTCTTAAAAGTTTATCTATCCGTAAAGCTGTGCTTAAAAAAGTAAAGCGATGCTTAACGCGGATGGTGTTTTCAAATTTGAGCTCAACTGTAAAATCATTTCCTAATATGTTTCCGTAGATATCCGAGAAAAGTCCGAGAAACATTAAGCAAAACACGATTGTCCAGTTTTTAAAAATTTATAAGTTTTTCTTTTATTTCTTAAAAACCGCTGCATAAATTATCTTCAAATTAACTGTCCAGCTTTAAAGAATATGATTCCAACGAACATGTTGCAATGCAATTTATGGTTACACCGTTGAACCAACAGATTGGGCAGATCATTTCGGAGTTATAAGGAGTATTATTCAACCAGACACAATTAAAATATATTTTATTCACACTGAAGTTGTACTTAATAAGACCGCCATTAATTAAGGGGCAGAGGGAGGATTAAAGACTAATTTCAATTTTCCTAAGAAAACGCCGAAGCTGACGAAAGCTGAAAATTATCAATCTCCAAAAACGTCTCTTGCCTTATACCAACTGCGCTGCTGGAATGTTGGTGGGGGAGGGGGTTCCTCCGTTGATACGGCAACCCATATGACTGTCCGATATTTCACTGTAGATCTATTGGGCACAGAACCGAATGTCACAATCAACGACAAATATTTAATTGTTCTTCTCCCCATGATCTGTTTGTCCCCAATGAGTCTCTGCGCTGAACAGCCCGCTTTCCATTTGTAATCCTCCTCCCGTAATGGCCTTGAAATGATCTTCTCGCATCTTTCGTGCGACTTTATTTTATTTTAATCAAAGGAAATGTCAGAAGCTTAGAAGCAAGAGATTATATAATTATGAGAACATGTCGAAAGATTTCTTAACTTAAAGCACTCAATTTGGTCCTTGAATTTAGAGCAGGGCGGAAAAAATACAATTTCGGTTTAAAGGTAAAACGCTGAAAATGCTGGTAGTACTTCTCCAAAGTTAAGGAAGTGAAACATTAGCGTGGGGTGTGCGTCTACTGATATTCATCATTATTAGCAAAGAAACTAGTTTGTGGACTAGTTTGTGGGCGCATAGCAGATCAGAATACTTTATGAAATATTTGATGATAATATTTTATAAATAAGCAAATACTTATTATAAAAAAACACATTATTTTATGATATCCTGAAGCCTTTACGTTTTATTGTGACATCCAGTTAGATGGGAATTAAAAAAAAAACAAATCCGGATAGATTTAGTCGTAGATTATTGCAGCTGAATTTTGTTGCTTAGAGTTCCTTTTCAAATCACGTTTTAGATTTTGATACTCAATTGTGCCATTAACAAGTTTGCGTGGCGGGTGTTTTTGCTTTGTTTGCAGTTATTTGCCCAGCGCTTAAAGGACTTCTGCTTAAAATTCTAGTATCCGGACATTTTTTGTTGTTTTTTTCACTTCCGTTTCTGATGCAAACAACTCGAAATGACTGGCACAGTGTCCTAGTTTAAATATGAAACAATTGAATTTCCCAGACGACTTTTGTTGTTGTTGTTGTTTTCTAAAGGATGGTGGAAAAGTTCTTCCAGCTAAACACTCTTAACAATTTTTGCTTATTCAATTTTGTTTTCTTTCATTTCCCTATTAAGAACTTTTCTGTACACTAAAGTAGGAGAAGAGAGAGTTGAAGAGAGAAAGAGCGAGAGAAACGTTTTTCTACAGGCCACCGTTATGCGACAAGTGAAATTAACTGATTATTGTATTAAACTACTTTTTAGTTCACTTTTAGCACTAAGATATTAATAAAATTTTATATTTATTGTATTAAATTATCAGTTAATAATTGTTGAAATTATGAAATCTTTCGCAACTCTCAGGGGCCTATTTTTACATTATTTCTATATAATAATTATGGAAACTTTGCTGAAGAAGATAATGGCTGAGGGGAATTTAGATATTTTGCACCAATACCCTGAACTAAAATAATTTTATAGACTTTCAGAGCCAAATAAGTTGGCAAAAGTATCAAGAAGCTTCAAAAGAAATAACAATAATATATCGTAGAATGTCGTAAGTGGCGATGGAAGTATTATTTACCAGGTATTTTTTTTTCTATTAAATTATTGCAAAATTTCAACAACAAAAACCAAAACTGCACTATTTTAAAGCTGATATCGAATCATGACCAAAGTCATGGAGTAAATCATCAGTTGTAGTACAAATATAACCTGCCAAGAATTCGGTCTAGTTGTGACTTTAAATTATTCATGACAATAGGAAAAAGTTCACGCGGAGGCCGGAAGTGTTCCATTGCCATGATCTGGGGAACTAGCCAGAGCTTTTAACTTAAGAATGTTGTTAATACTGCATTTTTCACACAGTCCAGAAGCAGTCACCCAATTAATTGATGCTGCGCTTCCGTAAAGGTCGATATCAAAATGTTTATTTTATAACTTCTTATCATAAAACATACTGATTTTTCCCCCCGTGGTTTTGCCCCTCTGTCTTCATTAGTTCGATGTTTTATTATGGCCCAAATAAATCCAAATTGTACACATTTCTTCTTTGATCGAGGCCTCAGCCCACTGATTAACTTGGATTACGAACAATTAGTGTGGCTCAGTTTTAAAACCGTTTCCCCATCTTTACGACCTGTATTCCCAGTTCAAACATGTGACTTAGCCCACAGTTACTTTCAGATGTGCAGCTTAAAAATTTCAAAAAAAAATTGGACCAGCCGCTTGATCTTCAAACATACGTTAATAGAGATGAAGGAAAATCACCGAAATAAGCGAAAATACCACAAACCACGTGATATTAAAGGGGCAAGAACGATGGTGTCACGACGATATCGCAAGTATGGAATCAAACTCTTGTTAAATTTCAAACTTTCAAATGCAAGCGGATGAGCCTCTTATGACGCACTAGAAACAGAAACAAGCTAAATATATACGACAAACAAGGTGAAACTTTGACCTCAGAGAACATTGTCAATGCAATTATACTCGTAAGTCGTACAGATGGATGGAAAAAGTGCGAACGTCTAGATAAAGCGAGGGGCAAAAATACTGGCACATATAAAAACTAGCCGTCTGGATGAAATGTTCATACACCCACAGGGCGGTGTTCATGATGAAACGTGGGACCAATGGGTGAGAGCTCATCACCATTAGGTCCAATAAAAGAAACATAGACATGTTCATACCCAGCTGGCATTTGGCTGATAATATTTGATGATTAAAAGTGAATTTAGCACTTCAGCGATTGGAAAAGGTATCACATATGCTTCATCTACATACATACATACGTTCTTATGGAATGATTTCTTCCTAGAGCGATAGAAAATACATTCACGCCTGATTCCTCCATATGATCGAATAACGATTTCTTAACATGGCGATTTAAAACTGATTTGCTCCTGATTCACGTATACGATCGAATAAATATTTCTTACTTCTTGAGATATCACTTGGGGGATTGAAAACTGATTGGCACTTGATGCATCCAAACAATCAAATAATGATTGCTGGAAACTATTCAGTAGATCGTATCATAAACGATTCTTCGACTCACCTGCAGGACACCATTTTCTCAGAACGCGGATATCATTTATGATGGAGAACAGATCTCTTTTACATACGATTATTTTACTTAAAAGATTCCACCACGATTCAAAATGTTGGCTGGGCACACCCATTCATTTTTGTACGTAGTAGATAAAAAAAAGTAGTGATACACGTGTACATCAATTTAGCGCACTGAGACCTTTACTAAGATACGAATGTGTTGAGACACGTTTCCTTCGTTTTGGAATTACAGGTAGGTACGAATAGGAAGCCCTGCACAATGTTTCAGCTGCACAATGTTTTAGCTGGCGACACTCTTGTTCCTGCCAGATTCCTGGATCGTAAACAAGCCTGTACTATATATTTATAAATATGTAAATAAATGTATTGTACATACATATTTGTTCGTCAGCTTCCAGCCTGTGATTTTACTACACATGTTTTTTATTGAAGTTTGAAGACTTCAGGAAACTTTAACAGTTTGGAAGCAGAGCAAATGCGTTACAGAATGTGTTTTCTTTTGTTTTTCGCACCTCAACACGTTTTCATTTACATATTTAATTTTGGTGACACTGTCTGAGAATTTTGCCCTGATTTTTTTAACAGTTTTTGCTTAATTCCATTCCACACTTTTGCTCAGCTGCTTTTCTCGTACACTCGGACATTGTGTTTCTTTTACACTGAATGTTTAATTTTTAAGGTTGAGCCTTTTCTTCAGGGTATTTCATTAAGGATTGTAATTGAATGTCTTCAGGTACTAAGTTCAGGTTTTGCTTCATGCAAACATCTCATATGAATAGGTATTTTGGTGGGGGCAAATAGACAAGGACAAAATGTGAAATGCTTTAATTTTCTATATGAATATAAGCACCTAAGACGATATTCTCACAAGTCAGTCCAAAGTTTATTCAAAAACGGAAAAAAAGGAAAAACTCCAGAATGATCTGTTGGCTGGAAAAGTTATATAATATCAAAAGTGGGTTTATGTTTGGCGGGGTTTTGAAAAAAAAAATATGTCGAAAGCGGAAGGAATAGCTCGTTTCGCCTTAAGTTTAATTAGCAGGTGACCCCAATTCTATGGAATTGTTTTGATTGTGTTTTCTTCAAATTTGTACTGAAATTTATACTGAAGCTCATAAGCTATTCAGTTTTCAGAACTTAGCGCAAAAAAGTGTTTCTTTTTTAGAAACAGGAGGTAAATTATCAATTGTTCACTTCACCACGAACTCTTTTACACCAGTCAGATTAACCGAATATCGCAATTTCAACAAAGTGATTTGAAAGCTCTGTCGATTTCAAACAATATGTTTATTTTTGTTTAATGGCTTAAATTGGTTGTAGTTTCGCTGTTTTTACCACAAAAATTTTACTCGGACTTGTAATTTCTGTGTCGTTTCTCCATGATCGTCTATTAAATTTTGGGCGGTTCTTCTAAATACTCAAGATTTCAATGCAAAAATACTCAGAACATTTCAATGCAAAAGTATTCCAAAACCTGTCGGTTGTTTCAGGCAAAATTAAAAATATAAAAAAATATAAAAATATGCAATACATCAAAATTCGAAAGGTACAGTGCAGTACAAAAGCGAATGTCTGGCACTATTCGGCAAGATATTGCTGTCATCTAAAAATTTTCATTTGAGGTGAACAACATCTTCATAAGTGGAAAATGACGGGAAAAGAGATTGGAACTAAAAATTGCAGAAAATCGCAAAAATTAATTAATACCAAATAAGAACTTGAAATACTAAATACGAGGGGAGCAGGATTTTTTAGTGTAGAAACGAGAATTAAAAAAATGTTTCTTTTAAAAATTATTGGAATGAATTATATAAAACTACGTCTTTTGCAATTAAGTTTTTTGAGGAGGACCCCTTTAACTTTCGCATTCTTTATCTTGAGAATAGAGAAGGACCATCAATTTATATTTTGTCAGCCATGTTCTGCAAACCACTTTTTGACGACGTGATTTGAAATGGCCTAAAAGTTGTTCTCCACACAAAAGGATTTGAAATGGCGTGATTTTAAACCGGTGTGTTAAATGACCAGCCACTTGAAACCGCTGATGTATTTCGTATAATTATTTCGTATAAGATTCTTTAAAAATGTTTTCACTTGTGTCTTGCCTATAAAACCGTAAAACTTAACAAATTTCTAAGAACACTGATTATTTTTTTAGCCGTCAGCTGGTTGGGTTTTTCGAATATATTTTTGAGGTTGCCATAGTTTTATAGTCTTGCAAAATATATGTAACAGCACCAAATCGCTTGGGTGATTTTAAAACGTAATTTTCAAAACAGACCTGGACGTGTAATTTTCTTTGTTTGTGCTGAAAGATTAACAAATTACAAAGTGCTTTAATAAAATATCTGAGTTTCTTGTATTGAGACACTAAGTGCTTCACACGGACTTCTTCAACCTCTTCCAGTCTGACAAATGATCAGCTAATAAGAATGGGAGTCACAGTTGGGAGCAGACAAAGCACTGGCGTAGATAATGTTCTAATGCTTCGTTATGCAGCCCGCATTTTGTGTACCTGTTTGTTTCCGCAATTCAGATCCAATGCAGATGTGCTAAGAGGCTGGAGTGCCCTGCCTGTCCCCTCTTCATCGTACTAATTTGAGCTGTGAGCATCAATTGATTAAGCTTTTTCATTTCTAGTTGCCCCTGGAATATTACCAGCGAAACTGACTAATTCACAGTGTAATGGGGCCCACGTTTGTAACTCCGTGTTTATGATTTTTAAAAGTTTTGCCCGTTTCATACCTCCCTTGTATTTAGACGAAGAGCATTTATTTTCTCTTCTGCATTTTTGCTACTTTCACTGCCTCTAAAAATATTTACAATTTATATCCCAATAGTTACCTTGAGTCTTCCGTTGTATTCGGTAATTCCCCGAATATACTATTTATAGTGTATTGGACGATCTATAAACGTTTCTTTCTCTTCCTATTACTGCTTCCAAAACAAAGCGTTACCGATCAAAGACAGAAAACCATTTAGTTAGAGAAAAATAATTAATTTAAATTGGGAGGAACTTGTAGTAGCCATCATAAAGCACTCAAAACTGTAAATTTTTGCGGACATAAGAGAGCAAAAAGCTGACAAAAACCTTCGTTCGAAATATTCGAATGTTTGTAATAGATATAAAAAAAAAAATATATTTTTCTTTAAACTTTTATAAATTCGTTAAAGATTTCGAGAACTAAACAAGTATAATTATTTCAAAATTGTTTTATAGGAAATAATTCCGATTTGGCGAATAGTTCAAATATTTCCATAGAAACAGGATTTTTAATTGCCTCGAAATCCCCGTTAAAGACTTAACACGGCTACATTTAAAATAACAAACTCACTTTACAATATATTCCATAAAAATTAATTAAAAGCAAAATAGTTTTCCACGTTTTACTTAAAAAAACCCCCAATATACATAAATATTTTGTAAGAACTAAAAAATGAATTAGCCTCATACGTTGAAAGCTGCGCACTTAATCCACAAAAGTCTGAACCAACTTGAGGACACTTAAAAAAATCTTAAGCAACATTTTCGTCATATGGAGCCAAAGAACATTTTTACCGGATTTATGCAATTTTGTGCACCATTCAGTGCACCTTAAGAAGAATTCAACTGTCGTTCCTTAAATATGTTCTTGGTGCCCTATAAAAGTTTTTTTTTCAGTGCATGGGCAAAAAACTTTCTAAAATAAGGTAATTTTAAAAGTTTGTCACATTTTTCCTAAAAATGTTCTTCGTTCAGTAGAAGTTTTTTTCTTCGTAACCTTTTTTCAAAATATTATGTTGCAAAACTCGTTTCAAAAGAAGAGAAAATTTCACGTTTAATTCAATTGAGTTAAAAAAAAGGATTAATTTTTTATATGGGTTTTCATCACCGCAGTGAAAGTGTTTTGTGTTGAGTTGAAACAAAGAAAAATTCTTAAAATTATCTGCGAATCTGAAAAATTGTTCATAAAAATCACTAAAAAAAAAACGTTGAAGGGTTTTCGTATAAATTGTCTTGACAAGCGACTTGCTTGTGCCGGGACAGCATCACATATGTGCAGTTCTGCCTCGCTCTCGGCAGCCGCCTACATTTGCCCGCTTTCCTATTCACATTAATTCGCTTTAAAGTTATTTCTGTTATCGGCTGTAAAGTTTCTTGCACACGACACTTCGATTGAACGAACCACTAAAAATCGCTTCATTCCACTATTCCATTATTAAGTACTTGCAACAAACACTGAAACTTCAACAAACAATTCTTGCACAGTTTATGAATTATTCAAAACTAAAATAACAGCTTTTCTGTGCTAAAACAATCTAAGTTTCACCTCAGGGTACAGGCTTCAGCTTTGTTGCACTGAGCATATCCTTGACGACACACAAGTTCAGTGGAGTAAAAAAGATTTTTCTTCAACGTGTCCATTCGTTGATTATGCTTAAAGGATTTGCCTTCCACCAGTCTTGCTGCCCTCTCTTCACATTTGCTTTTTTCACAGCAATTAATTTAAACGACAGCACGACATATTTTTAAGTGTGTCCCTCAAACTTTAGACGTCTTGTCGTAACGAGCTTAAGATGCGTAATAAATTCTGCAGCCGCAGTTCTTTACTTTGGTTTTTTTGTTATTAAAGTTTGCCAGCAACACACAAACTGCGCCAATAAAAAGAGCAACAAAGTTGATGACGAAAACGACGACGACAGCAACAATGGCAACGACGACAACGACGCAAACAACAACGATGAGCAGAAAGAAAACCAACTGAAATTTATGGCATAAAGTAAGTCTCTGTAAAGTGCGCTTTAGTAGAAACACACAGAAAGCACCAACAACAGCAAACATGAAAACTTTTCATGCACTTAAAATAAACACACACGCAGACACCGTTCCTGCGAAAAAGACACGCACACACTCACTTTTTCATGTTACATGTTTGTTTTTGTAGTTTCATGTGTTTCCTCTCTTGGAAGTGGTTCCCGTTTATTTTGCTTTTTTCGCTTTTATTTTTCACTCGCTTCCTCTTACATCCTTTTTATTTGTATTCCCGTTTTTAGTCTTATCTTTCTTTAATGCAGCTCTCTTTATCGATTAACACTCTTTGATTTCTTTTTTCACTCTCTTTCGATTTGGCTTGTAATGCCAAGTTTTTCGCCAGACTTCAGAAGGATGTTAAGGCTTGTGCGAGTCTGCATACGCGTACATTTAAATACCTTTTGAGTTCTGGTGTTATTTTTATGTTAAACAGGATCAGGGTGTGGTGAGTACTTGTATTCAAAAAAAAAAAAAAACAAGAAAAAACCAGCAAAATTACCAAAAAAAAAAGAGCTTTCAGATTTTCATTTTCCTTTCTTTTTCTTTAAATTTACTTGGGTATACTTTTTTTCTCTTGCTCCTTGCAAAAAGATGTTAAGAAAGGAACAAGATTTTTCTTGAAAAAGTGTTGCAATTCTGACAAATACTTGTGAACTTTGGCGCTACCTTTCGATTTTATTAGATAAAAAAAAAACAATTTTGCAGCTTAAAATTTATTTGTTTAAAAATATTTTTTCACTTAAGGATTTTTTTCTTTTGCACAAACAATTACACTTTAGCACTTGAACCGCTTTGTTGGCAACCGTACACGTCAACTGTCTCCACCTGACTGAAAATCAATGTGCAGCACACAGAGCTGTTAAGTTCTATGCTCACAGCATCCAAAGCCTAATGAAAAGCACTTGCGGACTACGGCGAAAAGTACTCTCGCTCTCTTTTTGTTTTTCGTTAGCACGGCTGAGGCCAACTATTGCCCACGACTGCTGACTCAAGAATCCTTTTGTTCGTTAGGAAAAAGCTCATTGGCTGCAAACTTGCACGAAACGTACAAATCTTTTTCGATTTTTGTGCTCTGATTTCAAAAATTTCTCTTATTCCACACTCGCATGCACAAGCATGCACTCGTACACACACACGCACACACACACACCCATGAAGCGGACACAATTATTATTTATTTACATATCTCTTTTGCTGCCTGCATTCCTCCTTTACGCTAAAAAAGCTTTTGCAGACTTTCCTTCTCACAGGAAAGCGAACATGTTTCAAACATTTTTTATTTGAGCACCGAGTTCTTTGGCTCATCTCATAATTATTTATGACGTTACACTGTCATTGTGTGTTCTCAATTATAATTTAATTAGCTTAGCATTTAATAAAATATGTACATATGTATTTACACATACACTTGTGTGTGTGTGTGTGTTTGTGTGCGTGTGTGTGTTTGCACGAATGTACGTGAAAATGCTGAAAACAAGTGCAAAAAAAGTTTAAATGTTGCATGATTTATCTCTTTCGCACGAATAACACCCAAATACACACTCGCAGGCCCGTGCGTATCATGTCAAGCTGCAGCATGTGCTTCACCACTTTAAATTACAGGTAATTAAGATGCGTAAGTATGTGTTTTATGTTGTTTTATGTCAATGGAGTTTTGACATTTAAACTGATTTCAGTTGAAGCACAATTTATGGCAAAATTTTCACTTCATGCTTTAATAATCGCCAGCTTTTTCAGCAAATTAAACGAACGAAGGTTGTTCTAAGGGCAGGCACAAAACAATTTGTTGGTTGTCGTCCTCGTGCGGACTAAATGCATGTGAGTGCTGATTTTTTGTGTATTTTCCGATAACACTGAACATTATAATTAAGCTGCCGAACAAACTGACAAGTTGAAATTGAATTTAAGCCAGAGTACGCCAACATCAGACAAGGGCAGAAATGATTACATTTTGTAATCTATAAGACTTGCAATTACAAAATTTTTGTAATTGTAATTGAAAAAATTTCAGCTGGAATTGGATGCTGTATAAAGTGCAACTATTCTAAGGGGTGCATATGATTGTTAAACCGTATGAAGACACTTTGTTGAGATGGAACCATAATACATGCATAACCCTTAGGAGGATCGTGTAATTGGGCTACACTCAACTGTATTGTATAACTAAGTAAAAGCATATTAGCGGCATAACCAGCGTCACTGTGGCCATAATCCATCATGCCCTTGTCGGCATGCTGCAGTCGCGGTCAACTTTCCAACTGCCATGACCAATGCCCCGAGTAGCATGTTTAGCCTTGACGTACCTTAAACTGGGGCACACTGTCAAAAGTCAATTGGCAGAACGGGATCCAACATGCACCAGTATGCTTTTGGGCATTCTGGTGTTGGCTGAAACGTTCTGTCTGTAGTTTAAACCTAGAAACGCAGATAGATGATAGATTTTGGGGTAGAAATCTACACTCGGTGATCCAAATATGCTCAAGGTGCTGCTGTGTTGCAACAAATACTGTTCTTCGTAGGGTACTATTGTAGTTGTTGGGGAATATGCAGGCGAGGTGACTAGGGCCTGTTGATCCTTGAGGATTGCGGGCTACCTACTCTGCTTTTTTTTTTTGCTAGGGAATTTCCGGCAGAAGGGATTAGATAGCCCGCGCTCTCGAGCAAAGGGTTTGCGTTATGTGCCGTTTCCACATAACACGAGAAGTTGGTTGGTCAGCCACACCGTCAGATTAGGACATAACGGTAGGTGCGGACGTGACTCAATTACACCAACGATATTATTAATGATGGGCAACTGTAATTTGTCTAGCCCAGAGTTTTTAATCTTCTTAGTGTTTTGTCATCTAGAAATTGAATAAAGATAAAATGAAGCTGAAAATAACTATATGTCAATAGATGGAACAAGTACGTCTGAAATAGTAATAGTCGATGCACATACATTTGTAACAAAAGGTGATGCCACTTTGGTCCCAACACAGATCTAGACGCACTCTGAGGCTTAATGCCTTAAAAGCTAAAGAATCTCTTATTTCACTGAACCATATTCGCATAAAAAAACAGCAAAAATATCAGATGATTACACCAGCAACATGTGTGGTATCTTCAGAAAAACTGTACAGTTGCGCAAGTTTCCCCAAGTGACTTAAATTTCGCCTTTACCTCACGTAACCAATATCCCTATCACTTTTACTATGAGCATAGAAATCTGTTATCCTGCAACAGATTCACTTCTTCCACGGAGCTAGATTTTGGCAAATTTACAGGCGCATCCAATGAAGGCCTGATGTTCCTTTGGAATTTCGAGCTGAAAGCTCAAGTAGCTCGTCCTCTTCCACTTTGTAGAGAATTACTGACAGCACGAATAAGATAGGCCAAGCTCTGAAGCAAGAAGTCTTTGTTATCTGTAGGCTTTCACATATCCCAAGAACTGGCTACACATGTGTGCCTAGCAAACCCCATGCAGGCGGCTCACCACCGACCTATGACGAGTTCAGGAACTGAAATTGGCTTAAAAGCCAACACATATTTTATTTTAAATTTATTTAATTTGCCACCTTATTCAATTAATCTGAAAGCTGAAACTGTTGGCAATAGTTTTGAAAACTATTTGCAACATTAAATCAAAATGAATTGCTCAAGGTTGTTCAAAAAAAGAAACTAAAATCTACTCTGTGTAGAACCATCGTTTCAGTTACAATCACGGAACAGGCAGGCCGTAACTAGTGGATTTAAGCCCGCCTGTTTGCCGTCGATAAACCTGAGACACAAGCATGAGAAATGCCAAGTGTTCTACTTAAATTTCTTTATAACTATCTCTTGCAACATTTTATTTTCTCTTTCAAGGATTTATACAATTTTGTATTAAACAAAATATTTGCAAATCCTTTCAAATACTTTCTGTTTGTTTTATCATCTCAGTTTACGTTGAGGATTGTTTAACTTTATGTTGCGTTTTTACTGCTTAAATGATATTTAATACACACAAAAATACTACGAAATTTGTTTCATGACAAACGCACACAGACACACATACACGGCCTAAATGTATGAGAAGCCCATGGTCACTTATTGTCCTTTAACGAAAACCAAATGTTCAAATTTATTTGTGATAAATGAAAAATAAAACCAAATACTTAGATATTAAAAAACCACAATCGTAAAAGTTTCGGGATCATTGTTGACTGAAACTGAAATACAATAGACTGAGTTCGGGAAGGGAAGAGAAGGGAAGCTCGGAACACTTTGGCTTATGCCCACAACATTTAAGTATCCAGAAATACAATCAGAACAATACAATTTCGGTTAAGAAAACAAACAGGATATGATAGAATTATTTAGCCGTTCGTGTTTAATTGAACAAAAGATTTATGTGAAACTCTTTTTCTAATATTTAACAGGCAGAAAACAAACCGCAAGAAGGAAACTTCCATGGAAATCAAGTTTTTCTTTACACTTCATGGCTGAATGGGTGTAATTGAGGCCCATTACAAGCTTCGTATAGCGGAGCTCTTCCCTACATGCCTTTCATGACTCCGTCCAGAGTTTCGCACGCTACTCATCAACTTTAGTCTGGAGTATTATAAATGCTATATGTGACTTATTCACGTACAAAGCAGAACAATTTTTTTCGTATTCAAGAACTTAATTGCCGTCCATCACAAGGTTCTTGTATTTGTATTCAACAACGGAATTCGCTGGCCCATCTACGAAATTGTCTAAAAAAACACTTCGTCAACGAAAGCAAACAAATTTGTCTTCAAAGAAAATGATGAGCAGGACTATCTTTCCTTTCTAACTTCAATTTGTTTTCAAACGAAAGAACTGCCGGTTTAAATATATGTTTTACTATTGAAAATTCTTATTATATTTTTCTTTTTTCTTTTTTTCTTTTTTGAATCAGTAAAAATGTCTATTGAAAGAAATCAGTTTTAAAACAAACATGTTTTCTAGTTGCCAATAGTGCCGTAGAGCACTAAATAGCGTCGCGTTCGGCATTGCCACAGTATTCATTGTACAGTATTCAATGCAATTGAGTGAAGCGTGGAATAGCCATAGGAGAGAATACGATAACGGTACGGTCCACTCTAACAACTATTGCCTTTTCGGATTGCCTTTCTACGCTCAACCTTAATGATACAGTTACACATTGTTCAACAAAATAACATGATGTTACGCATTCAATAACAGATGTAGCCCTTAACTTCACAGAATTGGAAATATGAATGAAAAATAATTAGCATTAATAGACATTTTGGAAAGAAAGTTTCTAAGAAGTATGAAAAAGCGCAAAATGAACAACTCTCTCCTTTTTAGCCAGTAGACATTTAACTTTTAGGCCCGCTGGACTGGGCCCCAACTTCTAAAAGAGTTGTCATTGCTTATAGTACGAGCAGATCTGACGCAAGATTTTTTGGTAGAGTTGAAATCTGCCTCGTCACATTAACTTCCACGTCCGCGAAAATATATCATCGGCAATATTAACGGACGCGATTACAATCGCGATAAGTGGTTGGTTTGACAGTAGGACGACAGCATCCCCTCAATAGTCAATCGTAGTCGCAGGGATTATTTACTAAGATAATAAAGCCAATTTTTTGCGCATAACACTCTTTGCGAGGGCATACCTTTAACGGAAAAAAAAAACATTTTAGCAAGACTTTCATCTGAAATGCGAAAAACCTCTGCAACGACTCTCACAACTTTTATTAGCAAAATTCATGTTAATTTCATTAAGATGAATCTCTAATCTTTAAAATGGATACAACTTTTGGTAAAGTAACGATCGGGATACCTTCCCTTGAAATATTTAATTCAAGTGTGTCAACCCTCGTTTAAGGTTCGGGGCATAAATCGGTTTTGTTGTAACAACAAAAGAATTTACAGCTTTAATAAAAGTATTATTGAGATATTGGTAATAGGAGCTTGAGAAATCGATATTGTACAATAAAAATGAGAATTATTGGCCTTCATTGAGCAGATATTCCTGGTAAAACATTTGATATTTTCGGTTAACATACTCGGCCTTCAACGGCCGTTGTAAAGAATCTGGTCGGTGTTTTTGAAGTAGCCGTCACGTGACATGAACCATGTTTGTTTACAACAGCGGATCTCCTCTCAATTTATAGAGATATTCACATCGTCTGACTGCAAAGTGCTTATTAACCGCCAAAAATGGGTTTTGTTTTCATTCCTGAAGGCAATAATTTCTTAATGGCTTAAAGTTTTTCTAAGTTCCACGATGTTCAGCTGGTATTACAATATTGTCCATATGTATGTATTTCATCTGCGAGCATTTGTTGGACTGACACCAAGCCAGTAAATGTAATACTTGAAGAAAAGTGTGTATGTGTGTAGGCATACATTTCAGGTAGCATTTTTTCATCAGCATGAAAACAGCTGATGTCAGAAGTTTCTTCGTAACGCAATAGATCGCACTCTTACTGAATTTATGACAGATGACTTTGTTTTCGACTTTTACAGAAAAGTTGCTTTGACTTGTAGGCCTACACCTGTCAGATAATAAAGGAACAAAATCGTCTAATTGTCGTCAAACTCCCTCAACATAAAAAACGTGTTATTTTCAATATAAGTCTAAGGCAACAAAAGTTGAAAATCCATATTTCCAATTAAAAGAAATACATTATTATTATAATGATTAACAATTAAATCACATAAAGAGTTCCGTTACAGGCCACATAAAAATGCATGTCTATATACTCGTACTATATTTATTTTTTGATTTATTTATTCATTCGTTGGCACTCCTATACAACAAAACTTAGAGTCTTATAATTATAGTAGAGGATGATCAGCTTGTAATAATAATAAATATATTCGTCATACAAGAAGTTTATAATACTTAACACAAATTTAAAGAGTCTAGCAAACAATTTTGAATAATATGAAATCCAATTTAAACATTACGACTGTTAACATTTAAATAAATTACAAATACATACATTTTTAAATTTGTCCATAAAAATTAAGAATATCTTTCCTAAACTGCGTGGCATTACCAGCGAATTATAAAGATGATGGTATTGAGTTCCATAGGCGAATAGCGTGGACGAAAAACTGCCATTCAGATATCAGCTTCCTAAATATAAACTGGACCAGGTTTTTATTTCTTCCCGACTGTGCGAATGAGAGACGCGCAAATAAATAAGACGGCTCTCCAGTATAAATAATTTTATGCAGGAGAAGTAGAGAACGAAAGTTTATGGTATAGTGTAGGGTGAAGTCGCAAATTGAATACATATCTCAAAATAGAATTATATGTACGATTTAGTTTCCTAGTGCTTTTCTGGTCACAACTTGCAAAAACTTCGCTACCGCACAGTAAGACTGGAATAAGATATGAATTAGCGAAAGGCATTCGTATGTTAATCGGAGTCGATTATAAATATATATTGCTGTTAAGCATTTTAATTAATTAGATGCAACTTTAAGTGCATAATAGCTGCAATTGCTTAGTTTCATATATCATATAGCGAATTTTTTACTTTACTGAGGAATGTGTCAAAACAAGGTTTTGCGCAATAAATTTAGTCAAGATGGCAGAATCCTTCGTTTGCATTTCTAAAACTTTTTTCCCAAACATCCAGACGAAAGATATTACCTTTAAGTCCAATAATTTTAATTGACTGAATTCAGTTTCTGGTTATTCTGTTTCACTTTCTTCAACGAAGTAGGAAAATTCTTTTACAAATTTTTACGGAAACAAAATCTTCTTTCATTTTCATTGTACTCGTAAATGCGCTTTTAGATCAAACTTCCCAGTCGGCAGTTTCAACTCTGCATTACAAATTCAGCAATAAGCCACCTTGTTTCGCTTTCCGTCCCATCTACTTACGTTTGGGCCCGGCACCCAGTCGTCCTTAATTTTCCTTTTCTTTTTATTCGCGTATCAAAACGACAAACAAAAACTATTTTTAATGCTTTCAAATGAAGAGCCATTTGCATTATCTCCGTTTGCTACGAAAAATACAATCTTGGATTAATATAGATTATGGCTAATATACACATCAGCTAATGAATTCTGGTTAATAACAGACTAAGAGAGGCATAATAAACAAAAATTATCAACGCCAAATCATAAGAAAGTTCGAGGCATTTATCTCGTTTACTGTTTAATACTATTAAGTAAAATAAAATTATTGAATTATTCAATAAAATTATTGAAGATAAATGTTTAATGTAATAAATATTCTTAATTATGTCCGTCCGACTTTAGACAACTTTTCCACTCGAATCGTCTCAACTTCACAAACTTTAGTTCTTTGTTCTCTACTTGATATTTTGCAACTGCCTTTCATCTTTCTGTCCTTTCCCTTTGCGTACAAGCGTTGCATAAACGAGTATGTAAATACGAATTGTTCCTGCTCGTTATTCGATCCCTTCGTCCCACATACAGGTATACACTCGTAAAGTGACAAAATTCACTTTGGAACTCCTTCCGCCGTTGGTTGACAAGATTGAAAGAAAATCTTAGATTTCTATCCAATAAATATTATGTGCTGCAACATGTCTCCACTAACCGATGGTTAGCGAACCTGTTGCAACTCCATATACGCATATCCACGAAGTTTTTCTCCCTTGTGGGGCTCATTAGGAAATTATTTTAGTGCTCCTGAGATCAAGGCCCAAACTTGCTGCTTTTCTTATCGAGTTTTCGCCCATTTCAACATTTTTAAATTTTAACTTTCAGACGGTCGCATATAAATTCTCTTTGCGCTGCGAAGCTTGATGTCCGCCCCAATTCTGGCGCATAGCAACGAGGAACTAATTTAAAAAAGGAACTAATTTCATTTATTTATTTGTTTTTGTCAGTGGCAAATTGGGCGACATCCGCTTAAATACGTTTGAACATAAACATTTTGTTTTTCCGGCTCTTGCCTAACAAACGACATTGTTTACAGGCCATATGCATACAGACATGCTCACACACTCACACATACAGACATATGTATGTGTGCCTAAAGTTATTGACCTTTTTGTGCTGAGACGAGCACACAATGACAATAAATCTGCTGGACGTCTATAAGTAGGAAAAACGAAACCCACAACAATAGTCACACAATATTTGACTACAACATAAAAATCGGATATTATTTCATTAGTGCTCTCAAATTGGTCCTTGCAAAAGAAACATCCTTGGCAGCAGTACGAGTAGACTGCTAACGACGACTGCTGGTGTAAACAAAAGGGCCATAAAAATTACATATTGAGTTAATTAACAATTTGACACCAAATTAGGAGTGAGAGTAAAACACAGATGAAATCAAATAAGTCACAGCTTCGCAGACATTTGGACAAGAAGTGCTTCCTATTTGCAACTCAAAGGATGCGTCGGATAAATAAGAACACAAGTTTTAATTCGATGTGACTGTGAGTGAAATATGACACCGCAGAAATGGCAGTCACGGCCTTTAAGGCTGCTGTCGTTCGCATGTACCAGCTACTGAACAGTGTCGCTCAAGTGAAAGTTTAACGAGTCAAGTCCCACCATCTTGTAGGGCCGTTCCACCGCCACGCTCAAATGCCCAATAGGTAATGCACTGTGCAGTACGTCGAGCTGTCCTGTTGAAACCAAATGTCACTGATGTCAAAGCAGTTAGTAATGGTCGACCTAAACATGCGCAACATGGACCGATATCGGGGAATTTTTCGGCAAACAATGATCGCTGATGGATCTCATGTGAACAAGATTCGTTCCAAATGTCAGGTAACCTAAAGTTGTTTCTCAGCGAACGCGCGCTTTTGCCTTCACCTTGTGAATCAGTAGGGAATTCCATGTTCCGGTCAGAAGTCAAAACTCGCCAAGTTGTGATTGGGGAAAGGCAGAGAGTGCACAGCTGCGCACTATCCCACAAACATCAGGCATTTCTTTTTGAGTCAGTGGATTCAAATAAGTCCGCCGCACTGCTTATAGCCAGCTCAGCGCTACGTCGATAATTCAACGGCCAAAGCTAACGAAAATTTACTCAAACGGAAACGAACATTTGCGGGAGCTACAAGATTTCATGCTCAACGGTGTGATCGCTATCAGGTATTCAGGCCCTGTTCGAAGGCCCATCGATTGCTTCCCTAATTTTTTCCAGATTTCCATTTAGATTGATTTCCATTAAGACCTTTCCTTTCCTTTATCGCATCCCATTGTGCAAATTACTATAACAGTGCAGAACAAAAAGACAAAACAGAGTTCTGTCGATATCTCTAATGATGATATGAACGATTGTGTTCGCTTTCAGGTGTCAGGGTGCTCTTCAGTTTAAGAACAACAACATTTCTTACAATATATTACAAAAACACCACGTGTAAGTTAACAAATGTACGTTCAGCTGCAATAGCTGCAATAGCGTCATAAGTCAAAAAACCAGTTTAAAACTAAAAGGCATTTTAAGCTTTCGATTTTGTGTAACTTCTGCTCCAGAGGAAAACTTGCAAATTAACTTCACAACATAAAGAATAATACAATGAACTAGTTCTGCATTTGTTGTTGAAAAACGCCGTTTTTGAGTTAAGACCCTGTTACAGCGAAGCCGCGATATGTACGACTGCAGGTGCGTATTTTTTTTTAAGAAAAGAAAACTTGAAAGAAAATATTGGAATTCCTTTTATTCAACCCGACTTTCAATTCTATTTTCATTTCAGTGCACTTTTTATTTTCCAATTCAAGACGTAATTGGCTTGTGCTAAAATAAATTTTGTTCTACTCTCGTCAGCATCATTGTTACAACAGACAGAAGTCTTCATCATTATCGTTATCATTATCATCATCACTATTATGATGACGTTCATCTCTGTCTGTCTTAAGGTTGTGTAAAATAGAAAAACTCCATTCAATTAAATAAAAGGACAGGAAATTGTTTGAAGTACGATAAATATTTGTTCTTAATGTTTTCTGTGTGAGAGCGTTTGTTTTCCTACGATATTATTACGAATCAGATGGTTGTTATAAAAGTTATTAGGACTAAAGAAATGCCGGCGTATGGGTGACTATATAATGGAGCTACAAATCTGGGCCAACTAACATTAAGCATAATTTTAAAGGGCGGAGCCTATTAACTTTGTGCGTTCATTTGTGAATCGATCAATCCGACTCCATGACCTCGAAAATTTTCTTTGACTTTTGTCATCTTTGCAACTTGTTTTGCAAATCTTCGGACTAGAGGTATATCTCTAATGTTTATTGAGAATATCTGCGCTACTCAGCTGTAAGTGGCGTTGGGGAAACAAAATTGATTTCCGAATAAATCATCATCGTGGTCGCACGTTTTGTCCTTAAAAAGTTTGTTTGGAAATCTGACGGACTTCTCTGTGTGTCCGTAAAATTGATTGCCGCATAGCTAATTCTTTTGTGACCCATATACAAATATTCAAAATCTGTTTTCGTTTGAAAACAGTTGCTTGAAATTCTATTAAAAAACAAATATTCGTCCCAACCACAAGATTAGTCCTGCATTTGTGGTTGAATCACATTCAATTTATGTTGCAGTACTTTTTTCTGTATCCAAATCGGCATTTTGCAAACTATTTTGTTTTTCTTTTGCCAGACTGTGACAAAACAAAAGTGGCATCACGAAGGCAAAACAGATCTTAATTATAATTTACTTTTCCCCAGGAGTTGGATCTGTCTTTAATTTACAAAAATTACTTAAAGTAAAATATAAACGGGCAAAAAAAAATTATTAAATTAGTAATTTCGTCTATTGGAAAACTTTTTATGCAAAATTCAAATCAAAACAATTTTATTTTGTAAATTTATTTAGAAAAACCCAGAGATCTTTCTTTAAACCCCTTCCAATAGGGGTTTCTATATTCCGGCAGGCTTGTCAGCCATTTCGATTAAGCTTCGGCTTCCATATTCCCAGCCTATTATTAAATCTCGTCGTGCAATGCAGACAGTTCTTCCCCCCAGATGAGTGTTCCTCTCGTGCAGCAGTCCCCAATGGCCAAAATTGATCTATCCACAGGACTTTTTACAGTTAGAGGGATAAATTTAGGTCTACTTATTTACTAAACAATTGAAAATTACACTCGTACAATGCAAAATGGTGCCACTAGCCATAAGATATGCAGAAGAATCTGCGGCAGTTGATTTCGAGTTGTTCGTAAGAACTCTATTAGGCGAATTTTAGGGCGTGACTGGGGCCCCACTATACAAATTTCAACTGACTGAGAGTTTTACACGCAGTCAGGGCACTCTGCTTTCCGAGGGACCCCGGATGGCACGGCAACCAAAACTCTAAGAAGTTCATGTATGATTCCAGTTATGCTTGACCTTCCGAAATCTTCACCAAAGGTCAATTGGCAGAACGAGGACCGACACACCGTTTAAACCTAAAGACCCAGGAAGAAGAAAATATCCAAAGTGCTGTTGCCTTGCAACAGGTCTGTTTTATGCAGGGAACTAGATTGAGGGGAAAATGCAGGCGAGCTGGCTGATGTTCCTTGTGGATTTCGAACTACCAACTCAGGAGCCCAGTCATTTCCCTCCTTCAGGAGAAAAATGTGAAGCAGAAGCGATTTTAGATAGCCCGAACTCTTTAGGAAGGGGTTTATGATTTTTGCCGTGCAGCATATTATGAGAAATTGACACCCATCTGTGCGCCTTGCAAGGCAAAATCTGACCGAGAGTGCCATAAACAACGCGATGGGTGTCCGCTGGCTGGGCCGTGTGTTTAGGGCTACCAGCGTCAGTTGTCACTTTTTTTCTACTTGGTTAGGCGATTGCTATAGGTCAATAACTATTGACATCTTTTAGGCTACATTCGACTTTAGAGGCACCAACAGAGTGTGGAGCAGGCAGCGCTGTGACACAGCTCATAGCATATTTGATATTCAGAACGGGTGATTTGAAAGTATGGTCATATCACTCAGAAGCGTTTCACCTGGGCACCAAAATCCGGCCAATAAGACCAAATTAGAGTTTTTCTTCTGAGGTGTTCATTGGACGCATGTCCACATCACAGAGCAGAGCCACCCTCAAATTCGACATAAACTATGCCATCGGTTAAATAACCACTAGTGAGGGAAATTCGGCTACATCGTAGGCGTGCCACTGTGCGCAGCCGTACTCTTTTCGACCTGGGCAATTGAAATCTGTAGCCTATAAAAATTAACTTCATACGTGGCTCATATATAAAAGAAATAACAAAGAAAAACAGATAGTGTGTCTATATGAATACATATGTATGTATGTATGTATGTATGTATGAATGTATGAATTAATGTATTTATGTACTAATCAAAAAAAGCTTTCATTTCCTTTCAAATAATAATACAATAACAAAAAGCTTTTTGGTTTATGATTCTCTCCATTTTAATCTCTTGCCTGTTAATAGTGATAACGCGCTCGCGTTTCAGAAGTGATTCCTCCAAGAATATTCATACTCTCGCAATTGTTTAGCTGTTGACCCTCGTCAAGTGATTTTCTTTATTTCTTTATGAACACAGTTCATGTCAAATCAATTTGTCAAAGACTACTGACAGCACCCGCACAGCTGCTCCGACAATTGTACGCAGCATAACATAAAGCGGTAAAACAGCCAAAGCCATCACTGTGCAGGCCTTTTTGGTGTGTCTTCGGTGCAAACTTTGCGATGGAAACCATTTCAGAGACTTGCCTGCCAAACATGCCTTGCAATTGTAGTCTCTGGTATTTCTCTAAAATTAGTAATTCTCCATCAGAGATATAAATCGAAATTTTAGGCCCACATTCTTGGCATCGATGTATTTTTGTTTGTGTTTTGTTTCAAATTCCCTGTTAAAAATGTTTGAAGGAAGTCTTTCTTCTTATAGGCGGCAGCTGTTCAAACATTTGTGCAACAACGTTAGAATGCCCCGTTTTGTCCAAACTTTCAAAAGTACATCAGGTTTGATTATATGTATTTTTTAGGTGTTTTATAGCCGTAAATAGAATGCAGGCGATTATTAAGGGCAATGCAGCGGCTATTTGTTAAATATGTTGTGTCGCGGCCGCTAGGGCTAGAAATATAGGCTATAAATGTTAACACCCTTATAAACATTTGCTGATTGACTTGCTCACTAAAGGCCAGGGCGCATAGAATCCGTCACGCGTTGTACTTCCTCCTTTTCAACTGACGTTAACGCAACGACGGATTAGGTTGGCACAATGAGAACTCACACACAGACACAGTACAGCCTAAATTAATCTATTTTCCATTTCTAGTTTTTTATTTTTTTCACGTTGCACAAAAAATAATAAATATATTCTCTGCTACTAGAAGTCAAAACAAACAAAAAATTTACTGAAAGTTTTCAAAGTGCACAGCGTACGTCAACTTTGATACGTTGTGTGGAAGTCGACGCGCTCTATGTGACAAAGCCCATAACGAACCCTATAGTTGAACTTAGTTGTCAGTTGGAAAAGGCACAAAACAACGCATGACGGATTCTATGTGCCCCTGATTGAAATCCAGAGACAGCTGGCAACATTTTTTCAATTAAAACTGAATAAATCACCGAACATAATATGTTGCTCCTAGTAATGGACCGGTAAAAAATATTTCCTGACCAACCAGGTTCACCAAATTTTGTACGCAGTCTGCTGCTGTCAAAATGTTTCATTTCAGTATCCACAGCTCTTTGATGTCAAGTACATATATATTTCTTATGTACTCTGTAGTCTCGAAACATGAAGGCTTCCGCCGCCTTCCCCTGGCGACAATGGCCGGTTAATATTAACAAGATTTGATGTTTCCTGTGGTTTTACGCGAGATGTTGCTGCTTCAGCTGAGACAGATTTCAAGTGTTTGTAGTGGGTTTTCCAGTATGAATTAATAATTTTGCTGTGATGAGTGCTGCCAACTGTGCGGATTTATCAGCACTTTGCAATTTTGCGAAGAGTGTTGAAGTCTTTTGTTTTGAAAATCTGTTTTTGCGCAAATTTTTCAGTTTTTGCTTTATACTCTTTTAATTGCAACTTTTTTTTTCTATTCTTATCTTAATTTGGTCTCATTATTTGTGAAACGGTGGGAAGATAAAGTTTTTATTACATTCTTGTTTTGCACAGTTTTGTGTTATTTGTTTATACATGTATAAAGCAGAATAAGCAAATTTCTGTATTATTCCCTGTTTAGCTGCATTTACGCTTTATTTATGTGAAGTTATTTTAGTTATTCCAAACTTGAAGATTTCATAAACAAAATTATGGCAACGCCAGCCAGGCTTTTTCGCCATTTTCATAAATTTTTTTTTATAATTCAAAAACTATTTCTTTATTTCATTTTCATTGAATGACACTATTTCTATATGTACATTCGTTGCGAACTTTATCATATATCGACTTGTTCAATGGTTCATCAAGTCGATTATAAAATAAAATTGGCTTTTTGTATAATTTGAAACGCTGGTTTTCTAATCAAAAGTCGATTATTTCTGCACTTTTCAGTTCAGTTTGCAATTCCTTCCAAACAAGTTTTACATGACATTAAATTACGTGTAAGAAACTCCTTTATCGGTTGCTATCCATGGGGGTTCTACTCCACAAAAAATATCATCCTTATTTACGATTTACGATTTCACAAAATATGAAAAAAATACAAAACCACGTAAAAACTGTAAAGTAAGAGCTGAAAACAGGCAATAACGAAACATTCTTACAGCAGCTAAAAACACAACCTTCGAGTTAGAGAATCCATATTTACAGATTTATTTAATACAAATTATATCGCTGCTCCACTGATAACACGGATTAGTAAAAATTTATTTATTATCAGCGGCCAACTTTCATTTTTGTGTCTATATTTGTTTCTCCAGTATAAAAAATTTTTAAATTCAGCCACAGAGGACTGACGCATTGTATCCACGGAAGCAATTGTGATATGTATCGATAGTTGTCGTTGACTGGTTCCTTTAATGGAAAAGTAGATTGCTGGTGGCACACTCCGGTCACTTCGCAAATGTAGTAAAAACAAAAATTTCATATACGGCCTTGATTCGGTTTTTTTTTTTTGTAAAGGATCCAGTCCAAGTCGAACATTTTCCCAAAATAAAAACTGTTTTTAAAACAAGAGCTGAATAAATTGGAAACAACTTTTTCCCCGGATATAGTGTTTTTCTTAAAAACTTAAACATGTTTTAGGTTAAAAGTTATAAAAGGACCAAAGTACGCATTTTTTACCACACAAAATATTTTTTTGGAACATTCGTTTCCCCTCCAGGCCCATCAAACCATCAAAGTGTTCATATCAAAGGAAGCACAAAAGCACAAAAGTGGCTGTTGCGGGTAAAGCGGCCCAAGCTCAAGATAGCCAATGTGGATTTTAAACACAAGTGTAAGAATTTTAGAAAACTTTAATTCTTTATTCTTACGCTTTGATATGTTAAAATTCCTAAAATTATAAATAAATTCATTATACAAACTTACATACTAAACTGCTGATATACTAACTTTTATGTATGGCTACTCCAAGCGAAGCTTCGTAATCCTTATGACCTGAACGAATGAATATCTTAAATCTATGTAGGTGTTTTATATACTTATGTATGTGGTCTCGATTAAATATGGCCTCATAATTATACCGCGTGGAAAATTAAAAGGAATAATTGAACATTTTGCCATGCTCATCTCTCTACATATCGATAACAGTAATGTCATATTAGCGATTTATGAGTGGCGGTAACAGTAATGTCATATTAGCTATTTATGAGTGGCGGTAACAGTGGCCTTTAGCACATTTTTAAAGCAGCCATAAATTTTTGCTTTGGATTCCTTTTACCTCATCATAAATATTCGGTTAAAAAACAATTGTTAATTTTTTATTTTTAATCGCTTAGTTTTCACATGTTTGAAAGATATACATACATATGTACAATATATGGATGTATGCAATTAAATACTTAATATTATTTAAAAGCAATATTTAAAAAAATTATTTTTTCTAAAAGGCAAGTCTAAATTGTGAACCCTTTTTTAACCTCACTATTTTCGACAGGACATTTGTATGATTATCGAGTATCTTTTGAATTGAATTTTTTAGTCTCGATGAATATTATTATTAGTCATGTACCAAGGAGCGCCTGTTATCATTCTTAAGGTCTTAGATTGGTATCGCTGCAATACCTCAATATTTGAGTTGCTGGCAGCTCCCCATATTTGTATCCCATGTGTCCATATTGGTTTTACGATTGGATTAACTGAGAATTTTTACCAAATAACCACTACATCCTTTTAGTCTTGATATTAAGCTGTTCTTGGTTGTGCATTCCAAGATATTTGCAACAATTAGATGGCGGACAATCTCCTTTTCCAAGAGCGAATGTGATATGCGGGGATTTGTCAGAGTTAGTACATGGCTTTGAAGACTCAGTAGGACAACTATTGGCAGCTTTTAATGCTGTAGTATCGTCTGCATAAGTGGCAACTGTAACATTGTTTGATAGTGGCATATCAGATGTGTTTATAGTGTAGAGAGCTGGGCCCGATGCACTGTCATGCGATATTCTAGCTTGAGTCTCACATAAGTTCGAATTTTCATGATTAGTTCTGACATAAATAAAGTAGAAGAAGCAAGTAAACCGGAGCAGGGGTACCGTACCCTATCTAAGGCCTGCTTAACGTCCTGGAATGCCGAAAAGCAATATTGCTTTTTCTCCAAAACATTCTGAATAACATCAACAACGCGATGACACTGTTCGGGCGCACCGTGTTTGTGTGTAACTCCAAACTGATATTCTTCAATTATAATCTTATTATCCAGAAATGGTTGCAATCTTTTCAAGAATAGCTTTTGAAAAAGTTTTTAAAAAGCACACAAAACACTAATTGGTCTGTAAGATGTTACCAGACTTTCCGATTTATACGGTTTGAAAATCATTATTATTTCGGCACATTTCCATTGTTCCGGATAATGGCTAAGTCTTAGTATGAGAGTAACAAAAAAGAGGCCTTTTTGTTAGAGCTTTTATTACTTTGTCATCTATTTAATCGAACCCACGGGTTTTCTTAGCTCTAGTTAAATATTTGAACTACAATAATATTTTTATTAACATTTTTTGCTGTAGACCATTTTTGAATTTTTGCTTTAAACTTAAAAGTGAAAACAACTTTTTTTATTCGAGCCAGTTTCGTTTATTCTTTAAATTTTGGGCAGATTTTTTTCAAACGATTTTAAATCCGTAATGAAACGTATTTTTTTCAACTTTTCGTAATCAGAGTTTGAAAGAGTGAAGCAGTCGATGCTAGAAAAAGATATTAAAAAGAATTGCGTAGACATTATTTCTGTGTATAAAAAATTTTATAACGGTATATTAACCTTTTTTAGGACAGCATTCGGTGATGCATCAATATATTTTGAAAAAAACGCCAACTTAAAAAGGTTATAAAAGTGAAAAACTAAAGCGTTCTAAGCTGGAAATGTTGCTTCTTTATATTCTTTTTGGCGTTTGCAACTTTATATCGATAAAATTTTGAACACACGACTTTGTTACAGTTTTTTTTTCAGTGTACCTGCACTCTTTACTCTTATTTACAAATTTGAAATAGAGTTACACTGTTAAAAGTAAGTTTTAATGGTCAACATACGGCGTAACTATCATATATGGTTTGTGTCAATAATAACAATATGGTACTTTAGAGGGTAAACATCTGTCATTACAATTCAGTATTCGATAGACACCAAAGTGTAAACACGCATTTTTATCAATCGCTATGATAATGTCGAATTTTATGACTAAAAAAGATGTGTTGCGGGGAAGTCTGATAATCTTTTTTCTGCTGAAAGTTGTCGATTATTGGTAGAAGTTTACGCTCAACATGCACCAACTCAAAAAAAATTAAAATTAGCTTCAAGGAAATAGATTTAAAACTTAGAATCTCTTGTCTTTTTCAGAAAATGTTCTTCTTCTTAATCTTTTTTTATGTATTTTGTACATACAAAAATTTTAACTTGCAGGAGGATAAAAAATCCATAAACTTTTTCTTGTGCTTTTTCTTTCTTTGTTTGTGTTTTCATTCTAACGAAAAACAAACAGCCGTCATAATCACACAAACTCACACACACACGCACACACACAGACTCTCCACCACATGGACATCACTGGTCGGTCACCAATACACTTGATTTGACATTTAGTGGTCAAACGAACCACTCGGCAACTGTGTTATTTGGAAAACTCTGTACATAAACCACTTATTGCAGAGCGTACAGTGGGGAATCGTTGGGTTCAGCATTTAAACTTTTCGATTCTGTTTTAAGGTAAAATAATGAGAGAAATACATCACGAGTACTTGGCATTATTTATCTCGCATATATAATAAAGTTCTAAAGTTGTATTATATATACAATATATTTAACAGGAACAGCATCAACGGTGCCGACACATAATTAAGTTAAATTCTTTATTAATTGTACATCTGCAATTCAGCAGAATTAACCGTGTGAACACTATTTTGTTTTGTTGGCAAAGTGCCAAGTGGCATCTTACCAAATTAACTATAAAAATGCCATATTAACAATTTTATATTAAATAAATTTTAACCATTTCAACCAATCAGATTTGAGTTAATGCAATTTTAGAACTAATGCGTTGAGTTGAGGAGTTGAGGAAGAATATGGAAGTCAGTCTTTGCTGCCTGTTCGTTAGCGGCGGTATTAAAATAAATTTTTTTCCTCTTGGTGAACAAAGTAAAATTATAAATCTAAAATCCTTGCGATTCCTTTATCTGGCGCAGTTGATCGCACCTTAATAAATTTTTTGACAGCGATCCAGCAGGAAAGTAATAACTTGTTGCTTCCTATTTGTAATTTATATCAAAAGCAAATGCCGTAATCAAGAAATTTGTAATTGTACAATATTACAAAATCAAATTCACTTCAGCTGTAGAAACCGGACTGATGTTCCTTAATTCTACTTTTCCAATAGTATTTCAACTCATATAAAAACGTTGTTATCATTTATCAATTGTTTAAACGAGAGTGAATGAGTATTATTGGCCAATATTGCAAATTATCCGCGATACATTTTTCTTAATAGTCGTCTTTTTGTATAGTTCATAGTAGTTTTGTACAGTTATTGCGAAGTGACGGCGACGGTGGCGACGCTGAAGCCATTAACGATGGCAACCGATTTCTTTCGATTCGAATTGATATAGACATGCGGTTCCAGCAGGATTGAGGCACGGACCACATATTAGACAGCAGGCACATACCAGGCCTCACAATCTCATGAACGAACTTTTTCTAATAGAGCTTCATGTAGCCGCAGCTATTGGTAAAATAGGGCCGCATATGTGCGTTAGACTATTTCAAAATTGGACTACTCGAATGCGTGCCACCTTGAGAAGCTGCGGCGGACATTCGAAAGAATGGCAGGCCCGAATCTTAACAATTTCTTTAATACCACGTAGGCGGTTTTATTCCATGTTAATATCCTCTCCGTCTGTATTGAAAAGCCATTATGACGCAAGAGTAAAAGAATATTATTAAAAGACATGGCAAAAGTTTGCATTTTGTACAATTGGCTAAGCAATCGCCTCGCTTATGTTGACTTCAAGATAATGTCCAGTTGACTGAAACCGTACGATCGTCTGTCGCAGGGATAATCACACAATGAAATCGTCCACTCAACTGGAACCGCCTTCTCTCTGTATCCATGTAGTCATTCGGCAGCATTGGCTACCAATTGAGGGTGATGGCGTCACAAGCGTCGTCTTTCAAAAAATAAGGATCAATAACGTGGCAATTTTATCCTGCTCAACCGCGTGACTCATAATTGTGCTGGTGTATCACTAACTGTGTAATTAACAACAGATTGGACAAACGCTACTAAAACAATATCGTAAATCAGCCCGGGCCCATTGAGGTCTTCGTTGGATATTATACCCACTCAGCACTGAGTTAGTTCAATTGAACAAGTTAGTGAGCGGTTAGTACAGCCGAAAATGTTTGCTCAGTGCTGAGCGTTGAGGTGTTTTTTAATATTCTCTTTCTATATGATTTTTTTATAACGCAACCGCAACGAAAGAGTTTTTTGGATCAAATCTGTTAATACATTTTGCACGATGCATTTTCGTTACTGAACTTTTATATTGGCGAAAATATATTGTATTGTAGTTTAATGTATCAAAAATGTAGTTTAAACTTAATTTTATACAAATTTATTTAAAACAAGAGTAGAAGCCTATTTTTGTTTTGGCTTCGTACAACAATTCTTACATATTCGTTAAAGTACATAAATATTTTTTAAATTTAATAAAATTTTAATAAATTTATTAAGCTTTAATAAATGAAAAACATATTTTTATATAATTAAAGTCACTTTTTTAGTTGTATTTTTTATTTTTAATCTATTTTACAATTAAAATAAGGAGCAAATTTCATAATTTTTGAATAACTTGAATTGAGTTGCCATTAAAACTCAACGAATATGTAAAAGTTGGACACCTACAAGGATGTTTGCGCCTAGAGTTGAAGTGCATTGTTTCTTAATTTTTTATTTTATGAAGAAAATTTTAAGACTCTGGACTCCATCGCTACCATCTAATGGATTTATTGCTAACACCTTAGAGTGATGATTTAGTTGACCAAAATTATTAAGTTCATCTTGGACCCTTAAAATTTGTAGATCTCTGTGTATGTTTTTGTTGCTGAAAAACTCAAAAATCTACTAGTTTCGATCTCATTCATAATTTCAGTCCGATCGCTATTTATTTTAAACTAAAATGTTTTTAATACAAACAGCCAATAACTTTAATTTTAAACATATTAATGTCGTTTTTTATTAAATTGCTCTGCCGGTTCAATCAATAAGAGTTTGATGCGATATTGGCAGTATAAAGCCAACATGGATCCCATGCTGAGTCACTGCGCTTTCCTTTCGCTAATTAAAGCATTTACAAATAGACTTAATTTCATGTGGAGAGAAAACAAATCTTAAACTTAAATATTTAATATGTTGATGTTACATAATTGAAAGAAAAGATGCGGAAATTCCTACACACACATACATACATAAATACTTGCTAAACACCCTTAACACCGCCATTATTTGCCAACACATACAGACATGTACATATTAGTTTGTATAAAACACAAACTATGAAATAAAATTAATTACTTTTCTGACATTAACATGTCGATAAATGTTACTAAATCTATAGGCGTCAGGAAAAAACACTCACAGGCTAAAATGTTGTAAAACTTGCTAAATGTCCGGCGTTTTTTCATAAAAACTTTGACTTTCCTTAAGAAATTTCCTTGAAATGATTGTCTTTTATTACATGATTCTAAATTGAAAATATATAGCGCCATATATAGCGATTTGGGTGATAAATTTTTTCGAAAATCCCCTAAATGAGTTCTTGCAGATCACTTTTGATGATCAAAAGCTGATTTCGCGCTTGAGCGATTGGAAAAAGATTCCCATACGATTCGTCCATAAGATCAAGCTTAATTTATCGCCAAAGCGATTGAGTAATGATGGGCCAATGATGTGCCCCAATAATCAGATAATGATTCCTTAAACTAAAATCATGACATAAATGCATCAGAACTGGATTTATCACAACAGCGATTGAAAAAAACATCCTTGATTCCATGATTTGTTGCTTGAGCGATTGAAAATTGATTCGCTTTTGGTGAATCCAAGTAATCAAATAATGAATGCTTAAAATATGAAATGAATCAGAAAATCGTATCATATATGATTCTTTGATATCTATTGAGTATCATTTTCTGAATTACAATATGATTTTATCCGTGATGGTGATTTCGAAAAGATTTGATTATCTTCACACTGGTAACACTTGTACAGTTCGTATTCTGCGTAACTAGTTTTTTAATACTTTGTCGAACAAACTCTTTTAAGCATCAGGCCTTTTTTCGGGAAGTTTTGGAAATAAAGCTGGCTTAGATCCAACAAGACAGCATGACAACAGGATCGAGTTTGCACCCTGATAATGACACTTATTTTCAATATCACAGTACCAAATAAAATACTTGGAATTCATTTTAGTGCTGGTTTCTAATGCGGGTAGTGCTAATCGAAATTGACAATAACACGATCAAATTTGTAGATTACACTAGTCCCCGTTTTTAAACACGATTATTTCTAAATTATAAACTTATTATTCCAATATTCTTCTGGCCATTTTAAAAATATTTTAGTTATAAAGAACGTTTCAATGGGCGCGGGCAGATATAGGAGGCCTCTAGTCTGTTGTTGTTTTTAACTCAGTTACTTATGGTATAGCACCGTGATAAGTAACACGATCGAGCAGAATGATAAAACTTTGTTATCCAAATAAGTGATCGTTAGGGCAAACTTACAACAGACGCGTCGGTCCTTCGCAGCCGACTCTTCGTTCCAACTGAAATAATTTCAAATCGATTTATCTTAAACTTTCTTGTAATATTGAAACTATTTAAAGGGTAACACAAGCTGTAAAATCAACATTGTTTAATGTTGTTTTTTCGACGTTTGTAAATATCTTTGAAACTCTCAAGTAGTTCGTTTAAGTTGTAATTTTTGGTGTTCGAAGTAAATTACTTTTACTAGACATACCTAAAGTTAACACATGGCACAGGGTTGTTAGTTGGGGATAGAAACTGATATTGAGATGTTAAAGCAATTGAAAATGTTTTTATACGATCTATTCAAAATTTTAGGTACGTGTCATCTGCTAATGAAGTTTAAATATCGACAAAGTTTTGTGCATGTCATTAAGTGGCAGCAAGAAGAACAAGACATCAAAGCGAATTAATAAGAAGTTTCTTATTAATACGTACATTTTACAGAAAAATTTAATTAATTTCTTTAAAGCAGGAAGTTTTAGAATAACGAAATTCGTATTCTTTAGGTGACTTATTTGATCAATCTAAATACTTGTTGTCAAATAAGTTCAGTCCAACTTTAGCTGGTTGTAAACTTTTGTGTGTAAAACGTGACAAAAAAGACACTTTTAATTGAAAATGTCTTAAAGCATATTATTTCCCGGACTATATAAGATATACAATATTTTATGAACACATGAAATATACACACAATCAAAATATGATAACAAGAAACCTTGGTTTCCTTAAAAGACATACTGCGGCAGTAAACATATATAACACAATACACATCGCTACATTAATAAAGAAAGGCCCTAAGTAAAGCTTTCCCAACTTTTCAGCAGAGAGAAAAAACTTAAGAAAAATTAAAGTTTTGTAGTCGCCAAACTTTTTTCAACTGCTTATATTTTAGTTATTTTTAGTCTTTGCACGACAATTTTTTACTAATGATGTGTTGGAAGATCATCTTTGAGAGAAAAAAACGAGTTAGGGTCTTTCTATATTAAGGTAACGACATATATTCACTATGAAGAACATAATTTTCAAAGGGTTTCAAGTCCACTGACGAGCAGAGTAGCACGAAATTCCGGCGTACAGTCAGCTGGAATGCACACAAAAAACAACAATATACATATTGCATATTGCGCAATAATTCGGCCTCAGCTCTGATTTGGATCGTCAACTTTGTATACGAGCACTGCGCGTATGTGCAGCAACACCAGCCAAGATTACGATCGGTATATTCATATGATTAGAGTTCCACTCTCCGAAAATTTATTAGAATCATGAAGCAAAAGAGTGCGGGCGCCAGACTATCAACATACGAACTGCTGATTTCCGTTCACATAGCGTTAGATACGGCAACACCTACTGATCAAACAGAATTGCGTCATAACCACATTTGGATACAAATTGCCACAAATGCCCAGTTTCCAACCCATACTGGGGCGTATTACGTCCTCCTACCCCTTCCCTTTCTATTAGTTATGAGGCGGAAAATGTTGGTCGCCAAAGTCGTGCACTCCCTTTCTAAGGCTTTGTTTGCTGCATCGATTTTCGAAAAGTTCCTAAGGTCACCGTGTTGCTCTCATCGTAAGTAGATCTCTGAAAACACTCGTTATACAAACATATTTATATTATACTGTAAAATTTACTGATTGTTACCAACATACTGATTTCATACAATATTTCTCTAAACTCGTTTAAGAAATTAAAAACAAATTAAGTTCGCGAGCTAATCATGCTTGATCATGCACGTTTCAGGTTTCTTTTAATCATGATCACGCTGACTTCATACCATAAGGCGCTGGTGGCCCTTAAATGAACTATTTAATATTCATATTGTACAATATACATATATGTGTGTGTTTGTGTGTATGTTATAGTTATTATGGCAATACAGTTTAATACCTTTTTGGCTGTTCTCTGCCCTTAAAGCCTGACAAGCTGTCAGTACAAAAAAAGGTCTTTGACTGTATTTTTCCGGTGTTTTTTTTCAGTTTGATATGAATTCACCAGAGTATTTTTCTTTTCTTCCAAACAAAATGTTTTCCCTCTATTTTATTTTCATTTACTTGTATTTCGTTTTGATTGAGAAGGATTTTTTTTCTGTTTGTTGTTTTCTTTGCCATCTACGGAGCCAACCAACATTTACAACATAAACAGCGTTGAAAAAGTTGCACAACTGACAAAAGAAAGAAAAGAAAATCTGAATGTTTTATAACAAAAACGAGAGAAAAATAAAAATAGAATTCTGTGTCAGTCGGTTGCTTTTCAAAATGATTTCTCGTTATTTGGATCTCTTGTTTGGCTCAAGCAAACACACAAACACACACACATACAGAAAAGCATAAAGCATAAAACTTAGTAACTACAGCATATGTTGGGGGGCGTACTTGTGTGGATGGGTGTGTTTGTCTTTTGTGTTCATTTCTGTTATTTTTCGCTTCAATATTCTTTTTTGTTTTGCCTTAATAAACAATTTCGTTACCAGCTTGTATTTTGTTTTTCTTCTCACATAGAGAATTCACAAAAAGGAAAACTGTTACACAAATATTTGTTCTGAGTTGAGCATTTTATTGGGGTATTTGAAGCACGTGTTAAATTCTAAACACGTCACAAAACATGTAACAGACAGAAATTACTTGCACATCGGATCTTAAGTAAATAGTTGAACTACAAATCGTTTTACTACTCGTATTCGTTTCGGATTAACTCCTTTTTTGCCAGCCCCTGTCCATTAGAAAAATAAAACTATGTAAAAGTTCCAAGACCCGACAATGTACTGATAATGAAAAATTGCCACCAGAAGCTAAATTGTCAGTCGGCAGGTAAGTAATTTGACTCGGAATCTTGACCTAAAATAATGTTTTGCTCCAACAATAATAATGTTTTTCTTAACGTCGCGACGTTCGATTGGGAAGATATGAAAGCAAATATTTTCATATTTGGTTTTTGTTGTTTGATTTTTTTTACTTACAAACAACGTGTTCAGTGCAGCATAAAAAGTGTCATTTTGATACAAAATTAAAAAGTTCTTCATCAGACACAGTGACACCTCAATTGTCGGCAGTGGCCGTGGCTGGTACCATTATGTATGTACGTATTTCTATTGAATTTAATTGTTCGATCAAACACTTACGTTCTGTCACACAAGACGTTTCTCATCGAAAGCTCATCCATTTATGGTCGCACTACGCTTTACAGGAAAAACTCTTGCTTCAGCCGCACTGTTCGCTAATGGAATGAACTTCCTGCAGAGATCTTCCCTGACACTTGCAATGTGGGAAGGTTGAAATCGAATGTACATAACAAGTACTCCCTGATCCCCCCAATTCCGGTACAATGCGCCTCATATCACATGAATAGGGCTCATCCCTTGGGTCGTAAATAAAAAAAATACACTTATAGTCCCGAATAATAGAAGTAAATACAATTAACCGAAAGAAGAAAGAAAATCGAATCATGGATAATCGCGGCCCTACTGTATTAAACAAAAAGAAAGAAATCGTGCATTATAAGGAGAAGAGAGGTGATGGTAAATAATTAAAAAGACCAAAATAATTAGGTGGACGAATTGCTTTGGTAAAAAACGTGTAATTCTAACTTAACCTCAAATTAGTGACTTTTTCCATATATTCAAACTTCGCATTAGCTTCTGATAATACAGGCCGTAGACTGCCCACTGGGGTGTCCTAGATGAAAAGTATTAAGAAAATAATTCTCAATGCTCCTTACAATTTTATTTTATTGTCACCGCTATTTCCCCGGTGGACAGGTTTTGCGTTGAAGATCATCACTCTGTGGGGGCATTTTGCTTCGCGGTGAATGGGGAGAAGAAGTCCCCTCAGTTCGCACGGTAACCAAAACTCCAGGAAGTTTATGTATGTCTTCGGTTATGTATGTTCTTCCGAAATTTTCACCAAAAGTCAATTGGCAGAATTGGGACCAACAAGGATGGCTTTCGGCGTTTGAGGTGCTGTTGCCTTGCGACAGGTCTGATTTTATGCAAGGAACTAGATTGAGGGGTACAGGTGAGTCTGGTTAAGGCCTAATGTTCTTTGTTGATTTCGGGCTACCAACTCAGGAGCCTTGTCTTTATCCCCTTCTGGGGAATTGTGTGAAACAGAAGGGATTTTAGATAGCCCGAGTTCTTTAGCAAGGGGTTTATGCTTTGTCCAGTGCAGCATATTATGAGAAATTGCGACCTGTGTGAGCCTTGCAAGGCAAATCCGCTCAAGTGGAGTTGATCCGCTGGGACGAAATATTGAAGAACTTTACGTTCGGATCTTGGCCTACGTGAATATAAATGCAGAAATTGAAGTGAGCGTTATATTTTTGCTGATTGGGCTTATTTGAAACTGGACCAAGATGAGCTATTTTATCAAATAATTGTGTTTATAGATGAAGTTCATTTCTGGTCAAATGGTACGTCGTACGTGGTATTGCCATAACCGCAAGCCGTTAATGAATCTTCATTATATCCATTAAAAATTTACAGTTGGTGGCATCATCGATATGAACAAGAAGTCATTACGGTGGATGGTGAGCGCTATAGAGCCAGTTGGATTGAATATTTGTTTCTAAAAAGATGGCACAGACAACTTCTTTTCCAGAAGTTATGTAGTTCCCTGGCCCCTCTGGACTATTCTTTAGCTACATATTGTGCTTTAAGAGTCATTGGCTTATGCCGACAAGCCAGCAACTCTTGGGACATTGGAAGCCAATATTCAAGCCACCATTAACGCTATACGGCCTGATTTATTGGAAAAAGTAGTAAGAAATTTAAATGATCGAATTTATCACAAAATTATCTACCAAATTTTAATAAAAACAAATTCATTCTCACAGTATTTCTGTCCGTTATTATCATTTGAAGTTCTCAAGCTCTTAAATAATGTCCGATAAGTACTGACAGAAAAGTTATGACTCCTAAATAACAAAAATTTCATAAGATTTAAGATTTAAACCGAGATGATTGATTTGAAATATTTACTTTAACTAAAATGTCACGTTCTCTGGGTTGGACTGAAACCTTATAAAAGGCTTAAGAACTTCATTCTGAATCGCTTACTCGGAAATTTTCAGAGCACCACAAGAATTCGTTAAGGAAGCGATCCCAATAAATGGGGTTCAACAATCACGTGCCGAAGTGCATACAAAAACCAAGTAGAACAAAATTTGTTCTACAACCTTGATTTTAACCTGTAAAATTGGAATCCAAATTTATTTAAACTAATTTCAAAAGAGAAATCATTTAACAAAGAAACAATAAAATCAAACAATAAACTTTTGTTCGTAAACTTTTTGGGGCAAAGAAACTGAAAATGCTGTAACCATTGCGAGCACAGACTGCATGTTGTTTTCCCTTAGTTTGATAAATTCTTGCTCTGAATATTAAATTAAAAATTCGACAGAAATAAGTTACAATATCCTGCCTCCCTATTTCTGCCCTGATTTCCTTTCTTTCCTTTTTTAGAAAATAAAACAGTCTTGCAAAAGTTAATTCAATTTAACTCAACAACTTCTTGCCCAAACTGGAAGCGACTAAATAAATATAAATGTAGAAAGGAAAAAGAAAAACAAAAACAAAAACAACAAGTTACAAATAAACTCATTAGCCCTCAGTCAGCGCACAGGAGCAATTCAAATGGGAGTAAATACTGCAGATGAAACATGTTTGAGTGCACAAATGCATTTCAAATGAACGGGTGATCCGAAAATGCCAAATCTAGAGTGAGGCTAGCGGCACCCTGTGGTCTTAGTTTCAGTCTCAGTAGCACTCCTGTAGGAAGATTTGAATCAGTATTGGGATTAATAAAGTCTGGATAAGAGGTCGAGGGAATTTAATTTCAACTCTTTTTGTTTTGATTTTGTTTATTTTTTCATCAAATTGGAACCAATCGATTCTTTACCTTTTCGCTTCCACAATATAATAAGCTGAGATCCCACTTTCGGTGCAGTACGCCAGTTCTGTCGCATTTCACATGCCAACAGTGTGAACGCAAAGAGCTTATAAAATGCCACAATCTGATTGTGGAGAATAAAAATCAGCCCTGTTAGGCCTATAATGTGAACATTGATAGCAGAAGGGAATCTCGAGCAATCAAATTGTGAAATATGCCCAGTTGACCATCAGCGCCGACACATTTTAAAATTGCACCAAAAATTGTACCTGTCGGGCTTCATTTTAGCCGAAAACCATGTTCGGCGTTTGTACTTAACGAGATGCGAGTAAATAGAAATCAAAAAAGAAGCCAATATTCGGGTTTTAATTTTATTCTACATCATTGAACACATACATACATACATATCTCTTCGGAATAACACACACATACATATTAGTATTAAAAGTTATGTGGAACTATTATTAGTCCCCATTTCGAACTTTGATTCTACTTCAGGAGATGTATGATTATAGATTGTACACGATATTTCTCCTTTGAATCACCTCCTATTCTGTGTAAAGATCAAGGGGGGAAACAGCACACAACATTTCAAGTTTTTGGCCTCAGCTTGAGAAACGACGATAATAATGACTGAGTCAAGCCTTTCCCTCTTAACATACCTGTACACTATATCACACGAGTCAGTATAGTCAACAAAGCGTGTTATTCAGCAGCATCACAACTTATGACGTGTAGCCTGGTTGTCAAAAATTGACAAGCCATAACGGCCTGACGTCAACGCCGTGCACTTCACTATAAAGTGAAGTTGGCTGCGAGAGTTTGCAACTTGTCATGAATTAGGTAGTGTATTCGAGGACCAGCTGTTGAGCAAGTGCCAGATTTTTATCGTGGAAACATATTCAAAAATGAGGGTCATTTCTGGCTAAACAAAACTGAATTGTCGTTTCTGGAGAGAGCACAAGACTCGTGAGACTTTTGAGACTTCATTACATCCCGAAAAAATCACTGATTGGTGCGTTTCATGTCAAATGTGTCATAGGCGGCCCATTTGTTTTATGTTTGAAACCGGTGACAATTTTGAACTGTACTGACAAGTGGTACACGAATTTTTTTATCCCTTTTATGTCTCATGGCGAATCATTTGCAACACAGCACAACATGCGCCTGAAATCATCACTTTGTTGGGCCAAGCTTTGTGTGGCAGAATTATCGCAAGAAGTGTATCTGTGAATTAGTCAACAAATTCATAATTTAGGCCATTTCATTGAATTTGTTGTCTTCAATGTTTTCTGAATTAAACTTAAAGCCTCGACAGTCAGTTGTTATTGAAATTCCGCCTAAAATTATTTCGCAGCAAAAAGCGGATGTTCCTCATGATTCTCCAATATTTTTTCATACGAAATTTATGTAAATTTTGTGAAACTTATAACAGGGTATGAGGCTTAAGGTCAGGACGCAAATAGTCTTTCAGCGAATTCAGACTTCAGTATCACATGTTAAGCTACGATTTTAACGAGTCTAATAAACTGAAGGTCAAAGGAACTATTTCACCTTTTTCATTATTCGTTAAATTGCAACAAAAAAAAAGAGCTTTAAAAAAACTTTCCCCATTTTCTTTACAGGTTCAGCGTATTTTATCGACTCAATCTTGATGATCGTGACTTAATTTACTGAGAGCTGGTTGGATCTAAAGCAATTATGATTGAATGCTTCGAGGCTTGAATGGGCAGAGCAGTCGAACAAAATTTCAGAGGTCGAAGACTCGATGCCTGCTAACGCTGGGTGATACTGCACACCCTTCTTGACCAAACGAAAATTGGGGCATAAAAACAATAAACGTGAAGTTTTGGCAACACTGGAGTACTCGAACAAGGGTGTAACACTTCATGTAAATACGTTCATGTTCCTTCAATGCGATGTTTAATAAAATTTAAAAAAATTGGTTTAATTTTTATACTTAAATATTATTGCTTTTCTTTTTGGTTGAACAAATAACAAAAAGCCCAGCTTCTGTTTTACAAGGAGTTCACGAGTACGAAAACAAATTGTATTCGCTTTTAATTTTGTTTGCATGGATACTTTATTGTTTACAGACCTGGGACTGTGACAATACATATATATGTATGTGTATATGCTTGACTGTATAGGCTCAAGAATATATTAAGCGGTAAATCTAAACAGGCCTTGATGAACTATGCCTTTTAATTCCCTTTAGCGGGTATATTGAATATTTTGTTTTGCATTAAAAATTTGCACGAATATGAAAAATTGATTTTTATTTTTTGTTAATTTCATTTTATAATAAGACCAACTTTATGCAAAATTAAACAGAAAAATTTTACAAATAAAAAAACTTTATTTTAAATGAAATCGTATAGAAAAAGTGTAATAGCCGAAATATACAGACGTGACACTTTCAAGTAAATTAAAAGTACATAAGCAAATTTTTTAGGGTATTCGACCAACAGTCCAGAAGTCGTAGGTTCAATTCCTACCCAAGGCTGTGGCGAAGAAAATAATTGCACATCATGCGAGTATTACAATCCAATTAATAATAACAAACAATAACCCAACATTTTTTACAATCAACTAAACAATAACATAAAAAAAGTAATTAGACACAAATTCAAGGACACAACAACCCAACAAGCAAATCTATAGTGCATTAATACAACATAGAACAGGGGATGACAGAATATCATTCTGACATTCTCATCCCTGCCATATAGACTGAAAACAAAAATATCGAAACACAAATCCTTCTTTTGTCCTCGCTTGTACAATGCATTGTACAAAAGGTGACTGTAAAAATACAACAGGTATGACAAAAAATTGTGCCGAAGTCATAAAAATCATGAATTAATTAATGAAATTAATATTTCATCAGTAATCGATTCCAATAGGGTCTTATGGAAATATTGTCTGTTTAGGGCAGTTGCCACTATAAGGCAAGTCTTAAGCTTTTCATTGGACTTTCGTGAGAAAAAAATCGCTTTTATATTTTGTTTTCAAACCATCGCATCAGAAACTAAATAGATTGATAAAACTTCGATCAGTGGCGGCTGAGCAGTTTCATTTAGGCGATGGACAGGCGGCCCTTTGAAAAGTAGTCGCCGTAAACAAGAACACGAAATTAAATAGACTTTTGGGCACAGCGTTAACGGAATACATTCCCATACGGGGAACAATTATAATTTTTTGCGTGATGATGAAAAATGCACATTTTATAAAACAGAAGCCCTGATCCCATGAAAAATCTTACCGTCAAAAAAATATATTCAAAATTGAACAATTTCTATGAGATGTTAAATCTGTCACCGCTTTATTTGTCATTTACGTAAAATTTTGCTTTCACTGCAACACATTCGCACGCACCATTGAAGTGTTTAGCAAGTCTTAATACAGTCTGAACTGCTTTGACACTATATTTTTTTTTTACTACTACAATCGGTTTCCATCACATTCCACCGAAATGAAATCGAAAAAAAAATTCAAATCACAATACGGGTTCTTTGTATTAAGACTTGTCAAAAACTGAAAAGCTCACGACTTGTATAACAGTGTAAACAGCCCTCAAGGGCAAAAGGGCGGCGGTTGATTCCGTTTAACCGCAGTTCGGACATGATTTGAAAGGTGTTCGTGGTGTGTGTGCACTGGTGTTGTTATACGAGTAAGTTTTGTGTCGAGTTTGTTGTTGTTATAGTTGTTGGCAAAAACAAAACAAAAATAAAACCAGAGAAAAAATGGCATATTAAACGTATGGTCTGTTTTAAAGCTGCTCTAAAATTTTAGTGCTTGATAAAATTTATGCCAAGATATTTTGTTTTCCAGATCTCAGGTTGAACAGCGACAACAATAACATGCACGACAACAGCAAAAGCAATCACCAGCAGCAGAAGTAGTAACGTCGACACGATTGTTTGTTGTAAACAGCCTCTTGTTCTGCTTTTTTCCATTCTTGGCCAACAATAGACTTCAAAGTACTTGTTTTAAACTTTTCTTTTTTCCAATTTAACGTGTGTTAAATATTTGTCCAACCTTTTTGTTTGTTTAACATCGTTTGTTATTTCGGTTTTTCCCCCCAGCTTTTGCAATAACATGATAAAATATTTTTTTAACCATAAAAACGACAACAAAAAACTTGAGCTTAAATTGTTGGCACTATTTAACTTTACAATAATAACAAACAACTGATAAAATTGCATTTTAGTTATAATATAATAGTTTATGGTCCGTAATCTCATTTAAACAGAGTGGAAAATATTGCTGAAAAGCAAATCCGAGTATGAACTAAAATATTTAAACACTTTTTTCCTATAAGATGATTTAATATTTGTTTGTTTATTTAAATCAAGCTGTTTTTATGTCGGTTGAGGAGCCAGTTCGGTAAATGGGTGTAGAAGGGGTTTTGAAGGTAGAAATAGTGTTGAGCGACCTGCACGAATAAAAATTTGTAAGCGGTTTCGGAGTCGCCGGTTTGATATTAGTCGTAATACGAGCTAAATTTTCTTTTTCGAGGACAACTCCCTCACATTGTTGAACGAAACTGAAGTTCCGTCCTTTCGTCTGAGTCCTTGTGACCAAATATGTGTAGTTAAGAAAATTTTTAAAACGCTATATAATATTCGACAGGTTTTCCACTTTCACCTTATTTTTGATTGTCGTTATAATGATTCGTTTAAGCTTTCCCTCAAATCTGATAATAATTACACGAGGTTTTCTTTCTTTTCGCTCTTTCAAGCTCTCATTCTTCAGCATGTTGTGACCAGAGTTGTCCACTCGTTGCACTTGGCGCCATTTTGGCTGCTTTTTAAAATATTTTGTGAGAAAAATTCCTTAGTTGGTGTGCGGAGCGTTTTTTTTTTAATTTTGATGCGTCAACACAACTTTTTGTGCCAGTGTGAGGAAAAACTCTTTGTAGAATAAAATACACCTGTTTTGATACCATTTCATGCAACACTGCAACATTTAAAACTAATTTTAGGGACCACAATAAGAACAACAAGTAAAAAATATGATTACAGTAGAATAAATACCGAAATATTATTAATTTTTAATTCCTACCATTAATCGTTGGTCTTTTTTTTTTAAGTTTATGTAAAGAATTTATAAAATTAAAAAAAATGTATTATTTAGTGCAAATAATACAAAAAAATCATTTTTAATTTCTGCAAAGTTTAATTTTGTTTCTAAAACCCCTGAACTGTAAAACTCTGTCTTATTGTTTTATTTTGAATACAAAAATATTATAATTTTAACGAAACTTGGTGCCTTTTTTATATAAATTAAAAAATAAATACATAAATAAATTGAATAGAATATAATATGCGACAATCGCATCTGTCTCTTTGTAAGGGACAGGATTACTAGTCTACGGGGTCGGAAGTAAGTGTCAGCTTTTTCGTCTAGAAAACAAGTCTTCAAAATACCGCACGTGTGCCGGTCGCCGGTCTTCGCAGAGCGTTAGAGACATCAAGAATGAGAAAATAATTAAGTCCTGCTTCCATTTATAACTTTTAAAATTGTTAATGGAAAATGTCAAACTAATTAATTAATTAAATTATAAACTAATCAGTTTTGTAAATCTTGAGTGCTAAAACATACTTCTTCCTTTTCAGCAAATATTTGCCTTAAGATTCCGGGTTTTAACATTTTTGCTTAAAGTGTCCTACAAATTTTAATCTCCATTGAGTGAAAAAAAATATTCATTAAACATGAAAAGTTTTAAAAACAAAAAACAAACAAAAATAATTCAGTCTCTGATTAACACAAACGTTTCGAAATTAATGTGTTTTATATATAAAAATGATATATATATTTGTACACATTTAACTCTAAAGTACGTACTTTGTATATTGTTACAAGATTTCAAATTCTTATGTATATAAATATGTAAATTTATATACAAATATGTGAATTATTACATATTAAATACATCATCAAATGAATGTTCTTCATCAGATTGTGAATTTTTTTTAAATTGTCGTTTAATATAAATACATAAATATGTTTCTATTACATATTTTTAAGGGACCATTTTTAATTTTAGAGCTCTGACAACAACGTTTCGGCTTTTTGAGCCACATCTTATATAAAGAAGGGAGTTTAAGGTGTTTAAATCCACTCTATTGGTTATTATTGCTTCGATTCTTTCCACTAAGACCTAGAACTTCATTACAAATGAACTTCACTCACCCAAAGGATTTTCGTTTAGTGCGTTTTCGACCTCGAATATTTTTATCCAGAATTCTATTGCAGAATTTCGGTTTGTCAATTTGTTATTAAAATTTACTTTGTAGAATAAAAGCCCTGTGTTGCCAGATTATATTGCGATTAATGCAATGACTGTGCAAAATTTGCACATTTATATTTTTGAAAATTTTGTAAATTATATTAATAAAAAACTCTAGAAAATAGTAAAAAAAACAACTGGGAGTGCTAAATCGAAAACTTTGAAGCTAAATCCACAATAGAAGTGGTAAATTTAGTCAGTCTAGTCATACTGAGCACATATATGCGAATCATAGGATTTATTCCTCAGAAATTGAAGAACTTGTGTCGGAAAAAAGGAGAGTTAGAAGAGACTACGGGAATGCACAATTCGACTGAGAAGTCTCCTAGAAATTCACAGAACAGCGAACCTTGAAACATATTTAGAAAGTCTAGATGGTACTCCTCACTCAGATTATTCTTTATGGCGGACTACAAGAGGTTTAAAACGTCCAATTCAAGCTAAACCACCTTTGCGAAATCTTTCTGGTGACTGAGCAAGAAATGATTCCGAAAAGGGAGAGTTATTTGCCAACCATTTGAAAAATGTTTTCACGCTTAACTACAGCTGGCAATGAAGCTGAATTTCCGCCATCTGTTAGCAGATCCCCCACGCCTCTAAGGTTTAATATTAGAATTGTTGAAAGCGCTATTGGTAATCTGAATCACAAGAAAGCTCCAGGCATTGATAAAATTAGCAATAAAATGCTTGAACAGTTACCTAAAGTACTTAGAAGAATTGTGCTTTTTATTTTTAATGCTATTTTACGTCTTGAATATTATCCGGCAGAGTGGAAAGTGTCTTTATGATCGCCATGATACCTAAGCCCGGGAAGGACCCCACTATAGTTGAATCCTATAGGCCAATAAGCCTTTTGCCAACAATTTCAAAGTTATTCGAAAATTTGCTAACTCCCATATTAAACGATGTAGGATGTATCCCAAATCACCAATTCGGTTTCAGGGCTAAGCATAGCACCATTGAGCAAACACACAGGTTAGTGAATGCCATAAGGACGTCCTTCGAAGACAAAAAATATTGCTCAGCTCTTTTCATTGACGTTTCCCAAGCTTTTGACAAAGTGTGGCATGATGATTTAATACACAAAATAAAGCTAAGCTTGCCTTTGAAAAGCTACTTATGCGGCTAAAAATTCATCATTAGGGAAGGTGACTTCTCAAGTTTCCCTCAACCAATCAATGCAGGTGTTCCTCGGGGCAGCATCCTGGGTCCTACTCTCTATTTCATTTAAGCCTCTGATATGCCAACAGGCTTCCAAATTCACACTTCAACTTTTGCGGCGGATACAGCATTCCTCAGTGTCCACGAAAATCATCAATTAGCCTCGCTAAATTGCAAAAACATATTGACGAACTAGAGAAATGGCTTAAGTTTTGGAAAATCAAAGTAAACGAACAAAAATGCACTCACGTCACATTCACATTGCGCAGGGAAACATGCACGCCCATAAAAATTAACAACCAAACAATTCCGCAACATAGAGATGTCAAATACCTCGGTATTCACCTCGACCGTAGACTAACATGGAGTTCCCATATTAATGCGAAAATGACTCAGATGAAACTTAAAGCAGCGCAGTTACATTGGCTCATGGGCAGAAACTCTACTTTAAAACTAGACTGCAAACTTCTGCTGTATAAAGCGATTCTAAAACCAATTTGGTGCTATGGAATTCAGCTATGGGGTACTGCCTCGCCATCAAACATTGAAAGAATTCAGAGGCAACAAAATAAAATTCTCCGCATGATAAGAGCAGCTCCACGGTATGTTAAAAACTCCCGAATTCACGAGGATCTAAGCGTACCTCTGGTAAAAACTGAGTTTGCAAGGTACGTGACTGGGTATATCCAGAAACTTGCGCGTAACATACTTAACTTTGGTGGCCATACTCGACTGAGGAGAAGGGATACCCTTGCAATCATCCGATCGCAAGACATATAACTTTTCCGAAATTGAACCCGTATTAATAATATCTTGAAGTTTGGCACTGGCTGGGCTCAAGTAGAAATTTTGTTTTAGTATTAAGATTTGTATACTTATTGTTAGTTCATTTGTGAAGATACAATAAATAATCATATATAATAAAAAAAAAAATCAGCAATAGTTTCTGTTATCGGAACTTGACATATTTCACGGTATAATTTAAATATTCGACTTGAAAAATTTTAATTTGTAACACTAGTATAAGTTCTGATTTGTGGTGATTCATTCCATTCAAATAAATTATGTGGCAGCATTTCAAGGAAACACTACCACAAAGAAAAACTTGCTGGTTGGTTGGCAAGACAAGTCATAGGAATATGCTTTAACCGTCACATAATTACCGTTACAAAAGCAGCCACAGTTGGAGGACCTCCTACGAAACATCGCACATCCTTCTGGATTAAGCACAAAAAATTTAGTTTTAATAAAAGAAACACAGATTTTACCATTTACGTGGTCAAAATGTGTTGGAGAACTATTAAGAAAAAAAATGAAAATAAACGCATTAGAAGCCGGTGCACGGGATTTCTTTTAGCGCAGATTTGTGGTTTATTCGGGTGCAAACAAAAACGTGTGTTTTTTCTTTCAACAGTCGTTCTTTGCTTTGTTTCCCAAATTTGTTGCTTCCTTTTCAAGGGAAAAGCAATAAAAAGAACACAAAACAACTGTGTTCGTGTTCGTGTTTGTGTTAATATCCTGCAATAATGTTTTATTTCAGCTTAACATACTTTTAGAAGAGCAGCTTCTGTGGATTAATCAGTCCACTTGTGCGTACAACTTCACGAGTACACACACACACACACACACACACACGCACAACCAAAATATTGCAACATAAAATGAAATGTTCACTGTTGCTGCAAGTTCTTTCCCTTTTTGTTTGTTTCAAAGGGTCTGGTTTGTTTAGTTGAGTGTCCCTTTTTGCAAAACTTGTTTGCACATTCAACACGCTTTTGGCATTTAAATTACATTTCTGGTTCCTGCTTCGCCGCAAAGTATGCTAATCTTTTTAAGCACTCAAGCAAAATGGTCACAAAATCATGTGTTTATGAATGTGTAGAACACGAGCCCATACTATAATTGTTGGCCTTCATTTGGAGTGAAAAGTAGGGACGCCGAACGTGACAATTTTTTTTTTAAATGCGGGATCCTAAATCCCGAAAATTTACGGGTCGATAAAAATGTTTGGTATTTTAAATAGGAAAAAGTTCTGCTGGAACCGTCACCGAACATAAATTGACAGAACGGGGACCAACAACTCCCCAGGATGGGCTTTCGTGGCTTAAGGTTCCGGCTATGTATTCTTCGAAAGAACTAGTGTGTGGAGAATGTACGGGGAAGATGGTTAAGGATTGTTGTTACCTGAGGATTTGGGGCTACCAACTCAGTGCTTTGTTTGTTTTTAGTGTCAAGGGAATTACTAACAGAAAGGATTGAATGGAGCCAGCTGTCGAGCAGCGGCTTTGTCTTATGTGCCGTCCCCAAATGGCACGAGAAGCTGCCGCCTAAGCGTGCCGGGTAAACCGTTGTCTAAGTTCACCAAGGCCATAATAACAGGTTTGTGGCTAAAATCATTGATGGCCAACTGCGTGGCCCGTCATCTGGTCGATACTCCAGAGTCCAGTGTGTTTCATCTTCAGCTAAAGCTATGACATTCTTAGCAGAAAGGCTGTACTAGCTCAGCCCAAGCCCGTTCTCATATACGCAGCAAACACCTCAAGGCGATCGTCGAGGAAATAAATCTACCTCTAAGTCCACTAAGGAATTATTACGTAAAAAAGTTTTGTATTTTATTCGAGCATCTGACATCTTCTGCCATTTGCCAAAGTAAAATCATTTTTAAAAAGCGCTGTTGATTTTTGCGTCACCTTGCAGAGTTTCATTCAAAGTCCTCTCAGTGATTAAACTTAGAAAATATTCTCCAGGAAACCAACTGGGCACTCTTCACTTTTTTACTAATTAAGGATTAACTAATAGTGAAAAATTTGCTACATCACTGGTTTCGTTTTTGATAAATTAAAATAATAAACAAAATTTTATCTAAAGTTTTGCACTTTTTTTAAGGGATTTCTTTATGTAGCCCTTGTAACAGATTGAACTATAATGGACTACATATAAACAAATCATTATAAACTTAAGAGATGCATGTGAAAATAAGGATTCAACATCGTTTAGGATTAACTTTTCTTTAAAATTAGAGGAAATGTTATTTGAACACTATTACCTAGACCTGAAAAAAATGCAGGTCTAAATAAATTATGAAAATGATAAACTATGAAAATAAAGTAACTACAAGTTAAAGAACAAAAGTATCGAGGACAAAACATGTCTGTCCAATACCACTGCCAGCCATAAGTGCACTATATTTTAGAGAACACATTTGCTCTGTCTTGCCGGGCATCTCCTGAAAAGACTTTTCCCGCATCAACAAAAAGATCTTAAGTATTTTTAAAATAGTTCTGTCTTGGCTACCAGAACAGGACACTTTGTCATGGCATGAGACTTGGACTTAATAAATTTTTTTTTACACGTTAATATACAATATTGTTTATTAAATAATGCCTATAAGTAAAAGGGGAATCCCGTAAACACTCAGAGCGCTTGTGAGCTTGCAATTACTAAAGTAAGCTGAAGCATAGTTTAAGGCGTTAAAATGTGTTTTTCTTTGCAATACAATATATGTAAATATATGAGTTTTTGGTGCAAAGTACAACAAAAACTTGCTAATAAGTTCTATAGAAACGCCTCCTTTGTCCCCTTACCTCTTCACAAACCGACGAATTCATTTGATCCGAAGTACATGAAGCATTTTAAGTGCTCGCTGACTTCTCTTTTGGACCGGTCGCACCAAAGTTGGTTCCATTTATGTGTATTTACAATGCGAGCGTAAAAAGAATATGAAGCAATATCTTAAATTTTATGTGGTTTTGAACTTATGCGCTCGAACTCTTAAACATCTTGATTACTGAGTCGTAAAGTTGTTTCACATCAATTGTTAGTAGAGAAAGCAGTGGGACTATAAACTCCAGAATCAATTTCTTCTTAAAGTATTTCCAGCTTTAAAACTTGAAGTTTGTTTAACATTTTTATACGCAAAAGCTGGAAGTATTAATTTTGGTATATAATTTGCTTCTTTCGATTCTGCTCATTTGTCTTCCTTGCAACAGAATTCATTGTGAAATCTAAACCATAGCAAGTAAATCTGGAGGACAATCAAACTGTTGTTGGGCGGAAACAAAATCATGACAATAGAGTTTCCTTTTTTTATTCAATTGCACTGCCACAAGTGATGACGTTATAGAAATAGTCGAAAATTATACAAAAGATTGTTTTGGTCTTGCTGCAACAATAACAACTGACTGGTGCACGCACACACTCTTTAAGTGTTCCTGTGCGAGTACGTACGTCAGCAAATTGTCGATTCATCAGTGAAAGGACATGAGGACTGTGTGCTCTTGACCAGTTGCGAATACAATGTTTTAATGTCAGACTTAAACTTTAATCTGCGTTTTGATATTTATGTGTCTTTTAAGTTTTGTGCAATAAATATTTAGTTGTAGGCTTGGACAAGAGGTGCACTTTTCTGATCTCGTACCCTCAGTTACATACATACATAAACGAAGGCAGGTGTTCCACTACATAAAGATTTGCGTGCCACGTTTATGCCGAGCACCATCTACTGGACTTGAAGTAGTGGAAGTACAAGTTTTATTTTAAATTTTCCTTAACAAATTATTGTTGTTGCAAATGTTGATCCGGAGAGGCCGTTGCTATAAGAATCCTCATGCACAAATATTTTTATACCTCAAACAAAATCGAAAAATTCCAATAAATTTCTATTACATGATTTGAATTGTGTTCGGAAATCGGTCGTTCATTTCGAGCGGCCGTCAATTTCGATTCGAATTATTAAAATTACTTCTTGTAATCGAATAAGTTTGTTTGCCTTGAGTGCCAAAAGCAATTTTCGAAATCGTGCTAAAAAAATATCTCTTGAAATATATAATTCCCTTTAAAACAATCATTTACTCAAAGATTTTCTTAGAAAATTGTCCTCTTCTTTATTGAAAATCTTAAGAAATGTTCTGAAAAACCCTTTCCATAACACGCAGTCTAACTTGTTTTAAGTTTAATCGACTCTTATGATACCATAAACAGTTTAAGTTTCACAAAGAGGGTCGTAATCCCTTTAACCGAGACCCATTAAGCGTCAGTTCAACATAAAAAGTTCTTCACATTAAACAGCTGAGACATCACAGTTTGAAAAGTTCATCGCTAAACAGTTTTCATCCGAAACACGGCAACTGTCACACTCACAAGGTTATTTTAAAGTCTATGTCGCATCTTTGCTTTTGAGGGATTATTTTCACATTTTCATCTAGATATATGTTTGGCAATTGGCTCAACGCCATCTGCTGATCTGTGTGGATGCTGGTTACATTTACCCACACACACACACACACACACACACACCATTAACTTCCATACATGTGTAGTAAATTGCGCCAACCCGAGTTTGTACCTATAACAGCTTTTCCCAGCAGGGCCCGCAAAACGGTTTGCATTTAGAATGAGCAGCAACATAAATATCTCGTGTAAACACTCAGATCTTGAAATTTGGAGAAAAGTTTAATGTATTTATTTTGAAATATTTCCATACAAAAGATTTATATTTCAAGTTACACTCACAAAATGTTTGACAATCAGAAAGTACTTTAAGCACTAAAGACTTAAAGTAGTGACATTTTTTATACACAGATCACAGTCACCCAATACGCGCTTCTGTCCTATAAGTGAACTTATGACTAATGTAATTGTAAGCCAGTGTTGCCAATAATTTTTAAAAAATCGTTTTTTTTTTATTCAGTTGCAAGTGCACCCTCCCGTATCGGGAGTATTTATTCAAAAAGTTCCAACTCGAAGGAATTATTTGTTAAAGTAAGGCCAGCGCATTGTTAGAGGACAGTGCTACTACAAGAAGGCTTAAGCGCACACACCTTCCAAACTTTTATACATATTTATTTAGGAACGCCAAATACTTTTAGAGTAGGTGATAGGGCCTGCATATCACCTGTTATTTAGCGAACAAGTGATTAAATTTGCTTAATGTCTTAAATAAGATAAATCGCCAAAAAAAAAGAAAAAAGAATTTGTTATCGTAAAAATAAATAATGTGCTTTGCACAGATGTTAAATACAGTGAAGCCTCGATTGTCTGTATTTCGAGTAACCACGAACATTCATCATCCGTTAAGAAAATTTCCAACTGTTCTATTTTTTATTTATTATTTTTAAAATTTAAAACCTGAAGTATTCGAATAGTTGTTGTTATTCGAATACAAGGTCAAAAATTAATATAAAGAAAAATAATAATAATAAGGGTATAGCTCCAAGTTTGTCAATGGCAAAACATTTTCACTTGATTGTTGTAACAAATTTTAATCAAAATTTTTAATCAAAATAATTATTCTATTCGGCTGAAGCACAAATTGATATTGATTTTGAATTTCTATTCAAAATTTTATTTTCCGATGAAGCCCATTTCTGGCTGAATGGGTACGCAAATCCACAAGCTTCTGTCGAAATACCATTACATGCACAGAAAATTACTGTTGGGTGCGGTTTATGGGCTGGCGGAGTCAGTGGCCCATATCTCTTCAAAAACGATGATGGTCAGAATGTTACAGTCAATGGTGAACGGTATAGGAACATGGATCCAAATTTTGTCGTACCTCAATTACGTGTCA